>CM033108.1:25469829-26669829 GCA_019321725.1 Paulownia fortunei | reverse complement strand
AAAAATTTAAAAGCAGCAGGGGCCAAGTACCCAGTAGTATTTCAAGAAAATATGCAGTTCGTTACCTGTAAAAGGATACAGAAAAGCTAGTTTTCCTACATTTCACAGGTAACACAACATAATGGCATCAAGTCATGCTCCAAACATTGCAGGAATTTATATCAAAGAACTAACAGTATTATTAAATTACCTCCCAAGTTAGATAAATCTGCTGTTAGATCTGAAAGGCTAAAACTCCATGGAATCTGATCCAAGGATCTCAGGGAATCTCTAGAATTCCCTGCTCCATTATCAGGTGGAAGTTGTAGTTCTACTGAATTTGCTACATCAGATGCAAAAGTTGTGTCAAGAGCTGAAGTATCAACTCCCATGCCTGATATTTCTGATGCACTAAAGGGAAAATGGCCACTGGATGCCACTGATGTGGGGCTTACAGGCATATCTGACATGGACGACATTGCACTGTTTGGTGGCATAATTGGTGATACATCAGCTGTACTGTTGTCAATCGCCATACTGCAGAGAAAAGAACAAGGAAAGTGATCAGCAGAAAGATCTAGTACGCAAAATATTGAAGCATAATCAAGGAAAACAGCTGGACCCATTCTTGAAAATTTTCCTGTGCTGGACTTCAGGAAGAGAATCGAGCTTATACATGAGGTGGCTTATTGAAAACATTACACAAAACTTAGGTGAAGTGATCATCATTCAATGAATCCAAGATAAGATCAAGTATTTAAGTTACTTTCTATTCTTGTCAGATCATACTAACACCCTTAGTTTCAGGCTTCAAATCACATTAATACCCTTGAGAGACAGTCGACGAAGTACTTAACATTTTTCTTTTTGGCAAATACAGGAAACAGATTGAATAACTGGCTGATAAAGGGACACATTCAGTGCCTTATGAGTGCATTTCAACCATTTATGAAGTAAAGAAGTATGTTCCACATAAGTGGAAAAGATTTTGACAATGTATCTGCGGACTGATAGCCAATAAGAATATTGCTGGCACACTAATTTCAGACTTTTCATTATTATTTCATTGAAACTCACTATACTGCTACACCATCGACCAATACCACAATCACTGGAAAAGCATGTCTCCTTTAAACACAATAGCCACATTTTTGGACTCCATTGGCACACGAAAAATCCATCACAAAAGCATAAACTTCAGCTGTCGTTTCCAGAGCAGGAATTAGCAAATATATTAAAAGATACAAAGTGGAACGTGATATAACAGGCACTTCTACAAAAGAGAGTCAGGGAACTAGGTGAGGAAGAATGACTATCCGTTATCAAATAAGTATTATACTCAAATGTTTAAACAGAAAATAAACATGATGCCAGAGGAGAAATATTCCTCACTCATTTCCAGAATTCATCCGCATTGGAAAAAAATTGCCTGGAGCAGGAACTCCATTGACAACGTGACAGCTAGACGTGGAATAGCCCATAGGATCAATATGAGGTTGCCGTATAGCAGAAAATGGAGGCTGCTGTGTGATGGGGTATCCCATAGGTAAGTTGTTGACTGCACTGCAAATAAGCGGCGTTGAATAATGACGAATATAAAATTTAGAATAATGCAACTTTATAAGCAAACATGAAATTATTAGTTCAATTCTTAGGGTGACTTTTTCCTGCATCCTACTTTATTCACAAAAGGTAAATCTGGTGGTAAGTACCAGCAGCAAAAGGCATGACTTAAAGGCAAATCTTATCTGGCATTCGTACCAAAACTAAATTTCCTCCATCAATAATACCAAAATTAAGGTCTTAAGGACTTTCTCTGCCCCTTCTGGCCAAATTTCCAGCTTTAAAAATCAAAATTGAGAATAATAAAAGAATCTGGTACCTTAAATCATACACATTGAATACAAAGGGAAAGAAAGTAATGGGACACTGAGGGAGAAAGAGGAGAAGATTGGATGATGAAGAATGAAACAGAAATTCTCCAACATATCAAGATTATATCGCACTAGGAATGAGAGTTTCATTCTATTTGTTAACAGACAGAAAATCCAAAATAAAAAGACTAAAAAGCAGGAATAAATTAAATAGAGATATGCACCTGAAACCGCTATAGACACTAAAGAATTAAAAGATAATGGCAATATTATTGCTTCAATAGCTTTCACAAACTAACTCATTCACATCAGATAAACAGAAAATGTCTGGCACTAAATTGATATAAGGATGGTTTTCCATCTTGCCTCTGCTATGAACTGAAAATACAGACTATATATACACTCCAAATGGACAATAGAAGGTAAGATTTACCAGGCACTGGATGAACTCCATTCTGCATTGGGGCCAAAGGAACCTTTGGAGGTACTGGATACTTCATTACATGATACTGATGTTCAAGCAGGTGGTTGAATAAGATAATTTGTTTCTTCAATTTAAGCCTTATGTAGTAGGCCCGGAAAAAGTCGGCATTTTCTTCTTCTAACTTCTGCCACACTGCATTGAGAAAGAATAATATAAGGTGAATCATGAAAATAAAAAGAATTCACATTACAATTACATTACAACATATTCTATGTGCTCATGAGCCATCTTTCAGAAAGAAACTGTCAATGCAGGTCCATGCATTAAGCAAGCTACAGAGACAGAAGGATTCTTTGATAACTTGAAGTTACCTACCTAATGTTGTGAAGCCAGGATCTATCCTAGCGCGATTGAGTAGGGTCTTTACCACCTCATCTCTATTCATATACAACTGTAGACACCGTTCTATCAAATTCTGAACCTACAGCAGATCACAACAATATTGAATAGAGAGATGCAGCTTAAATTTTGTTATGAGAAGTCGAAAAGAATAAGAGAAAGCATATAGAAATAGCATCCCTACAAGTTCAATATCCTCACGGGAAACTTTTCTGTTGTCATTGCTTGACACTGAAATTGAACCTGAGTCTGGTATAGGAGTCTCTGTGACATTATTTGGTTGTACAGTTTGGGAATCATGTGAAACAAGATTAGTAGGCTTTATGTCCTGTGTGTTCAGCTGATCCTGTAAAATTTTCTTCATGTATGTCACAAGGAAGCTCAGTGATAAATTAAAGTAGATAAAGAATTTTTGAAATTTGAGAAAATAATATTCACAACTTAAATTGTCTGAGCGAGTTTTTTTCAGTATTATATATGCTCATATTGATAGCTCAAATATTCTTCACATGACCTACGCATTCGTAAAAAATTTATAGCTTCAAAGTATAAAACTATCTTGACATTGCAAGTCTTTGTCTGGATGTTGGACTTAAGCAATAACACTTAAATCACTGACAAACTCATGTTCATCTGCCAAGGAGAACACAAAGGGAAATGGTCATGCGTTTATTAACAGAACAGCCAGCATTATCCATCTTTTATCCATATTCAAGATTGAATTTATTTTGACACGAGTAGAAACAAAAGGTGGATGAAATTTCCTCCATTTTCTTTTCCTTTTTCTGCTTTCCTCACAGGGATCTGGATTTAATCATAGCACAATCCCAATTCATTGAACACAAAATCCATTCTGCACCTTTTATGGAAGATTACGTATAAGGAGTAAGCATTATTTGACATAACTAAACCAGAAACCAAATACAAAAGTAACTTAAGGTAAAACTGAGGTTTTTCTCCATAAAAAACATCAAACATGAACATCTTCACAAGGAGATATGTTGTTTATATAAGATGTAAGAGTTCAACCTGCACATTCTTCATTTTAACTAAAAGAACACTGATAGTGGTTCCCCATGAAGCTGTAGTTTCGTATAGCTTAACAAAAGTCTCGACTTTTAAGTAAATGAGCCACAACAAACTAAAGCACTTCTCCACCTGGGAAAGAAAACTCACTGTTATATATTTTTAACCATCCAGACTCAGATGCCAAATAAAAAGGAATAAGCAACAGCATCAGAAAACCGCATATCTCAACCAAAAAAATATATATACATTACGTAAGCAGCCTGCACCATAATGATCTAATTCAGGTCAAGTGACATGCAGATGTTAGGATTGGCTGTTACCAGAAATATTGTACTCTGCCATTTTAAATGTGGTCTGCATGATCTCACAATTATGGCAGCAATTCTCAAGCTCATACAGTGTATTGTCGGGCAAGATTTGGCTTCATATTAATAAAAAATGAGTCGGAAAAGAGAAGTGACAGCCTGAACCAACACGAGGTCATTAGGGACCATTAATATTGTTTTTAACAGTTGCCACATTTTCTTCACATACAACATTTCACATGATTATTAAAGGTGAGAGTTTTCATAGTGCATCAAGTTGTAGAGCCGCATCTATACTATCAATAATATTTGGTTCTGCTTCCTCTAAAAGAGATAACATTTCCTTTTTCAGCACTTAGATTCAAGGAAGCCCAGTATATTTTCTCATTAACTCGGGAAGTCCATAAGCACCATCAATTAATTCAACCAAAATATTCTCTCTCTCTCCTTAATCTCCTTTATCATCTTAGCCAAAAGATTGTTCTCTTTCCCAGATTTTCTACCATTACCAAATCCAACTTATGCACACATATTAACTGACAACAGGGAATAATGTCCATAAACCCCATTTGCTGGCATCTCGTGGACAAACACGTCTATCATCAGCCATGCATCCTCATGCCCCCATTTTGCGCACATCACTTGACACCAATCAAAATGGTTCAAAAGAAAAGCAACTTATATTTGCACGCATCTAAATTACTGATGACACACCAAAACTACTTAGCAGCAAATTTTCAGGCATATTCCTATAATTCAAACATTCTCATCCTAAAAAGATGTACATTTGGTAGCTTCAATTTTGTTTTGGATACACATTAGAGCAAAGATTTAGCACATTCCAAACAAAGATTTGTACTTTCAATAAGAAAAGTTCATCACTCCATCAACACTTCAATTCATTACTTTCACAACAATAAGAAACAAAGAACAACTCCAAAACACTAAAGGGGAACAAAAACCATTTTATGATCATTTATATTCTCCTATAAAAAATAAAGACACCAAGTCTTTCAGTCATTTTGCAGATGTTCATAGTCAAGTTTAAATTCTACCCTCATTTTTTAACTTTAATTTCTAATTTAAAAAGCCATCAAAACCGACTGACTCTCCATTTCCACTACAAAGTTCGAAAAGTAAAATAGTGCAACCATAAAAAAATAAAACAATCACTATAATTGACCCACATATATAAATATTCAAAAAATAAAAAAGCACCTTTTCAAACAGCTTTCCAACTTCAAATGGTCGGACAGTTCCAGCTTTAAGATTATATCGACAAATTATGCAGCAAAACTGCAGATTTAAGCTTACAAACTTAGCAAGCTACACCAATAACACTGGAGATTAAATAAAAGGCGAAAAAGTTTGAGTCTTGAATATGGAAAATGAGAAGTAGGAGTTCAAGAACTCTTCCTTCCAGAATCTAGCTAAGGTTGCATCGCAGAAAGCAAGAATATATATGTGGATTACTAAGGAGAAGAAAATGGTATCATTGAATGAAATTGTGGGGGAGGAAAATGGGATTTTTCAAAAGTTATGGTTGGTTAGAATTATTTGGGGTGTACGGTCGTGGTCGGACAGTTTTATATTAAGAATCCAATTAGATCCAATATATGGGATTTAATTAAAAAAATAAATCGTAAATACACAATTAGCTTTTTAAATGAGTTCGATTTATTTAGTGATCGGTTCGTAGGAGTTTTAATTGTATTTTCTCCCAATTCTATTTTATTTGTAGATGTAACTCAAATATATAATGATAAGTGAAAATAATTAAGAATTTTATTTGATGTTATAGTTTAATTAAATAATAAAAATAAAAATTGGATAAATAAAACTAAATTAGGAGAAAAAAAATACATAAATCCCTCGTGTGTATGTGTGTCTTTTATATTCATGCCTTTTGTGTAGATATATATGTACTTATATTTGTGATGAATTCGTAATGGTCAATTGTATATAAGGTGAATTTTAATTATTGAACTTATCATTTTATTTGAAAATGATAGATTTTAATATTATTAAATTACTATTATTATTTAAAATTATAAAATTTTTATTTTTCAAATTGAACGATTCAATCATATTAAGTGAGTTTATGTATAATTTTAAGAATCGCGAAAAAATTACATGTTTAAAAATAGTGAATTTTATTGAATCATGTATAATATTTTACAATGGTTTAGTTGTTGTCACAAGTGGAGTAATAAGGATGGTTTCAATATTTCTTCGAAGCGGCAAAATACCATTTCTATTGGTTAATTTGCTCAACAAAATTGAGGGACCTAAAAATGTTTCAATTTATTTTGAGTATTTTGGAAAAATATTTTAAGAGAATATTTTAAAAAATTGTATTGAAAAATATGATACATGTTTTTATTTTGAAAAAATGAAGGAACAATGAAAATGGTTTAGAGAAACAAACCCACACATTTCCTAAGGGTTTTGGGATTCTGGGAGCATATGCGATATTGAGAAAAGGGGTAAAATTGAGGTTCTTATTTTGATCTTAATTGTTTTGTTTTTCGATTATGATTTGCCAATCACAGCATGTGCAAATCACGTGAGTTAAGTTCTCCTACCAAAGCAGAAACAAACGGCCATGTGCATAGCTCGTGATGCTTTCCATTAGTTTACTCACGGGCGGGGCAAAAAGTCCTCGATGTGATAAAATTTAAAAGATATGAGATGCAATGTAAGAATCTCAAAATTTACTGGACCAAATTGAATTAGGCCTAAGTTGTGTAATGTAAAATGAGATTTTCCCACTTCTATTCTATGGTAAAATGTCAATCATTGAAATATGACAAGAAGTCTGAAAATGAGGGTAACATTTGGTAAAGGAAAATTGCTTAGGAGTCATGCCCACCAACAAAAAGAAATTTTTTTATTAAAAAGTTTGTCACTTCTTCTCTTTTGTTTGAACAAAAAGGAAGATAAAAAGTTGTGGGCAGAGAATATTAGATGAAGGCAATATAAATAGGTGTTTATAAAGTAGGCATCAAAAGCTAGAGAAACAAAAAACTTGACCACACCTTTTGGAGGATTTTCTTTAGTGAACAACAAATTAACATTGTTGGTGTTGGGGTTGGGGGGTGGGGGGGGGGGTGCCACCCTACCTGTGTGCATATACTTACTTCAATTATATGAGGGGTCTAAGAAAATGACACTAGTGCAGCCTGAAAATGCAATACCAAATTGTTCATTGTTTGTTTTAGTACCCATAATATTCTTGGCTTTTTTCATAATATTCTTCATCATATTTAACTATACTTTTTTGTTCAATTGATGGGGGCACACAATCAGTGTTGGCCCACATCCTAGATCTCCTTGCCCATCAAGCTGATATTTTGATTAGCAAATCCTGTGGATTGGATGCAGCCTGGACCACTGCTCTTAATCATAGTGTACATTTAGAGTTATGAAACAGCAGCAACTGTTAAATTATGTCCTAAGATTGTTTCAATTTGGGAGAAAGCTTAAAAGTAAGCACTTTTGTGCTCTCAACTCTTTTGATAATTACAACACTCTTCTATTTAAATTTCTTAACAGCGCTCTTTTGATAATTACAACACTCTTCTTTTTAAAATTTTTGATCTGTATCACTTTTTTTTTTAAATTTTTTAATTAAAAATCAAGTGCAATGTGAATCAATGATTGCATCACACAAAATTATTAGGAGTGTCGAGGTCGACCTGACGAAAATTCTCTGACTTGAAGAACAAGCGGATATAAGTTAAAAAGTTTGAGAATAGTTATGTGTGTAATTAATCGTGTGTTTTTTAATAATGAAAACTATAAGTATATATAAAATTAATATGATGATTTTCATGGATTTTAACCCTCATGCCTCCTTTGACTTAATCGAAATATTATAATCCAACTTTATGTATTAATTTGTAAATTTCATAAACTTGATCAATTGAATTTTATCTTTATTTTTATCCATAATCCGTTAATTCGAATAAATCTCTTAAACATATTCTATGGAGCAGTTTTTGGCCCTTGACCCATCGAAACTACAATTTTTTTTTATTATACAAGTCAGAGTGATGTTTGACTAATCTATTTCTCAATTATATCAAAGATAAATAATTCACAAGAAAATATGTTGTAGGCTGAACCCATATATGGACCACAGTTGTTCCTTTGTGCATGCATTAGCATCTCACTGTTTTTGGTGCAGCTGTTAAAAATGGTACATGATTCCTCACTACTTGTTTATTTGTTCATTTCTTTATCAAGTATTGAGTCTTTTTGTCTTTTAATGATCTCAGTTTTGATGTGGTTAAAGATGTATTTGACCCCTTCTCTTGTTGCAATGATTGGTGGATTTATACCAATTATAACTACTTGATGAAAAATGTTGTTTGTCATTGTTCCATGATTTCTTGCCCTACTTGGAAGCCTTTTCCCTTTGAGAAATTATATCTTTTAAGAAAAAAGCGAGATAAAGTAAATTTAGAGAAAGGATAATAATTTTAGAGAATATGTGTCAACGATGGATAAAAGTATAATTATTACAGTTCATACAATATATATATTTTTTAATTGTATTTGAATGTTGATATTTTTTTTTAGAATAGTATGTAGATAGGGACAAAAATATAATAGTTACAATTCATGTAATATATATACATATATATATATCTATATATATGTATGAAAATGTGTTTAGACATGCCTATATTTTTTAAAAACACATTTATAAAAAAAAATATGTGGCATAAGATGGATTTCTTTAAAATAATTTTATAAGCAATTACTGTCTTAAATCTAGTAAAAATATTTTCATATGAAAATTAGTTTACTATTTCCCTTATCCAAACCAAGATTTTTTTTTAGGTATACAAAATATCCTATGTAATTTCATTGGTCAATTGCATATTTGTCAGTGTTTCATCTGCTGTGTTTATATGTTACACTTAATATAAGAAATCCAACAATAGAAAGAACTCGTCATTTTTTCGACATTAACTATTACCTTCGTACCATAATATTGTAATTTTTTAGTTGAATTATTCAATTCCTTCGTCCAAAACTACCACATTTTCCTTACTCATGACCAAAAAAGAGCTTTCAAATTTAGGTCATTATCATCCAACCATATTTTCACATGTCCCTGAACAAAAAAATGACTTTCAAATTTGGGTCATTGTCATTCATAAGAATGTGAGATTTGCAAATTAATTTGGTGCACATGTGATGTCCTAAAAATCAAAGTAGCATAGCTAGGTAGAGGTGTTAATGGACCAGATCTACATGGGGTCAAGTTAATTAAGCTTGGGTTTAGGTTAGACTTTGGACCTACTAACCAAGTTTGCTTCAACTTGTACTTCACCTTAAAACTTGAATTAAATGCAACAATTAAAAGCATTAGACTTGCTTTACTTGAAGTCAAGTCTCAACCAAACATTTATGATAAACGAGTTTAAGTCGAGCTTTAAATATAAAGAGTACCCGACTTAAATTATATCTAGTTAACATATTTTGTACATTTAAAAATGTGTAGGGGCTCCCAATTGGTTATTGCGACAAATAAATTTCATACTAAAATTTGTTCAATCATTGCTACTAAGCTAATTAGTATTCACACATTGAATGTGCTTGTTAAGCCAATCCAACTAATAATTTTAGAGTAATTCAATTGGAGTGATAATCGTACTTGATTTTTAATAAAAATATTATTAAAACGCACTTTCAAATTTATTGACTGTACTAAAAGAAAACACAAAAAAATGTGTTCAATCATCTTCAAGTGAAGCTAATGTTTTTGGGTGATGGGAGTGCAAGACAAAAGCATTCACACAAATTATACCAATTGAAAAATGAGGTTAGGGTCCAATTAAGGCACACTTGGTTTAGATTTAATTGCACACGTGTATGCAGTTATAGCCGAAGGACACCACTTTCCTAGCCTAGTGGTCACTAATTATAGCCAAAGGACAGCAATTTTCAAGCCTATTGGTCACTAATTATTAAACCTTTTATATTGCCAATTTTTGTTGCTTACAATTTTTAAAAAATCATTCAAACCAGCCGAATTGTTCTACAACGCATAATTAATATTAATTTATTGTAAAAAAATATAATTTAAAATATTAAATAAAAATTATACAGTTAAAATAGTGCAGTGACGGTTTGAAAGTTAAAAAAATCGTTAAAAGTTAAACCGTCTTTAAAAAAATAATTTTATAATTAATATATCATACTAAAAACTAACTAACAATTAAGTTGATGATTCTTTCTTTCAACTCACGTATCTCAATCTTAGAATAGTCATTCCATTTAAATGAAACTAAATAAATAAGTAGAATATATGAAATGAGTTGAAATTTATACATAACGATATAACTATTTGTTAATATACGAAAAATTATGCTATTATTTTTAAAATAAATAGTATGGTGTTATTTTTCATGTTAAAGTAATTTTTTTTATTATTGGTAAAAAATCGCTAAATCGTTCGCAATTGTCTAAAATCGTACTTTCGTTTTACTTGACAAAATCGCAATTTAAAATTATTTTTTAACAAAACGCACATGATAATTTAATTTGAAATTACTAAAAAAATCGCAAAATCGCGTCATGATAAACCCTACTTCTAACTATAAGGGATGAGAAAAAAAAAATTATGTGTCCCACCGTGGCTGTATTACATGTGAAATTACGTTTTTGTTATTTTTCGTATCATTATATAATAATCTTATTTAATAATCGAAATAAAATTAATTTATCAATAATTTATTCGTTGTTCGATGCTAAATGGATATTATACTCCAAAGAATGTATGAAACAACATTGATAAAATTAAAAAATAAATGAACCTAAATTAAGATTTTTTCAACCAAGCTTAGTTTTACTCAATAAGTACTATGGGCTACCAAATAAAGAATGAGAGCATGATGTGCTGCATAACCACAAGTGAGGATTTTATTTTGTTATGTTTTTTTTTCTAGTTAACCAATGAAATTTGCATCCAAATTTTGTTGAATAAAGGTTAAATATGGACAGGGGAGTAATTTCATTTGTAATTTCTTAATTAAGTTTTAAAATTTAATGTAATGCATTTTTCCGTGATCATATTACATTGGAAATTCCCTATAGACTTTCATCAACATCCATTGTTCCCATCACCATCATCAATATTAATATTATTATTATTATTATTATTATTATAATAATTTTTTGCCCTCATAAGTTGGAAAATCTTTTTGGTATGTCAAATCAATCCCACGTTTAGCAAAAAAAAAAAAAAAAGGGAAAGAGCGCTAACTTTAAGTGTGATTATTGCGCAATTTTTTTTTTATTTTTTTTCTAATTTTTGTGATTTTGAAATTAGTTTATGTTAAAATTTAAATAAATAAAAATAATTTATTACATGCACATTACTTCATAACACAAACAGTTTTAAAGTTTTATGTTATATAAAATAATGATTGAATGAAATATAACTTTATTATTTATTTTCATTAAAAGATTATGTTTGAATAAAATAAAAGGTATATCATTAAAAAGACACATATATGGTATATTATCTATTTATACAACACATGGTGATAGAGTTTATTGTTAATGCATCATTATATCATTATTTTTTATTGGCTGATTTTCTTCATATACTAATTATTGGAAGAAGAAATTAACTCGTTCTAATACTATAAAAGTATAACCTATAAAAGTTTTAAGGGAGATTTGTATAATTTTTAACAGAGGACAAAATAATTATTTTATAAAAAATATTAAGAGTTATTAGAGGAGCAAAAAAGAAAGAGGTGGAGTATGTTGAAATCGTTTGATGACAACTCAAGTTTTTTTTTTGTAATTTCGGCATGCGTTTGTAGCCTAAAAATTTTTTTTTTTAAAGATTTAAAAATACTTGCGTCATTGAATAAAAACAGAAAAATATTACTTACTCGAATTTATCACTTCCATAATACATGAAAGTAAGTTTGCTATATTGGGTAGGTATTTTTTGTTAATAAAGTGGACAGTTACAATGAATACAAAAGAGAGAGAAGTTGGCAGCACAAAAACTTAAGGAACACACTGAAAAAAATGCTATAAAATTTACATAATAACGTCTAAATACCATCACATAAAATTATTTAATTAGGTAAAATTTCAAATGTTAAAACTAATAATTCCTAAAAATATAAGTATAGCATAGTAAATATGATTTTTCAGGAAAATACCAACAATGTGGAGGCCCAATTTAACTCTCTAATTAGAAAATTTTGGACCATCCGATTTCAAACAAGCAAGCCCGGATCAAAATTCGCGTGAAATACGCCGACGTAATTACCTTTAAAAACGCATCTCAAGACAATGATCACATTACATAATTTATTTAAATTCTATGAAATACAGCAAAAATTATGATGAAAATACATCTTTTTTCCCTTTTTCCTATATTTTGCCCCATTCCATCCTTTCATGAAACTTTGCTAAAAAAAAATGTGAATGATAAGGCTAGGCCCAAAGTGAAGCTCACACCATTAGGACTCGGCCCAATTCCAAAATATCATACTATTTTATATCCTGGCCCAAAGGGTTTATTTCTAATTCCGAAACTTAAAAATGTATGTGAAATTCATCATTAAAATAATTTTTATCATATGATTACATATAATAAATTTCTCTTACTCTAAAAATGCATATATCTCAATTTGTACTATTTTTTTTTTTACATTTCTCTAAATCTGTAGCTTTTCCTCATCATCATTTTTCTTTCTCCTTCCCTTCTGTTTACAGACACACACACACTGAAACACCCACAAAACACACACACATACGCACATTCTTAATCAAATCAAAATCAAGTCTGATTCCTCAAAACGTCAAGCAAGTTTCAAAATTTCTCCAAAAAATCCCAATTTCACCACACACAGTTCACACACTCATCCCACAAATTTTCCGGTCCAAAAGAACAAATAATAAAAAGAATAAACAAACCCTTTATCTGCCTTTTTCTCTGTAATTGGACGATCTTACACTTTCTTCTCTTTTTCCCGATAAATTTCTTTTCGTATAAGAAGAAAATCGGATATTTTCTGTTGTTATCTGATTTTCGTTGGCATTGCGGCGAATATTTCTGAAACTCCTGAAGCGAGTTTCATTAGGGTTTTGTTTCAGATTACTTGATCAACTATTTTTTTTTCTGGGTTTTCTTTTTAGTTAATATTTTTTGGGGATAATAGAAAGTTCTGTTTGAGGTTTTGAATAGATAAGTGTTAAATACTATCGGTTATATGTGAATATATTATATAATCTGCTATAGAGTTGGTGCCTTTAGTGTTTTTCTTCTCCTCATTAGGGTTTCATATAGGTGCAGATTACCCTTGTGTATTTGGGGAAAATTCCTTTTTTTGCTGTAAACTACATTTTGTGGGTGGTTCTGAAGAAAGATTGGATTTTTAGTTTGAATTGGAAGAAATTTATTGGGTCTTTTGCAGTTTTGGTTAGGGTGTAGAAAAGGTAGTAGTGTATGGGAGAAAATGAGGGATGGGCTGAGCCAGGTGGGCCGTTGCCAAATGGGCTTTTGCCAGGGGCAGGCCCAGTAATGCAGGCCGTTGATACAGACCGATGGTCGAGAGCAGAAGAGAGGACCGCAGAGCTCATTGCCTGCATTCAGCCCAACCAGCTGTCTGAGGAGCGCAGGAATGCTGTTGCAGATTATGTACAGCGGCTCATTATGAAGTGCTTCCCCTGCCAGGTTGTTGGAATGATTCTAGGGTGTTGTTTAGTAGTCTTCCAAGTGAATGCTGTTGTTTTGAACGGCTGTATATATTTTGTTGAAGTTGCTTGTGTGTCTATGGCGGTACTGGAGTTTGATAGAGATTAAAGGTTTCTTTATCTAGAATTTTATTTGCATTTAACTTAGGAAGAATTAGAACTCTCATAGGAATGATTATTTTTGGATACAAGACACTAAATGTCTTTAATTTGCAATGTCTTGATTTTTAATTGCATGATGCAAGGTTCTAATATCTGCATATTATGGCTAAAAGATTGGTAGACTTGGGAATTTTGGTTGATGGTGTAAAGGATTGTCAGATGGAGTTGCATTTTATGTGCTCAATAGCAGGAACACAGCACACGGTACCAAAATTTGTAGAAATGAGACCATGGTGATTGTGCGATGTCCTGAAATTTAAATCGAATTTGTTATCCTACTGAGTGGCTTCTCTGAAATAGGAAAAAGAATCCAATTTTTGTTATGGATGGAAGCAACTGGTATAACATATCATGAATATCAGTCTGTCTTTGCTATTTATTGGAACGGTTTCTTTTTTACAAGTCCTTTTGAATGAAGTTATAGGTTTGCTTTAGTGATATGCATACAGGCTCCTTCTTTTAGTTCTTCTTGCTGTTTTTCTTTGACCTTTTTCCATTGCCACAGGTCTGTACCTTTGGTTCTGTACCCTTGAAGACTTATCTACCTGATGGAGACATCGATTTGACTGCTTTCAGTCATGATCAGAATCTGAAAGATACATGGGCCAATCAGGTTCGAGATATGCTACAGAATGAGGAAAAGAATGAGAATGCTGAATTTCATGTGAAGGAGGTTCAGTATATCCAAGCAGAAGTATGCCCTCTCTTATATTTTAAGTTTTTTGTGATATTCATTTTTTTCTCAATTTTCTCTATTTTCAGCTCGTGCCTTATGCTTTTCACATATCCTTTATCTCAAGTTGACTTTTAATACCTTGGTTCTGTCACCATTTAGTTGTTTCTTTTATAGAATACCATGTGGGTTACATGAATACTGCTTTTGTGTGTGCTTAGTCTTGATCTTTCTCCTAGATGGTCCAGTGAGCTTTAGATTTTTCTAAAGTTCCTGTATCTTCTCCCTGGATAGATGCAGATATGGATTGACATTCTCATATTTTTTTGATAGAAAAAAAAATAATTTTCTGCAATTAGTTGCTGTAACTCTTCTACTGAGATGGATGATTGCAATGTTGGCATATTAGGAGGCTTATGTGCCATTTTAGGCGCTGAAGTTGTTGTGGAACTTTTGTGATTTTGTCACCCTTTGTTAGATGCAGTTTTCAGCAGATTAGTAAAAAATTGCAGTGGCCTTAACATAGTGAGTGTTTGATTGTGGCATTTAATAATGTTTGGATGCTATGCCATAATTATTACTAGAGAGGAATTCTAGCAAGTGAGACAACTGGTTATTGAATTTTTAGACCTTGATATTAGGATGAATCTTTGCCTATATATTCAAGTTCATTGTTTCGTGATGGCTTACCAAAAGAGTTGCTGTGCTCCTGTCTATGAGTGTTTATAAGTTTGTTCTTGCTTCTGCCGTTACATAATTTTTGTTTGGTGTGATCTTATTTTATGTTGCAGGTGAAAATAATTAAATGTCTTGTGGAAAATATTGTGGTGGACATATCTTTTAATCAAGTTGGTGGGTTATGTACACTATGCTTCCTTGATGAGGTGAGTAGAATCACTAACAAAAATTTCTGAGAACATGAGTTCTCATGATATTTATACCTAAGATGAATGATTTGTTACCTGAAGAAAATTTGCTGCGTTTTGTCTCTTAGGTTGATAATCTAATAAATCAGAATCATCTGTTCAAGCGTAGTATTATCTTGATTAAGGCGTGGTGCTACTATGAAAGCCGTATATTGGGTGCTCATCACGGGCTTATATCTACCTATGCCCTGGAGACCTTAGTTCTTTACATCTTTCATGTGTTCAACAATTCCTTTCATGGACCTCTTGAGGTGAATTAATTCTTATGTATGTCAATCTCCAAATTTCTGTTTCTTGATTGCCGTTCTGAAACACTCTTTGTAACTCTTGCAGGTTCTTTATCGTTTTCTGGAGTTCTTCAGCAACTTTGACTGGGACAACCTTTGTGTTAGCTTATGGGGACCTGTACCCATTAGTTCCCTACCCGATGTGACTGGTAATAGAGTCTGGGGACTTTTCATTTAATAATTGATGGCAATATTGTATATCTGTTCCTTGATTGCTGGATTCGATTTGCAATATTTTGCAGCGGAACCTCCTCGAAAAGACAGTGGAGAATTGCTACTTAGCAAGTTGTTTCTTGATGCTTGTAGCTCTGTGTATGCTGTTTTCCCTGGTGGCCAGGAAAATAATGGACAACCATTTGTTTCAAAGCATTTTAATGTAATTGATCCGTTACGTGTGAACAACAACCTTGGACGTAGTGTTAGTAAAGGTAACCTTAGCTTGAAATATCTCTGTTTCTTCTCTTTATTTAAGGTTTAATTCTTTTCAAGGTTACTTGTTTTATTCTTTCTCCGCATATTTGTCCTCTTCGATAGACTTATCTATATACATACTACTAGTTCATACTTTCACAATGATGATCTATTAGGTTTCATTCTTTTAGTTTGCTATTATTTCATCGTTATCTTTATTACTGAAACTATTTGGTGCATGGGGGCTTTTGCCTTGGTCGTTAGCAGGGTCCAAATATTATGTAGTTTTTCCTTAAGGCGTTGGGTTCAACAAAGAACTTAGGCGTGGTCTATATTGTAATTATCCTGTTACTGATGATATGAGGATCTTGTTTTACTATATGCTTGAGTCTCTAACTTGCAGCTGATTGTGTTAATATGATATATATACATATATATTTATTAACTTATTTATTTCTATACTTATATATATTAAGACTTAGATCATCAGCTCCTAGAGGCTAGCCTTTTCATCGATCATTATTGGAGCCATTGTTAGTATATTATCTGTTTAATTTCCAAATGAATGCCTGGAGCCTGGTTTTATGTAATCGATATACTAAATGCAAGCCAGGCATCTAGAGCTGAGGAAAGCTGGAAGGGAAGTGGGGAATTTCGGACAACTGATAATCTTTTCGGCTCTTTGTTTCACCTAGCCTTTTCTTCTTTGCTTTTTTCAATATTAACTTCAATTGAGTGTGAGAATATTAACTCATGGAACCTACTGGATGTCGCTGGACTTTTTTCATGAGGTCCTTTTTATTTAGTTAATCTTTCTCCATCATGTTACAAAATGTATAAAGAGGAGATCATCGAAGTTATCAAAAGGAAAAAGCAGGAAATATGTTAAGTTTGGGAGACTTGACAGACATCTTGCCACATACTCTTCTGTGCCAGAGATTCATGAAACAAGTCATGTTAGAATTATTCGGCGTGATACTTAATTTCCGTATGAGGATATGTTGTTGGGCTAAGGCAAAACCTGTTTGTTATCTGAGGAGCTTCATGATAAAGAAAATCCACAAGAAGTTTGTTAAATAAGTCTTTAAATAGACAATTAATCAAATGCTCCAGAATGTGGCCTGGAAAGGCTCTTACATTTCTGCTGCTCATGATTTGATTTGTAGTTCTTCTATGGAAAAAAAGATGATTAGTTGACGATCAGTTTGTTGCTGTTTATATTTGTCTCAGCAATATAGTCAAATCTTCTAATAACTAATGTACTTAATATTAGCTATAAAGAAACCACTCCTTTTGTTTTGAATGCTTTCACATTGTAAGATGGCTACTTGCATGAATCAGTATCGTCCTGCGTAACATTAGAGTGGTAAATGTTTACCTGATTCATCCCTTTGTACTTAACATGAATATTATCATTCCTGTTTGTTAGGTAACTTTTTTAGGATTCGAAGTGCATTTGCGTTTGGAGCTAAAAGACTGGCTAGATTACTTGACTGCCCAAAAGAGAACCTAAATTTTGAAGTTAATCAGTTCTTCATGAATACATGGGAGAGGCATGGCAGTGGTCATAGGCCTGATGCACCGGTGGTTGATTCATGGCGCATGAGATTATCAACTCCAGATGGTCTTCATGAATTTGGTAATTCTAGTAATGACACAAGTGGGAATAATGTAAATGAAAACTCTTCTGTTCATGAGGTGGAGGACAAAGGGATTCGTGGCCGTGATTTTTCCTCTCAACATGGTAAAATTTCAGCTAGAATGATGCCAATAACAAGTGAGCTCTCTGCAGCTTCCCAAATGAAAAGCTTAAAAAGTCAAAATTTAAACAGCTTGCGGGTTACTTCTGATCAGGTTTTACTTAATGATGAAGTTCAGAGAGATCTGAAAGCTGATCATTTGGTGAATGACACCCAGGGACGGTTTCTTTTTGCTCGAACACGCTCTAGTCCTGAACTTACTGATGCATATGGTGGTGTCTCATCTCAAGTTCGGCGTAATAGAGAAGCAGAAACTGCAAATGCTCATGCTACTTCTGCTAGGGTGGATAATAGTAATAGGAGGAAGAATCTTGAATCTGAAAGCTTGGCAAGCCACATCAGTCGTTCTTCAGTTGAAGATACTTCATCTGTGAGGCATCTTCCATCCCAACAAAGTCTTGATGCTGCTACTGACTCCAATAGTGGTTCAAATAGCTATCACCGAGATTTGCATTTAGATGCCTTGAGTGAAGAGTTTTCATCCACCTCTGGATCACAGGTGATGCTCCAGGAAGAACAAGATATTGTGAACATGATGGCATCTGCTTCACTTCAAGGTTTCAATGGACAACTTCATGTTCCATTCAATTTAAATTCAGCTCATCTACCTTTCTCAATCCCGCCGTCCTTTCTTGCTTCGATGGGATACACTCAACGAAATCTGCCAGGATTTGTTCCTACTAATATTCCTATGGTTGATCCATCGTTTTCAAATGTGCAATTTCCTCATGGTTTAGTTTCTCCCCAATTGACTCATTATTTCCCTGGAATTGGGGTGAATTCAACGTCTGAAGCTTCATTTGAGCGAAGCAATGAGAATGTTGGTTCTGTGGAGATGAACTCTGAAGAACTTGATAATGATTTCTGGCAGGAGCAAGATGTCTGCTCCTCTGGCGGCTATGACCCTGAGAATGGAAATTTTGACATGCTCCAGGCTGATGATAAACCACCGGCATTGGTGTCTGGTTTAAAATATGTTCCTCCACCTCGAGTAAGTAGCTCTGGTAGTTCTACGAGAGTTCAGCAGAAGCATACAAGGGACAAACGTGGATCAGTGCGGCAAAATAGCGATAGTTTCCCTATCCAAGATGATAGAAGTAGTGAAGTTTATGCAGAAGAAAGATCAGCGAGTTCAAGGTTCTCATCAGCTACTCATAGTAATTCTTTGAGAAGTAGGACTTCTTCGGAGAGCTCCTGGGATGGATCATCAGTGAAAACGCCTAAATCTACGAAAGAAAAACGGGGAAAGAAAGTAGTTTCTATGGATCTAGCTACCAGCCAAGGAAAAGGCAAAATTATGACTGAGCATGTGCCTAATCAGGCAGAGGATGATGACCAGGAATGGGGTTCATTATCAAACATGGGGACTGAAACGGTAGAAAGGAACCCTGAGTCTGAGCCAGTTGCTTCTTTGCAGGTTCCTAGGCACCACATGTCTGGCTTTGAAGTTGCACAGACAAGTGGATCAGACTCAATGATCCCCTTTGCTCCAATGCTCATTGGTCCTGGCTCGAGACAGAGAATGAATGATAATTCTGGGCTGATTGCATTCTATCCTACTGGGCCACCAATCCCATTTCTGACAATGCTTCCAGTGTACAATATTCCACCTGAGACAGGTACTTCTGATGTATCAAGTGGCCATTTTGGAGGTGATGAAACCTTGGAGAACAGTGAATCTGGGCAGAACTTAAGTCCTGAAGGATATGATCATTCAGAGGATTTAAATCCTTCAAGTTCTTTGAGAGGGACAACTACTACTGAGATAACTGAAAAGAAAAAGTCTGATATTCTTAATAGTGACTTTGCTAGCCATTGGCAAAATTTACAATTTGGAAGGTTCTGTCAAAATCCACGGTACCATGGGCCTTTACTCTATCCTTCACCTGTAATGGTCCCTCCTGTTTATCTCCAGGGCCGATTCCCCTATGATAACCCTGGTAGACCTTTTTCAACCAATACAAACCTCTTCTCTCAGCTTATGACGAGTTATGGCCACCGTATGGTCCCTGTGGCTCCCCTCCAATCAGTTTCCAGTAGACCTCCCAATATGTATCAACGCTACATGGATGACATGCCAAGACATCGCAGCGGGACTGGGACTTACCTGCCTAATCCTGTAAGGATAGTCTTTATGATGATTGTTCGCTTGCTTGTTGTGTAGATTTTTCATTCTCTTTGAAAATGTGTTAGCGTCCTGTCCATGTTCGGGGATTTTACCCTTTTGTTACACTTGATTCAAACTTACAAAAACACGTTTTGTTTTTTCTTCCTTATCTCATTGTAATGGGTAGGTTGGAGGTTGTTGATCTCAGAATTATTCTAAACGATGGATATAATTTAACTGAACCTCTAATTGCATAAAAAGGTTTTCATCTTTTTGTACTATTATTTGCATCATGGAAGGCAGGATTTGGGTTAAATATTCATGAATTCTACTGAAATTGAGAACTGTGTTCTTAGTTTGTTCTACATCCTTGGTCTGGCTTTTTCTGGTGCTTAATTTTTCTTCTATAAAACTTGAACTGTCATATTTTCAGAACTTTTAGCACTTAGTATAATATTCATAATCTTTCCTTTTAATTGCTTCAGAAGGTTTCTGTCATGGAGCGTCACTCGTCTGGTACCAGAAGGGGGAATTATAACCATGATAGGAATGATAACTATGGTGACAGAGAGGGGAACTGGAATGCTAATTCAAAATCACGAGCTGCTGTACGCAGTCATAGCCGCAGCCAAACTGATAAATCGAACTCAAGAGCTGATCGTTTGGCTTCTAGTGAGAGTCGAGCTGAGCGTTCATGGAACTCATACAGACACGAATCAATCCCTTCTTACCAGTCACAGAATGGCCCTTTGAGCTCAAATTCTAGTCAAAATGGTCCTCAAAATGTGGCATACAGCATGTATCCTTTAGCAGCCACGAATCCCAATGGAGTTTCTAACGGACCTTCTGTTCCACCTGTTATGATGCTGTATCCATTTGATCATAATGCTAGGTATGGTTCTCATGGTGAACAGCTTGAGTTTGGTTCTCTGGGTCCAGTAGGCTTGCCAGGTATAGATGAGCAATCACAGCTAAATGAGGGAACTCGAGCCAGGGCACTTGATGGCCATAGACTTCATGGGAGCTCTGAGCACCGTTCTTCACCAGATCAACCATCTTCCCCTCATCATCAGAGGTAATGGTTGTGAGATTAGGTACCTCAATTAAGAAATAAGACAACTTGAGCTGCTCTATATTGTCTTAGCTGGTGATTATTTGTATCAACTCTGGCTTTATGTTGTTCTACATATATATGACTTTTCAGATTTATTGCTTCAGCCCTGAGAACATGAATATTTATGGTTCACATTATTTGTAAAAATGGGTCCTTAGATGACTAGCTTTGAGGTATAGGATTGCGTTGATCCAGGGTAACATTTGTTATCACTGATGGAACCATGACCTTCCAATTGGGTTTCAGTAGTCTGGATGAGTGGGATTTATTTATAAAGTCCTCTGATCACATGCAACACTTACACTGAGTCTCGGTTTGACAGTGTAGAGTTTATCCTGACATGGCAGGTCCAGCTTGATTTGGATGTCAACCCCTTTGTAATCATACAGGAGCTGCCCTATCTGGGGTTATGAAAAGTAACTGCTATATTTCTTCTTATCTGGATCTTAAAATCTTCAAGCTGATTGACTAAGAATATGGCCAGATGGCCAAAAGTATTACTGAAATGACTACGCAAAACCTGGAATGATCATTTGTATAAAATAAATATGAGGCTAATTAGCTCTTGTTTGCACATTTTGGTTTTTGATTGTGGTTTATTTATCTTTTGGCACATTTTTCTTATTTCCAGAAAATTTTCCAAATTTTGTTGGAAATTGGTGGTGTTTATACTTTATGTTCTTAACAGGAGGGTTTGATGAATTTTCCAGCTCTGTGGCTTAAAGGAACAACCAATTGAAGGATGGGGTTGTTTCGCATATTAGATTTCTACACTGAAAGTTGTGGCTTAAAGCTGATGTCAAATGGCAAATTCAACCAATTTTGCCCTGTTCTTACATGTTGAAGCTGGGTTTGTACCTGATCTTTTATAGCTTTGCACAAGAATGGTCTCCATTTAGCATAGTTCTTGTATGTAAAATAGCTAGCCAACTTCGGACCACCATCCACTCCAGACCTGGAAGCATGGAAGGAGTAGGAGTTGCTTAGATCTTTCACCTTTCTATTGGCCTATTTCTGTTGTAGGCTATAACACATTGTAATATCATTGAACTAGAATTAGCGTATAATATAATTTTGTTGCTAGGATTTTTTTTACAAAATTCCTTATAGATCGTCTTAGGGTTTTGGATTATAAAATCCCTTTGTATTAGCCTCATCCGGCTCTTGGTCAGGATGTTAACATTGTAGCAATATGAATGGCAAAGAGAAATCTAGAGGACAGAGTTCCTTTTCATTTTCTTTCTGAATCTTGATGGCTTGGTCAGATTCGTGTGAAGATTATAGGAACTGTGCCCTTTAGTCCTTTCACTGGAAAATTATGGTGACGCAGTTCCTGGTAGGCCTCTCATAATTCAACAGGATTCACAAAATGATTTTTTTTTTAACTAGGATTACAGTGTTTCTCTTAGAAAGTTGTGCTAATTCTTCATGTTCTTGAGTATTAGAAAGGGAGAAACAAAAGTAGGAACCAGAGGTAGAAATAGTCAAATTGAGACTAGGTGTTTCTCTTATGATGAACGTAATTGTACCTGTTTTGTGATTAGCTATTTTTCTTGGAGCGCTAATGTATTGCATGCTAGTCCTAACATTGGCTTGGGTTCCACCAAACAGGATGTAGAATAGAACCTATCATGTTGAATGAATTACTTCTAGCGAGTGTTAGTTTGTGGTGGATACTACTGTTAAGTTGTATCAACGCTTGGAGCTTATGATGATGATGGTAATTTGTTGTCATGGTTGGCAACCGTAGGATTTATACACTGGCAAGCAAGGTTTTGTGATTTTATTTACAAGATGAAACAAATGAATATTCAAGTCCACTTTTCCAACATCCAGACATCAGCTGGAAGAATCTTAAACTCCAGTCAACAGTTTTTTAGTCACTTCTGACCTGCCCTCTATATTACAATTGTGGCTCCATGCATGCGGTGATCGTGAATTTAAGAGTGGCCACAGATGGTTCCTCTGTTTTCTTGCTTTTCTGACAACCAGCCTCATATGTTGCCTTATTACTTCGTTCACTGCCTTCAAGTAGTTGCTCGAATCATGGTCCCTAATTATTGTACCCTCGGAACCATAGGCTGTAGGATCACTTAGAGTTTCAATGGGGTGAGGAGAATTCAGGAAGGCTCGAACAGCACTCTTAGTAAGGGAGCTGTTGGTATTGTTTAAGGTGTATAGAGCGCTGCCTGGAGGAAGTAGCGGGTGAGGTGGTGATGACTTCTCATCAGGCTGGAGGATGAATATTTTTCCCATGGGGGAGTATAACAGTTTCTGCAAAAAGTAACATGTAGGAGGATGAGTTATCTGTGTTGGAAAAAACCGTAGTATGGAATGGTAAAAGCGTGCATATATGTGAAACAGGAAACTGTTTCTTGAACTGTTAGTTTGCATATGCATGTAATTTTATTGATTGTCTAGACTATGTTAGAAATCTAGGTAAGGATGGAACAAGAAGTTGCTAATCAAATGATTGGGTACTTGGGCGAGAATACTTACATTCTTATTAAGACATGGATGGAACCGAAAGGTGCCATTTAAACGCTTGAGTACTTGGGCCACATAATTGGGGTAATTGCAGGAGAATGCTCTTGGGACGATATCTCTATGCATCATCACACAATGTACATGGTTCTCATCCAGACCCAACCGATCCAGGATTTTCTGGCCGCCACAGAAGACAAATGGGGATCCGAAAGTAACTACTGGAAGAAGAGCAGATGGCTTAACTTCCTTTCTTGTTAGCAACATCAAGTTGACTAGAAGAGCAAGACTGCCCCCAAGTGAATGACCAGTGAATTGAAGCTTTGCTCGATCTCCAAATCTGTTCAGATGCTGTTTTATCTCTGGCATGAACTGGTCATATATTCCCTTTGCTGCTTCATATATTCCTCTATGAACTAGCACATTGGTTCCCTGTTGCAGATCAAATTCTTTTCTCAGATGAATGTTACCTATACTTTGGAGGATGACTTATTATTATGTTGGTGCCAATACTCACCTCAAATTTGGTCGGTTCAAAAAAGAGATTCGCCTGCCAGGACGCCACTGAGTCTGATCCCTGCAATTCACCATAGCTTTCTTGTCAAGCCGTAATTCTCTTGAATTATAAGTATGCAACTTGCATTAGTATATAAGTTCACACGACGTTCTACTGTATCTGCATCACATCAATGGCTTTCACCTCTTCTATAGGTGAATGTAATTGTGCTTTAAGCTATTACCTGTATGACGAAGCAGCGAGTGTATATGCTTGAATCATCACAGACGAACCATTCACATGGCGATGAATGAAGCGATTGAAGGTCCTTTGCTGCCTTCTCTTTCTGCTTCTCCCCTGCAGCAACCACTGCTGTCATTGTTGATGCTGCTACACATGCTGCCATCTCTGACTTGTAGATTCGTGGGGAAGTGCTCTCATCTTCCTCTATTTGGTGATCATCTTCATCACATAAGAACGTTCCATCTTCAGTAAGTTGGGGCTCAGACCCCAGGGATATTAGGTCTTTAGCTCGGGACTGGACATAAGACGCAGCGGATGCTGCAATCTCATAAGCAGCTGATGACCGAAGGCGGGATATCTGCTCAGAATCATCTGCCGATTCTGTAGTGGGATCTCTAATATCTGATGATGCTACAGCCACTCTGGTGGAATCCTGCTCAGCTTTGTCTTTGATGGCTGCTGCTTCTGCCTTCTTCTCCAGCGAAGATGTGACAAAGTCTAGACCATAGTATCTCCTTAAATCCCGTGTCTGCAAGTTTTAGGGACACATGCTAATGAAATTAGTAAAGGTGATATCAAACTTGAATGGTCTAAATCAGTGAGATAAAAGAGTGATATGCTTGCTGTTTTTCTTCTTTCAAGCTTTCTGTTGTCTAAGCTCGTCCGATTACACGTACCTTCATATCTGGGATCACATATGCCATGTTGCACAAGAATGCCAGCTGCGAGAAAAGTTTAGCATCCGACCACGAAACATGCCTTAACAATGACGAAAAGGTTTCTCTATCAATGCTAATCTCCCTTCCTTCTGCATCTTCATCATATTCCACTTCACAGCCTTCTCCTTCATCACAGCCTTCACTGTCTCCACCAACATAACCCTCAACCTTGTCTTGTTTCCCTTTCCAATTATTCCTAAGCTCCACAAGTCTCTCAATCCAATTGGCTCGTTTCTTCCCCTCATCGTTCTCTAACTCATCCTCATGATCACTTTCCTCCAACTTCTCATCCATATTCATCTCTTTACTGGTCTCTGGATCAAAAAGAAACGACTTCAATGTATCCGGGATCATGGCACCCGATAATTGTATGTTGAAGAAGCCAACTGACCGACTATTCTTTAGCTTCGGTTGACCCGTGGAGGCCCTAATGGTATTGATTGAATAACAAAGATGGTTGTCTGAATATGATCGTCGCATCCCGGCTCGTCTGTGCAAATCTTTAGTCGAGAACGAACGGCGAAGCCCCCCATCAGCTACATCTCTTGGGGTGGTGCTAGTAACTTGTGACAAAGTGCATGCCATAACAGCAACACTTTCTTGATCACAGTTTAAAATGTAGCCTGAAAGATGGAACAAGACTAGCCAGTCAATTCTCTTGGGTCCATATTTGCCTGTGGACACCAAACACACACAGGGAAAGAGGCCTTATAAAGAAGCTCCAAGTAACAAAATCTCCACCTTGTTTGCAACGAGAACCTGAAAGAAGATACCATTTCATAACCGTTAAAGACACACTCAAAAAATAATTTTGGTACCAACTAAAAATAAAAATAAAGATTAAAGTATATATTGAGGAGGGTCAAATGGTAATTTGGAAATATGTATATATGCAAACATGAAATGAAATATTAGTCTCTGAACTCAAGTCTGTCGGTGTCACATGTATTAAAATAGTAGTCTGGGGGCTTGAGTTTGAGTATGTCCAAGAGGGCTTTGTGGGTTTCACATGTTGTCCTCTTTAGCATAGTTATTCACAATTCTAGATTAATCAACCACTAACCTCATATTAACTCTGAAAAAACAATGGGTTAACGACATTTATCTCCAAGAATAACCAATATCACAAGTAAAAGTGTGTTTTTGACCCTAAATAAAGATCTAACTCCACGAACTCTCTTAACCACTAACTCAGAAAGCAAGTAAAATACCTAAAAACTTTCACTTTTCCGACTTTTATCATCCAAACTATGATAATAAAATGAAGACAGATGAAGTATTTTCATAACAATCTTTCATACATTCTATTTATGTCCAACTTTTTTGTAGAAAGCATAACTATTTTTGCTTATTATTTAAAAAAAAAAGGTCTTTAGTTCGTTTCATTCATAGTATATGAAACAATTTCTTTAGCGTTCTAAACTAAGATCTTCTTGCTTGATGTTTCCGTCCCGCCACATACCACAAACAAAATTAGGGAATATTTAATCAGGATGAGTTAAGAACCATATGTAGGGTTTGCAAACCTTTCCAAATTATTGTTGTTCTTGCTCTAAGATGAGAAGTTAAACCAATATTTGTTTCTCCCACACCATCGAATCTATTATTATTATTTTTTATTTTTGGAGAATGCAACAAAATAGAATCATCTTTGAAATTTATAAATAAAAATCTCAAAAAAAAAAAAAAAAACAACGTTATTTATATATAATCGGCTAAATTGACATCCAAGATTATTTTTATTTCGGGTGGAACTAAAGGGACATAATAGAATTTTTTGTTCTATATGGGAATTTGTTTCATCAATTACCTAAAAATTAGAAGCTATAATACATCGGATACTACTTCAGATACTCCTAATCGAATATTGCTATTTTCTTCTGCAAATTGATTAGTGTGTTAACTCCTACCAAAATTAGTAAACAAGTATATACGGATAAAAGAATTTAACATGTTAATAATATAAAATAAAAATAAAAAACCCTCTAACGTGGACTTAAAATAGTACTTAACCCAACAAATTGGGTACAACGTTAAAGAGTATCACATAATTCTTGAAATTCCCGTATGATGTTTCTTGCCAAGAAATGCGTCAATGCCACTGGAAAACAAACTTCCCAAAAACTCAAGCAACCTTTCAACAACGGAAATTTCTATGCAATTATGTTATGTACTTAAATAAAAAAGGAATCATCCAATCTTTGGAACTCATTTGGCAAAAAAACCTAAACTCTTTAGGGAAAAAAATAAAATATTACTATAAAGTGTCACCATCCTGAAATGGTCAAATTATTGCTTATATTCAAATCTTGACTTAGAAATTAACCAATAAAAAATAAAAAAATTGCCCTCTTTGTTATGAACTCGTGGCATTACTTTGATGTGACAAAATAATTTGCAATTTTTCTCAAAATAAAAAGAATACCCCACGAGATTTATCTGCATGAATTTCAAATTTGGAGTATTTTTTTTGTAATTTTGAAGGTCTATTATTTTCCCAAGGCACCATATTATATATTCAGAATTAAATAAAAACTAATTCAAACGAGAAATACTAATTTAATAATAGAAATTAACAGAAATCAAGAACTACAAACAAACAGTAGCCAAACAACATTACCTTGAAAGTTGATCTGTGATTGAAGGAACGATTATCAGGCTCAAAATTTCCACAGGGACCCTTTAATCTCCTCCCACAATATGAAAGAATCAGATAAACAGAACTGCATCAATGGTGAAAAATCTCCATTCCCAGATGTATATACATACATATGCCTGTATGTATACAAGGTTGTATGTATAGGCTGAGAATGCCAATTCTTGCTTCTGAAAGCTCCAGGAAACAAGAACATGACTTCATGAACTACAGAAATTAGTACAACGTAGACGACAATATAGACTATATGTATATGTATGTATATATTGGAGGTTCTTGTAGAGAGTTGTATCTATATATTCTGCTGAGGCATGCAGTATTTCTTTCTGTGGAGAGTGCTTTTCTCTTCTTGTATGATGCAATGCAGGTGAGATCTGAAGATGTTAACATGGCTAATGGCTTTAAATACATGCATGTATTGAGGTGGGGTGGGGGGGTGGGGTGGGTGGAGGGGAGGAATCTCTTTACAGAGAATCAACTCACATGGACATCGAGGCTTGCCACCTTTGAATCTGTATTTTTGCGGACACTTTTGCCCTTGAAATACAAGTGTCAAGCCCCACAAGTCCTATTGATCCAAAATGATGATAGAACATGAGCATTAGGTTAGTTTAAATCCAAGAAAAAAAAATGTTTTTCCATGGTAAAAAAATATGAGTTGAAATTATTTACATCCCTCTTTATAGAGAATTGCAATAATCAAAAGTGCCTCTAATCCTAAGATCATATATAATATTTTTGATTGATTTGCAGAAAAATAATTTGTCTTTTTCTTTCTATTTTTAACTCCAACATTTCTAAAATTTTGGATTCTGACATCCACCTTGAAGTTTAGATTTTTGACAAAAATCTGCCCTCAAATATTTATTTTGATCGAAAATTTTATTTATAGACAAAAATATCCTTAGCCTAATAAATATATATAAACAATCCATCATTTTTAAAGAATTAATAGGAGATATTTTTAAAAATAGAAATTGTACAATAAGTGAGAACCAAAATTCATATTTTATTTTCTATGATTGAACACAAAGTTAATACATGATAAAATAATATATAGTTTTAAAAAAAAAAATAAGATCTGAACAATATGAATAACATTGAAACAACACATAATAGTTAAAAACTTAAGTTTTGATGCACAATTTTTAAAAATAAGTAAAAGATTAAAATTAAATTGTAAGCTACATCTATCAAAATAAAGAGCTTAGATTAACTTTTATATATTAAAATAATTACATAATTTTGAAAATATTAAACAAGATCATCTTTTCGAATGCATTATATTGAAAAAGTGTGAGACCAAGATTTTAATTATGATGTTCAACATATAAATTACATATTATTATTTATCTATAAGAAAAATAATGCATTCAAAAAGAACTACCTTTTGATTATTATTTTTTTTTTAAATATACGAATTATTATACTATTTAACAGTAGCCTCTTTAATTAAAATTAGGTTTCTTGCTTTATTATGAAAATTATTAACTGTTTATAGTTATAAAAAATATGATTATCTTTTAAGTATTAAAATTAATCTACACTCATTCATTTTTTTAAAAATTATGTCTTATTCTTTTAAACTTATGAGGATATGGGTATTTTTATTGTAATATAATCTTTGATAAAAAAATATTAAAGGGAAGATTCTCACCGAACACCTAAATTTTAGGAGAGGTAGATAACAAAGGCTAAAACCTCGTATTTTTTCTGGCAACAATATTAAATATTCACGTTTGTTGACCTAAACAAGTTGTACTTCATTCCACAACTAGTCTTAATGATGCATAATTATTCATGGCTTAGCCCAAGAAAATTGAAGTTTAATTCAATCATTAATATATAATTATAGGACCCAATATTAATTAGCAAGTTAAATAACTCAAATATTTAAGAGGGGCAATTTGGTCAAGCTGGCACTTGAGGGTATTTTTGTGGGTGAAAAAAAGGGAGCAGGGGCATATTGGTCAATTGAGAAAGTGAGAACAGCAGCCAAATGTGCGGTTGCATGAAGCAGAGGGGCTGCGCGGGCGACACCTCTCGCCACCCAAATGGTGTGCAGTGGAGTGGGCAATTCTGCTTTTTCACCCTCTGTTTACAGCGCCCTTGTTTAGCAAACAAAGAAAGAAAAACTGTTTTTTTCCATTAAATTTCTTTTGTTCGTTTTCAAGATTACTATAGTTTGTATAATTAAATTTTCATGGTTGTGTATACATAATTTTTTTTATTAAATACTGTTTTCTCAGAATAGGAGCATAAGAAAGACCTTCAGCTTATTTTCTTTTAAAAAAATTAATAAATAAATATATTATATATTAAAAAATATTTATCTATTTTAAGTATTTTACATGAGAATGATACCACGAAATTATTACACAATCTCCCAAGTAGCTAGCCCCAGGTTTCCTATCCTTTTTCTCCAACTGATTTGGAATATTCGAAAGGAATAAATGTGATTTTATTGTTGAGTTTTGGATTATAATGGAGTTTGGTTGTTTGTACACCAAAATGTTACACTTATTATATATTTACTTTTTATATATATATAAAATAAAATATTTGACATTATATATATATATATTGTTTGTACACTTTGGTAGATGTTACATTTATTATATATGTATTTTATATATATATAAAATAAAATATTTGACATTATATTTATATATATATATATATATTTTTTTTGGATGTAGTATAGATTCAACTTGTTTTCACAATTTTGTAACTATGCTATTGATTAAGTGGTATGAGTTAAGTTAAAGTTCATTTAAGTTAGACTTAAATTAGAATTTTATTTATTTTTTATTTTTTTATAATTAAATATGATTTGAAAATTAATACTAATATAATATTACTCGAACGTCTTTCGATGTCAACCTCTTTTGTCGTAGTGATCTTCTTGAATATGTCATTACCTGCAACACACACAAACCATTAGGAGTTTCCGAGTTGCGCCAGAGGATATCTTCTGAAACTCAAATCAGTCGTAGAACTTGAAAGAAAGAATACTTAACATTTATTCGACATACTTTATAACGAATTGAAAGAGATATTTATAATTATAAAGTTTGGAGGCATAATCCTTTGTAGTATGACGCATAGATCACTTGGGTTTTATAGGTATGTAGTTTTGAACATCGTCTTCATGGGCTTAACTATAGTATTATATCCTAATTTTATTTATTTTCAACTCATTAGATTTAATTCATTAAACTTGTTTTGAGTTCATAGACCATCAAATAAATAGTCTTTTTAAAGAGAGGCAGTTACTTAATGGCCTTTAAAAGAAAATTATAATTATATAATACCGATAAAACTTGAACATGAAAAAAAAAAATTTGGTTTCTGTGAATTTTAATGTCTTAATCTTCACTTTATTTCAATTAAGGTAGAATGAAGTAAATTTTCTTTTGGACTCTTCGTACAAGTCCATTAATTTGGTACAATCATCCTCGTCCATCCTAACCTGCAAGCCCATATTTTATTATTCTATAAGACAAAAACAGGCCAACCCCAAATTCTAGTTGGTCTAATAAGCCGATGATCTCTTCAATTCATTCGAGTTCAATTGGGCATTAATTGGGCCAGAATTGGCAATAACTCCACTACAGGCATTGGGAATATATGAAGGTCTTTGTTATCGACCCCAAATTCAAATGGGCCAATAACCATAGCTATGCCCCAAGCCTGATTAAACTATTGATGCCCATTGAATTTCTCCACTACATGCATTAGCAATATATGAAGGTCTTTTAATCGGGCCCAAATTCATATGGGCCTCATAACCATAGCTAAGTCCATGCCCCAAGCCTGATTGAACTATCGATGAAATTGTAAGCCCATTATCATTCAAAGGCCCAATTCTGGGAAGCTTTCGCTACCGTCGCTTGTGGCCAAAGTTAGGTGTCTATTCATTTCTTCTTGTTTCTTTGTGTGATGTGAAGAATATGCAGCATGGAATATGCATCTAACTTTCTCAAAAAGTAGCATTTGCTTTGGAATATTCAAAGCAAGTGTCTCGCGAACCAATCGTGTTTGAAATACTTATTTTATGGAAGCCGTCACAATTTATTCCTTGCAGTATGATTTAATTTATATTAAAAATAATATGTAATCTCATAAACGACACAATAATTAATAATCATAAATTTACCTAAAATGATTCACCAAAACACTTTCGTTCGAGTGTCCAAGTGGGATCACAGGACAAACACTAACTATGTTCTCCATTTTTATTTTTATCTTTTTGGTCCACCAGAGCGGAAGACAGCATATTTGTTGCTTTGCAAGAGAAGTTTCCCAAACGAAAGACAGTTTGGGGGATTGTAAGTAGTAATATGGTGACACATTTTAGGCAAATTAAGTAATGATATGACTTCTTTAAATATCTTGGTACAATGAAAACGACACAAAGGTGTATGCCAAAGCCATGTCCAAATCCTCTTATCTTGCAAAATATAAAATTTAATATACTACTCAACTTTTGAAAATATCTTTATTTCTAATATTGATACCCTCTTTCCATGTTGAAGTGCCAAGTGTCCTATTTGAGTTGGTGAAAATTTTTCCCCCAAATTGCATATAAGAGAGTGACAAGTGTCCCATATGGATAGGATAAAAAGAGATTGCAATAATATATACTACCCTAAAAGAAAGGGGCAATGTGAGTCCCAAAACTATAAAAGACTGCTCAAGAATAGGAAACGTATTTTCTTGACATTATTTTACATAGGTGCCAAACCAAGATAATATGCATTTTGTACCTAGGATCTTATTATTCTTTGAGTTATTTGGAGAAAAATTATTAGGAAACGATCTTATTACTCATAGATTCGAATTATCTGAATAATGATTGGGTAACCAGCTAATATCTTTATTTTAAAAATAAAATTATATATGTATGTATGTATATATATATATATGTATGTATTAGTGATCCTATTTTCTTGACATGAACATATGATTTGCAAAAGCCAAAACTAGGACACATAACAAGACACAAAAGGGGGGCCATCCAAGACACACGAGACTCAATAGCACCATCCATAATAAGGTTGAGAATCTCATTTTTGGTTGTTGATAGGCTTATCCTTAACATTTGTTCTACTACTAAACTGCCTTTGTCTTGATCCACCAGTGTATTAGTATTCTAGGTTGTTCCTCTATCTTTGTCCTTTTGTTTTGAAGTTGATGTAGTTTTTATCCTTCTAATTTTTTGTTAGTGAAAATTATTATGGTCAGGAAGGTCGTAATCTTGAATCCTGACTTAAACTTTTATTTTTCGATTATTTGTTGTAAAGACGTTCTTTTCTGGTCTTGAACTAAAACTATATTTATTAAGAATAAATTTCTGATAACTAGACATTATAGGTGAAAATGGTGTAGATCATCTTAAGTGTCAACGCTCAAATCTCTCAAATGTGGATTATCTACTATTGATGAAAATATTTATTTTGGATTTATGCCGAGGCTTAGTTAATTTTTCAGGTCTTGTACGGTAATTTAAGAATAGTTTGAAATTAGCTAGTTGTTTTACTTGAACACTTTGTTGTCTATAAAAATGCGACAAGAAGTGGAGGAAAGATCTTTTCATAAGTTGATAATAATTGTCGAATTTCAATGTCTCAATTCCCTGAACAGTTTTGATCTTAAATGAGTTGACTTAGGATATACTGTTTTTTTCAAATGAATTAGTAAACAAAGTTGAAAACTGCAAGGACAACCAATGTCAAAAATCTATGGCCAACTCTAGAATGACAGATGATAATTGTCAAACTGACCAAGCAAGGACAGAGTTAAAAAATTTAATCTTGGAAGGTAGTATTGTGTGTGTGTGTGTGTGTGTTTTTTTTTAAAACAATAAGCAAAGAGATATTTGTAATAGTGTGAAAATAAATAGTTTTTTTTAAAAATAATAATTTTATATGTAGCTTTAGTGACAGTTGTCCTTTCCGATCATCCCTCCTCCGTCCCTGTGACGAAACATTATAAATATATATATCAAGCAAAAAACTTGTATAGTACAATTTACTAAATTGTTATTGCAATTAATTTATTTGAATAGATTTGAAAGATAAATAATTTCTAAATTAAAGAAATATAATATAAAAATTGAGGTTAAAAATAGTTTTTGATGTCAGGTGAAATCAATTCGATTCCATCAAGGTTACAGTTGACAGCAACATTTGAGGAAGGTTGGAAAAAAATATTACAGAAAATCATAGAGATAATTTTGTTAATTGTAGTGCAAGTATAGTAACTGGGCCTAAAAGAGCTTTTGGTCATCCATTGGTGGGCCGGGTCGGTGCGTACTGATAATGACATTAAACTTAAGCAGTCTCAGAGAGATAGAGAGAGGAGAGAGGAGAGAGGAGAGAGAGGGGCATGCACTCCCCTTCTTGATAGCCTTGCAAGTCAAGGTTCTAGTAGATTATAATTCACACACACACAGAACACTTATACCACTCTCCAGGCTTTGGTTTCTGAATAGTGAAAAGAAGAACTCCCTTTGGGATGTCTGTTTTGGTTCTGGGATTTTAGTAAAAAGAGTTTCTTGATAATCTTGGTGGTCTAATAGTAAAGGAAAAAGAAAGAGGGAAAAAATGGAATCACAGTATATATGCAGCCACCATAGGCACCAGCCTAAAGAGAACCAGTGCTCTTCCTCAGTTGTTAAGCAGATCAAGGCACCTATTGACATTGTAATCTCTCTCTCTCTTTCTGTCTAAAGACATGCCTATGTGTGTATCAATGTATGCGGGTTCCATGTGCAAATTCAGATTCATTTTGCAGTATAATTCTGAGTTATTTAATTATGGATTTCATATGGATTCTCCATGAAACCTTTTTCTTTTTTCTTTTTCCTTGTTTGGCTCTTTAAATTATGTGCATCTTTAATGAGAGATTATAGGGAGGAAATTAAAAGATGTGAGCTTATTCAACTTATAGTTGACTGTTAAAGATATGTTTATTGTGATCAAATTCCATTTCTTGGGAAAAAATTGTGAACCAATTTTTCGTGTTTGATTTTGTTACTTGAGTGATATAGAAAGTTGACTTTGATCTCCTGTTTTATAGGTGGGATTTGATTTTTAAAGGTTGAAATTAGGGGAATTGATCGTATTTATTGCTTTCTATTTAGTATATATGTCAAAAACCAAACTTAATTTTTTGCAGAGATCTGTGCTTGGTGTTTGGGGAAGAGGAGAAACAAGGGGAAATATTACACCTATGTGCTTCTTCCTGTCTTTTTTCAGTATCAAGTCTTGCATTATCTTGTATGGAGAAACTGAAATATATTTACTAAAAGAAAGCAAATAAGTGATGAAATTCCACATATCTTTACTGGGTTTCACTTGAAACAAGATATTCAAGGTCTTACATTTTTGTGTTCTTTTAGGTTTGGTCATTGGTTAGGAGATTTGATCAGCCACAGAAGTACAAGCCCTTTGTTAGCAGGTGCACTGTGCAAGGTGATCTGAAGATTGGGAGTGTGAGAGAGGTGAACGTGAAGTCGGGACTTCCGGCCACGACCAGCACAGAGAGGTTGGAACTGCTTGATGATCAGGAGCATATTCTTGGCGTCAAATTTGTAGGTGGTGATCACAGGCTAAAAGTAAGATCATGCTCTGTCATTTTTTATATGAAGTATTTTTTCTTTTCAACTATATTCATGCCATTTCCAGTGATTAATTTGGATGGTGGGTTGGATTGTTTATGAGACATGAATTTGACTAGAAAGAAAATCTACATTACATCTCCCTATCTACATTCGTGTACACCCCAAAAAATTTTAAAAACTTGAATTTTTCAGCAGTTATTGTTATATCTTAGGATTCTTGTCTAATTTTATGTTACAGTTGTGATGCATTAGCTTTGTGAGCTTCCAAACAATGTGCATTGAGTATATGTTTCTCATATTTTATTTTCAGATATTTGTCTTGTTGATTTTAAACCTGATAAAGTAAATTATTCCATTTATTTTAAAAATCTAACCTTTTTTCCCTTGGGAGCTAGTAAATTTTGATTCTAGGATAGTAGAGAATATCATAGCTTTTTGGATGGAGAACAAATTACATGCGCACTTTCTGTGCTTTCTGAAACTATAAGAAGTTCTCTTATTTCTTTATGTTTTTTGTCGATGTAATCTTTTCCAAGTTGGCACTAAACTATGGTAAAAAAGTAAAAAGATTGAAGTGGGATTTCCTGTGCTTGCAGTATAAAATTTGTTGTCTGGAGAATTTCCTTAAAGAGCATCGAATTGCCTAAGTTTACCTCTCTTGCAGTGCAAGTAGCCATAGCTAATACTGATCTTGCAGAATTACTCATCAATCACTACTGTCCATCCTGAGATAATTGAAGGGAGGCCAGTAACGCTAGTTATCGAATCATTTGTGGTGGATGTGCCTGAAGGGAATAATCAAGACGAGACATGCTACTTTGTGAATGCTCTGATCAACTGGAACCTCAAGTCTTTGGCTGATGTCTCAGAAAGAAAGGCAATGCAGGGTCGATTTGAAGCTGTTAACTGAAAATAGATCTTCATGAAAGAATATAGTACCAAAATTTAGGCCAGTTAAGCCATTCTGACCTGATGATCCTTGGACAGTGGTTGGACTGTCTTTCTTGGCTTTAAGCAATGTCGAGTATGCCTTTAGCCTTAAAATTTCCTTAGCTAGAGCTTTTGCTTCTACTATTGTATTATGTTTTCAATCTATTTAGCAGACAATATATTTTGTAATATAAGTAGAAAATATATCAGTAACTAAACGTGCATGACGAATTCTGGCTTATTGTTGGTCTAAATCTTGTGGGCAGTGTACCTAGCTTGCCAGCATTGTTATGGAAAGTCGAATCTCTGAGAACTTTGTTGCCTTTTCAAAGACTATGTATATTTCTTCTATGTCTTGTGTAAATAATTTGGTGATTCTTTGTTATTACCCTTTCTTGATTGTCCAAAAGTTGCTTCCACCTCGTCTAAATGTTATACACTCACGGCTTTCTTCCTGATGATTTTTCCCTTTGGTGTGGATCTCTTTGGCATCCCACTCTGCGGAAACCATAGAAAAGGACATAATATCAGTATCTCATCCAGTTTTGGAACTTCATATTGTCAATACCTTCTTCCATTAAACATTTCAAATACTATACTTTTGCTGTAATCACTATCATTCACTGTTGATAATGACGTGTACCTAGAAAAACAAAAGTTTAGTGTCTTCTTTGAGTTGTTTAGATTTTCTAATTTTCTTTACATTTTGTGTTTCATTAGTGACATCACCTTGCTTGGCCAAACTAAGTGAAAGAAAGTGTTGTTACATTGTCTGCATCAATGAAACTTTACCAAGGCTATGAGTTTTACATGCATTAATTTTTATAGGTTTGGTCAGTGCCCTGACCTACGTATTAAATGGGGTTCTTGATTTGCTTGGATGTTAAATTAATTCTTCAGCTTAAAAAATGGTTACATATATATTGACTACAGTCTAGCTGGAAGGAATTCTTCACCCTATTTCTATCTTGCTGATATATTCACCCATTGAATTTTGCGTTGACACATAAAATTGATGAATCGAGTACCAGAAGCGAGGTGAGTTCCAGAAATCTTGTTCTCTGATCCTCAATAGTTTGATACATGAATCTTGACTGGAACTAAAACCAACTTACATATTACTTGCCCAAGATTCTTGATTTTTACATCCTGCAACAAACTTTTTAGTTTTTCTCGAACCTTAAATTGATTCCAAATCTTTACAGATTCACCATCGTTGCATACACATGATGAGATTGGTAAATTTGATGTCATGTCTCGTTGGATTGGATGTTTTGCACGATGATCAAAATGTGTGCACAAAAATTAAAAAAAAAAACCATTGTTTTTATCACCAGAAATCACTTGTCGAACACTTGCCTTCCCTAAACTGGTGAAAATGAATGCCTTCTTTGAGAATGATTGCCTCTTTGTGGCCAATGCACCTGTCTGTATCTTTTGCAAAGGCATGAATCAGTCAGGCACAAATTCTCATATTCTTGAATCTTGATCACTTCAAAGTTTTGTCTACATAGTTGTCAGTTTTTCTGTGTGAGAAAGCAGTGGCTTCTCCTCCTCCTCGTCGATGTTCTGATATCTACACACATTATATTATTAATCTCAGACATCAGTTACACAATTCAAAATCACTATCTCCTTCATCTGGATGGTGGTCAGTTCCCTGCTACAGAAAAGACACAAACTGTCTGATTTTTATACTGTTCCAAACATGCTCAATTTCATCGTACCACCAAATAATTGATATTCTTTACATCATCCCATTTTTTCTGAACCTGCATACATGTTCATCAGCAATGGTTCTAGCTTGAAAAGTTCCATTGCAGCAATCTCTCCCAGCTCCAACTTAATTATTCGACACGATCCAAGAACACCACCCCAGACTGTTGCATCAGGATCCACTGGCATTCCCCTGATGCAGTTCCATGCTTAATTTGTCAATATATCTGTCGCTTCGCATAAGATCAACCACACAAGAATAAGGTTTCATTGTTGGAACAAATATGCCATATTCTTGTCTTCATACTGTCAAAATGTTTCCATCCATCATCAACTAAACCAGAATCTTTGCAAACTGAGAGGAAGCTGTCAAGGTTATGTATGGCAATCTGGCTGGAGTTTCACTTTCTTGCATTTTGTAAAATAAAGAGATTGCCAGTATTCCCACTGCCATAAACTGCAAAACCCACTATTTTTTAAGATATAAAAATTGTGTTTGTTTACTCATTCTCAATAAAAATATCATTTATACATGATTAATATTTGATATGATGTTCCATCAATTATAAAATAATTAAAATTAACAAACTAATTAAATAATAATTTTTCTTTCATTCAAAATCAACTCAACATAATTTAACGAGACATAAAAAAAAGTAAATCATTAATTATTACTCTTATATTAAAATATTATTTTTAATCCAATAAAATTAATATTTCTACATTATATCTAAATTCAATTTTATTTTCATACAAAAGTCAATGCAAAAATAAAAAAGCGCTTGAAAATGATGAAAAATATAAATGAAAAAAAAAAAGCCAATTAATTTTGTTGGTAGGTTAAAAAATTTATAAGTTTTACTCATGGATATAACTATTATGGAACATTAAGCCCAAAGGTTATTTGGGCACGAGAGGGAACACTTGATATCAAGAAAATCAAACATTTAAAACAGATTCAAGAAAATATCCTAAAAGGAAGTAAAGGACAAAATCACAAATTGTAGATAGCCCAAGCCCAGCTACAGCCCAATATCATTGCCCTCAATTCGGGCCACATAGTTGGACTTCAGGCTGAATTGGCCCAAAAGATTCGAATAGCGTTGTATGACAATCGCGGAACTTCATTACAGCGACTTTAGTTGCAAAGCTGAGAATAAGACAGCTCAGAAATAAAGACAGCAAACCAAGCCGGAAGTGTAACGGAGACTGCTCCGTGGCTCGGAGTTTAATCAGCGGAGATGGTGAAAAAGCGAGAACGTCGAGCCGGAATCCACGCCGGCCACCAATCCGAGTCGACTCAGAGAACCAGGGCCGACAAATCATCTGGCTCGCTAGCTAAACCAGATCGCAAGCTCATTAACACCACCACCACAGTATTATTCCTCATTGTATTTCCTGCCATTTCCGTGATAGTATACCGTATACTATACACTCCGAATTCTCCCGACCTACCGTATGTCTACCGCCGAGGCCTCGTCAATACGGATATTAACTACCGGCAAGTTCTCGATGTACGCTCATTTACTCTCCTTTCATAAAAGTTGTTTGATACCTTTTTTTTTTGGTTTCTTTCTAGTTTGATTTTCTCCGTATGTGAAATTTGGTGATGGTTTTGTAATTTTTTTAAGAAATTCAGGAGAATATGAAGACATCGGAGAATTCGAGTCAGCGGAATTTTAAGAACCCTGTGCTGGCCTACATTACTCCATGGTATTTACTTCCTGACGCACTGATACTTTTTTTCAGATATATGATTTTAATTTGATTGAGCAAAATATGGATTTTCTACCTTCATTTGGAATGAAAGCAGCTATGTTATTTTTCTTAAGTGGCATTAAAAAAATAACAAGTATTACAGTTTAAAATTATTGTGATATGTAATTGTTAAGTCCATGTATAAGCTACTAAAAAAGTTGACAATTTTCAGCCAAATTTTCACTTTGAGCTAGTGCTAGTTCATTTTTGTTGATCAAAGTTTGAAATGCCTCAGATTTTGGTTCATATTGTAGTGAGCTTAAGGCTTGAAATTAAATGCTTGATGGACACTTATTTCTGCAGGAATTCACAAGGGTATGACATGGCCAAGAAGTACAGCAATAAGTTTACTCATCTTTCGCCTGTGTGGTATGAACTAAAGAGGTTTGTGGGCACGTGATTTTGCACTTGGCAAGTCTTGAGTGTAGAGATTGTTTGAAGGAAAATTCTTTTTTGCTTATGTTTACTCTTTGTTTTGAATTTATCTTCACCAGATAACTATCTTTAGTAGTTTTGCATAGTCGGTGTCATCTTGACTCCCAGTTAGCCATTGCTTATTTTTGTTTACATGATATTGAAAGTCAAAGTGCCGCCAGTTGATTAGTATCATAAATAGTATATTATATGTTCTGATGATAGTGTAGTTTTATCCATGCATGTGAGATTGGTATGGTAATGATTAAAGTAATTGTTACTGCAATTTGCTAATTTTCACTAAAGTAGATCTCTCTGGTGCTGCCAGCCAAGGAACAAAGTTGGTTTTGGAGGGGAGACATAATGCTGATAAAGGATGGATTACAGAGATCAGAAGGACAGGAAATTCTCAGGTTTTTGTTGCTTTGGCATACATATATATATATATATATGTTTATACATATGTTGTTAAATTTGATGCTGCATCATGCAACAGTTACCTTGCAGAAGAAAGAAATTGTTGAACAAAAATCTGAAATAGAAACTGCAGAAGCTTTTTGCCTGAGATTAAGTTTTCAGGCCTATTGGTTTTCTGCTGTATAATAGTTTAACTAATCTCATATCTTTCAGTGGGTCATACTTATTGCCATGGCTTTGGCTAACTGCAGTAGATCACAAGCATGACCCTACTTGTAGGCTAAAGGAGAGCAAGTAACCATTTGGGCTTCTTGTTCCACTTGGCCCCAAATAGTTACCTCAATTACTATTTGAACCCACTAATTCCCTGTTATATACTGCTCCATCGATCTCTGTAACTTATAGGATAAAACATGGGAACCCTTAGCGGGGCACTGGTGTCTTCAAAAAGCTTACCTGCACAATCCAAGACCATCACTATTACACTTGTGCTGCATCCCTCACACTGATAGCACCCTGACAGCCAGCTCAGTTATCAATCTTTCTCATGCCTTATCCCACCATGCTTGACCACAAGCATGACAGAAGTTTTAGGCTTAAGGGATAACTATTACCTATTAGTTTATACTTGAATAGTTATTTATATCACTATTTGATTGTTCCTTTCCATGTTTTGGTGAATAGATCTTACCTAGGGTAGTTTTGGAAGCAATTCCTGTGGATCTGCTGAAAAAGAAAAAGCAGAGGGATAAAGCAGTTAATCTCATCGTAGCAGAATGCAAGTAAACACTTTGCTTTTCCTCTTCCCTTTTCTTCATGTACATGGTCATGTCTTAAAAATTGGTCAAGCGCATCTTATATCATCCCCATTTGCAATATCTTCTATTCACTTCTGTCATGCAAAGGGAAATGGAATATGATGGTATTGTGCTGGAGTCATGGTCAAGATGGGCAGCCTATGGAGTTTTGCATGATCCAGATATACGGAATGTGGTGAGATGTTGATTTATTTGATTTTTTTCTCTTAGTTTTGTTTAAATGGTCATTATTTTCCTTTTGGTGCCTTGTTATTTGTTTCATTATGATTCAATAGTGATAACATAATAGATGTCTATTAAATAAATATGCTGGTAGATCATATCATCAGACCTTTCATTTTGTTGAACAAAAATTTGACTTACATCCATGGATGGAATCTAAGTACAGTTGCTGTGAATTTCTTTTAATAATGGAGTCATGACAGAAACGAACTTCTGGTAGCATTTAATTGGATGCGTTATATAGGGTTGAGGATATACACCCCACAACCCCCCTGGGTTCCTGCCATTCAAAAAGTTTTAACTCATACTCGTGGCATTGATTTGGCAAGCTTCTGATGGAATCAATTTTACTTTGCAAGCCCAGGCTCTGCAATTTATCATTCAGCTCGGACAAGCCATGCATTCCGTAAGCTTGGAGCAGAATAGAAGCCAGAGTTTGCAATTAGTGTATGTTATTGGTCCACCTCGCTCAGATCAGATGGAGGAATATGATTTTGGACCAGAAGATCTTCGACGCTTGAGTGATGATGTGGATGGTTTCTCTCTTATGACTTACGACTTCTCAGGCCCTCAGAATCCAGGCCCAAACGCACCTTTAAAGTGGATCCACTCTACATTGCTGCTTCTCCTTGATGCCAGCACCAGTGATCATCAGAAAGTAGCCAAAAAGGTTTTCATTGGCATCAATTTTTACGGGAATGATTTTGTTGTTTCTGGAGGTATGCACCATGTGGCAAGTTATGCTGAGTTTTAAAAGAGTTTCATGTATGGGGTCCTAGATTCATACTTCTATGAGCTTCTTGAAACATCATTATGTAACTAGGGAATTCTGCAACTGTTATAGAAGTAAATTTTTTCTTTTCATCTACTTTCTAATGCATTTTTGAGCACATTTTTTAAGTAATCAAATGAACAGAAAAAGCTCTCCTTTCCTTTGTCATATGAGAATGAATATTATGATGTGAATTATGATCTAGGCTATTCTAAATTCATAGCTGCAGTGATTGCTGTTTAGCTAAATTAAGCATCCATCATCTTTTTAGTTGTTCTTTCCTTGCTGCCTGGTCATCCAAGCAAATAAGGAGAGGGATATGTTATTTCTTGGGGATATCTTATCTGTACTTTTGTCTTGCTACCTACTTTCTGATGCCGTAATTCTTATCGTTTATATTATCGTACCGACTGTGGCAAAGCAACTGATTCTGTTTGACTTGGTAGAAATTCATTCGATTTTTACAAATGAAATATTATAATATGATGTTGATTTCAGGTTTAGGAGGTGGACCTATCGTTGGAAGAGAGTATTTGTCTTTGTTGGAGCAGCACAGGCCACAACTGCACTGGGAGAAGAACAGTGCCGAACATTTCTTCTTGTACATTGATAATCAGAACATTAAGCACGTAGTATTCTACCCATCACTGATATCAATGGCAATGCGACTTCAGGAAGCTCTTTCTTGGGAAGCTGGCATCTCAATCTGGGAAATAGGGCAGGGTCTGGAATATTTCTTTGATATTTTGTGATATTCTCTCTTCCTTGTTCTTAGACCTTCGCACCTGCTTCTACTGCTTTTTCGTATATAGCTCTCTCTGTTTCGAATATGTGAGCAAAATTTTGATAGTGCTTTGCTCATAAATTTATTTAAGTTCTCGCTGCAAATTTAATGGAGTATGTATGTTTAGGTGTCCTGCGCTTTCCTTTTTCTCCTTGATGAAATACAATTTTCTGTAATGTCTACATTTCGTTTATATATATGCGTGGTCATTTGTGCCGTGTGTGCATTAGAATGAGTCTACAACTCATCCAGGAATGGTTGATTATCTGTAGTATGTTATGCAGGATCGGTTTCATTTTGCACTGTGTGCTTGAACTATGTCAATATTTCATATCCCTTGCCGGATCTTAGAGATTCTGATTTTGTAATTTACATTTCTGATTCTTCTGAAGAGGATTAAAAAAAACAAAACATAAATGTACTTCGATCAGTTTGGTGTAAAATGCTTCAGTTTTATTCTGCAATCAATAATTCTACCACAACTCGTGAAATATACCAAAAGATTGCTAATAACTCTTTATGTATTTCATGGTTACAAGCTGTCCAACACATTTCCTTAACAACTCTTGATGAGGAGAAGATTTCTTTTCCAATTAAGGCTTGTGCAACCCACAACCTCTGTTGCTTATGATTTCTATAACTCAACATAGTTGGCTAAATCGAGAAGGATTGCATGCTTATTTGTGTAATTAACTACTTCTGTGCTCTATATTTATTATTGTTATTATTGTATAAGATATTTCAAAATAAAATTTTATTTTTGAAAACATCGTCACACAAAATATTAATTAATTTACTTTCAATTTTATAAAAAAATTGAACCTATAAAAATGATTTGAGGGAGTACTATCTTCCACCAAAAATTGCAATTTCATGTACTATGGCTCCAATTTTTGCTGGATGGCATGTACTAGCATGCTGTGGGACTGTAGGCTGGTACAATCTACTGTCTACAGTGGTACTGCAACATCAAGACGTCTCCAAAAACTTCCACTCAAAATCCTCAGCCACACAATCATGGAAATACAAAAGGTCGGATCAATCTCTTAGGCACCATAACACGTGGCGCCCAACAACTGGCTAAATCTCCCATCTCCCTTCCACGTCAGCACCACTCCCCACTCAACACCACCCCCACCAGCCAAATTCCAACCATTGAAGTAAAGTAAAAATAAAAAAATGAAAGAACAAGACAACATATGAACGAGAAATACCAGCTTCAGAAATAGCTTAGTGTATCTTCAACCTCTCATGGTGTTTAGATCTTAAAGAACTGAAAAATCAGTGGCAATGAAGGCCGTTAATGCAGTTGGCTTGACTCCACTTTCAGTTCTTGCCAAAAGAACAGAGCCCAGAAAACATTTGGCACAGGCCACCATTTCTCAATTCAAGAATCAAACTTTTTCCAATTTCAGCAATTCTGAGGGGTTTTTCTCTGTTTCAAGAAGCCTGCAGGGCAGTCTAGTGATCTTATCTTCAGTTCTGAACTCTAAATTAGCTAAAGCGCTGACATATGATGAAGCCCTGCAGCAATCAGTGAGCAGCAGCAGCAGCAGCTCAACCTCAGATATTGATGTCAGTGGAGTTCTTGACAATGTCATCAGTTTTGCAGCAGAAAATCCCGTAATTATTGGTGGCGGATTGGCGGTTTTGGCGGTGCCGCTGGTGGTCTCTCAGCTGCTCAGCAAGCCTAAGCCATGGGGAGTGGAGAGTGCAAAGAATGCTTATGCAAAATTGGCTGATGATGCCAATGCTCAATTGCTCGATATAAGAGCACCGGCGGAAATAAAGCAAGTAGGGAGCCCCGATATTCGAGGCCTGAAGAAGAAGCCTGTGGCAGTTGTGTACAAAGGTGAAGACAAGCCAGGGTTCTTGAATAAGTTGTCTTTGAAATTTAAAGAACCAGAAAACACCACATTGTTCATACTGGACAAGTAAGATTTTGAACCTTTTTTTAGTATTCATGTATAATTCAGAAAAAGTAGTTAAGTTTGTTTCTTTGTTTATTCTTCAGCTTCAGATAATTTAAAAGTTTTTAGTGATATTTTGTTGCATTGAGCATAATTACTTAAAGCTAATGCTATTAGGTGTCTTCGTTATGCTGCAATCACGATATTATCAGACTTTCAATAGTGTCGCGCAGCCTCATTTGCGCCTTATTTGATATCCAGTGAATGTTGATCTACGGCCTTTTGATATCACTAGGGAATCTAAACCCTATTTAAAGAATTCCTAGATGTTATATTTATTGGTTCCCTGATCCTAGAAATGTAGGAATATTGATCTGCATTGCTCTGAAGCATTGAGGTTTTCTGGCTGTTGTTCAGGTTTAATCATCAAACAACAGATGAAGAGATGAAGAAGTATAAATGATGTGCAGGACTCATTAAAAGTTGAGATGAATCAACAATCTGGGTTAAGTTATTGTGGTGACATTGAGTTGGAGTAGGCATACTTCATGAATGTGAAAAAGTAGAATAATATTTGAGATATACCTTCAGTCCTTTGATTGGTTGCTTCAAGATTCCATTGATATGATCTATGACATAATTTGATAAATGGATTCCTTGGAGTTTTATTTGTTGAATACCGTTGCCCCATGAAATTATCTATCAGTATTACCATGTGTGGGAGTACTTATGTATTGTGTATAGTGGAATATCAGCAAGAAAATCCACCTTTTATTTGAACTGGACAATTGTGGACAAAGGATAAAAGTTTTTTCAGAACATGACAACTTCATGAAAAGTGTGATGTCTTTCATGTTGCAGATTTTTAATAGTTAATAAGCTGTGCAGTTGTGAAATGTATTAGGTGCAACACTTCTCCTAGTAAAATCTCCCCTGAAATTTTTTCAATGCATCCAATCTTATACTTCTGAATTATGATGAAGCCAGATTAGATGGAAACTCTGAACTTGTAGCGGAGCTGGTAACAACCAATGGCTTCAAAGCTGCTTATGCAATTAAAGATGGAGCAGAAGGATCCAGAGGATGGAAGGTTACTGCCACCTTTTGTTTTCTTTTACTTGTTTGAAAGAAAATTCTTCTGTAATTCGAGTTTAGCAGATGCTGGTTTGAAACTTGCTGATAGACGAAAATTTATGCAGAACAGCGGCCTTCCTTGGATACTTCCGAAAAAGGCGTTGAGTCTCGACATCAGTAATTTGATGGATGCTTTTGGGGTAAACATCTCAGCTTGTATCACATTGCTGCTGAATATTTAGCTGATTAGCAAGAAAGTTTTAAGTCAGATAGTTTGAATTCATTTTTGAAGATTCTGTTCTTCAGTAACTTTGGTTCATCTACAAATCAATTTGCAGAAAAATTACAATTTTCTACATTCTAGAGTGTACAGGAAAATCAGGGTAAAGGTGCAGTTAAAATTGTCAAATAAGTGAAATGAATTGCAATTGGAATATAGTTTGGCATATTTTGGGGATCTCAGTAGAACATGAGATGGAAGCAATCCAGGGACATGATAAATGTCTTTAGAGGCCAATTACTTACGGCATCAATAAGGCAGATTATTCATGTACTTCCAGTAGATTTAGTCACTCTTGAGACTGCTATGCCACGACAAGCATGCTACCATTTCCAACTTCACTCAGTTTCATCCCTCAATTTTGCTAAGTTACGAAAAATCAATATTTTGATTCTCTTTTCGTCACCTGGAGATGCAACTTTACCACATCTGAATTTCCTTCATCACCCTCGATTTTGCATTGGTAATAAGTACATTGAGGATGGTATTTTTCCCCAAGGATTTCCTTAAGATAGAAAAGCCCCTCTTTTCTCTGGAACTCACTTCTGGCATCTTGGATACCTCTACTCATCCACCCTTGTAGTCAAATTCAAATTGTATTGGATCATGAAATAACATCCAATAGATTATACTATTGACTTAGGTGACAATTAAAATGATAGATATCAAACTGATAAGGACATTCCATTCAGTGTGAGCATCTGGATGATCTTATAAAATATAATTGACGGCATATTCTATGGGACTCTTCAACTGAATCTAGAAAATTCTACTCTTTCCTAATAGCTTAATCTTTAAAATGAAGTGCTAATGTAACCAGAATAATGGAAGATGATGATTTTGTCGTTTTTTTGAGCTGGATTTGCAGGAGGCTTCTGATACTTTGCCTCTGACCCTTGGTGTTGTTGCTGCTGCTGGTCTTGGATTATTGGCTTTTACAGAGGTCAGGCACCCAGGATTTTAAATGTGTTGTATTTAAGGATTCTGGATTACCTAATCTTTTCGATTATTTGCAGGTAGAAACAATTCTCCAAGTTTTAGGTTCAGCTGCTCTTGTTCAGTTTGTAAGCAAGAAACTTCTGTTTGCAGAGGTTTGTTATTGCTTTTTCCTGTTATCAGTTTTTATTCCTTTATTAACTTCTCCTGTAAGTATTCAATGACTTATAATTCTGTGTGGTGAACTTATTCCATTATGTGACCCTCTGACAAATTTTTTGCTTTAACTCACATTATTTACATCGGTTGTTATCATGAGGTCTATAATCTAATTAGGACGAAAGCTTAGGTGAACTACATAAGAAATTCTATGATAGGATATCTATGATAAGAGTCTTGAAGGATGAATCATACTCGAGCAAGGACTTGCCAGACGTTCGTACTTTTTAATTGGACTCTGTGTTTGGATTTTAATGATGCACGATGTGTTGGTGACATCAGTACCATGCATGTGGCTGTAGCTGTCGTGGAATCCTTGCTTCTCAGGTCCTTTCCCCAGAGGGAACTAACCTGCCCTCGTGTCCTTTATATTTTTGCCTAAACCTCACTTGCTGTATGGCCTTTATATTGAGCTGGTAAAAAATTGAGTCCTGCTACAGTGTTCTAGTTCAACTTCAAGATGTAACACACCACATGTATTAGTTCAAACTTGTACATGCATTGGTTTAAAATTTTCGACATTAACATCCTTAAACTAGGTTCCGCCATTTTCCTACACAGGATAGAAAGCAAACTATACAACAAATTGAAGAGCTCTTGAACACGAAAGTTGCTCCGACAGAGCTTGTGGGTGATATACAGGTAATAAGGATACATCTGGAACTTAATTCCTTACACTGAAAGTTCCTCATTTTATGGTTCAGTCTTTATGAAACTCATTTTTTATTTCACGTTAAGCCCTCCGTTTGCTCTAACAAAGTAATTGCTTTTATCTTTCCAATTTACTTTTCCAGCAAATTGGAAGTGCTCTTCTACCATCACCTGTAACTAGCAAGGCTCTACCTGCCCCAGCAGAGGTAACCCCTGCTCCCAGCGATAGTGCTGTACAGAAATCTGAGTCTGTTCCTGAGGTGAACAGTGTTCCACCAAAAGTCGAAGCAGCTCCAGAGCCAACTCCTGAAGTCAATTCTGTCCCCAAAGCAGAAGTTCAAGAAGAATCTCTCCCTGGACTTCCAAGGCCACTTTCACCATATCCTAATGTAAGTCCTTTCATAAATCGCCACTGATGCTTGAATATTAGGTAACTCTACGTTTTTCAGACTTGTTAGCGAAGCACTCGTTAGAATGTGGCTATCCCAGTTTTAAACTCTGATGCAATGACTTTGTCCAATTTTGCAATTATGGTCCATTTCTTGTGCATGTTGCGTATGCATATTCTGTGTGCGCGCATGTGTAGTAACACTTGCCACAAGTTATATGTTAGCTCATGGGATCACATTCAGTTATCTAACATCTTCTCTTCTATTTTCTTATTCTTTCCTGATTGCAGTATCCCGATTACAAGCCTCCATCATCACCCATACCATCACAGCCATAATGTTGCAGCTGTGTCGGTGCAAGCAAATCCAGCTTGACCGAGGAGTTGCATGACTACTCGTAGACTTGTACAATGTATGATCCTCTTACAGCAGGTTTTTGAGTCTACATAAGTATCTGCAAGAGACGTATCTTTACGGTCTTAAGTAGATGGTTGTTAGTTTAATGCATTCGTAGTTTTTGTTATCTCATTCTTTGTATGTAAACAGTGCACTAGCCATGCCTAAATTTGGTATATAGTCACTTCAAAGGATGTTAAGTAGTTGCCTGAATGTAACATGAGATGTAATGACACAAGATAATAAAGCTATACAATAATATCCTTTTAAACTTGGTATTTGACTTTGAAATATTTGTATCACTCCCTACTTTCTTACAACAAAAGTCTTTTCATGTAACATTTTAATGCATTTATTGATAATTGTATGTCTGAATCTAGTTCACGATTTGTGTATATAGCAATAATTTTTTCAGTGGAACCATATAATTATGCTTTATCATGAATTTGATAGATGTAACAATTATGTGTTTATGATACACAATCAATTACATCAACTATTTCTGTTTTTTTTCTTTTTTTTTATGAAGCTTTGTGTTTCTCTTTAATCTATAGATTTAATCCATTTAATTGGAGAGCTCTACAACGTCCATTTGCTTTTATGAATTAATCCAAATATACTAAATAATCCAACTCAACCTATTATATATATCAAACGGTCCACATAAAATTCTCCAGGTACTAATTTAAATTTTAATGGATATATTCATGGATATAAATATGGGATCCAATAATCTCATTTGGCCCAAACAATCAAATACTTTTGTCTTTAAAATTAAATATGAAATGACACATTATGTTCTTTAACAATTAAACTGCGTTCTCAATTCCAGTTTCTCGTTCACCATTTCTATAGAACATCCGTACAAAATAATATATAAATATCTATTTTTCCTATAATATACAAAAACTACGAATGTATTCATTATCACTCATTTATCCTATAAAATATATATTTGATTATATATGGTACAGATTATATCATTTTTTGTATTCTACAAAATATACATAATATTTATTAAAAATTCAATTCTTATCTTAAAATTAATCATATTTTTTATAAATTATTTTATATATCAATCACAAAGGTGAATGGATTCATTATAATGGTATTTGGATTTTAAAATATTTGAAAGTAGAAAGTGCAAAAAGATGGAATAGAAGTTTACATGTGCAAGAAGATCACAAAAATATATAAATTAAAAAAAAAAACATTATTTGGTTGTGTTAAAAAAAAAAAAAAAAAGGAGTTGTCAAACTTATTTTGCATGATTTGGCCTACAAAAGGTTTTAGTATATTTTTCAAAGACTTATTGATGAAAAGGGCAATTTAGGAATTGAAGAATGCATGATATTGGCCCATTAATATGACGGGGGATAAAATGATTTTACGTTAATTTGCTCTGACAATAGTTATTCTGCTCTGGCTATATCAGAAGCCTAAAAATTAAAAATTAAGATGGAGCGGGAAAACATTTTCCATAGAAACAGAAATTTCTCAGCACCAAAAACTTGTAGAAAAATTCATGGCGAGAACCAAACAACGCGCCCGAAAAAGCCCTCGCCGGAGAACCTCCGGTGAGCCTCATTTTACGCCAAGCAATTTCCGCTTGCAATTTTCAATTTTTTTTACTGGGTTTTTCGAACCCTAACCTTTTTTTTTTGTTTTTTGTTTTTCTTTTATGTGAAAATTGAGCTGCAGGAGCTGGTCCTTCAACTTCAACTCCTCAGGTACGATGAAATCTTTTTAATTTCATTATTTAAGCATTTTTTAAGTTCTAACTATAGGTAATTATTGATTACGTCATTAAATTTCAAGTAATTTTTTGAAATGTGAGGTTTTCAATTCTTTAGCAGTCATCTGTAAGAAGAAGCCCTCGCACTACTGCTCCACCATGTGAGTTTCCCTTTTTTAATTATTCTTTTTCTTTTTTGGTTCTTCGGGATTTTGTTTTCAAATAGTGTTGCTAGTGAGTTTTAGCATATTTTAATAAAGATCAACGTATAGGAAATGTGGTGTGATATATTGTTTTTTCAGCTAGGAGAGATGGGCAAGCACCGAAAAAGCGGAGGAACAGGCCAGGGACAGTGGCTTTACGTGAGATTCGGAAATATCAGAAGTCTTGGAACCTTCTGATTCCTGCTGCTCCATTCATTAGAACTGTAATATCTGACGCCTATGCATACGCTTTGATAGAGTTTAATGTTAAATTTGCATTTAGTGGTTTCCGAGTATATGATGCCTAGTGATTGGAATTCATGTTTAAGGGCTGATTATAGGGGTTGAAATGTTATGATATTTCTGTTTAATTAACTAGTGAATTGGGGACTGAAATTGGAATGTTTGTGGAACTACTCCATGCATATTCTTTGGTCATTGAATTTGAACATCGCTGTGATTTTTTATTTTTTTGTGGTCTTCTGGATTTGGGACATAACGTAGTACCTATTTTGGGAACATCTACGGTCAAAGTCACTATATAGGTAAGTTGGCGATCGTTGGACTATGTAATGTACTTTATCAACTAGCTAACAAGTGAGCATTTTACTAAAGGTTTCTAAACTCTCCGTCTCTGATTCTTGTTGAAGTATATACTTTGGGGCGGATGTTAGATGAACGATATCAAAGAAGACTGCCCATTCATTAGATAAAGATGATACAAAAGATACTTGCAATTATTTGTGAGGGGGTCATACATTGGTGTAGGCAACAAACGGACTATGGAAAGTCTTTAGGCTAATTATAAATTTATGTATGTCGTTAATATTTTGTTACATTCATGTTCCTTTAGTTGCAGTGTCATATCTGGGGGTGATGAAAGGACTGGGAAGATTGTTTGGCAATGTAAACAAAGCAAAATATTGAACTGCAGCCTTATATGGCATATAAGGACTGAAGGAATCAAATGTTTGGCAGCATTAATTGTAGCCTTGGAAGAAAACTGAATTTGTGTGTCGGATGGAAAATGGAAACTTGTTTTCCTTGAGATTGAATTCACATATCTCAGATTCAGCTCTTTTCTCCTCTGAGATATTTTGATGCGTCCATATTAATTCATTGCCTGCTGGAGTCCTTGCTTATATGTTTTTTTCCTGCATCTATAAATCAGAATCTTTTGCTTGTGATGATATGGAAACCAGCAGGTATGCAAATTTAGCCAATGTTTATCAGATGGAAAATTGAAACTTGTTTTCCTTGAGATTAAATTCACATGTCTCAGATTCTGCTCTTTTCCCTTCTATGAGATATTTTGATGCGCCAATGTTAAATCATTGTCTGCTGAACCCCTTGCTTATATATATGTTTCCCTGCATATATAAATGAGAATCTTTTGCTTGTCATGATATACAACTAGCAGATTTGTATTAAGCACAGGCTTATTGCATCAATGTGAGATTGTTCCGGTGTGCCCTTCTTTTTTGTCTACTCTAACTGCATTTTTATGTATGCTACAGTTCCTTGTTTAAAAAAAGTAGTTCCTACTGTACAACTAAGACATCTCATTTTATGCCTGTCCTTTCTTTAATTGTTTAGATCCAAACAGCCAACTAAAAGTCATGGGCTATGAAAACACCAAGAATTCCCTTTGATGCTTTTCTTTTGATGGTTTTAGATCATACAATAATGATTGTTGGATTATTCTGGATTGGGTTACGGTTGAACCAAATCAAGGTTTTTTGTTTTTGCATCCAATTATCAAATATTATTTAGACAATGGTGTACATGTTTGGTGCTTGTCATATTCAGTTGCATGATTTTGTCAAGTCACTTTCACTTTTTATAGTGGTGTTAAAATCAACATTTACCACAAAATTTGCAAAAGTAACACAATTTTCGAAGCATCTCCTGTGATGTTGTTTATTATTTTCTCCGGGAAATTTGAACCACATATTCTCTAATGTTACAGGTAAGAGAGATTACCTTCCAGTACGCGCCAAGCATTGCACGTTGGCAAGCAGAAGCCTTAGTGGCCCTTCAGGAGGTATTACAGCTCTTAAAAAACAATGCTTGTTTTTAAAGTATGTGTGGGCATAAACATCACTTTTGCAACTTGATTCAAGAAATTCCAGTTTGAACTCCTGTTATATACTTGTCTTTGCATTTTAGATGTGAATAAGCATTCTTTGGATGGCTTGTCCCTCTGGCACTGTTCACTATAACAGACAGTAAGCCCTAATTTTGGAGGCAAGATTATAATATCCTCCAAGATATTGTGTTAGTGATTCGGCTGGCAGAATGATTTCTAAATGCAGTTTTTACCTGCCTAGACATAGTATGAAAGATGCATGAGTGTTAACCTCTGACTGAGTTATTTCTATTTCCTGATTTGGATGATAAGCTTAAAAAAATTCAAATAATTAATATTTGTGATGTTGATGCCTGATAGTTACCTCCACTTCATGGCTAATATCCTGATCTTAATTTTGCATGACCAACTGTTGCTAAAGTAATGGTGATTAACTAACTTGCAAAGTCATCATTGCGTGATTAAGTATCTTTGCCTTTTACGGTGAAGACTATAGCCTCATTGTGTGGATATTAGATTTTTGTATTGTTCTAGCTAATCCCTTCGATCTGTCTGAATGATTATTAGCAACTTTTTTGGGCTGATTGTGAGATTTTGAAAGCCTTTTATTTTTCTTTTCATGCAAAAATATCTAGCTTTCCAACACCAACAATTCTTTCTATCCTTTTCCCCTCATCCAAATCGAGTGACCAGGTTCTCTGTGACTCACTTCCATAGCAGTATTATCACTTGCTTGCATGTCTACTATTCTATTTCCATTCTTGTATGCAAAGGCTTCACCCAGCTTTTGTGTTCACATACATACTCAGACCTGCATTATGTTATTGCTTGATCCTCTAAACATATTTTTTTCATTGGTATTTGTCTGCCTAATCTTTTGAAGGAAATGGTGAAATTTCATTATTGGATCTCTGTACATGTTTTCAGACATTTTAGCTTCTAAAATTTCTTGTCGCATGAATAAAGTATTTCAAGTCCAAAACTTACTTTTAGCCTTCGATTTTGCTAATCTCACATGGCTACGATGTTATCTCTTTTCGCTTGCTGTTCTAGGCTGCTGAGGATTACATAGTTCAGTTGTTTGAAGAGGCAATGCTATGTGCCATTCATGCAAAGCGTGTGACTCTGAGTAAGTTCTCCTTGAATCTATTGCAAGTTCTTTACACCTGTCGTCAGCCTAGTTTATTTCATCTTTATGCATAAATGTGAAGGGATGCTCATAAGTCTACTTTCAGGTGGTTCCATTATCACTTGTAGTTTCAGTTTTGTTAATTCTAGAAAGCAGCGGCTGTTTGTAATATGGCCTTTTAGTGTGTAAAGATGCAAAACTATTATATTTTACTCCGTTAACACTGGCTCTAATCATGTTTTAAGCTTCACATTCTATGCCTGCATTTATGAGTTCAAACCTAGTTACATGGTCCAACAGGACCATTCAAGTTGTTCATGTTTATCAAGAGAGAGAGAGAGAGAGAGAGAGTATGAGTCGAATTCAGCAGAGTCATGTTAAAACTTCCAAAGCATGTACCTGTTATTGATATGGTAATTATTATTGATCTGGTATTCCTATGTTTTAAAGTTTTTCTTTTTCTCTTCTCAGTGAAAAAGGATTTTGAGCTGGCCCGCCGAATGGGAGGTAAAGGGCGGCCTTGGTGAGAGCATTGCACCTCATTACTATGCAAGATGGCTGTTGCCACCCATTTGACTAACTTGTCCTTTTAGTAAATAGTAAGTATCAATTCAATGTAGAATTGCATTAAATCATTATTAAAATTCTCGCCAACAGTTAGCAGCTCCTAGTTGTTGAAGGTTGGGTGAGCTCATCAGTTAGGAGACTTCAAACTCTGGTTTCCATGAGGAGCTCAGATGCTCAGGCAAAAATAGGTTACCAGCTAATTCTTTAGTTAGGTAGGTCTACATTTCTTTGCTGACATCCTTGTTGTAATTCAAACTTCTAAGCCACCGAAGTTCCTCAACTGTATTGAGTTCTGTAGTAGTGTTGTCAAAATTGATTTTTTCCTTTTGCCGAATTGATTGTACAATGCATCCATTAACTAACATCAGAATATTTCTAAATCCCAAGGCTAAGGGAGAGGATGTTTCTTCAATGATCTTGAGACCATAATAGTTCAGGGGTGTGAATCTTTGGATTGTGATGGGCCAATAGGGCAACATCATAAGAAGGGTTCATGGCCCCTGGACCACATCTAACAATCTGTATTGACTGACAGAGCAAGTGGAGTTGCCAGAGGCCTCATGAGACTTGAAAGCCCTGATGCATGGGGGGTAGGCTCCAGATCTCCTGAGCCAACATCATTGTCCTTTTTAAAATTCACCTCTAATTTCACATATGCCAACTCTTCTGCTCACTCAAAACAAGAATACAATTCAGGGCATTCCTTTTTCGAGTATAGCTCAATAACACTTGTATTATTGGTTTGATATCAATTTGATGCCTGGTTTTTTGTTAATGTGCAATTTTTTTTTTTTTTTAATTCACGCACACATACTCACACATATTGAGATCGAACTCTTAAATTTCTACACAAAGATGGGAGGCGATACTAGCTGGTCAAATGACTGGTGGTGTTAATGTGCATGGTCAGTACATCTCAGTTAACAAGTTAGGTTTTTCCCAATCAATTTCAAGAGTTAGGCTTACCAAGAACTCCAATGAGGCGGGTTTAACCTGCAACTTATCCCAAAGCCGTGCCACAGGGGGTGAGTTTGGGTCCATAAAATATTACATGATGGGTGTTTATCCTTGATTGTGCCGAGAAACGAGTGAATCATTATAGTTGCCTTGTTATTTTCCTAGTAAAATCTTTTCGTATCCTACATCTCACTTTTTTCTCACCTCTGCAAATCTTATATTATTAAGAGGAGGCAGAAAATCAGTGAAGGATATAGTCTCTAAATTCTTTCAAGAAACTATTGCACAAAATACATTTTGATTGGATTTGAATTGAGAACGAAAATTTTAGACTAGACTGACTGATAAATTGGATTTGAACTAGAATTTCTCGTGATTTGAGTTTGATTAAATTTTCAAAAAGTTGAAAAAGTTTGTCTACAAAATTGTTTTATAGCGAAAACATCTTGAACAAAGTAGCCATCCGCCTTTCAAACAGTTCAAGAGGGCCCATATCTGATTCCATCTGAATGTCCTAACTCCAAAAGCCAATATATTCCAAATATTCATCGATGCAAATTGTAAAGGTAGGTCTCTTTTGGGCAGTGTCTTCTCAACTCCTTTTCTTACCAAACAATCACTCACCTTAGACAAAACTCTCCATCATTTTTTTGTCCTGTATAGCATCATTTGCAATATAGAATTTTATTTTAAGGTAATTAATGAAACTGATTGGTATAAATTGACAAGTTTAAATCTACAAAAATATTCGTGTTTTTTTTCCTGTTCAAACTTAGAGCAAAGCAAGTGCATTTTCTTGTCCTGTCTTCATTCAATTGTATATCAGAAATTGGTGGATAAAAGGATATGATTGACGTCTCTTTCTACACTGAGGAAATGGCCCCATTTATCTCTTATATATCCATTACTAGGATACAATTCAAGAATATATTATATAGCGTGCCCCTCTTATTTATTTCAATTTTCTCTACTTTCTTAAACAATTAACATACCAACTTCCTCCATCCATTATGATTTGCATTCCTGATTCTTTCATTTTTTTATTGTCCTCCTATAATTTTAATATTTAATTCAATATTTTTATAATCAAATTGAACGACCAATTCAATTGGTTGATGGTCGGATCGGTCCGATTGGCTGCAAGAAAATGAAATATAAGTTGAATCAATCGAATTGGTTCAAAATCGATCATGAATCGATCAAAAAATTAGCCAAGAATCGGTTAAAATCGAATTTGTGTTTTTTTATATTATATATATATATATTTAGAAAGTTTAAACTTGGTTATATATATATGATAATATTTTGGATTTTGGATTTTATTAGATAATTTTTTTAACAAGTTATTTATTTTTTTAACTTTTAAAATATAGTATATAATAATTAATTAATTGCATTCCTATTTTATACTATATAATAAAAAAATATAATAAATTTTTATTAAATCAATCGGCTGAATCGGATCGACAATCATCTGTTTGATCGATTGAACTAACTACATTGATTTAATTATTAATTCAATTATAAAAATACTAATATAACTATTTGGTACACTAATGTCTAATGTGGACTGAATAAATCCTACTTAGACACAAAACAAACATCCCAGATTGGGATGGTGAGCACCTATTCGTCAAACCTTGCAAATTTTGTTTGGTAGGACCAGCAGTTCACCTTCATCCATATGTCTATTTTTATACAGTTTGTGGAGTCTTATATATATCCACTTTCAGCAATAAGTGTTTGCTATTCACAGAATATTGTCATAAGCAATTCTCAACTGCAAACATTCCTGTTAATTATTCTTTCTTCTTCCCCTTCTCTTCTCAGCTCACTGTAACTATGGATAAGTGTAGGCAAAAGCATCCCAAGATTCGAAATTGTCGCTTCTCTGAAGGTGATTTTTCTTCTTCACCTTCTCTTCCTTTTCACTTCAGTTGAAGCTTTCATGTAATTTCTTTCTTAATTGCTGATGTTTGGTGCAGAGGTAAGCAGTATTGAATGGGAATTCATAGACATGACTCAGGAAGAAGAAGACATCATTAACAGAATGCACAAGCTTGTCGGAGACAAGTAAGGATCCTATGGTAAAACAATTTCGATCTTAAGGGCTCGTTAGAGCGAAATATTAACTGACTATAAACTGGACACATATTTCAGTAAATTAACTTTGAATAGTGTAATTTCATCATGCCTGCATGTTTTCTGCCATACCATATGTTTTTGCAGTTGCTGTCAACATAGTTCTGCTTTATGTGCAGCTGCTTCTATGTTGTTGGATCATGTTGTCTTTCCTATATACCTTAAAATTGTTCAAGAAACAATAGGTTAAGCTTCTAAATTCAAGTATATGTAAATTTGTATTGCGTCTCTCTTTCTTTCTTTTTTAAGTTTGAGTTTCACATGCTACATTGTTAACATGTTAATGTGACTAAAAGTGACTGTTCCTTCAGGTGGGCACTGATAGCTGGAAGAGTTCCGGGCAGGAAAGCAGAGGAGATTGAAAGATTTTGGTTGATGAGAAATAGTGACAGTTTTAAGGACAGAAGAAAAGAACAGAAAAGGAGACAAAATTCTTGAGCTTATCTCTCCCTCCATTTTTCTGTCTTTTTGGGTTATTTTCCCTTTGTTAGAGTAGTGGTGGGTACATCATTTGTCCTTTTTTTTATTCCTCTTTTGTTCTTTCTTGAATTGTTTTGATTCTTGATGTTCAATTAAAGAGTCTTTTGTTGATGCCTGCCCCTCTTTTTATGTTGTTGGTTTTTTGTGAAGTTTCATGGGGACTCATTGTTTGTAAATGTAATGAGATTGGAGGATAGCAAGGAAGGGACTTGCAAGTCTTGCACTTGAGGTGGTTTTTTCAAGTAACTCAAGGGTCTCATTTTTATTTCTAGTGCACCAAAGGTCCAAAAATCAACATCTTATTGGTTTACAATTTTTGAGTCTAATTGCAAACTAGTCCTACTAATTATTGGACTCGAAGTTCTCGCCCAACTTTGCTCGGGTTGTTTTTAACTAAAGATAAACATTTTACAAAGAAGAACGTTGAAATTTGAATAATTAGATTTAGAGGCACAACGATTTGGATTATGACCTGACTAAAGCTAAAAGCTAAGATCTTAAGAGGTTTTGAAATTTGAAATTTCATGTTTCAAAATCACTTCTATACAAGAAAGTTTAGGTATGTGTTACTTTATCTATCAATCCTTCTCAATATTGTTCATCGATGTGATGAGAATATCCCTTACTATAGGTAAGCATTTAATTCTTGACTCCATCAAAAATAAAGAAGTTGTACAAGAAAGATAGTAGCTTTAAGCGGTGACAAGAAAGATAGTAGCTTAAGAGGTGACAAGTTTAGGGTTACAAATAACTTAAATCAAGAATTGGATCTGTTAAAGAAACCAAATTCCACTAGGGCCCTCTTGCAAAAAAGTGGAAAAAAATTATGAAATATGCCTTTTCTAGTGAAATTGCATATATTTTCTCCAGTCTCGAGGAAATTTAATTAATTAATCGAGACAAGAATATCTTAATTAAATTGGCAAGTTTCATATGCTATATTATGATTCTATAAAAGTGAAATATATAGTCATTTTGTAAAATTTGTTAAATGTTAACCAAAAGAAGAATATCAACATTGGCCAATATTGGTCAAATGGGTTTACTTACTTTTCTTTTTGAAAATGAATTTCAGTCATTATCCTTATATAAATAACATCATTTTTATGCAAAAGATCAAAGGTCTGTGTATGTTTTTTTCTCTATGTTAGACATGGAACCGGTATAAATACCATATTATAAAGTGCATAAAATATTGATCAAATCAATATAAAATTATCAAAAAATTGGACCGTCGTGATTTTTTTAAAAAGTAATTAATGATCATCTCATAGAACCAAAAGACAATTCATTCAATTCAAATTGTTTGATAATTGGGCAAAAATCATGAATTTTTGAATCGAGGTATCATGTTAGTCAACAATAGACTTTAACTTTTACTACTGATTTTGACCCCATCTTTCCAATTTTTTCACTTAAATCACTATCTTTTTCCTCTCATTCAATTTTCTCACATTGTATAAACTCTATCCCAATAATCAATGTGAGACTAGATTCTGACTGGAGTCTTTGCTTTGCCAAACACCAAGGACCAAGCTAGTACAATCTTCATCAAGATATTTCCAATCTAAGCAGGATTCTAAAAAATCTCCCACAAATCTAAACTGTACCGAGCGAATGCAAATGGGGTGCTAATATTTCTGATTTCTTGCAGAAATTAACACTAATGCATTAATGGCAAATGGCAATTGGCAATTGGCAATTTATCAAAAAAAAGTAAAAGTTCAGCATCAGCAGAAAAGGTAAGACCCACAAAAATTTCGAACATAGAGACATCCCTGCGCGCCTTTCCAAGAAACCAAGAAATGTCCAAATACTAGCATTCAATTGTTTCTCTGTATTCACCTGCCTCCAATTTTTTAAGCCAATTCATCTTCTGAAAACTGTGTCTTTACTTGTCTTGACAAGAAACAAATATAGCTAACCTGTAAATCTCTATATGTGTGTGTCTCATTACTGGTTACTGATCAGTGGCGAAGAAAGTTTGTGTGCAAGCTTTGATTGGTAAACCCCATTCTGTTATGCATTCTTTTAATTGATCACTTGGGTTCTTCTGATGTTGTTGTTTCAGTCGCACACATAGCCATGCGCGTGTTGTTCTTGATCGTGCACGTTTTGTGTTTGCATGCAAGGGTTTATATGTTTCATATCTAATAATATGCTTACGAGGCTCGACTGTGGTACCAAAGATTCAATTTTTATGGCCGCCCCTTTTTTATTATTGTTTTCTCTGTTTAGTGCTTTTACGGGTTTCGAGTTAAGTTGTGTGTTTTATATTTAAAGGCTTCTGTTGGAGAAAAGGGATTGATTCTTGAAGGCCCTTTATTTTTTGCTCTCTGTTTCTCTGTTTTTTGCTTTTTTTTTTTCATTTTTTTCGGGGGACTCAGTGGGGTGTTTGTTTGTTTATGTTGACAGAAGGTGTTGCAATGGCTTCGGGTTCAGAATTAGCAGCAAAAAAGGTGGTGCCAACATGGGTGGTGGGCCCCACAGAGGATGTGGTGCAGGCATTGATGGAGACTTTGGTTGATCCTCTCTTGCCTTTGAGAGTCTCTAGTGCCCCTCCCTCCGAAGATGCCCAGAAATCTGTTGCCAAACAGGTCATTGTGTGTGTCATTTTGCTAAGCTAACAGATTAAGCATTAATTTTAATTCTGTGCTAATTTTTTTTTAATAGACTTTAAACCAAAGTAATTCACTACTCTACAGTGACTGCAAAAATTTTGAAAATTCAAAGAAAACTACGAAGGGAAAAGCAGGTTCTTCTAATTGTTGTGATCAAGTAGAAATTTTAGTAGTATTTTGGTTGATTCATATTGACAAACTCTAAATTTTTTGAGATAATTTCATGTGGTATACAAAAACAAGAATCTGCCATTTTATTCGGGGTAAATGGTACTTAACTCCTTGTGGGATCTACAATGTAGCACAAAATCTTATGGTAACAAAATAGGCTTATGAAATAATGTGTTTTTTAAGCTTTCAAGTTCAGTTATGACCCCTATGGCACTGACACATCCCATAATGGGGAGAGCGAGCTTTATTTTCATAAGAACAGGGTTTCATACGCCTACCTTGAAACTTTAGAATTTTTCATTCATTTTGGAAAACTATGCGACGATGGAGCCATTTATCCTACTAATTGAAGTAAATGTATCCATTCACCTTTATTTCATCTGTTCTGATTGCTTTTATTTTTTTCATTTTCATTCCCCTAGATGCACGCAGTTGTTTTGCTATACAACTACCACCACAAGAAGCAAAAACCGGAGCTAATATTTCTGGATTTTGTGTATTTCTGTAAATTGGCTGTGGTAGTGAGACCACCTCTGATTGCATTCATGAAACTGATGATGGAAGGTGAATCAATGGAGTTGAATGGTGCTGAAGATCAGCTTTCAGTAACTGAGAAAGCAATTAAGGATGCGTGTAATATTGCTGTAGCTTTAGATGCATCAAGAGATGTTCCTAACACAGAAGGATGGCCGATATCCAAGGTTGCAGTGCTGCTGATTGATTCGAAGAAGGAAAATTGTATGCTCCAGTTTGGTGCTGTCACTAAAGGGGTTTGGTCGCTTATTGAAAAAGAGCTAAATGAGTCTAGCATCAATCCAGAAATATCATCAGAAGATAAGGTTGGTAACAAGAGGAAGCGAAAGAGTCAGAAGGCATCAACTTATGATACCAAGTTTCTGCAGCTGGCGTATGATGCTGTGAAGGATGTCACTGGTATGCATCCATCATTTTCTGTTTTGGATTCCAGAAAACTTCAAGATTTTAGAAGCAGATTGCAACATGGTCATTTGGAGCTTTATTCCTGTTTAGTTTGCTATAAATCCTTCAAAATTGAATTTCTTTCTGAATTGATGATTCAGTGAAACTCAAGATTGCATTTCTGTGGTAATACCTTATAGTGACGTGATTATGGACAAAAAAATGCGAACATTCAGATGGTTGTCCTTCATTGGAAGACAACTTATAAATTTCCTTAACCAAACAACTTTTATATATTTTGCCTTTACAGGCCACCACCTCTACATTATTGGCCTATAAAACAGATGAGTTCTAAAAAGTGTTCGATATATCTTTCACTTGTAAGGCAAACTTAACAGTTCTTATGTGTTTCGTTACATGGAACAGGCATTGACAGTTCTGACCTTGAGATTTTGGAGACTCATGTCACATATTCTTTAAGTAAAGAAAAGTCAGCTGCTCGCTTTTATATGATGCAATGCCCTGGGTCATTCAATGTAAACGAGCAAGTTCCTCTTAATTTTCTTGTTGAGAGGTTAGTCCCATTTGTACTGTTTCACTTGGAAATCTGACTGCTAGTGCTTGCTGGTAGTGATAGTGGAATGACTTATTCATGAAAATATATAATACTGATGTTAAACGGTTGCTTATCTCAAAGAAATTTACTTATATTTTTCTCTAAGCTTCCACTTATATATAGAGACTTGTTATATCAGCATTATTTGCGTATCTTTTCAGTTAAAATGCTTTTTTGGATGTTTTTTTAGTCACCTATTTTGTCTGGCCAACTAGTTCTAAGGTCGGCTTGATGCCTTTGCCAATTTCATTTTTGAAATTGTTATGTCATGACAAAATATCTCTTCTCAAAAGGCGTAACAATAAACCTGTTGAATGGGACATGGAATGAGCGAATGTCATTCATGGCCATTCTACCCTTAGAAAAAAATGTGTCTATTTCCAGAGCACCCGCCCCGCATATATCTGTCACCATCTACCACCCTCCAGCTATGGCTCTTGGAGCTGGGAACAGGTGTTTTTCAATTGTCTGCTCCAGAACATGTCATTTTGTGTTCAAAATTAACAATCCACATTCTATACCCATGCTCTAGTGCCAGGTGTCTGACATTTCAATAGAAGTGTGCATGTGTTTATTCCCCACCACCAAGGTAGACTGCCGAAACATTCCTTTTCCAAATGAAACACAGCCAGCCAGGGTGTCCCAACCTTTCTGAAACAACTACAACATTAACTCTCCACTTGCCACTGTCTTTTCCCTATGGAAGGACTACCAGGCTGTTCCTTCCCTGCGCCACTATATTGACTATATTTTCAATGTACTGCCGTACAAGATGCTTGCCACCATTGCCTACACTGGACAGACTAATTATGATTCCCATAAGGTACAAATATATGGATATAGAGCAGTTTGACGTAGATATGCAGGAAGTATGGTAGATGAGAATGTGGGTGGGATTGTGTGGGTACATAAATGAGGGAGGCAAGGAGAGGTGTGATGGAATTTGCTTCAAGGCTCATAATATTGGACAGAGTTTTTGGGAAAATAGGGGAGAATGAGCTTACAACAGAAAGAAAGTAGGACTCGAGGGGCATATTCTTCGAGAGGGAGACAGATTATATATGTTGTTACAGTATTGTGTTCGAGTATCTGCGTAGAAACATGTGACATGTATCAAAGTGTATGTCCTGCTTACTCTTGGTCAACCAAACAAGTGAAGTCTATTGTTTGTTCCCTAGGATTCCGGTTCCCCTTTGATTATGAATTATTTTTCCTTCATCGCCATTGTTTTTTGACCAGAAAACCAAGAGCTAACAATAAAAAATGCTAATATTTTGCATATCAAACCTAAGCAAATCCAGGTATCAAACATATTTCTCCCAGAAAACATGTATTTCAATTTGGGAAATAAAAAATGGAGCAAATTTGCCTGATGCAGCATTGGCCATCTTTTTTTCTTTTTTCAATTGTTGGAATGAAAGTAGTAACTAGAAAAAATAGCTTCACTGCAAAGATCTAGTTAAGTGTGTGCTTTCTATATTTAGGTGAGTACTTGTCAAATGATATATGGTATGTAAAAAAAAATTCTTCTGTTCTGCACATTCACTGAATGAAAGGGCTTTTCATCAAGAAGACTAGTAAGAAATTGCTAAATGGAAGAGGTTGAGTAATTTATAAATGAATTTATGGGTTTTGTGTTTGATTAAATAGGTGTTGGTTAATGTTGGCTTTCTGACAACAAAATAATTCTGCATTTTTGTCAGTTTGCATGGCCCTTTAGCAGAAAAGTTAGCTTATGGTTTCTGGAAAACTACACCGGTTGTTGAGTTTCATCACATGCTGCCTTATGTGGAGTTCATCTCGTGCTGGCTTTCGGGGTATGAATTATAATATCTATGAACCCCTTTCTTCCTCTTCTGATCAATGCTTGTTAACCACTACTTTACTTGGAGTAATCTTGATGTGTCTGTTTTAAATTAAAATTGTCTATCTGCATTTTACTTAGATTTGAATAGAGCAAATTCTGTCAATCGCGTATGTATAATTCTTCATTGTGTATATTAACCTTGTAATATTTTTTGTTGCTTGGTGATTGTGTTAGATGATTTATGTCCCTAACATTGTTTATATGGAACAGAAGACAACAAAGCCGAGTAGAGTGTTGGCCTCATACCAGAAATGTGATTGTGTAATGAGCTGGAGAAAGTTGGAGAAAGCACTTTGGAACTGTTATCAAATAATAAATCACCTTTCTTTTTTCAATGTAGTCGTAACGAAACGCTCCTTGCCATGTGCATGTTGAGGGAACTAGTGAATTCTCTAATCAACTATTCAATGCATGTCTTATTTGTACAAATTATGCTAAACTATCCTTTTTTTGTCTTGGTTTGTTTATAGACCATAGAGCCGAACCTCCATTGCTGTTTTATAATCTTTCATTCTCTTTAATGGCAAAAGTATTGACGCAAATATCTTCATTCCACTTGGTGCATTAGCTGATGAATGTTGCGGTTTCTTGCTAATGGAGCTGAAGCAGAGAGTTGTTGCTCCTACATCTTAAGTCAAAACATTGTTACATTATGTTCAGAATGGTGACATTTGTTTGAATTGTTTGAAAGTGAAGTTGATCAGAGTTGCCTATTTTCTTATAGCAGTTGCACAATTTTGTGCTTGCTTGATACATTATATGCATTTGTTGCCTTGATTGGATCCGAGACTGCAGGATCAAGTATTCATGGTACATTTGTTTGACAAATTACCTAATGTTGCAGGAAAGATTTATGTTTACCAAGTTTTAATGGCTGCAATGCTCAAAGCACCATGAACAGTTATAAAAACGAACTTACTCAAAGCAGGACATCGGATTTACCTGTTTCAAAAGATAATGGTAACGACTTGAATCACCGTGATAACAACAGTTCTGGGACGAAAAATAACTCTTCTGATAAAACAGCTAGTGAGAATTGTGACAGCAATAAGTGCAAACATTCATCTGGTGGCAAACTGGCAAGTCCTGTTAATATCTTTCAGAGTACAGCAAAAGATGGTAATGTCACGGACAATTTCAACAAAAGATGTGACATCCTGGATTCTGCTAAATACAGCGGAAGCAGAATTCTTGAAAATTTAGCTAATGACAGCGAACAACCTGACAAGGTTTCAGGCTCTGATCCTTCAAGAGGTTTGTCTCAGAGGATGGTGAAGGTCGATAATGCCATGGAGAAATTCAACAAAAGATGTGATGTTGCAGATACTACAAAGGAGGCAAGCAGAATCAGCCTTGAAATCTTAGATACAGACAGTGATGATCAGCAAAAAAGTTTACTATCTGGTCCTTCAAGAGGATTGTCTGGAAAGACGGTAATAGATGATAATGTAACAGAGAAATCCAACAAAAACCATGACATTGCACATTTTGCTGAAAGGGAGGAAAGCAGAATCTATCCTGAAATTTTAGATAAAGACGATGAATGTGACAAGGATTCATTATCTGGTTCTTCAAGAGGGCTGAAAACAATGAATATGAGTGACTTGACTAAGACTTGCACGATGAGTGAAGATACAAGTATGAAGCTGAATTCAAAAATCAGGGTTTATCATCACAGGAGAAAGAACAATTCATCTACACAGAATGATGCACATGCTCAAGAAGATGGTGCCAGTTTGAAGGTAAGGGAATTCTTTCTCCTCAAGAAATTCCTTACATGATGTATAATGTATATCCTTTACATTAGTGGTTGTTAATGGAAATGTGGCCTTTTACACTGAATATGTAAAATGAGAATTAATGCTTATCAGAATGGGAAAGAATTTAAAACATATTTGCAATATTTTTTATGCAACAAAATCTTGTTAAGTATGCATGATGTGTTGGAAAGTGCATACTATCACAAATAGAATATGCTCTCTGTCTGGAGTTGGCAGTTAATGAGTAATTCTGAAACGTTATAATAATTGTAGGCGATATTCTGTGATATATTGTCGGTGTATGCTTTTATGTATAGTACATTCTGCAAGTCCAATGGCCGTGATCTCATGAAATCCGGTGAGTTGGAAAACAACAACTGTCCAAAAACTTCAATCTACTTTCATGAAGATCTTGTTCACTTTTCACATGTAATGCGTGATCCGTGCAGGATAAGTATCTTCACATTTGTGGGGTATCAAGATTTTGCTGTTTTATGTTCTAGTACAAAGTTTAAATAGCACAGCAGACTAATACTAGTTACTTTATTTTAAACGAGAACTGCTTGGAATATGTTTGGCAACAGTCTCAAAGAGACTTTTGGATCTTGGATTCCATTGAAGTAAAGTGTCAACAAGGCACTACAAGTTTGGAATTTGATTCTCAATGGATACTATATACTTGTCTTTTGTTCCAGGAAACTTGTTCTTGTGTCGATGTAAGAGCTGAGCCAATAAATGTGCTTTTGGATAATGGTGCTGCCAGGAGCGAGAAACTCTAAACAAAGGAAATCATAATCTTGTCGGGTTGACGTCAAATACATGAGCTGAATTGAAGTAGAGCATGAATCGGTTTAAGTTTGCATTTGTATTTTAAAGGTCATGAAGTGCACAGATATTCATGGGCATACCTAATGAATTAGGTCTTCTATATTGCTCCTTTTGATTTTCATTTACATGACTTAGATATAATCATAGTCAAGGACCAATTTGAAGTGTGTCAACCATCGTTTAAAAACTATTGGGACAACCATAGGCTTCTACCTCAACTAACTACACAAAATATATGATTTTCAGAGTCAAAACAAGGTTCAGATTAAAAAGTTTCTTCTTCTCGCGCGTTTAATTGAGATTCTTGTATTATACTTTGACGTTTATCGTAAGGAATTCATAATTGTAAATGACAAAATGAATAGTCAATATGCTGATATGCTAGTTTGAGTATACTTTCAGCTGAGATCAGGCTTGGTTTCTGTTGGGAAATTATAAAAATTCTCGATAAATCAGATTAGTGAGAACGAAAAAAACACACACAAATTTGATAATGGAGTTCGGTCAATAATGCCTACGTCTTCGGACCTGCTGCAGATTGTTTTACTAAAGAAAGAAAAAATACAAGTGTTTACAACACTTACAACTCACAACCCACACAAGAATTTTTCTTCATAAAATTCTTTCACAAGCTTTCTCTAAAGTTTTTCTCTCAAACTTTCTCTAATTCTTTAATTTTAGGATGCTATACAAATGAGAGTTAGGGGGGTTTATATAGGTTTCAAAAAACATGAGTTGGTGGAATTTAGGCAAGAAATTAAGCAAGAAATTAGGTTAGACACCTTAATTGACAATTGCTTAAATTAGGCACTCTTCATTTTTGACCAAAAATGTTTGGCCATTTTCTTGACAATCTCCCACTTGAAGACTGATTTCAGTCTATCTTCACATCTCGATCTATGCAGCAGATTTTGTTAGTATTGTTACTCTTGCAGGCCACTTCAGTTTATGGATAACCACCGTCTTTGTCAACATATCTGCTGGATTCTTACTTCCTTGGATCTTCTCTAATATTAGCACCTTATCTTCCAATAAAGATCTGATAAAGTGATAATGAAGTCCAATATGCTTGGTTCTGGAATGAAATGTTGAATTTTTCGCCAAGTGTATCGCACTCTGACTATCACTGTGCAAAACATTCTTCTCTTGCTTGAATCCCAACTCAATTAACAAACCTTGAAGCCATATCATCTCTTTACTGGCTTTAGTCACTGCTACATATTCAGCTTTTGTAGTGGATAGAGTGACAATCTTTTATAACTGCGACATCCAACTAACAACTGTAATTCCAACAGTGAATATATAACTGGTGGTGCTTCTTCGGTGATCGACTTCACCTCCAAAGTCTGCATCTACGTAGCCTTGTACTTTTAACTCTCCTTTTTCTAAAGTACAAATATTTTTCTACAGTACCTCGTAAATACCTCAAAATCCACTTGATTGCTTCCCAATGAGCTTTCCTGGGATTTGACATAAACCTGCTAACAACTCCCACTGCATGGCCAATGTCTGGTCTCGTGGAGACCATTGCATACATCAAACTTTCAATGGTTAAGGCATAAGGAACTTTAGCCATGAATTCTCTTTCTTTCTCCGCCTGAGGGGACTGTTCCTTAGATAGACGAAAGTGACTAGTCAAGGGTGTGCTGACTGGCTTGGCGTCGCCCATATTGAATCTCTGTAAAACACGGTTGATGTACTCTACCTGATATAGCTGCAAGAACCCTTCCTGCCTATCTCTTGTGATTTGCATTCCAAGAATCTTCTTTGTTGGACCCAAGTGCTTCATGTCAAACTCCTTTGACAATTGCTGCTTCAACTTTCTGATATCAACCATATTTGAACCTGCTACTAACATATCATCGACATAAAGTAGTAAAATGATATAACTGGACCTGTATCTCTTGAAGTAGCAACAGTGGTCGGCGTTGCACTTCTGGAAACCTTCCCTGTGCATGAAGCCGTCAAATTTCCTGTACCACTGTCTTGGGGCTTGTTTCAAGCCATACAAGCTCTTCTTAAGTTTGCACACCATGTTCTCCTTTCTTGTTTCTGAAAAACCTTCTGACTGGTGCATATATATCTCCTCATCCAAGTCTCCGTGAAGGAATGTAGTCTTCACGTCCAATTGTTCAAGATGAAGATCTTCACTTGCAATAATACTCAATACTGTTCTGATGGTATTGAGCTTCACAACGGAGGCAAAAATATCGGTGTAGTCAACTCCTTCCTTCTGTTGGAATCCTTTAACAACTAATCGAGCTTTGTATCTCTTGGAACCATCATGCTCATCTTTCACCCGATACACCCATTTATTGTGAAATGCTTTCTTTCCCACAGGTAGTTCAACTAGTTCCCATGTCTGGTTGGAGATCAGAGATTTCATCTCTTCTTTCATGGCAAGCTCCCACTTGCTGGCATCTTCAGTCTGACAAGTTTCATCATAGCATTCAGGCTCCAATCCATCAATCAACAAGAGATAGTTTATGTATCTTCTGTTAGGTATATGAGGTCGAGAAGACCTTCTCAATACATGAGCTGGAGTAGGAGGCTGCGGTGTGTTGGACTGCTGCGCACTGTTCTGTCCAATGATTTCCTCTAGTTGAGGACTTGCTACAATTGGCTCCGTCATGGGACTATTTAGGACATCATCAATATTTACATCTGCAAATATTGACTTACTCTGCACTGAGTCGTTAGACTTTGTTTTATGCATGTCCTTGTACATCACCTTTTCGTTGAAAATCACATCTCTACTACAAATCACCTTCTTGTGTTCGTTATCCCAAATGCGGTAGCCAAACTCATCATCACCATAGCCGATGAAGGTGCATTTCTTGGATTTGGGATCAAGCTTATTCCTGTCTTGATCACTAATATGCACATATACTACACAACCGAAATTTTTTAGATGTGATAGTTTTACCTCTTTTTTGCTCCATACCTCCTCTGGTATTTTGTGCTCCAATGGAGCTGATGGGCCTCGATTGATCAAGTAAGCTGCTGTGTTGATTGCTTCTGCCCAGAACTGCTTCGGTAGACCTGATTGTATATGAATGCTTTTGGCTCTTTCTGTTAACGTTCGGTTCATACGCTCATCTGCACCATTGTGTTGAGGTGTACCTGGAACGGTTCTCTCCATTCTGATCCCGTGCTCATAGCAGAACTTCTTGAATCTGGTATCTTCATATTTACCACCATTGTCGGTTTTGAGCTTTTTAATTTTTAGACCTGTCTCATTTTCAACCATAGCTTTCCACTTGAAAGCCTCAAACACTTCAAACTTATGCTTTAGAAAGTAAACCCATACCTTGCGAGAGTGATCATCGATGAAAGTCACGAATTAGTGTTTTCCGCCAATGGATGAGATGGTTGTTGGTCTCCAAACATCAAAGTGAACGAGCTCTAGTCTTTCTTTTTTGGGGTTCTGCTACTTGTTTGAAAGCTCTTCTGCTTTTCAAGTATGCAATCTTCGCACATGTCTATCTCAACTGACTGTAGACCTGGAAGTTTTCCCTTCGAGTGCATAATTTTCATCCCCTTTACACTCATGTGGTCTAGCCTCTGATGTCACAGATTTGAAGTTTCATTGTTTGTTGCAACTGCAATCGAATAGCATGCTCCTGCTGTCATGTAAAGAGTGCCACTCTTCTTACCTCGAGCAACCGTCATTGCGCCCTTTGAAATCTTCCAATCATCACCATGGAATATCGTAGTGTAGCCTTCGCTAGCCAAGTGCCCTATTGAGATTAAGTTCTTTCTCAGGTCAGGGATATGTCTGACATCCTTCAGCTCCCAAACAGACCCGTTCAACTTAATCTTTACTACACCTTTTCCAACAATAGCACATGGTTGATCATCACCAAGATATACTTTTTCAAGGTTTGCGGGGACATACCTCTCAAAGAATTCTTTCTGTGAAGTAGCATGGAATGATGCTCCAGAGTCTAATACCCAAGACTCTTCCTTACTCTCTAAAGAGCATATCAACACATCATCTCCTCCTGAGGTGGAAGTAACATTTGCCTTTGGCTTCGCCTCTTGGTCCTTTGGTGCATTCTTGCACTGATTTTTGTAGTGCCCTATTTTCCCGCAGTTCCAACACTCAATGGTTTTCAAGTTATGAGAATTATTAGGATTCCTGGATTTAGACCTCCTGTCCTTTGATCTACCACGGTAGTTTGATCTGTCACGTCCATTCCTTCTGGTTGAATTTCTTCCTCTTGACTCTGTATGTAAAACTGAAGAGGTTGATGATTCACCGGACTCTTTCCGTCGGATCTCTTCACTAAGAACCAGATCACAAACATTGTTAAATTTCAACTTATTGCTTCCCAATGAGCTTCTCACAGCCGTGACAGTAGCATTCCAGCTTTCTGGTAGAGAAAACAAAAGTATTAATGCTCGTACTTTTTCATCGAATTCAATTCCAACTGAACTCAATTGGGTTGTGACTGTATTTAGTTCATTGAGATGTTGAGCTACCGATGCGCCTTCTGTCATCAACAAATTGAACAAATATTTCATCAAGTGAATTTTGTTTGAGGCCGATGGCTTTTCATACATACTGGAGAGAGCCGCCATGAGACCCGCCGTGGTCTTTTCCTTTGCTATGTTGAAAGTAATATTGCGGGATAACGTCAATCGGATAACTCCAAGGGATTGTCTGTCGAGAAGATTCCAGTTTTCTTCCTTCATAGCATCTGGCTTCTTCCATGAGAGAGGTTGATACAGGTTTCTTTGATACAGATAATCCTCTATTTGCATTTTCCAAAACCCAAAATCTACGCCATCGAATTTCTCGACTTTCACCTTCCCTTTATCTGTGACTATCGCTCCCACTCGAATCTGACTTCCTCCAAATCGTTTTTGACTATTCCTGGAGCTCTGAAACCAGTTGTTGGGAAATTATAAATTTTTTCGATAAATCAGATTAGTGAGAACGAAAAAAACACACACAAATTTCATAAAGAAGTTCGGCCAATAATGCCTACGTTTCCGGATCTGCTGCAGATCATTTTAATAAAGAGAAAAAAAATACAAGTGTCTACAACACTTACAACTCATAACCCACACAAGATTTTTTCTTCATAAAATTCTTTCACAAGTTTTCTCTAATCATTTTCTCTCAAACTCTCTCTAATTCTCTAATTTTGGGATGCTATACAAATGAGAGTTAGGGGGATTTATATAGGTTTCAAAAAACATGAGTTGGTGGAATTTAGGCAAGAAATTAGGTTAGACACCTTAATTAACAATTGCCTAAATTAGGTACCCTTGATTTTTGACCAAAAATGTTTGGCCATTTTCTTGACAGTTTCAACTTGTTTTTAAGAAAAGTTCAGAGTTTGATCAAGCTTTTATCATTTATAAAGCAAATGAAGGTGAATGACCTTTGCATGAGGCAAGCTAAGAAACTTGATGAAAGCCATAATTCTTTTTATCCTCTAAGAAATGGTTATGATTGTTATACATGGCCGAGCATTTCCTAACTGCATATCAATTTTTCTGAAATTCTGCCTTCCAAATTGCACTTGCTCATGTCTTATAGCTATTTAGTTTGTATGATGCAAAAGGTTTTCATGGAGTTCTTATTATAATAGTTTTGTATTATCACCTTGTGGTTGGAATGTTTACTAGAGCAATGGGAAAAACCCACCCACCCACCCACCCTCCTCTATGTGTCTGTGTGTGTGTGTGTGTGCGTGTGCCTACATGTTATTTTCTGTCACAGTTTTAAGTGAGTAAAAATTGAGCCAGAGTTTGAGCTGTGAGATTTGGAGAAAGGCGGACTACATATGGTTATTATTCCACTTATTGATGTGAAATGCATTCACTAGGTGGATATGGTGGACTCTTTGAAGTCATTTCATACTCAATGCAGAGATGAGAAGATATCTGGAGACAAGGGTGATGTCACTATCTCGTGCAATCAAAAGGGTATTGCTGCAACACGGAGTGAACTAGTTCAGTTTGAAGCTAAAACTAAGTACAATGTAGAAGTACAACGTGTATCGGCTTCAGAGGAATTGCAGAATGCCTTATCACTTCTATATAGAAAAAGACAAGAACTGGTAATCTGTTAATAATTGTTATCCATGAAAACACTTTCTTGAAAGTTGTAGTCTTCTTATTTTTCTTCTTCTTTTATTCTTAGCGTCATATTTTCTCTTCAAATTAAGGAATACAAAAGGAGGGCATTTTTTTCAACACTTTTAGAGAAGAAAGAGGTTTGATTTAAATTTCTGCTTAACCCCTCTCTTGTTGGTCCATGGTCATGAATATCATTGAGCATGATCTTGAAAGTATTAGTGTTGATTTTAAAAAGTAATTATGGTTAAAATATCTGTTGGATCTTGAATGCCCCTCACGGACAATGATATTGCTGTGGTATGTCATTGGCGCAAGACATGCAGTCTAAAGTGGCCTGACAGTACTCCGTTTTTTTTCTCTTTTCCAATTTTGTACTGTCTGAATTTGTGATCATTTGTATGCTGCATACACGCGCAAACAAAGCTTATATGTGTGTATAAATTTGTTCAACCATATTACCTACCAGTAAATACCGACAAATGTTGAAGATTAACTTTCCATTATCTAAATTTGAGGTCAATAAATTAAGTGGACTCCTTGTGAAATACGTGTGCAAGATATGCATAAAGTTTTGAAAACATGTATATACATGCCATAATTGTACTTGTCTTGGCAGTATTCTCAAATCTGCAATATGGAAGATACACTTGCATTATACGAAGATAATATCGCAAGAATAAGGGACGGTATGTCATCTTTCCCAGCCTTTTTGCATCCATGTAACTTTTGTTATCTTTCCCGAACATATTGATGTTGCATACTTTAAGAATTTTTTTGGGATAAGATTCTATATGTTTTTCTTTTCAAACAAGTTTCATGATGGAAACACAAATATACAACTAAATGAGCATTCATATGCTTGACACTACAAGGTGGCCGGCGAGCTGAGCTTATCTATCTTTGAACTAATAGATGGACACAGCAGATAGATTACCTTCACGTTTAACACAAAAAATAAATTGTTAATGTTTTTCAGCCATATTTGTTAGGTGTTTTAGCCACTTCTTTACCAGATAAAATGAGAAGTTATCCAGAAGCCTGGATTTTCCTTCTTTACCTTCTGCATTATTTTATGTTGCTAAATGCTAAATTTTCTATGGGTACTTGAAAGATCGCATCATAAGGTAATCAAATCACTGAGTTGACATAGTATTGTGCAATTTTAATTTAATGAGACATTCTTATACTTGAGATATCAATATAGAAACATAAAAATCAATGGGCAAGACATGTTGTCTTGAAAGCGTGTTAGGGAAAAGAGATGTGGCTTATTGCACAATGCCACGTCTCCCTTTTTAGCTTATTAGAGTGAAGAAAATGTGAGTTTTTTGTATGAATTCATATAAAGTCGGAGAGAATCCTTAGATGTGGGTTGTTATTGGTTATACTTACTAATTCTAGAAATAATGTCTACCATAATGGTAATTAGAAATATCATTTCTACAAATATTCTTTTTAGGTGGTGAAGTTGGTTTGGCTTGTCAATGTATCAAATCTATCATAAGTGGGAATTATCATATGCTGCTGGAGCATGGGACACAAAACCAAGATAAGGGTCATCAGCGTGGTGAAGATAATCTCAAATCTCAACATGAGAAGCAAACCAGATTATCTGAAACCTATCTTCCTGGGAAATCTTCATGTCAAGTGAGTTCTTTCTTGGGAGATTTATGTTATTTTTCTTTTGTCTGTGGAAAAAAGATTAATTTTAGGTTCTGCCTTCTAATATTGATGTGAAAAGATGTTATGATGTCCTGAGACAGTAAGCACATCTTATCCACAAGGTGTCTACACTTTCTGTTGACACTGCACTGACCCATTATTGGGACATCTATATTGCAGTATATAATGGATTAATGTAAGTGTATGTCCAGAAAAGTACTTTTCTATTCAATAAAATTTGGTCTCCAAATGGTGTCTCGAAAAAATACGGTGGAGTTTGGTGGCTTTTCATGTGAAGATTGTTTTATTGCTTCTCATTTCCTCTTTTACTTGATTCGATTGTGCATTATATTAATTGGTCTAGTCGCTTTCAAACATTATTATGGTCACATGTTTGAACGTCATTAATGTCCTGAACATGTCCTCAAACACCAACAATGGAAAACATTAAAATCTTCTTCAGATGTGTTGTCTGTTTTGCTATTTGTTGAGATCTTAAAGGCAACTGCTGCTACATCTCAGATGTCTCTGGGTATGTGAGAGAGAGAGAGAGAGAGAGAGAGAGAGAGAGCATTGTTGCAATTAGAGATATGAAAATTGCCTATGTAGTCGAACTTTTGCTCCATCAAGGCAGGCTAAATTTAATACAACTGAAATTTAATTGAGCACCTCTATCTTTGACAGGCATTTTGTGTTTCAGTTTGTCCCTGTTTTTTGGGTAAATTTTCATTTGGGTTTTATCATTGTCCCTGTTGTGAACCTTGTCATCCATTTCCTGCATCTGTCCCATCCTAGACTTATTCCAATATTTTCAACTACTTTGTTGTTCTAAGCAGTGTGAGAGTCATTGGTTATATTCTTCATCGTACTATGATCAGCAATTTATTTCTTGTACATGCATATGTTTACCGGGACAACTTATTCTTTTGTTTCCTGCAATGAGCTCCCATTCAACGTCTTTGATCCTTATCTCATTCAACGAATGCCAAATGAAATACTTGCCTCTTTGCTTTCGTTATTTATTTATTACATCATTATAGATTCTTCACTTGACAGGACTTAGAGTATATATGTCTGAAGAATAACTGGAGACTGCCAAGGTATCTTATAGAAGCATCAGAAGGTAAGACATTTCCATTTGTTCTCTTATGTGCTAGAGTTAAGTCTTTTAACTAGGAACTTGCTTCTTCTCAGTGTAGCAAAAGTTCTTCATTTTCTCAGTTCGGGGATGTCTCAGATTACATTCCGTATTTCCAGTCAATATGCAATCTGTGTTTTTTCAGGTGAATTCCTTTCAAATGTGATCGTCGAAGGAAAAGATTTCAAGCTCCATTCAAAGGGTGGTTTTGAGTCTAAACCCTGTGAAGCAAGGGAGTCTGCTGCTACTCAGATGATTGCCAAAATGCGGAACTCTTGAGTACTATCAAGCTGATCAATTAGGAGTTCATGTGATTAAGTCTTACTCAGCTTTAGAAAATCAATATCTATTTCTTCTTCTTCTTCTTCTTCTTCTTTTTGTTATTTTTGGTTTCTGAAAATGGGAAAATGAGAGTTTTAACTCACATGTATGTGACTTTCAGAACAAATTTGAGGTGAAATTCAGTTGCTGAAACAGTATGCAGTTAAAGGACTCATGGTAAATATCAGCAGGATGTTATGCTTAATAGCTTATACGCAGCTGAACCTTATAGGCCAATTTATCTGTTATTTGGTGGATCTTGTAAATTTGATTTTTTATTCCGACTTATAATCCAAACGAATTTCTTAAATTTGAGCTCTTGAATCTATTTTGGGCTAAACTATCAATATTTATTAAAATTCAAAAAAAAATAAAAATTGAAATGAGCATTTAGCCGTCGCTCAAGAAAAATCTTTAAAAGTATAAAGATGGTCATGCTAATAATAGTAGTGATTTTGAGGACTGAACTGCAGTGATTCTATAAAGATACAAAAAGGGAGATAAAGATTTAGATAAAAGGTCCTGCACTTCTCATTCTCTGTCCATTAAGGTCAAAAAGGGAAACATAAAGATTGATGCAAATTATGCTTTTTCTTTATTTGGTAAGTGTTGGAATAAAATGACTAATTAACTTTTATTGCAGGATTTTTAAAAAGTTAATCGTCGACCCTCAAAAGTCAATGAAGTTCAGTCGTAAATGTTTAAATTGAAACCTTGAAATTATGAGATTTTAAGTTTAAATTTAAAAAAGTTATATAAGTCTGTATCTAGTCTCATAGCAATTGATTAGTTAATTGTTAGTAATTATTAATAAGTAGTTAATAATTATGAATTTATTATTAATTATTGATATTTTGATCTAATAATTTTTATAATTAGATCATTAAAAAAAAAGACCCTTTTGAATAGCTTGAAGGTTAAATCAAATACAAGAATTTGTTTTGGGAGGAGAATGATTGTGTAGTAATTTCAACCCTTCTGTCAGCATAAAGTGGACCAATGATGTGGCCTGAATTTGTCTCATGCTGGCACTGATATTATCGGATTTCATCAATCTTTGTCTCCTCTATGTTTCTTTTTTCTTTCTTTTTATTTTCTCCTTTTCTTCTTTAACAAGAAATTTAGTTCGTATTAAAATTAAATTTTACTTATTTTAAAATTTGGATTCAATTATTTAATGGGATCTTGAGTGTTGATACAAAAATCTGAATCAGAAAAGAATTCAAAATTTCAAATCAAAATCAAAATTAGAAAATCCATCATGAAAATAATTGATATTGAGTCTGGATTCTAAATCTTTTTTGAAAATCTAAATAAAGATATGTACTAATAGTTAAATTAAAACAGAAATGTAATTTTTCTATTTTTGGAAATTTTATACTCCATTTGTGTAATGCCGATGAGCAATTTATCAAAATAATAACTAAATTAGAATAGACACGTAGTTTTCCTATTTTTGAAAATTTTCTATTCCATTTGTTTAATGACGACGAGTAATTTATTTATAAAAAAAATTACATTCGTTGAGATATTAATATTTATTATGAATTTTTTAATCTAAACCACATTCGAATCTTGATCAAAGCATGTGGTTTATCACTAAACTATATGAATACTTAATCCAAATTAATCCATCTTATGAACTCTAAACATATTTTAATTTCCACCACATATGCAAAATGTAAAAAAATATATTGCAAAAATAAATACTTATTAATCTTGAACTGATATTTTGGACTTAATAGGGTTGTCCTTTTGGGTACACATTAGCCACTATTTTTTGTAATTAAATTAATTAGCTGAATAGTTAACAACGAAGTTTGACTTTTCCCCAAATCACATAATTTATTGCCAAATATTTGTACTTATTGATCAAATTAAAATATAATTAGTAATAATAATGAAGGTCTTGCTTTGTTAATTACAAGTTACAACTCATTGACAGCATGGAAAAGCACAAGATCTACATGTATGCTTGCAAGTGATATACAATCGTTTTTTGAGATGCTATAGTTAATAGTTAGAATTATACAGATCGAGTTTCCTTATTTAGTATATGAAAAAAAAAATACGGTCGGAGTATGTTCGAAGATCAACCCGATCTTCAAGTTATTGTCCTAAGTGGGTAATTTCAAATTCGTTCCGTGACGAAAAATTGCAAACCAAATAAAATAATAATATAAAATAAATTATCTAATAACACGTAGTTAGAATTTAAATTAATGAAAAATTCTTGAATTCAAACAAGAATTTACAGTGTAACACACTTAATGATTTGTACGGAATCCATTATTCTCTATGCCACTATCAAGTTGCAATGAGGATTTTAAATTATATATGACTTAATCAACAAAAAAATTAGGTTAATAATGAATGGGAAGAACAAAAAAAGAAATTTAAAGGAATCTTATCCGTTTGCTAATAACAAAATAATTAATTATTACAATTATAATTACAATGATGAATGGATGATGTGGTGGTTTCGTGCTTGCATGCTTTGGGGACTTCCATTGTCTAACGTTAGCAAAGCGGTAGTTAAATCAGTTGATGACGCCATCGCATTGGGGTTGGGAGGTGGGGTTGTCTCTCCTACTTGCCAAAATTTTCACACATAAAGCCATTAACGCGTGGAGATTCTTGGAATTGTTCTTTGTCTTGACTTTCTTGAATTATTTTTTTCTTTTTGTAATTTGATTAGAAATTTATACTCATTTTTTAATTTCAAATCAAAATATATATTGTTACATGTGAGGTCCGATGTAGTTGAACTAATAAAATTGAGGCACCAAGACGACCATCTACCAAATATTACTAATGTCCGTTCTATCTTAACTAAATAGGTGTTTAGATTTAAAATTAATGATTATAGATATAAACATAAAAATAAGTAGTAATTTTGTTGAAAATAGATTAAATAAATACATTTTTAATGTATCAAAAAGAAAAAAATGAAAATAAAAATGAAAACAAACAAGGTCGAAGAGAGCATGGTATTATTTACATCCCACATTGCTAAATAGAAATAGGGTTAAACAAGTCGAATTTGGCTTGAATCCATTAAATTAAAGTTTGTCCAATTAATCAAACTTACATTAACTATTGAAAGTCACGAAATTTCTAAAGGAGATTGAAATTGGCCATTTTCACATTCATAATATTTGTTTGATCATAAGAATTGTAACTTAATGATTCTAAATTAACTTAAATAGAATAACTTGAGTATTCATTAATTTAAAATTTGTCTCAAGAATCATACTTAAACTCGTCCTTTAACCAAAAAGTTTTAAATACAATTTTTTTTTTGGTTAATAATCAATTAATTACGAGATATTGATTTTATGTTCAAATGTATCTTGTATTTTATATAATATATATATTAAATATATATAAAATATTTTTTAAAATATATATTTAAAATTAATTATATTCGCTTGATGTAAATATATTATATGAAATAAAAGTTGCGGTACAAAATTAAAATAGATGCTAAGATGCGACGTGTAAAGACTGTTGAATTAATCAAAATTTAAGAAGTAGACTTGGTAACGTGTAAAGAGTACTACTGAGTTCATCTGGAAAAAAACTACAGTAAGATTGCCAGACTTGCACCCTGTGGTGGTGTGGTGGAACTTTGAAATGGTCAGCCATAGTTTTCTTTGTTTTATTCTCCCATGATTATATATTTATGAAAAATCAACCTACCTTTAGCCAGTAAAAAATCTCCTCTTTTTCCACATCTCTTCTTCTTTATATCCCCATCCAGAACTTCACTCTCTCCCATCCCACACCCCATTTCAGGTCCAAGTTTTGTGATTCTTGAAAAACTCTCAAATATAACCTTTTTATTTTCCCTTTTTCATTATTTTTCATCCTCCCATTTCAATGTTTTTGTGCCAAGTTCTGATTCAAACTGGGCATTGTTTTTGTCCGACACAATCTTGATTCAGGAAACTTGAATCCCTTCACTCTGAATTAAGTATTATTTTTCTGGATCACAATCCAAAGTTGCATCAAACCAGCAATATTTTCCAAAAAAATTGAGATGGAAAAGGCTGGAAGTTGGAACAGAAAGAGTGTAATCAATGAGCTAACTCAAGGCATTGAGCTTGCAAATGAGCTGAAAAAACAGCTTCACCCCTCCACCAATTCAAGAGAGGCCTGTGGCTTCTTAGTTGAGAAAATAGTTTCTTGTTATGACAATGCATTAGCTCTGCTTAACTGCATGGCTTTGCTTGGAAATGGAGATTCAACACAACTTGCAGCAGTTAGTAATATACAGGTGTCACCTACTTCCGGAAGTGAAGTTTCTAACCAGGATTCTAAAGATCAAGTCTATGAAGATGTTCACAAGAAAAAGTAAATATTTCAGGCATTGATCATCTTGTGTGTGTGTGTGTGTGTTTTGTTTTTGGCATTTGGATTAATGTTAAAGACGTGGGATTTGCTCTGAATTTATGATGTGGCAATTTTTTGGATTTTTCAGAAAGACTTTGCCCAGATGGAGTGAACAAGTGCATGTGTGGTCTGGGACAGGGCTTGAAGGTCAGCTTGATGATGGGTATAATTGGAGAAAATATGGGCAGAAAGATATTTTGGGGGCTAATCATCCAAGGTGAGACAGCATTTTTGACATTTGCTTGATTAGTTCTACATATGGGGAACAAAATTTTATATGCATATAATGATTGTCTTGTCTTTCACAAACTTTTGCAATTTTTTTTTTGGAGATCTGACTTTTGGCCTCAAATAAGATACTGTTGAATTCAATTTTGGGATTCCTTCCACCCCCCCCCCCCCCCCCTAGCTGCCTATAATCTCATTTCCTTGTTGAGCGTATGCCAAACAGATTGAAATAGTCTTATGGTTGGATGGTTTGACTTTGAGGTTGAGAAGGTGTTCCAAGAATGGAGTCACATTGGGCATGTCCTGTCTTCTGACTTCTCATTCAATATGCAACTCACTCACCTGTTTCCGCACATATGTCATTACTTCACTCTTTTAACACATATTGCACTGAACCTTATCTGGTAGCTGACTCCCTATTTAGCCACTTGCTCTGTGGAGTGCTTCATTTTATCCCTATTTCTATATAGACGCAAATTACTGACCAGCAACTAGTCCATAAAGATGACTGAGAATCTCCTCTAAAGTATTCATGTTAGTTATCTAGACCACTTAAGTTCAAGAATTAGTTCAGTGTGTGAATATACTTGAACCATTTTCTGCGGTCCCATATATTGGAACTTGAGAGAGTCTTTCCAACTTTAAGCATTCAATGACCAAGCCATGGTCCTAAACTGTCTTGTCTTTCATTGGAAAACATGTATTATACCCAACAAGGTTGATGATGTATGTGCTTGTCCGGAACACTTGTGTTCCAGTCAAAAATAGTACAGATCAAGGAATTTCAGGACCTTATTTCAATAAACAAACACTTGGTGTTGATCTCTAATAAAGGGTGTTGAAATGGCAGGGCATATTACCGATGCACTCATCGCAATACACAAGGATGCTTGGCGACGAAACAAGTTCAACGAATGGATGACCCTTCAATCTTTGACGTCGTTTATAGAGGAAAGCACAGTTGTATTCAAGAGAGAAATAAACAGAACAAAGAAAATGTCAATGTAAAAATGGAAGAAGAAGAGAGCCAAAGGCTTTCACAACAGATGATGATCAGCATTGAACCAGGCCTCAAAGTTGAAACTCAAGAACTGGTTCCCGAGGATGGCAATTTTCCTTCCGTTTCCTTTCCATCGACCCCAATTGAATCTGAAAATGTGGAAACTCAACTCTTTTTGGAGACAAGCAATTTCGTTGGAGCAAGCTATTCGCCTCCATTTTTATCTCCAGCAATGTCCGAATCCTATTTCTCAATGTCTCCCCGCCAGGGGAAAGATTTCGGGATTGGTCACAATTTCCTGAGTTCAGAATCATACTTTACTGAGATGATCTCAGATCCAACTTCAGACACTAATTTCCCACTCGGGCATTTGGATTTCTTGATTGATCAGGTGGATTTTGATTCTCATTTCCTCGACACAGCTGACAATTTCTAAGTTCTCACACGTTCCAGATTGACCACAAAGCAAGATGTGATGCAAAGACAGTAAATGTGTGCTTCGGTACCTACTGATCCTAAGAGTAATTGAAACTTGTTTGTACCAACTAGTGAGTAGTTCCCAGGGCTTGGGAACTTTGAGCCCTATTAGATGCAGTTCTGACCAAGAGAATCTTCCTTAATTTGGTAGAATCTTAGATAATGTGTAATAATCCTTTGTTTTACCTGTGCCTTTTTTGGCTTTCGTGTGTATTGATATCTTAATTCAATTAAAGCCAAATTTGCCTATGCAAGAAGCAGCAGCAGCAGCTTTTTACCTCTAGAAAATCATTGCTGTAAGAAATAGAGAGATTGAGAGGTGTCCAACAAGTTTCATCCATGAATTCCTTGAAACCACTCCCCATCACCAAGGCAGTGTTAACGAGCCGCGTCAACGTTCTTGATCAGTTACAAGCAGTTGCAATGCACTTGGCCGCGTCGACGGTGGCATCAACCCTTCTTGTGTGCTGTTCCATTCCTCAAATTAATCACCATTTCTTTCCAAAATAAAGCTAGATAACTACTGAAATTTATATATATAAAAAAATTGCTACTTAGAATAAGCAATCTTGTGGCCTCAATGTGGAGCAAAGGGGGTGTGCAACATGGAAAACAAACTCACAACCTTGGATTGCAGGCTCAAATTCTTCTGCTTTATAAATGTTTACTTCAAGTGTAAAAAATTAGTATTCAAAATTGAATTTTGATCCAAATCAATAAATAAAGTGAATTTTATTTTACAAAAATAGATATAAGTTGACTAAATATAATCTATGCCGTGAGTAGATAAATTTAGTATATTTTATTTATTAAAATTAATTTCAGGTGAATAAAAAATTAATATAATTATTAACTTCAACTGTAAGAAATTAGTATTGAAAATTAGATTTTGACCAAACTTTGATCAATAAATAAAATAGATTCTATTTTATAAAAATAGATATAAGTTGATTAAATATAATTTATGCCGTGAGTAGATAAGTTTAGTATATTTTATTTCTCAAAATCATTTTCGAATGAATGAGAAATTAATGGATAAAATAAGTCATTTAAATAAATAGTTAAATATAGAAAGTTGGGAATACGAAAAGGCACAATCGTACATTGAAAAAGTTGAACAATTTGTTTTACATATATAGAATCTCACTTTAGTGAAAAATAATCAAGTATAACTCTCTTATAGTGCACTATAATGGTCTTTTGGTTAATTTTAACTAGTTCAATGGGCTACGAGTAGCACCATTTGAGTTTGCATCCACACGTGCCCGCACGTTGCACTTGGGCCTTAAATTTTTCAGAAATTGAACAAAAATGGCTTGGTATGGATCAATTACATAGCTAGTATGCATTGATGTGACAGATGCATCCAGTTGGCATGGCATGACAATGTGCGGTTAGAAACTGAATGAACGTGACCAAACACATAGCTGCTAACAAAATGCATCTAAATGATGTGAGTAGACCAAATCGCTGACCTGTTTGAACCAAAATGGCTCGGTGTGACTCAACGACGTGGCTAGTGTGTGCTAATGTGACAATACACAGCTATTGACAAGGCGCGTCCAAAGGCTGTGAATGGATCGAATCACTGATATATCCATTCGGTTGGTAAGAGCTCAACGTAAGGGGTGTGGACCTTCGCAGAGAGGTGAGATCGGACGGTTGAGATTGATCATTGGCAAGTGGTTCATTGTAAGAGTGTTGATTTTCACATAAGGATACAATCGTACGGTTCAGATTGATTCCGATCAAAAATTGCACTTACTCATAAATTGGTACTATAACTTTTCGAAAACTATAAATAGACCATCATATTTTATCATTTTCATCTCATTCAATTTATTATTACATTTCTCTCAAGATCATAAGAGAGTTCTAAATACTTTTATACTTCGACGTTCTTGTGATTTGTAGTGCAACTATCACAAGATATAAAATCGTTGTATCTTGCGGTGCAATTGCTATATTAAGTAAGCATTAAGTGTGAGGCAATTTCGTCTTAAAAAAAAAAAAAGAGTCTAACTCTTGTCTCGATTCTAAGTTGTTACTCTATCTAAATATTTTCAGTCATTTCGATATTACACCTACCAAAATTCTCAACATCAACTAACTTCAAAAATTACACTCACTCACAAATTGACACTACAACTCTTTAAAAACTATAAATAAACTCGCATATTTCATCATTTTCATCACATTCAATCTATTATTATATTTCTCTCAAGTTAATAACAGATTTCTAAATTTTTTTATAGTTCAACGTTTTTGTGATTTGTAATACAACAATCATAAGATATAAAATTATTATATTTTGAGAGGTAATTCTCATATTTCGTAAGCATCAAGTGCGGATTTTAGAAGATAATAATTATATTCCAAAAGCACCAAATGTAAGATAATTTTATTTTAATAAAAAAAAATTTAACTTTTATCTTGATTTTAAACTATTACTTTACTTTTATATTTTCAACCGTTTGGATATTACACGGTCAAAATTTTCAAGGTCCAGTAACTTCAATCTTTTTTCTGCCCCAAAAAAAAAATCTTTAAAAGTTCTATTTTGGATGATCTCCACAATCAATTGAGTACCATCAGGCGCACATGCTCAGCAACAGACAAAACAGTACCAAGAAGCGTAAAACGGAGGAGCAAAGTACATGTACATACAAAAATCCATAATGTTTGATACTACAACTAATTGATAATACAATTTAATGTTTGATACTACAACTAATTGATAATCCAATTTAACTCCACATATTAATGTTCAAGCTCAACTATGAATAATTCAAGATATATTCGGCACCAAAAAATAAAAAATAAAAAAAAAATTCAAGAATTCACATAATTCTTAAGAGTGTTGCATGTACAGTATACCCTTCATTCAAAAGTTTCTTAACAAGTGAAGAACCAATTGTAACCTGCACCTTCTTTCACACACACCTTACAACTCCCCCTTTCTCCATTACTCAGCTAATTTTCCACTCTAACAAGTTCAAATCTTTATCATCCGAATTTAAAATCAGCAATATGGTACTTTTGGGGCACATTTTAATTGTCCCCACAAGTAGGATTAATTGGGTGGTTGAAAAATGAAAAAGGAACAGATAAGAGACATGACTAAAATTACTACAACTGATGGAGTTGGAGAATATGGACTTCTTTTCGAGTTAAATTTGAGAAAACGACAAAATGGAGTGATTGTTTTCAAGAGTTCACATAAAGTTGGTACCTAATGATATTGGTTTCTGGGTAGCATTTATATTACACTTTCAGACAACTACATTTATCTTTCTTGTTAGGTATAAATACACTTAAATTTCTTACATTTAATACCTCTAATATTTGTCACTATTTAACAAGTAGACCAACTGTAAGGTTTTTGACGAAAAATAATGATATCAACAAAAAATAAATAAAAAATAAAAACCCAATTTTGCCCTTGACTAATTCAAAGGTTTGACAATTTTTTTTCAAATTAAATTACCATTAAATATCTTTCTCATGAGGTTTGCTCTAAATACAGGTGAACCGAATTTTTAAATTATATCCACTTCTCCTAATATTTGTTGTCATGTTACATACAACCCAACCATTTGTTATATACTTGATTTCATTACTTTGTTAAAATGATAAGCTTTAAACCTTGATGATTGTTCAAATTTACAAAAAATCCAACTAAAATATATCCATATATACACAAATCCATTTAACAATTATCCAAATCATATAAAGTTATTTTAAGATTTAATAATTCTAACTTATAATAAATTTTTAAAAATTATATTCTCTAATATTAAAAGTTGCATTCTAAATTACTTTAAATAGAATTGTTTGTAATTAAAAAAAATTGATTACATATATTTCTTATATTTTATTTTTTCTATTACCTTATCTTCTATTTTGTAAAATTAGCGAGCATCGTAGTATTGTTGCAATTATTATATAAACTATCAATCAATTACTTATATGAAAACCCCACTTTAAGTTAAGTTGAAATTTTTAGGTTTAACGGCCACTATAATATTGCAAGTGAGGAGAAGATACAATGAATAAAATCTATCTTATATATAAGTATTAGTGTTATGGACCTTAATTTAAACTTAAAAATTTATCTTTTAACCATAAAATATCTTTAAATGATAGGATATTGTATTATCGAATTAAAATAAAATATAGGGAGTCTAACTGTGAAATGAAAAAATTTCAAATGGTTTTATTATAATATGACAAATCTTAGGAAAAGTCACTATAAATTGGACAAAGCTCAAGGGAGGTCTGACTCTATTTATGGGACTCTTACATGGCCATAATTTTCTAAGACTGGCTAAGAATGCACGTCCGAGATCCATGGAATAAAATTTTTCATTTGAATTGTCATCTCCAATTCAAATGGAAAAATAAGTGATGCTAATTTTTAATTTAATGTGGGGTTGTTTGACATTAAAATATACTCTATTCTCGTTGTAGATCCAATCACGATTTTGAAATCGACAATTTCAAAAGTTGGAATTTTTCGATTCTTAATCATAACCAATAAGGCCGGTTTCGATTTCGGATTCGGGTAACAGTCGATTCCAGGTCGGGTTCCAATCCTTGGATTTTTTTTTATTTTGACTTATTTTTTGAAAAATTATTATTTTCTAACTAACTATTAATTCTATAAAATTACAATTTTTTAAAAACAAAAAAATGTTTGAAGTTTTAGACTTAAATTTTAATGAAAATTTTGAACTTAAATTTGAAAAAAATATTATCGATTTTTGAACTTAATGAAAAAAACTAACTTAAGTTTGAAAAAAAATTATTATCTAAAATTTAAATTATCAAATATTCTAATTATAATAAATTTAAAAAATATAAAAAAAGATGCTCAACTTAAAATTTTAAAAAATATAAAATGAAAAATGAATAATTAAAGATGAAAGAAATGAAATATGAAAAATATTTAATGGAACAATTGAAATAATATAAAATATAAAATTAAAAAATGAATAATTAAGAGTAGAGAATTATAAAATTGAAAGTTGAAAATTAAAAAATTGAGAGTTTACAATGTGAAAGTATGAAAAAAAATGAAGAAGATGAGAGATTTTAATTGTGAGAAAAATGCAGAAAAAATAAATTGTCAGGTTAGGTCCAACGATTCCACGAGTTGGATTATCCTAACCCTATTGGTCATAGGTTGTATCATTGATCATGGATTGTTACGAGCTAGATTCAATTTCGATCTGACCCGTAGTCACTTATATCTTTAACGATATAAATCATGTATAAGTTTAATAAATGTTTTCTTTAGTACTACTTAATTAACTCAACTTTAAGTTGCTCTCTTTAGGTTATTTATCCTACCATTGCTCAAATCTTAGATCTTATGTGAAAAATGAGTTGTCAATGTATTTAGATAAAATAAATTCTAAGAGCTTCTAAGAATTTTAGTTCTAATTATTGACAATTCTGTAATTTATACCGTGGAAGATTAGAAGTCGTACGAAAGTACTAGTATGTCCTATGTAGTAAGATTAGTTGACACTTACAAGAGTTTTGAAGTTTTCTCTTCTCCTTTTTCCCACTTTCTAGAGCTATTCAGCCCACATCTAGTTGTGACTTATAAAGTCACAACTTTATAATGTTAATCTTGAAATTTCAAACAAAATCAGTGTCTTAAGGAATAATGATCAATAAATCCCACCCACCTTAATAAGCTTACTGCATCTATATTAGGTCTTGCAGTTCAAAATCCAAAATACAAACTATTTTTTTAGTATTTTTTATTATAATTTTGTATTTTATATGTTACATGTATGTTATATTAATAAAATATTTTTTTTAAATATATAATTAAAATTAAAAAAGATAATCTTAAATGCATTCATTTGCTCTTCTTATGCTTTGATTTCTCTTCTCTCCGATGACCTTAACTCTTTAATTGTTTCAATTTTGAATTATTTGTTTTCTTTTCTTTTCTTTTCTTTTTGGTGTTTTCTATTCCTTTTTGTGATTTACGTATTACTATTATTTATATAATTTTCATTTGGTTAATTGGAATAATTGGTGGGCACATGACATAAGTATTTAAGATATTCTATTAAGCCTCGTTTGGGAACTTGAATTAAGGTTGATCCATTATATAATTATATATGGTCAAAAGTTTGGAAACTTGATATATTAGCCCACGATAAAAAAAATCAGTTCGGATAATATTCACGTAACTAAATAATTAATTATCTTGACTCAATTCTTATTATTAAATAATTCGAGTTTTTGATTTAGATCCAAAAAAAAAATATTTTCCATTTGTACCTTTGAAATTGGCGAGTGTATTAAATGAAGTGTTTTCATCTTCTTCTTTTTTTTATAAAGGGTTTTTTAAATATTTTATGTATTAAGTATTTTGAATATTTTATGTACTATCACGAATAATCCCTCAAAAAAAATATTATTGATATTACATAATTTTTAAAAATTTTAATCATATAATCCAAATATAAAATTTTCACATATTATAATATTCATGAATGATATAACTTTACTCTGTTTAATTAATCTTGTCAATCCAACAATTTCAAAGGAGGCCGTGTATAGACTGCAGGTGCATTTATCTAATTTCAAATTAATTTATTTCCATACGAATTTTAGTCAAAACGTTAATATATCATTTTCAAGTAATACTAAGTAGCATTAATTGTACCACGTATTTAATAAATACAATATGTCTGTGCACCTATTAACACGCAAATTATTTGCACATCGAATCTAGACCATCAATCGAGATATGTGGCTAATACAATTATAGACGTTTCTACATTTTTTATAATAATTAAAAAATACTTATTTAAAAGTCCATTTCAATGATTGTGTATAATATTTAGCAAAAAAAAAAAAAAAAACATTTCTAGTCGAAAATTTATGATGTAGACAATGATCTCAGAAATCTCCAGAATGATTCAACTAATTTGGATAAATAAAATTTAGAAAGCGACTTTGGCTTGCCTTTAATATTTCTAGATTATCCGATGCGATTGTCTTGATATGTATGTGACAGCCTAGCCATATATCAATACAAATATGGATGAAAATCTCAAATTATATTTAAACTAAATAAAATCAAGATAAAAAGTGGATATTTTTCCATAATAAGAAAATATTTCAAGATTTTCTTATATTATCATAGATATAACAAACAAAATGAGAGTAAGCAAGATTAATTGATATACTCTTTTAGGAAGAAAATTTAAATTTGTACATTTAATTACCTAGCTCCATGAAGGGTAGAATATATTGTTCAAAATATTGGTCCAAGTAAGAAAATCTTGAAATATTTTCTCATATTGCTATAGTATATATGAGAAAATTTGATATATTCTCCTTTAGGAAGTGAATTTTGAAATGATACATTTTTCTCTATAAAATACGGGTGAATTTATTCATATTTTTGTTCGTAAGTACTACGTCAAAATTTAGACTTTATACAAAATTGGCTATAATATATTTGAGGTTACCTAATTTGTATTATGGTAATCATACATTTACCCCGATTTTGCCCTTGTTTAATAATATCTTTTTAGTAGTCCTGTCAAAACTCAAAAGGGCAGCCAACCACCCCAACACACACACACACACACACACACACACACACACAAAACAAATTCATTGCGACAGTATTATAGGATTAAATTTTCCGATGGTTGAAAATAAATAAAATTAGAGGTTCGATGCACTGTTTATAAGTGGGGTGTGAGTGGGGGAGTTTAAAAAGAATTAATTAAAAAAAAAATCTTCGAATTGTTGCCTCCTCTCCTTTTTGTTTGATGGGTTGAAGTTCTCATTTTTTATTTTTATTTTTATTTTATTATTTATTATATTTTATACTATATATGATTATAATTAAATATTTATTTTATTTTAAAAAATATTTTATATACTTAATATTTAATAAAATAACAGAAAACATCAATTTGTAATAAAGAATCTGAAATATTTAACTTATTGGTTCCATTTTCTTCATCAAATTTGTAATAAAGAATCTGAAATATCAAGTTCTTGGTTCCATTTTCTTCATCAATGGTTTCACATTACTGTAATTCTTAGCATACCATTAACAAGAAAAAGATGATCACAAGAAAGTGATGGCTGTACAAGACCATATTCTCCCTCACAAACAAACCACTACCCTACATTCTTAGATAACAAATAAAGCAAACATATGGACTTTACACCCTACCATTAAAACACATGCATTATGAATGTCGTACTCTACGAAATTTCTGCCCAAGAAAAAGACCAAAAGTGCAACATATTAGAGCACTAAACTTGATTATGCCTAAAAATAATTGGCATGCTCATCGTCTCTTCACCTACTCTTCCACTTGTTAGCCAATTCAGCTAATGATTTTGTGGAAGAACCATTCTCACCAAGAACTTTTGCAGCAGCATCCTTCAGCTCCCTCATTCGACTCCGAATCCCTTTCCCTTCTTCCCCTTCCATCAAACCTTTGACAACATTTGCAATTTCAACTCTCCCCACCAAGCCCTTCTCTCCCACTTTAGGCCTCAGCGCCACTTTAACATCCTCATGGAGCATCACCGCGTTCATTCTCTGCTCCGCATACAACGGCCACGCGATCAATGGTACTCCATTGACGACGCTCTCAAGAGTCGAGTTCCACCCACAGTGTGTCAGAAACCCGCCTGTTGACCCGTGCGCGAGGATCTGCGCCTGTGGTGCCCACGACGGCACCACCAGGCCGTGGCCCTTAGTCCTCTCCAGGAACCCTTCAGGCAAATAAGCCAAAGTGTCACCAGAATTTTGGATGCTAAAGTATGTGGCGTTGGAAGCTGTGTCATTTGGGCATCTAACAACCCACAGAAACCTTTGCTCACTCAATTCCAACCCAAAAGCAAGTTCAATTATCTGATCATGAGACAAAGTCCCACCACTACCAAATGAGACATACAAAACTGAGCTACTAGGCTGCTCGTCCAGCCACTTTAAACACGCAGATGATTCAGAATTCTCATCTGATTTTGAACCCATTTGGATCAATGGCCCAATGGGATAAACAATTGGCCTACCACTTTCCCTTTTTTGCAAGGCTTCAACTGGACCAGGCTCCAATTCTTTGAAACTGTTCACAATTATCCCCTCAGCCATTCTATACCTCTTAGCATGATGAAGAACCCATTTATATGCATCATTCTTCCTGTCCTGAACCGGGTCCAGAAGATTTTTCCCGTGGATGGGTATGCACCCGGGAATCCGCAACTTTTCAGCCACTTCTCTGTACTCACACGACACCGTTTCATCGAGCTTTGGCAAGTAAAGGAAAAGCGACAAAGCCATGGCTGTGGAGGGGTAGAAGATGTACGGAGGAATACCGAATTCCAAAGCAACTTCGAATCCATCAGTCCCGAAAAGATCAACCACAAAAGCAGCAACTTTCTTGCCGCCATCAAGCAAGGACTTAACGGCGTCACGAATCGACGGCAGGGAGCGTGCGACGGTGAGCGAGATACGCGTTTCGATCTTAATGTCGGGTGGCAAGTCGTCGAAATTAACGGCGGGGAGGAGAAGGTAGTCTATGGCGGAAGCGAGGGTGGAAAGAAGGGTTTTTTGGGCGTTGGAGAGAGGACCATCAGTTGGTATGATGAAAGTGGTGGAGAAGTGGTGGTGGTGGAGGAGTTTCTTGGCGAATTCTACCAAGGGGATGAGGTGGCCCATGCCTGGAGTAGGAAGAATGACGATGTTGGGGGTGTTGTTCGCCATGGATGAACTTAGAAGTGGAGAAAATAGTATCAAGATTGGGTAATTATAGGGAAGAAGAACTTTGTGAGGTGATCATGGGCAGTTGAGAAAAGGTTTGGTGTATTTTGTGCGTATAGATATACTACTATATAGTGAAAATTAGTTGGGGGTGGGGTGGGGTGCTTCGGGGGTGGGGCGTGGGGGATATAAATTGAATTTATGTGGCTTTGTCTTGGCATTAAATACGTGGCTATAATTGGAATAATAATTTTTTTAATTTTTCTTTATATTAGATAGAATTTTATTTCTAAAAAATTTGTTAATTTAGATTCATTTTAGGAAATGATGTATAAAATATATTTGAAAACTGTGTGAATAAATCAAACACCAGCCCCCAACATCGCCATCTCCCTGCTCCAGGCACTTTTATTACATGTCACAGTTATTTTTTGTAGTGCGTGCGCGCGCCTTAAATAGAACCAATGCGAGGGCAGTGTATACTAACAATTTTTTGAATTATTCGGTAATTCTTAAAATTTATAATTTGAATATTATTTGGGTTAAATTGAAAATAATTTAATAAAATTTTATTTACATAATCAAAATTTTAAAATTTGTTATTAATTCGAGAATATACCATTACAAAATACTTACTATTTATGTGTGAAAATTGTCAATAAAAATTATATTATCTACTAAGATTATATGCATGTATTAGAAAGAAAAATAAGTTAGTATAAAGTAATCTTATTGAAATATGAATAAAATTTGGCAATAAATCACTTTATTAAATAAAAGATTCAGAAAATTTTATTATATTATTATTTATGAAAAATATATACATGATTCTAATATCGCATAAAAATATTATATTTTATTCAAATTATGTTCAAAAATTTAAAGATAGAGTAAGATTGCAGTGCATAAAAAGCGTGTTCTAAAATAAGTAAATAATAATTATAATATATTTTAAATAAGTAACTGTTACATTGCAAATTACATTTTGGTATCTAACATGCACAAATTAAAATAATTATTTTTATTATATGAGCCTTAAAAATAGTTCAATAATACAATAATTATTATATTTTTGCAGTGACCCTCATTATTGTTATTATTATTTGTGTGATGGAAGGAAAAATATTAAGATATTAAGAAAAAATTTAATGATCAAACTCATTATATAACTTATAACATTTGAGCCAATTTTTTTATTTTTTTCTTATTTTTTTTTATCAATTTTTAAGATTTTTCATGAGATAACTCTAATTATCATCACTAAATAAGTTACATTCCATTTTTAATCATTTTTTAGGCATATCTTCTCGATCATCAATATTAAAGTTCTCCATATTTCACAAAATGATAGCTACGAGTGGAGAATTTTTATTATTTTTTTTAAAATATAATTTATCAATTATTAATACAAAATTTGTATATTTTTAAAGCACAATAAAACAAAACTCCCACGCCACAATCGCTAAGAACATAAAAATTATGTGATGGAGGATGTGCCTGCGCGAAGCATAATATATGACTATTCTATTATTGGCAATTGAACTTTCCCAAGAATTACAGGTGCGTCCCACGACCTTTAAATTTGGGCGACAATTTCTTCTAGAAGTAAAAAAGAATCTTGATGTAATTGTATGGTGACGTCAATGTTCCTGTGAGCATTGTGTCATTCTGTAGCAAATTAAATTGAAGTTTCCAAAATTCACTTTGTTCCTATATTCTAATTCAGTATTTTATTTTATACTTTATAATATCAATGTGCAATAAATATATAAATATTTTTTAATCCATTTGTCTCATTTTTATATACACTTTATATATATTTATAATATAAAATATTATAAATTAAAATAAAAGATCGAAACTATCCAAAATTATAAGATTAACAAGAAAGTTAACAAGTTCATGTCCATGTCCGGCCTTGGGTCTTGTTTGGCCAAATTTTTTCGCTTCTCTTTTTTCCCTTTCTTTTTTGCTTTTCGGTATATTTGAGTAAAAATTGCAAAGAAAATATGATAATAAGGGAATTTAAGATTTAACTTTTCCTTATTCACTTAATTAACAAGGCAAACGCTTGCTAGCTTAGTATTTTTGCTTAAAATCGATATCTAATCATAATATAAAGCATCGACATTGAATTAAAGTGAATTAATTAATAAGGTTTTTTATGATTGATATTTTATTTTAATTTAATATTTTATTTCGTATTTTATATCATTTTATATCACAAATGTGTGCTAAGTATATAAAATATTTTTTTAAAATATATATTTATTGTGAATCATTTATACTTGACATGCATTATTAAAGTGACATACGAAATTAAACATCAAATTAAAATAGAGAATTCGGTCGGAGCAAAACAACATATATGGATTTTATTTCACTAATGAATTTACAAAAAAAAAAAAAAAAAAAAAGATAAAAATGATTATAGGGCCCAGGAGCCCAGCCTGGAATCAGTTTGTGTCAAAATTTACTGTGGATACAGATATGGGCCCAATAATTATGGACTGTGGTAATGGATTTTCCAACTTGGAGGTGTTTGAGCCCACTAAAACAAGTCCAACCTCACAGATAAATAAAACAATCTTATATGATATACATGCGCACTTTGCGGGAGCTGCCGAGAGAGAGTCGGAAGCCAGAGAGAGGGAAAGAGAGAAGAAAAAATTGTAAGAGAAAATGATCTATAGAAAATGGAGTCTGCTCACCGGCCCCGCCGCAATTCTTGCCGGAATAGTAGGGACCATCGTCGTCGCCGACCTCCTCTTCGTTGAAAATGTAAGCTTCCATACATTTATCTCATTTTTTTATGGACTTTCCGTTTTTCTGTTTTTTGTTAATGATTATACCATTAGGTTTTTGGTTGGCTACTTTAATATTTATGAAATATTTTGTAGTTACTGCTCGAAGATTTTATTTTGGAAATTTGAATTTTCTTTCGGATCGGAAGATTATAATCCAATAATTTGATAGATTTCTGTAAATTCTTGGTTTCAAAAATAGGTTGAGTACCTGTTGTTTTCAAGACTTTGGATGTTAATGCAATTTGTTTATGAGGATTTCATGTTTCTTAAAAATGTAGTCAAATTTTACTTGAATTGATCTTCAGTTAACGCCTTAAAGTGTGAAAAGGAATTAGGATTATAGAGGAGCTGACTCAAACCAATAACATATTGTTCATGTTGAATTTGTTGTTGAAATTATGCTGGGGTTTGATTTGATCGTATAATTAGCCTAGCTGAAACAAACTCTAATTGAGCAGCACACAAGTCTAATTCTGTTTTCCATGTATTTTGAATTCTTAGCTTATCAAAACGAAGCTTAAATTGAGTTCAAAATTGTTTAGAGTGACAAAAAAATAAAAGTGCTCAATTTAAATGATCTTTCCATAATCGACATTGAGCCTAAAATTTCAAGTAGCTTGGTTTATTTTCAGCATCCACACATAAAAAGTGTCTATTCATGTAAGATAAGTGCATGCATCATAGTGAAGTTTGAGGATGAAACTATTCTTCCGATATTTTAGTCAAAATTGATTTAATTTTTATTTTTGTGTGGTTTTTTGGTTACTTTTGGGTTTTCAATATTTGATTTATTGATAACTGAGCTACATGATGTTACTTTTACGAGTTTTTATTTAATAAAGAATGTGTTACCTTCACAAAAAACTTTAATGGGCATGTGTGTCAGTTAAAAGAACACGTACTGGAAGCTTGTTACTACATACAAGGATACCTCCGAATTACTTGTTTTGCAGGTCTCTCTCTTTTAATAAATTGGAGTAGGTAAATTTTCAGTTGTAGTTGATGATTCAAATTTTTCTTTAGAAGAAGGGACCTTGTAACTTGTGTTTAACAACCATGAACAAAATATTACTCTTTAGGAAACATATTTCCAAATTTCCAGAATTTGGAAATGTTTCTGGTGGTGTTTCCCTTTAGAGATTATGAAGCATATTGCATGTGCAAAAGTGTAACTGACAAATTGCTTGATGTTAAAAGTTGTAATTTATCACTCAACAGGAATTTGCTGGCTCAGCGAAAATCAGGAGCTATTTTCAATATCTGAAGAAAATATATTATCTGAGATGTTTGTAGCTTGATGCCATTTATAATAATCAGTCAATTCCCTGATTGAGACAGAGTTCCTTTAACAAGGTTTCAGTACCACATTTCACCTTCTATTATAGTGGATTTTGGAAAATAAGTTAACAAGTGACGATGTTTATTCTATTATGAATGGTGAAGTGAGGCCCTTTTACCTTCCTGTCATCCAATCAGAAAATCAAGTTACGTTTAATACAGGTTAATTTTAATGTCTTTTGGGTTGCTGATATCCTTCTGATCTGAGAAGCTCAGCCGTAACCTTCTATGGCTTGGCTCATTAGGCGTGGTGGTGGTGGAACACTTTTTGTGCAATTTTATGTGGTCTAATATCAGTTTCATGCTCCAATCATGCAGGATTGGTTACGTAAGGGTAAGGCAGATCAAAAGAAGCAAGAGAAAGAACCTTCAACCAAGTAGAAGATGATACGGGCATCTTACCTCTGATCTAAGCCTGTCTGAAGTTTTCTGTTTGTGAGATGTTTACTGCAAATTTGCTCCATGCTGCATAGAACACGGAATATTTAGTTGAATAAAATTAGTTTCAAAAGAGAACTGGTAGTTGAACGAATTTTGAGATTAAGGATCATAGTGATATTGATATCTCGCTTCTTCATTGTGTTGATTTGGCATTATTTCCCTCCTGTTATCCAGTTTATGTGCCAATTCATTGAGTTTATTTTGAGGTTCAAACCAAAATTAAACAATTACTTCTTCTGGGTTTTTAAAGTGCAGAATTGCAATCAGTTCCAAAAATAAGTTGCAGGAGTGTCAAGAAAACAAAATATTGTAAGCAGCTACTGGAAGTCTGGACTAACATATCTGGGTGAACACTTTATCTGGTAAAAATAAAGAACTTGAAACATGTTACAAGTGATCTGGAGCTGAAGTTCTGAACAGTGTGAATGGCTTGTGCTTCGAGCCAGTGATGAATTTTGGGGTGGACTTTAGTGCTTTTCTGTAGGCATACTTGAATTCCAGCTGGGTTATGTTCGGATCGTGGTAGTTATGGCAGCCCAATCGCTAATGATAGTGAGATATTACAAAAATAGCATTTCTTGGTTTGATAATCAATACTTTCCATAGCTTTTTTTGCTCGTATGATACTCCTGTTTTGCAGTCCCCCTTTTCCTTTAAGTGGACATGAAGCAGGGTTTGTTACCTTGATTCTGAGAAGAAGAACTATCTTAGTTTTGAGTATATAGAGTGAAATATAATATCTTGGATATGATGATGTTGCAATGCAATTAAATTTTCAGTTTGAAGGAATAAATTTTGTGATCTATTTTATGAAGTTATTGTCATTCAAACAAATGCGAGCATAGTGTAAGGCTAGAGTGGCACAAAACCGTGTCCAAAATGCATTAGAGTTTAGAGTAGGAAATCAGGATTTTTTTATCGTGTAGTGCATGTAATTTGTATTATCTGATATTCCCAATTGACTAATATAATTTAGGGTTGTTTATCAAAATAAATTGAAAGAAATTTATGATCGTGGATCTTTTCTCTCAACAAGATGAATGTTGTATTCACTTGTCACTGTGCAACGATAAATTTCAAAAATTAATTAAGATACCCAATATAGTCTTACAAATTTTCTACTCAAAATATCATAGAATCAAATTTTATAATGCTAAGGGATATGGTTATTTAATTAAAAGAGATGATATTATAAGTTGAATATGTATTCACTGTGAATATAGGCCGCCTGGGCGAGGCCACTCGGCCTAGACCAGGCTGCCTGGACTCACCGAAGCATCGGCCGTCTTGGAGTGGCGGCCCCGCTAGATGTGTACCTTTCAAGGCTGTCTGTCAGGCGGTGATGGGGGAGTGCTCCGAGAGTCGTCCGCCGCAGGGAAAAAATTGTAAACTGCTACTGGAACGGATTAGAATATATGGGATGAGCACTTCATCTAATAAAGATTAAGAACCTGAATTAACATGTCACAAGCAACACTTTCTCTCAGCACAAAAAAGCTCTCCCATGTAAAGAAAAATCTGTACAATGGTGACAATGGCCTCACACTATAAGAAAAATCTGTACAGAATGCTTCTTCAAGGATGCCATTTTTCAGATGGCAACGCTATTTCAGAGCAGGTACAACCATTATCAACCATTATCAGTTTGAATCTTTGAGAAGCATTTCCATGATCAAGTCATTCCAAGAGTCTATAGGGCCTGGCAAGCACCAGTGTAAACAATCATTCTGGATCTTTGCATATTTATCTTTTCCGGAATACGGATGGAACTGCCTGTAAACTCCTGGATGACCGTCAGGTCTCAAGAGTGAAAGGACGGTCGGGTCGAATAGCTTCAAACTCATCCCATTTACAGATCCTATTGCTGCTGCCCTCTCGAATTCTTCAAGTTCAACTCTCCGCATAATTTCATCAGTATCATTAATCTCGATCTCTCCTGCTTTGAATGGTCTTGTCCTGTTGCAATAACCACCTGTGTTCCACTCTCCATTCTCAAAGTGATCTGGAGCTGAAGTTCTGAAAAGTGCAAATGGCTTGTGCTTCGAGCCAGTGATGAATTTCAGGGTGGAGTTTAGTGCTTTTCTGTAGGCATACTCGAATCCCAGCTGGGTTATGTTCTGATCATGGCAGTTATGGCAGCCCATCAAAGTGTTGTTCTCATAGTAAAGTGCAGATTTGAGGAACCACTTCCCTCCAGCAATTATTACATAATCAAGATTCTCATATTGCTCTGTCCACACCGTGTCTAGGTCATCGAGATGAAGCTGGATTATACCGGTTGAAACTCCATTGTCATCCTCAAAAGTGAATGCTTTAGTGAGGAAAGGACTCCAGACCAATGAGACAGTAAACTGATGGGATGGAAAAGACCATCTTCTATTTTTGTATGCCTCATCATGGTAGACATCTACAGCTTGTTCAACCTGCAATATGATAGTTATAAGTTCAATATATCGCAATGCATTTCATTTCAACTAATAAATGAAGCAACGCCATTGATTACAAGTAGAACTGATAACTTTTCAGCTCTGGCTGTTAAATGGTTCATCAAGGACTAAAAGCTAATTTAGAATTGTGTCTTGTCAGGAAATCATCGATGACTTCCATTGTGAACCGAATATGGACCTTGCCTTTGATACAAGAGTATTGGCCAAGCTGCAAAATTAAATCACTCCATACATCACTGTTAAGATTCATATTGTATCAGTCCTGACAATGGCATTGATTAAAAGATCGATTTTGTTATCTATGAGAGAATGAGTTTCGCCTGCATCCAGTATTTAGTCAAAGCCTTTTCGCTGGTTTCTGAAATGCCTATAACATAAGGGAATTACAGGACTATTCCAATGTTTTAGAGAAAAAACACAAAATTTCAAAACAAATTTATAATAGGAACATTAAGTTTAAACTCATCTAGCTATTATTTCCACTTCCCAAGTTTTTCTTATAGTCCCATTTAGGTAGGAAATGGGTTCTTGCAGGGCGGTGGCAACTAGAAGTTGGTGTTATCGGTCAAAGGTTACAGTACTCACCGTTCCTGCTGGACAAGATCAAGAAAAGCAACATATAAGTTTCAAAAAAATTAGACCGATTAGGTATGAAAATTAATTGTGACAGAGACCAGCAAACCACTAGAACAACCAAACATCAAATCTTAGCAGCTGTAATTTGGGCATGACACCAATAAAAATGTAATTGCCACAGCAGATTCCAGAAGGCAAAGCACAACAAGCCAAAGAAACCTCCCTTGACATATCAAATATGACCTTAATCATGATATCAACCATAATCTCTTCATTATCCTCAACCATTTTCAAGCAACAGTTACAATGGACACATAGGACCCTCAGATCATATTGTTTTTGTCTGATAATGACCATATTCCAAGCAGACACTCATAACAAATATGTATACGACAACCACAAAACAACAGAAGGTGAATTATATAGTCACTGTTGATAGAAAGGCTCAAAACTAATAGATTAGACATGAAACAGAGAATGAACATCAAACACTGGATAACTTAAAAGAGTTCTGAAATGTTGAATATCCATTGAAATTTTTAAAGCTTGAAAGAGTACCTGTGAGAGCATGCAGAGCAACGATTGAACGTGATTACGCATAATTGAATCACCAATAAAGGCCAGTGACTTACGTCGCATTATCTTAAGAAACTTCTTTGGATCAAACTTGGGTAAATTACAGTGTTTTGGTTTCCACCTCCAGTAAATGTAATCGGAATCAGGACGTCCATTCTTCATACAATTTTGTGGGGCGTCAATTATATGGCAAGTGGAGTTGGTGTACGCTGGACCACTAGGATCAGGAATCCAATCTCCTACAAATAAATTGCAGTTTTCTGTACCTGGAGAAATGGAGAAATCAGTCTAAAATCTTGAAGAACACTCAATTTCAGTGCTAGGATACAAGATAAAAGATTTTAGCCTTAAATCTTCATGATTTATACAAATAATCAATACCTTAACCATCCAGAGGAGGAAAGTGAAAATAATGAGTAGAGATTAAAATCTTTTATTCTTTGACTATTTGCTCATATTTTATGATTAAGCTAAAAAGAGCAGAATGATTCAAAGCTGAATTAGCAGGAAATAGAAGGGACTACGAATGAAAGAAAACATTTTTCAGTGTTTTTTTCATTTACTAAAATCCAAAGTCCAAACGCAACATAGACAGGGCTAGGAAAAAAATCATGCATGGATTCAGAAAAGAAGGGAAATTCACTCACCATTTTCTGAAGTATGATGATCGTCAAGATTCACAAAAAGATCATCAGTGATTTCAGGTGGTGGTGGCTCAGCCACAACCTGGGGTGGCAAAGTCTTGCCCACATCCAATCCAGGCTCGTCATCATTAGCCACAAAAACAGGTGAAAACTGTACTAAACTTGAAGAAAACAGGCGATAAGCAAGGCACAAGAACAGAAAACAGACAGCAGATTTCACAAAAACTGATGAAAATGTGTTCCTGTGGACATTGCTATTGAACTGTTTCATTCTTTTCTTTGTCACTGAGACCTTAATAAATTAAAAGAAAATATAGAGAGAGAAAATTAAGGTCTCTGCAACACAAGAAAAAAGGAGAGGGAGGAGAAAGAAATAAAGGATGATCAGATGATGAATCCAAGAAAAGATTTAAGAAAATTACTGAGTTTTTCTCTCGGCAACTAACTGAACGAAAATGGTTTGTTGGAATGAAGGGTTAAATGACAAAAACAAAACAAAAAGGTGGAGAGATGTACAAAATAATAAAGATGGGGGGTGGTTGTCTCTTATACAAATCTTACGTGGGGTGCGTCTGTAAGGCTTATTTGTTCTGTAGCCTGTAGGTCTCTCCATCTGCCTATTTATCACATCATTAATGGATTAATGCCCCCAACAGATATGTATTTGAATGCATATATATACGTATATGTATATATATTTAGTTGGACCTTTTCTTTTTACTTTTTTTTGGTGGATGGGGGTGGGGGCGGGTTTCAAGCATTTGGAGGGTGCTTATGTTGGCTTTCATGGGCTTAAACAAAAAGTTTAATGAGCAGAAAGATATGAATCATACTTTGATTTTTATTGAGGAAAAATGATGGCTTCCTTATAACTAACTTCTGCAAGAATAATGTGATATCTTCATACACAATCTTGACTTCAGGTGAGCAGTTAACAATATAACCAAACAAAATAGCGTCCATAAAAGCCTACTAATGATAAGGATGTTGGTTGTATAAAGATTGACGTTTTAAAATTCTATTTTTAATATATTTTGGATTAAAATTCTATGATTATTTATTTATTTTAATTTTTTTAAATATACATATTTTAATTTAGAGCCATTGACTGCTTTTAATTATTCTTTTATATGTCCGAATAAAGTAATTACTCAGTTCTCCAAAAGAAAAAAATTGTAAGAACAGAAAGTGAAGCTTGTTTCTCACTAGTTTTAGTACTAATAACCACTATTGCAAACAAGAATTCTGTATTATATTACAAAAAGTTAATCCAGAAAAACACAAAGAAAAAAAAAATCATCTCTTTTCTTTTCTTTTTCATTTTTTGAGAAACTAAAACAATACTATTTGTATCTTACTAGATTCAGAAGAGGGTTTCCCTTAAAAATAGGAAACTCCATTGGACAAGAAACAAATAGTGAATGTCTTAATAGAAATGGTACACTAAACCCCCTAAGATCTCAGTTTAAAAAAGTGGGCTAAAGTGGGATCCCCTGCACATGCTTTGCCTTGTGGCCTTGTCCTCTTCCAACCAATCTTTTTTAGTCTAAATCAATGGAACAGTATTGAGATGCTAAGCATCTGTCTCAAGTCTGAGAACCAGCTGGAAATAATCACTGCATTAAAGAATTGAATTGTACTATTAAAGTATAGAGATGAGATGGACCACACATTTCCCTCCTCCTCCTCCTCCTCCTCCTCCATCTTTATGTCTATTTCTCTGCTTTTTTATGTACTTTTATTCTTTTTGGTTGTCTGTCAGAAATGAGCCAACCTAATCTATAGTACAGACTACAGAGATGTTCTCTTTGTGCTTAACCCAATCTGTGCAGTCTGCATGCCTATTTTTAAGCCAATCTTACTATAAATCCTAATATATCTTTTATTATATTTTACTAATTATTGTTATTTATATATTTTGTCCTTAAAATTTTATTACATAGCAATGCAACAAATAATGCAAGATTTGCATTAGCTATGTTAAATTTTCCTTTTTCCAGAGTACATGAATTTGCACATCAGAAAACAAAGAGCGGGCTTCTTGTTGGCTTCCATTGACAATAATTAAGCATTGGGTTTTCAAGTGTTTCTTGTGCTCTGGATTCAGCAATTCAAGGTAATAAGATTCTTTGGCAGAAGTTCTTTCCATTAGTATGTATGTTCAACTGAAGCAATGGGACAACAAAGGATTTAAGGATTTGAAACCATAATCAAATCAGATACTCCCCCCAATGAAAGGAACTTCTTAATAGGTCTTTAGCCGCAAATTGTCACTCTAAAGGAGATATTATTATTAATCTACTCATGGATTTGTCCCCTCAATTTGCTCACTCAATTATGTCAAGTGATTATATTTTTTATTTTATTTTTTGGAAAATTACTAAAAAAATCTTAAAATAAAATTTCCAAAATAATCCCTCAAAATATTTTCCAATCCAAAAAATCCATTCCATAAAATTTTCATCCTAAAAAATCCAACAGTTAATTTTTGACTAAATTTCCCTTTAACTTCTTAAACTAAAAATTTAATGAATTAATTTTTAATAAAAAAACAATTTAGGTTGCTCAATTTGATATGTATTAATGATGATTTTAATTTCATAAAATAAGACGTTGCAGAAAATATTTTGGTGGATTTTTAAATATATAAATTAAATTAGAGACTAATTTTTAAAATTGAATGAGCTAAAATAAAAAGATTAAAATTTTGTAAAGTTCATAATTAAGTTTTGTAAATTTTTTTACTACAAATAAATGAACACAGTTAAAAGAAAGCTAATTTTAAAATTGAATATCACCAAATAAAAAAAAAAATCTCAATGGAGGACGTTCAAGGGTATTTTGTCCAAAAATAGGATCAAAGTCGATGGTTGGATTTTTTGGAATGAAATATTGGTGGAGTGAGTTTTTTTAATATAAAAATTTATTTTAAGAAGTTTTTAGTAATTTTGTTATTTTTTTATCAATCTTTATATTCAGAGAATAGTAATTTTAATATGGGAAAAAATTAATGTTAATTGCATAATGATAACAAATATCTTGTCATAAATCAGTTATAATTTTTATTGCCAGTACATTGTTACTGTATATGTATAACTAATTGTCAATAATTACAACTTAGAAGAGTAGTTTTTATTTCTATTAAGTCATTATTGTGAGAAAAATAAAGTTATTGTCACTTAATATATATATATATATACTATTAGTGATAGAATAAAAATTCTTATTTTATCACTTAATATATTAATATATATTATTATTCTCTTACAATATACTATTATTCAAATTTTAAGAAAAAATAGATGAAAAAATGATAGATATTTGCAAATGTAATAATCTACCACTTACAAGCACAAGAATACGATGATGATTATGATTATTACTCCAAGGCGTAGCAATGGTTGAAGGGCCCATGTGAGTACACATATTTACTTGAGAAAAAAAATACAGAGCCCAATACTAATGGGCCATGTTGCCCTCTTTAATAGAAGGATTTGTGGGCCTTAAGCTTTTAATTAGTAAAACAAAAAAGCCCATTTCTTGTCCATCATGAACCCTTTGACCAATCATTGCTTTGGCCCATCAATAATAGACTCCAGGGCAAAAAATCCAGCTTTACTCCATTTGTACTACAAGTACAACTGCATTTAATTTCTAACAATTCCTGTTGAGAATTTTTGTATGAAAAAAGGTCCAAAAATTTATGAATTCTAAAGTTGTACAAAGCAAAATGGCACTCTTCTATGTGTGTGTGTGTGTGTGTGTTTTATTTGTTTAAAGTTGTATATAGCCAAGAATACTTGATATTTTTTGTTTTTTTTCCTCGTTAGTAAGTTATTTAACTAAGAAGATCCTTCTAATTAAGCAGTAATAATAGCACAGTTTACAATTTCAAAAGTGAAGAAAAAAAAATTGCACACACACACACACACACACACACATATATATATGGTTATACTAAACTTTTAAAAAAAATAAAAAATTTAAATACGAAACAGACATTATATGACACGGCAGAACATGGCTAAACAAATTACGACTCTTAATACATGTGTATATGTAATTTTATACGTCAATACTTAAAAAAAGTAACAAATTTGCACTAAGCATCCATCACATTGGTTGGACAATCACAGTGGAAAGACAAACTTCTCCCTTTTAAAAAAAATATAAAATATACGCGATATAATTTTAATCCCACGTGGAGTACAATAATTGAAGAGATCTTTAACTTAGATATAAAAAAAATTAAGATAATAAACGGACATAATTAGTGTTAACCGACAAAAAGACATGTAGATTAAAGTCATGTCTTCCCATCTTTAAGCAAACAATAAACACTTAAAACTAATGTAGATGCTTCTAGGACCAAGTCCCATGTGCTAGCTTATAATTCTAAGTACAAATTACTCAGCTTTTGCATTGTCTACACTACTCATGTTTCTTGAATGGACCAAAATTTTGGATAAAAAAGTTTCAAAAAAAAAAAAAAGGATTAATCACATAAATTATCCATTTAAATAATTGTAATTATCCCATTGAGATATTATAAATGCTCTTTTGAGATATTTCTTAATTCTAAATGTACAAGTTATTCAGCTTCTAAATTGTATACACTACTGATATTTCTTGAATGGATTAAAAATTGTTTTGAGGAAAAAAAGATTAATTATAAAAACCGCCCATAAAGTTTGACTTATTTATAAAAACTTCTTTTATATTTTTAAATTATAAATATCCTTTAAAATTTGTTTCTAATTTATAAATGTGCTTTTTTTGATAGGTGGAGTTTGCAAAATAAAAACAAATATCAAAAGAATAATTATAATTTATAAATTTATATATAATTTCTGTAAATAAATTAACTTTAGGGGTGATTTTTGTAGTTAAGTCAAAAAAAAAAAAAAAAAAAAGAAGAAGTTGAAAAGAAACAAATTTACTGATGACATGTTGCATATACTTTCTTCAGAACAAGATTCACTAAAAGCAAAATCAAGAACAACATAAAAATCTGCAAAAGAATCTGAACTTCTCTACATTTCCTCTTCACAAACAATTATTTCTTCCATGGACTTTTCATAGAGTGAAAAAACTTGAAAATCCCAATTTTCTGCTTCTTTCCTTGCTTTGTACCTTCTGCATCCATCTTCCTCTTCCACACACGTCCCTCCACAAGTTCACTCAAGAAACTAAGTACAGAAGATTTTCCAGCATTGCCGGAGGCCGCCGCCGCCGCCGTGTCGGCTGCTGGTTTCATTGATGACGGTGATATCAGGCCTGGAGTAAGACAAAGTTGATGAGTTGCCACCATTGTTGATCCAGGCAATATCATGAAGTGCCTCTCAATTACATTGGTAACAGCAACTAGTTCATATGAATCATATAAGGGGCTCCCACAGTCCCATATCTTTATGGCTTCTTCTTCATCATCAGGAGCTTCTTTTCTTACATGGGATTCTTGAATTCTCTCCATGATCTGGTTTGGAGGGCTTCTTCAATTTTCTGTTTAGGTTATTGTGGAATGTCTCATATAAAGAGGATTGATTTTGATGTTTTTGAGTGAGAATTTTAAATCAAATGAGTGACTTATATATACCATTAATACAGCAAACTAAATTGGACAGCCAGCAAATTATATAACAGATACTCTCAGATCTACAACATTTCTTTACATATATATATACAATATTTAAAAATTCAAAAAAACTTTCTAATACAAACACTTGTTTAAATATGAAAAGTCCTACAATTACATCATTACATAGAATTATCAATTATATATGCTATAGTTTTTTTTTTTAATAAATGAATTAAAAAGTAAGAAAAATATTCAATTTATTAATAGCAAATTTCTATGAAGCTAAGACCGTGCAAAATTCTCGACTTCTCTATTTCTCTTCCATCCTCCATCTCATCTTTTATTTTTTATTTTTTATTTATATATTTATATGTATAAAAATTTATAGTCTCTACTTTTACTTGTTTCAACTTGTTTCAGTATTAAATCCTATTATTATTATTAGTAATAAGAAGTAAGGGTAGGAAGACAATAAATGTAAGAGTAGAGGATTTTCAACTTGTTTAATATTAATTACTATTATTAGTTTTAGTAGTAATAGGAAGTATGGGTTAGGATGCCAATTAATATACCACCCTTCAACTTACTATTAATACAAATCATTATTTTAACTATGGATATATTGCTTGTTATTAATATGATTGTTATTTAATAAGAATAATCAAGTAAGGACAATAATGTCCTTTCACAATCGAAAGAAATCTCTTTCCGAATTCATACTTTTAGTATAGAATAATAATAACAATAATAATAATAATAATATATGGTATATAATATAGTATGATACAACATAGAGATACATAGATAGTTGATTACTGTCATAAAACATGTGACTATGTATAGCTTTGTACTCTAAATGTACAAACACAAATCTCGCTGTTGCCTATGAAACAACCACTGAGTTTGAACTTCAATAATTTTCTATCCAAAAATCCCACATGGTAGTTTAACCCTTGTCTTTCTTGTCTGTAGTATGTTGCCAGTCTCCTTTATGCTGCATTAAATGCTATATTTATTGAAATATATCAAATATAGTATTCACTATTCATCTACATATGTTGATATGTGTGGATAAATTATGAATTTTCACTTTATACACATTCCACCAATTATATCATGCAACATTGTTTTGAACTTCTTACTTTAATCTAAGGTGGAAATTATTCTGCGTAAAAATATCATTGAAATTATAATTGATAAACTTATACTAAATCTAGTGATTAATTCTTATATTGCATATTATAATATATGTATGCTACATATATAAAATATAATTTTCTTAGTATTTATTATATATACTCGTAATTTAAATGTATAATATGAAATTGGAATAGAAAATGTGAAATAGTTTTTGTAACCGTGGCACACTAGAAGTAAAGCGGGCGTACAAGAAGGGAAGGATGAAAGGCAACTTATGTAGGAAGACTCCAAGACATGGTATGTGGAACATGTGGAGATTCAAATTCTATGAATGAACCACAAAACTCTCACTTTCACTAGTATCTATCAACCATGTTTCAGTTCATGGAAGCCACAACAATTGGCTCTTGGACAACTTCCAACTAAAATGCAGTACTAAAGTAGCTCTTGACAACATTACTGGACAGTATTTGCAGAACTTTATTGTTGGTCGGCCCAACGCAGCGGGGAGTCTTGAACTGGCTAACAGCAGCTCCTAATTCTACATAGTGATCCATTATCTTGTGAAAGGTTCCCCTCTTCAAGACTTGAAGTTCCAGGGCTCCAATGGCATTAACCTTCCGGGAACTCACATATCCTGCATCGGCAAATGATCTGTCCAGACAGTTGCAGCATTCCTTCAGAATATCATCATTTGCCTTACCACTTATCTCCCAGAAGATGACATAGTGGCCAGGTTCTGTCGATAAATCAGCGCAGCTGGTAAAATCAACAACTTCAAGTTTTTCCCCTGCTAGCAGCTTGGCTGCTGCTTCTACAGCTAATTGCAAATCCTTCTCGGTGTTCTTGTCGATGTTGATGTTGAGCAGAAGATTGCTCCTGCAAATGAATTGTAGCTCCGGGGTGGAGTTGTGGAACCCTTGAACCTTGACTACATCTCCTAACCTATAACGGTACAACCCTGTACATGTGACGCTCATAAAACTTTAGTACATGTGACAGTTATATGTAAGAAAGTTTATAATATAGGGAGGGTGAAATTCTGAATGTTGAAAGAATGGATACCAAAAGAATTCAAGAAAGAATGAGCACCTGCAAAATTGGTGACAATGATCTCGTACTCCTTGCCAACCTCGACTTCAGTTAGGCCAACAGGCTGGGGTTCAACAGACAGTTCTAAGCCATTTTTCAAAGGGATAAATTCAAAATAACCAATATTGGGAAGCACAGCAAAGGTGGCCAAATCTGGAGGTAATTTTGGATTGACATTTGCACCAATCCATCCTTCGGAAGATCCATAATCGGCACTTAGTAAAGGTAGCTCTCCAGCATAGTGCCTCAATTTCTTAAGATAAGGTTCCATGGACCCTGTCATAATCCCATATACGTACTTGGCATTTGGAAACAGCTCTGGGATTAATCCATACCAGTTGCTTAGTCCCAAGCACTTGTTGTAAATTGTATTGGCCAATTCAGGGTCTGGCTTGAGCAGCTTCGCCATAGCTGATTGAATAGATTTGGATGTAATTTGGCTGCTTAGAGCCCCTTCTCGGATATCAATTACAAGTTCTTGCCAAACTTGTTCAAAAGTTCGGAAGGCATGGACAATGCTGTGTGCAAATGTAGAGGAAACAACTTGAACTTCCTCCCTGAAAATTAGACCACATAAAAGATGACAGTATAATGATTGGTGAAAATTATCACCAAAGATCACTTCATCAGGGCTGCAACATGGCGTCTGCATTGCCCTCATCGTTCTCTTGAACTCTGCGTCACGGTACACATTAGTGGTGGCAGTCCCAGCTCTTAGACCCCCTTTTGTTCTGAATTGCTTGCTGCCATAGATGAACTGTAATGCCTTCCCATTCCCAATTGGATATTCTCTGCAAAAATAAAATTTTGCAGACAAACATACGTAAATATAGCCTAGGACTACCATTCAACATTTGTAATTAGAACAAGGCAAACATTTTGTCAGTCAAAATGGAGGGCAGAGAGGGACTGTTAAGAATCTAAAATAGAGTATAGTATGCTTGTGTTCCAAGTTTTAGGTTCCAAACATGGATATGTAGTTTTGTCACAAATTATCTGCAGAAAATTTAACTGAAATGGAGTAAGCACATTACGTTTTATCATTGACAAACAATATGTTCTCCCTTAAAATACTGTAAAGGTGGGCAGCAAATCATGCAAATTGTGGCTAAAATCAGTAACTTTAACTGTATATGGGCCAAACTTCAACAAGAGGACAAGGGAAGGAAAAGAAAGGGTTCAAGAAAGAGAGAGCTGATAAAATAATTTTCACATAGCAGCAAGGTGAGGGTTCAGGCTAACACATAAAACAAAAGAACAATTGTGCAGCATCAGATTACCTGTTCCTAAAAGCAAAAGAAGTCTTGTATATCTGCATGGTGCTTTCAATCAATTCATCGTTGAATGGTACATACTTTGGCTTCCCTTGAGTGGTGCCAGAACTGCAAGAACATCAACATTAATGAACCATGGACACTTTCTAGATATCAGTTGCATCTTAAATGCCAAAACTCTCACTTTTTCACTATAAATGGACCCCCCTCCCCCCAACCTACCAAAGACCAAAAAGCAGGAAACATCACTATTGGAATATAATACAACTGATCAAAATGATGAAACTGTACCTCAATGAAATGGTAGATATTGGTTTTCCTGTGAGAATGGATGACTTTTCGCCATCGGCAATTCGCTGAATGTAAGGTTCCAAGTCCTTGTGAGTGACAAGGGGAACACGAGCCTGGAAACTATCAGGGTCTGTACTTCCATTGAGACCCCATTTTAGCAAGTACTCTGTTTCACCATTTTCTTCCAAGATTTTCTTCAGTGTCTCCCTCTGAACTCTACCTGCATCCATGGACAATGACTCGAACTCCTCCACAACTGCCTCTGGATCCAGTCTTTCTTCCATTTTTTCCAACATATCCACAGTTCAGTTGAGCAAACTGAGAATTGAACACCAACAGCAGTAAGCCCTGAGGAAATCACAATCTTGAAATAGCACAAGTAGAAATTACGACAAGGGATGTGATTACACTCCTGAATTCACAATAATATTTTTAACCAATGAAGTTCAAGAGAATACAAGGTCAAAGACTGTGGAATAACAAGCTACTTCACTGAAGCTGGGACTGAAACTAAATAATGAATTATCCCCACATTTTTTCCTTGACGGGAAGTGTTTCTTTTTGACGCAGATCAACTAAAAGTTGGACAAGAAAAGCAAAACCACGTAGAAAGAAATTAACGTGTTAAAAAAAAAAAACGAAAAGCAAGATCAAAATTAATAGATGTCCATAAATGCTATGAAATAGGAACTGAGTGGAGATGCTACAGGGGTTATGTTGAAAAAAGATGATTTGGAGTGGCGCACTAGCAACATACTTCTGAATAAAGAAAAATTAGATTCAATGCATTGGGATGAAGTCCAGCAATCAGTAATGCATGAAAGGGACATAGAATTCAACTCAGAATTTAAAGAAAGTCAAATCCCAGAAATTTGTTTTATCAAAACGTAGAATTCAGATTGTATTTCCACATACAGATAAACACGAGAATCACATAAAGTCCAAAAACTTCTCAAGAAAAGTCGAAAAAGGCATACTTCCAGAAAGATAACAGAAAGAGCCTCCAAGAATCCAAATAAACTAAAAATGAACTTTCAAGAAAAGGGCAAAAAGAAAAAAGAAAAAAGAAAAAATCCCAAAAACCACGACAAAAAGGAAACATATAAGTCACCGTGCATCCATAAGAAAGAATTCACGGCAGGAATCTCAAACGAGAAGCAAAACCCACATCAGAAAAAGAAACCCCACACACAAAAGATTCACATAACTCACAAACCTGTGATTCTATACGTATATTCTTTGCGTGAGGCAAAAGAAAGAAAGAAACAGTAGTAAACAGTAGCCGTTAACAATGGAGAAAGTAGTTAAAAACTAGACGAAGATGCAGCAACTGATAAGCAAGTGTTTCTATGCAATAACGGTTCATGCAGAAAGTGGTATTAATTTCTTGAAGTGGCTCACTCACTTAAAACACTGTGTCAGTGTGTGTTCTGTGTGAGAGAAGGTGCGTTGCAGGCAAAAAAGGCCAAGGGAGTTTCTGCAATGGCGAATGAGACAACAAGAATTGGAGGAAAATGGCGTAAGCTAATAGAAAATACTTTTCTATCTTGCAGAAAAGCGTGGTGGGATATTCTGCATATCCTTGTATATATATACAAAAAGAGAGCCGAAAATGAGGGTGTGAAATACCAAGAATGGCCTTGGTGGAAGCCTTGTAGTGGAACTTTCAGGTCAGTTTGTCATGGCAAAATGGTTAATGACGTTACATCCACTATTTATGGACACTTTATTTTCACTTAATTACGGTTAAAAATGACGTATTATTATTTGGAAAAGTGCGTTCCAGCCATTGAGCAATTTAAACAAAGCTTTTTTAAAAAAATATTTTATTTTTTAAAATGAAATTTTTTAATCAAAAATATCCTTTTAAATAAAATAATTATGTGGCTCCAGTAACTTTCAATAACTGCATTTAATACTTTTTCAACACTCAATTAAAATTTCGCACTAGTCAAATGAGAGTTCTAATGTTGTGAAATGAGTATTATACTATTTCTCAACTTAATATGTCTTTTTTATTTATTTAACTATACTATAATGATAAAAATTCATTTTATTTCTTTCCATCAACTTCATTTTCTTGATAAACACATTCTTAATACAAACATAATCAATGTAATTCTAACATTTTTTAGTAATTTAATTATAATAATATATGACTCAAAAGGGATATCAACTTGTAATTCTAACTCTTTCAACGCTCTTTAATTTATGTTCTATATATAAATAGGTATATAAAATGTGTCATATTATTCTATAGTAGATCTACTATATATTACCTTTTACCTTAAAAACTACGTTTTTTCACCAACCGTCCTATTAATTAAATAGTATTGAATGAATTAAAAGACTTACACATTAACTCATCTAAGATTTTCACAAATAGGTCTAATCTATGTTATGGGTCAATTTGAAATTTAAAAAAAAAAAAGAAAATCATGTCGACTCGCGTGAAGCGAAAAGTCTTTAATTGACATGAAATACTATACTATTTCTCAACTTAATTTCTAATGACTATTTCCTTCTTTTTACCTATTTAACTGTGATGTGATATGATATGAAGATAAAAACTCAATTCATTTATTTCCATCAACTTCATTCTCGTGATAAACAAGTTCGTAATACAAACATAATCACTATAATTCTAACTATTTTCAATAATTTAATTACAATTCATTTTGTGAATATATGACTCAAAAGGGATATCAAATGCATGCAATGCTAACACTTACAATGTTTTTTTATTTAATATAAATAGATCAAATTAATTTACAGTAAATTGGGTATATAAGTATAAATTATAAAAGAATATTTTCACCAACCACCTAATTAATTATCCCACATTTTAACAAATAGGTGTAAACTAACCATGTTAAGAGTCAAACTGGATTTAAAAAAAAAAAAAGCAAAAAAAAATCATGTCGACTAGGGTGAAGTGGAAATTCTTTAGTTGACTTACTTTTACCTTTTACCTTTTACCTTTTACCTTTTAATGTTGCAGTAGTATTACGGCAGGTTTATTTGGGACGTGTTGTCTGATCATTAACCCCCACATGTGGAGTGGGAAATTTGCAGTTTTGCACTAACTAACGTAGTTGTTGCTATCTTTGCCTATCAATTTCACCGTTCTTTTTATTGCTTTTCCTTTTCTGCGGCCTGCTTTTTATTTATTCACTTATTTTTAATGTTTATCAGGAATCAGGAGTTAATACAAATTAATTTCTTGTTTAAGTGGGAGGTTAATGTCGTATTGGTCCCACATTATGGTTCCACCGAAACAGAAACCCATAAGTCCATGAGTACGGAATGAGGAGAAAAAAGGTGTCCAACCTGTGTTGGTTGGTTTTAGAATTAATCCCAACATAATGGGTTGTCACCTGTTTCCTACTTGGATATAGTAAGCTTAATTACTCGCCATAATGATATATCTTTCTGACATATATTTTTGTGTTTCTAACCAGAATTAAAGCAAAGTTCAAGAATATCGAAGGGCAATTCTGTAGTGAACTCAGGTGTGTCATTCTCGATTTAGGTTTCTTGCCACTCACCATCCCTTGATTCAAGAATACACCCCATGGTAATATGTACACAATCCAATAGTTTGAGAGTCTTGAAAACGCTAATCCTTGAGTACTTAAGAACCGGCCTAGTTTTAAGTTAGCATCGTCCTTATTTTAGTCCTTCCATTCTCCAATCCATCCTAATACTTATTTGTAGGGGTGATTATTGAGTCGAGTAATGTCGATTTAGTAACTAAAATGTCGATTGTAGCACTGGACGAAACCAATTTGAATGTATCTAGTATGAAATAGGTTTGACTAATGATGACAAATGTGTGGGTTCGGAATGTATTTGTCACAAATTAAGATATGTGCCGTCAAAATTTATAAGCACTCGGATTTCATCTTATTTGGAATTTAGACTCGATGGGTTGATCCCTTTACACCCTTTTTATAATATTAAAAAATTAAAAAATATATTCTTTAAAAATAATTTCACCAATTTTTTTTTGAAAATATAGTTTTCTAAAAATAATATAAATAATAAATTAAAATATTTGACGGAATGGATCCTAGACAGGATAAATTTAAAAATAAAAAAGTAAAACTCATTTCAAATCTAGGTATAATTTCAAAATTCACATCAAATAATTGGTTTTGGATCTGCCCCACTATGATCCTTTTGGATTTTCCTTCTAAAAAAAGTAAGAGAATTACGTGTAAGACTACAAGAGCTACTATATAGCCACAAAAAAAAAAACAAAAAAGGAAGGTCATATTCTAGCTACTTTTCATGACTGTGCACTCGTGCGGGCAGTGGCTGTTTGCTCGTGTGTGAAATGGAGAGTGCCGGTGTAGGGGTCAACTTCAAAGAAGACTTCATTGTTCCTTGTTCAAATCATGGACCTGCTTGGTTGGCATTATTTAGCATTCAAATTCTATTCTAATGCATTGAGCAAGTTTATGAGGGTTTGTTGTGGTTTGGGATTCGCAGGTTGTTTTTTAAAATCGATTTGAACAAATTCTTTTTATTTTTTATTTTTTATTTTGGATGGGATGGAGTGAAGGATGGGGTGCTGTTGTGCTGGTGGTGCTTAGGTATGTTTAACCGTATTTGGTAAAAGTCAAATTTCAATTCTCATATAAAATACCCTTATGCTCAATTAAGAGAAAAAAATAATAATAATAACGCAAATCATGTGATATTGAACCCATCTTTTTATAATAGAAAAGGATCAAAATTTTGAAAAATTCTTGCTTACACCAAACGTTTTTCAAATTATGACAAGCCAAATATAAAATTTATATTTTAATAACGTGACATTATGAACGTTTGATATGAAACACTAGTTGTTGATAAATATTTTCTAAATAAACTATTTAATATATTGAACTCATATTTATGTGCAAGTTGATTTATCCATTGAATTTATTACTTCAATCCATAGGGTAAAGTGCTTTTTCAAGCATTAAATAAATCTATCAACTCATATACCCTACCATAATAATTCTCATTGACTTCTAAGACTAAGATAAAATGACTAGTCCCCAAATCATAAACGCAAATCAGTGTCAATTTGTTGAGATTTGAATTTTGTTTTATGGTTATGCATAGACAGCACATTGAGTGATGCTTGCAACTGCCTCATTGTTTGATTATATTATTGGGTTTTAATAATTAAACAAAAATAATGCAAACAAATAATAATTTAAACATGAAATATGAGTGACAAATTTGATTATTATAGAAAAAAAGATGAGTTGAGTTTAATATTATAAGCAACATCTCAACTGATATAAGTCGTGTGTGTACATTTCAACAAAAAAAAAAAAAATCATACTAATAAAGATCCTTATTCTAGATTATATACACATTAAACACAATGACCAACAACCTATGAATATATATTTTTATGGTATCAAATATGAATATTTAGAGTTTTGCTCAACACTTTTTTGTGCATCATGTCTTCTCCTCAAATTAAATTGTCTTAATTAGCAACCTAATTGATTAATACAAGCTTTTAATTTCATGCACATAGTGACATTTATATTTTGATTTAGTTAGCAAAAATAACCAAAATTATTAAATGATCTTTAATCCTTGTATAGCCTTTGTCATCTCATTTTCATGGATGGAATATGCAATTGTGCATATTGTTTTAATTGTTTTAACATTGATTAAGACATCAAGCTGATCTAAAAACCCATATGAAAAATGTATTATTGACTAATGACTACTTTATCCACTTTGATAATCAAGTTATCCACAAAAAATAAAAAGGGACATGGTATTTATTGGTTATTGCTCCTTAAATATATCTAGACTCTAGAGTCCAAAGACAACTATGGATTATATGAAAAAAAAATTCTTGTATATATGATAGTAACTAAAATTACATTCTTACCATTATGCTCTAGGTAGAATAAAAATTTATTTTTGTTAAAAAAAAAATAGGCTATCAATTGCAACTTTCATTACATCAAATAAAACTTGCAAACGTCTTCATAATATTTTCGGAGATCACATACATTTTAAGCAATTGCAAGTTGCAACAAGCATATTAAGTATTCCCTCCTTCCAAAAAATGAAAAGAAATGCTTCTATCTTTTATTTTCTTTTTTTCTTTTTGAATGTTCATAAACAATTTTATTTCCTAAAAATATCATCTTATTTAAAATAATAGCGTGACACGATTAACTTTCGATTATTTTTTAAGATAAAATTTATTAATAGTTAATTGATTGATTACTGAGCACTAATCACTTTTTTAATTAATGATATTCCTCATTCCATTAAAAAATATTCTATTTTTTTTTCAACTCTCATTCAAGAAAAAATTGTAATCGTCCAAAACGGGACATTGAAATTGGGTCAGCATGAATTTTAGGGCCCCCTATAGATCCTCATCCAAGATCATTACAGGGATACGAAATTTAGGTTTGATTGATTTTGACATCTCCATAAATGTTACCTAGCCGATTTTTTCTGAGGCACCAAGTTCACTAACTCAATTTGGCTATGGTGACTCAAAAAAATACATAGGAAACCACCCACAGTCCACCAATGTGAAACCAAAACTACATAAATCGGCTACAAAATAAAAGTGTCAAACCATGAAAAAGGAACATGCACTACCAGGTACTCTCAGTGAAGTCGAATTTGTTTGATTTGAAATAAAATGAGATGAGTTTGCCCTTTTTTTTTTTTTTTTAACTTGAAATTTGAATTTGGTTCGAAAATGAATAAAAGCTTAATGCCATTTTAAGTAGCTCGTACCATTTTTATATATTTGTGTTCAATTTGCTATGATGCTATTTCATTCGGTGTTTTTATGATTTGATCGGTAATCATATTGATCTTATTTCACTTGTTGGTTAGACGTTTGATCGATTTAATGAAAATTAACTATATTTTTTTATTATATTATGAAAAATGGTAGTGTAATAAACTAAATATTATGTATTACATTTAAAGGTAAAAAAAATAAATAATCAATTAAAAATATATTTAATAAAGTTCAAAATTCAAATTGTCACGTATATATAACCAAATATGAAGTTTAAATTTTATTAAAAAAAAAATACAAAATTAGTTATGACTGGTTCTTGATTGATTTTTTGACCGGTTCAATCCGCATTCTAATTTTTTATAGTCAACTGATCAATGCGACCACCGATTGAATCAACGATCCAGTCCAATTAGAAAATATTGATTTCATCGTATAAAATGATTATGAATATATTGTTTTAATCATATAAAATATAACCTAAAATAAGTACATTTATTAAGTTTAATCCCACGCCAATAATACTATTCTTAAACTCAAATTTGAAAAAACAAAAAAAATATAATTAGTTGACTTGTAAATTAATTTTCTTAAAAATCTTTGCAATAACATTTCATTTGTTTAATACGAACCAACCAACGCATGCTTCATCCAAACTTGCATTAGCTCATGCTCGGTTTAAACTCAATATAAACCACCAACGATGGACTCAAACTTGATTTTGTCGGAACTTCCATTAAAATAAGTTAAAATATTCATAATATTAAAATAAGTTTAAATATTCATAATATTAAAATAGTGTTAATTAAAATTTTCCAAATTCCAACACGTGATAAATGTGCATTTGCCTTATGCTTTTTTTTTTTTATTATTAATTTTCAATTTCGAAGTGGGGAAGTCCTTTTTAAAAGGAAAATGCAAATTAAATTATTACAAAAAAAGCAAAATAAATTTACATGTTGGAGTGCCAAAAGATTTTGCTTTCTTTAGCCAAAACCAATAAATTAAACTGCCCCCTTGAATTAGAGCATGTGACAAACATGCATTTTTGCCTTTATATTATCCATTTATCATTGCACTTTGAACCAATCATATGACGTCCTTTTTTAAAAAATATTATTGAATAGACATTCAAATTATTTCCATCTCTTTCTTGTACAAAAGTTAGAAACGCCGCAAAAATTTTCAGTTGTCGGTTTGATTTTCAATTTCACTGTGTTTTCTATATAAAAAAGCATAAAATATTAATAAATTTAAAATAGAACTTGATAATATTAGAAAAGACATGAAATATTGATGAATTTAAAAATAAAAGTAATATATATACTTATAATAATAAAATAAAATAAATATAATTTCAGAAATTTTAAATAATAAAAAATAAAAATATACCCTTTGCAAATGAAATTAAACGGACACTAAAATTCTCCGTGTATATAAATATAGTACAAATTTTTATATTGTTTTGAGGTGGGGAGCTCAATTTTTATATTTAAATATTAAGTCGACCACTCTTTTGTTTGGCGAATTTTAACTTTTTTTAGAAAGAAATTGTAATTTTATGGTCGGTCTAAAAGTTTTATTATATAGATTGAGTTGAGTGGATATGAGAAACGTACAAATCCATCGACATCCCCACAAATTTTTCTTTGAATGAAATCATGTGATAAATATGCCTTTTACCTCGTAAAGGTTATGCCTTTTTTAAATACGCAGAAAATGTAAAGCGCCGCAAATTTTTGTGTGTTGAATTTGGCAAATCCCAATGTCGGGATAGAAAGTGGGAGATTGTTGGATGTTTCTATTTGTCAAGAAAATCTTTGTTAAAAAAGGTTAATTCATCTTCTACTTTTTGTAAAGCATGGTTCTTTAAGCTTTGTTTGCTGTTGTTTTAGAGTGTATTGAAGAAAATATTTTGAGAAGATGTTGATTTATATGGTAATAAATAAAAATGATAATAAGTTGAATTTGTCCGGTTCAAATTCGTTATGATTTTTAAGGATTCAGATTTGCCTAAACTCGTTAAATTCGATATATTCACTTTAAAATATTAAAACTATACTGTATTTTTAAAAAATAATACTATTAAAAAAATTTAAAAAATTATCATATAAAATAGAAAAATTAAATTTGTTGGGTTTGGGTCAGGTCGAGTTTAAAAATAAAAAATTTAAGATCGAACCCAAACATGTTTATACTGTTGAAGCTGACAAGTGTGGCGGGTGTGGGGTAGATTCGGATTTGAACCAACCCTATTGTCATTCCTACTATAAATCGCTCGATTGATATGATTACAATCAAATTGAGTGCATGCCGCTTGCCCAAAGATCTATTAGTAGTGGCGCAACTTAAATTTTTACACAGTATAAAAATTCTCAAATATAATAATTGAAAAAATATATATTAATATTATGATAATAATTAGAAAATATAAATATATATGTTTACCGATACGATAATTTGAATATGTATAATAGATATATATAATAATCAGAATATATATGTGGATAATAATGATAAGGATTTTTTTAAAATATTTTAGGCGAAAAGAAAATGTATATTGGGAGAAAAAGAACACAAAACATAGCCTTAGTTTTGCATATTAATCCTCAGCTTTTTAGTTTATTTGGCAATTAATCCTGACAATATGCTGAATTTGATAATTAAAATATATGACAATATGATAAAAATATGTTTGGACTTTGCCGAAATCTGAAATAACATAAATTAGAATTACTTTTGCGTTATTTGCATGCAATAATCAATTTTTTTTGCAAAAGTCTCAAATAAAAAACATGAATTAGCTTTTGGCCAACTCCAATTTTATAGCAAGACTAAATGCACCCATTATATGTTTTTATTCATAAGTCAGAAATTAAGACGAAAAACCCATTTCATGATAAATTATTGTTGGCAAAGTTAATCTTAATTTCTCTTGATCTTTAACTCAATTCCCAATTATTACAGCGACATAATAAAAATCTAGAATTAAAATTAAAAATACTTCAATTCTCATATAATTTTACGACCAATTTCAATTATATATAGTCATTTATATGGATCCAAAAAATTCTTTTAGACAGGCTTCCTAAAATTTCCCAAATTGGAATACCGACCTACTAAACAGAAGCAGCTGAAAAAAAAAAGAAAAAATAAATAAAATATTTTTCCACAATATGTGTCAAAATCAATTAATGAATTTTTCAAACCAATGAAAAAACACAAATTAAATTAAAACCATATACGTTATCTCCAATTTCTGTGGGTGATTATCAATCAACTATCAATCGCGATCCTTAGCACAACTTTCTATTTTTAGTCTATATTTCAAAATATAATTGAAATTATTTAACTGTCAGTTTAAGGTTGAGTAACAAATTAAATTGTTAGATATTCGATTTAAGATCAATGGTAAAAAATTCGTTAAATATAAAAAATTAAAATTTAATATATTTTTTTATTTAATAAAATTTAAATCTTAATTTTATTTTAATTTAATTATAAAAATAATAATATATATATATAAAATTAAACTAGCCAAATTCAATTTAAGGATAGATTGTATCACCATTTTCAAATCAAATTGTCAAAATAGTACGATATGACATTTGACAATTTTGTTTTCGGTTTTTGTGCTACACAAGATTGCCATGCAAACCCAACCATAGGGTCCATTAGCTATAGGTTTTTTGTACGTGTGTGTGTGTGTTAAATTCACATTTATGATATCAAAATTATTAAATGATTTGATAGTGTATTTAGAGTTATTTCTATGTACACGTTTATCAAATCAAAATTATTGAATCATTTGATAGCATATTTGGAATTATTTCAAAATGAGTAAGGAGAAACGTAAAAGTTACGTATCAACTAATTTTCAGATCAAATTATTGATCGAGTTTGAAAATATTATTATACGTTGTTTTTTGGATCAAATCATGAATAAGTTTTTCAAAAATTGCATAGGACAACTTGAAAATGTTTTCAACGTTTTTGTAAAAGAATTTAAAAAGAAAAAAAATATTATACATTACTTGTATTTACAACACGAGTAGATAACGTCATTTATTGAATAAGTTCCTAATTCATATATTGTACCGGATATCCTATACCTAGAAATATATAATTTCAATAGTATTACAGAACATTCTAAACTCAAAAACCTAAATTGTGAGTAACCTAAAATCAATTGTTCTTAAAATTATGTCTAGGATTGAATTTGGAATTGCATTTTATGACTTTTCACGTAGATTTAATCCCAGTAAGATTTTAGAGTATTGGTTTCAAGTTCCTCTAAAGTGGGTTTTAGTCTAATTATATACTAGTTTCTTCCGTTGATTTTTTTTTTATATAATTGTTTGTATTTAATAATTTTGAAATTTAAATACAATCACACGATCAACTTCTTCATTTAATGTCTAATCACAAGAAACTTCATTTCATAATTGACAACAGACATTTGGACAAACTAGAAAAATATATGGGCTTGGGCTTACAAATTGCTCCCCCAATAAACGAGCATTACGAAGATGTGCTCTATCGGGCCCTTTTATATATATATATATCGGCCCAATGGCCCAATACTAAAAGTTAACTTTCCCAAATTTCAAAAGAGGTTTTCATTTCGAAGAGAGAGACATGCACAAAACATAAAATAAAATAATAATAATAATAATAAACTTAGAAATTTGATGATGTTAGGACATGATTGTGACATGCCTATTTCACTAAAATAAAAAATAATAAAAAATTGGATCAGAATTAAATAACTTTCCTCAAATATACTATAAAGTTTTGTGGAAGTGTTGGGGGTCCATCTTTTGGGCAACTTGCATGCGTATTGAATTCTGGTTCACTGCATTTTCTTGCAATTCCAGTGCTTGCTGTCCTAAAACTGGTGTTGTCATGGTCATAATGTAACAAATCATTGTTATATTATATAGTGTTTTTTAAATTTAATTTCTTATTAAATAAAATACTTCCTAACTATAGTTACAAAAATCTTTCCCAAATGGGCATAAAAATATAAAAGCTAACCACATGAATATAATATTATACAATAAAAAAAATAACCAATATATATATATATATATATTAAATTTTGACGTAAACCTCTACCTGTTTTGCAAGCACTATGTGTGCTTGCAAGGTAGTGATTAAAAGTCAGAGAGTAAGTAATGGATCAACAGAGACCATCCACATAAAGTGGCCCAATGCTGGGCCCAAGCCCACCTACCACTCACCTGACAACCACAAAAAATTTACAATTCTCTGACAATTATACCCCCAAACTAGATTCAGATTCTTTGTACTGTCCTTTGTGCAGTCCAAGGGCCATTTTTCTTTTTGTTACTATCAATACCTTTCCCTCCTCCTCAACCTCTTCTTCTCTTTATTTATTTATTTATTGCACTTTTTTCTTTGTTTTTTGATTGATTTTGATATAATTGTTTGTTTTAAATGTAATTTTGTGGTAATAAAATATTTGTCTTCTTTTGCGGCAAGAATAATTATTAATTTTTGTGTACGCAATTTATTTAAATTTTAAAAAATTATTAGAGCTGACTAATATTTATTTCAAACGTTAAAAATTACATACGTTTCGATATAAAGAATTAAACACCAATTTGAATTTAAAAATATTAATAATTATTTTTCTGTATTAAATAAGTTCCTGATAGAATTTAAAATTTTAAAATTGATTTAATCTTAATCAAAACACATACTCCTAAGAGATAAATTTTCAAAGATACAAATAAAACAAGATATTGAACTATTGAAGGCCCCAAGAAAGGAAAAGAATAAAAGGAAAAAAACTTCCAATAAATCATAAAATTCATAATCTAGAGTACAACCAATTGAAGCGAGAGCTGCACTAAAATGGGTATCACACTGAATCCCGGCGCTGTAATAAATTATTAAAAGCGGGTGAAGTCAAGCAAAACAAGCTCTCACTCTTTCTCGCGCACACAACGCCGTCACTTATAAACCCCAAACACACACACAAAAACACTCATTGCGTGCGCATTTCCACCATTCTCTGTCTCTCCGCCACCATCTACCCCGGCCGCGAAGAGAAGAGACTGTAGCGCGTAAAATGTTATTTTATCTTTGATCGTCGACTTAGGGTTTTGGGAAGTAATTTTTGGACCTTTTTTTTATTTTTTTGGAATTTTTTGGGGGATTTGATGGCGTCGGAGGATGTGAAGACGAGCGAATCGGCGGTGTCGAAGATTGTTAATTTCGCGGAGGAGGCGAAGCTCGCGAAGGAGGAAATCAAGCCTACTAAATCTCAAGTTTATAGTATTTGCAAATCTCTCGTCGCAGGTGGTGTCGCCGGAGGAGTGTAAGTTTTGAATTTGTTTACTATATTTGTGTGCTGCTTGTAAAGTTACGTGATGATCGAATTTCAATTTATTTATTTTTGGATAGATTTGGAAATTTCTTGATTGATATGTTTGATTAAGGAAATGAATGTCTTTACATTATAGTTATCTGGCAGAGGTGTGCATGTAAGGAAATGATTTTTTCTTGATGAAATTTGGTGATCCTTGGCAGTGAATTTGGAGAAAATGAGTCTGTGATTTGAAATTTCTTTTCATTACCCTTTCACTTATGGAAAATTATCTCTATAAGGCGGAATATTGAAACTTGTAGTTGATTGAAGTGAAAAGATCACATGGTCAAAGCATCCTTTGTGGTTTTGTGCTTCCCTTTTTCCCAATTGACCAAATGCATCTGAAACTTTAGTGATGAAGGAACTTATTGGTAATGTGTTTTCCTCTAAAGTGGAGGAGTAATTTAAGGGGAAACAGAAATAGAATAACTGTACAGTATTTTTCACAAACCATTTGTAATAATTGAAAAGAGCTTGTTAAAATAAATGATGCTGGTAGTTCTAGCTGCTAGTTTACTGATGCAGAATAAGTTTGGGTGTAAGCAACTTGCTGCATGTGTATTGCAGGTCACGGACTGCTGTAGCTCCTTTGGAGCGGCTAAAAATTTTGCTTCAGGTAGTTATTTTCAATCATTTTTATATCCTGTTCCATCTAAATGCTTGTATTGAAAGTAAATGTAAAGTTGCAAATTTCATGTAAACTATGAAACGGTGTTCTTCGTAGATTGTGCTTTGATTTTGTTACTCATGGGTCCGTATGGTTTTGCTTTCTGAAACACTTAAAGCCCATTTGGTTTTTCCACTTTTTACTATTTAAAAATGAGAATGTATGCATTTGTTTTACTCATTTTCATTAGAAATACCACTTATTTTCATTTTTGAAATTTATTTTCGAGCCTACTAATATTTCACGCAATTTCACACACCTACTAATCTCATTTTCAAACCTACTCACGTGTCACGCCTTTTCATACACCATTAGACAAATATATTTTCATTTCTAAACTTATATAGTTCACATAGAAACATAACTAATCCAAACAGATTCTCATTTAGCAAAAATATTTTCAACCCTGGAAACATGAAGATGAGTTTGAAAATGAAACCAAACGGGCTCTTAGATTTTCCATTTGACGGAAACATCATTTCTTTAGAAGATGTATTCTGGAAAACTACTATTTCTCTTTCTCGCTCTCTTTCATTGCTGTTTGATTCTCATCATGTGTCAGGTTCAAAATCCACACAACATAAAATACAATGGTACTGTTCAAGGCTTGAAGTACATATGGAGAACTGAGGGCATTAGGGGGTTGTTCAAAGGCAACGGCACTAATTGTGCTCGAATTGTCCCAAATTCTGCAGTAAAGTTCTTCAGCTACGAGCAAGCATCCAAGTATGGTCCTATGAAATCATAGAATGTTCCTAAAATGGTCTCGTATCTATTTATTATAATATTCCGAAGATTTTGTGAGCCAATGCTGTAATTATGTTTGTTTGTGCACGTTGAAGTGCTAGTTGCTTTATAATTTTCAATTTTGGTGATGGATCGATAGGGTTCGCTTTGTTATCTACCCAGAAAATATGGAGCATATCATCTGGAGGGTTCTTTTTTATGCCATATGCTAAATACAGCCAAATATTTGTAAAAAGTTATTGAAGCAGAGATTAAAAACATTTAAAGAGATGTTGCAGACTCTAGCTTGGGATCTAAGCATTCATACAGGAAACTACTAGCAATGTTTCTGAGAGTTAATGCTTCTCTTATATGACATATTGAAGTTTTGTGGCGACAATGCTCTTTGTTGTGTTATGGATTGAACTCTGAATAAGTTCCTTGTAATTTCAAAGCAGGAGATGTCATAATAGGGATATTTAAAGTGGGCATCTTTCTGTTTCCTTAAGTAACTTCAACGTTCTTGAACTTGCACATTCTTTCCAGCATCAAGAAACATAACCATGTTAGTGGAGCAATGTTGCAATAGTAGAAAAACTGAGATTTGTGAAAGAAAATGATTTATATAGTCATTGCAAAGTACTAAGCTGGTCCTGTACCAAATCAGATGATTGGTGTCACCAGCTTGATCTTATGGCTAGACTGAGCACTGAACCTTTTTGCTATTTGTTTGATATCATCATACTTTTATCAGTTTATCTGCTCTTTGGTTTTTAACTTCCTTTTAAAGTGTTGTACTGTGTTTTAGCATGATCAACATGTCCATTTAGCATTGGTTGTGGTGGCAATGTTTTATCTTATGTCAACAACATGCAAAACGCCCCAGGAAAGAGTTCTGAACTTGAATTTTCTGTATTTTAGCCAATATAAATGTATTTATCATGATGGTCTTGCTGTAATGAGATCGTATAGGCTGATCTTATTTGGAGCTAATCTGAACATTGATAGCTCTTTCTCATGAGATGAGTTTGCCTTTTCCATCTTTTCACACACCAATTGACTTTGTTATTTATGTTGTAACAGGGGTATATTATATATGTACCAGCAACAAACTGGCAATGGTATGGCTTTTTGATACTACGCACACAAACTTACACAAAATTTTTAACTCTGCTACCTCATATTGGCCAATGATTCAAGTTGTAAACTCTCGACATCACTATTTGCCATTTTTCTTTTTAATTTTGTTTTGTGTGCTGGTAACAGCTTTGGCTAGTTAGGTCATATGGTGCTTTGTATGTTACTGTTTTCATAATAATAATCCAAGTCTAAGGTAGTAAAAATCATATGACCTAAAAATTTGTAGAGAAATCAGATTTTCAGTTGCGGAATGCTGGAGCCTCTGGCCAATTGACCCAAAATCAATGTTTTAACATAGAAGAGGGGCTATTCTATCAATCTCATGAATTTTTCTTTTGAATGTTAATGCTGCATAAGAGTACAGTGTTTCATGTGCTCAATAACCAGTATGGTATTGAAGTAATGTTGTGAGGCCAGATGCATATGAAATAAATTTAACTTGTATTGGGACCATGTTGTTTTTGTTTAATTTTTCCAATGCTATAGTCCAAATTTTGCAGGCTGACAATATTGCAAGTCTAAAGGCAATGCGTATTCTTTCAAGTATTATATATCAGAGACTTGAGGGACATACATATCGTTGAATAATATATTTGTTTCAATTTGTTCTTGTAGAGGATGCTCAGCTGACTCCTGTATTACGTCTGGCGGCGGGAGCTTGTGCTGGAATAATTGCTATGTCTGCTACATACCCAATGGACATGGTTCGAGGCAGACTTACTGTACAGGTATTGCGGGTCCTCTTGAAAATGAACCTTTTGGAAGATGCTAGGCGTTCTCTGATGTACTTCTTAAAGATAATAACTGTTTTCCCCCTCTATTGCAGACAGAGAAGTCTCCTTATCAGTACAGAGGAATGTTTCATGCTTTATCAACTGTGCTTCGTGAGGAAGGTTTTCGTGCGCTATACAAGGGTTGGCTTCCTTCTGTCATTGGAGTTGTAAGTTTCGGAATAATTGTATATTTAGGGCTGGTGGTAAAAATAGCATGATGGTTGGTGGTTAAGAATAAAAATTACCGTTTAACCTTTGCAAGTTGGTTGTTAAGGAGAACATGTGCCTTTTCAAAAATAAGAGAATTTGTTGTTTAACCTTTGCAAATTGATTTTTAAGAAGAAAAGAGTATTTACCTATTTCACTGTAAAACAATTCAAGGATCTTTTTACCAATTTTAACTTGCTTCACAGAATTATAATTGCTCCTTGTAGTAAAAGATAATTCGTATTAACTAAATATGCTTGCACATGGTTGCTTGTAAAAAATTGTGAAGACTACCTGAATACCTGATTTCAGCCTTAATGGTTTATTTTTTCTTTCAAGTGAGTTCAGCCTTCTGCTTTTGAAAGGAAGATCGTCATCATGACTGTGGTGGTAAAAGTGGTGTTTACCATTTTTCATAATGGTTCTGTTAGAGCAAATATTTACCAACATTGGTTGAATCTACTTGAACGTTGTTGCTTGTGAACAACTGTGAAACCTACTTAATTACTTGATTTTACCTTAATATGATTTGATTTTCTCTTTAAAACATTTTCTTATGCTTTTCGAAGGAAGATTGTCATCATGAGTATAAATTGTGAACTCACATTTTTTCCGTTCTTCTTAGTGGTTATTTATTCTCTTCTTTTGTTTGCAGGTTCCATATGTAGGTCTCAACTTTGCTGTGTATGAATCTCTTAAAGATTGGTTAATCAAATCTAAACACTATGGGCTTGTTGAAGATAACGAGTTGGGTGTTGTAACAAGGCTTGCATGTGGAGCTGCAGCAGGCACAGTTGGACAGACTGTTGCCTACCCCCTTGATGTCATTCGTAGAAGAATGCAGATGGTGGGGTGGAGTAATGCTTCTTCAATTGTCACTGGTGATGGGAGAAGCAAGGCCCCCCTTGAATATACTGGCATGATTGATGCTTTCAGGAAAACTGTGAGGCATGAGGGCTTCAGAGCCTTGTACAAGGGTTTGGTCCCCAATTCAGTGAAGGTTAGTCTCCTGTTGTAATCTTATTCTCTGCACCTTTTATTCTCATATGCAAAATATATCCCTCAACAGTGAAACTTAAAGCGACATAAATTGTGACTTTTTGTGGCAAATGGAGCATGAATAGTTCTTACTAAGGGAGCAAGTGCTACTTTTAAATGCTTTTGAAATTAGTATATTGTCAGTTGATAAGATGAGTTGCATTTCATAATCAGTTGCTGGTATTTTGTTGGGCACCATTATCAGCATAGGAGATTATGCAAAATAATATGAGTTGTAGCCGTACCTCAGAGAGACTGGGGGTGACACAGGGAGGTGTGGTCTATGATGGTGGCAGCCTGGTTTGGAATATTTGAAATATATCAAGGGAATGGAAAGGGGGTGAAGGAAAGAGGCAGCGAGGTGGGGGTTGAACGTTTAGGGCTTTTAGTTTGGTTTTTAGATCTTGTTATGGATAGAGTTAGAAAGAAGTAAGATAGAAAAGGAAACTATGCTGCTGCTACTTGGCTAAGCATGTGCCTCCTTTGGAGGTTGCTAAAACTGTGACCATTTTGAGATACTTCAGCTACTGAGTAGGGAAATCATAGCATAAATTGAACTTGTTTGTTCTCCTTATTGTTAAAATGCTCAAACATAACACCTAACTTCGTCATATATTAAAATTGTCGAGAGAGTGGCCACTTTGGGCCAATAAATGTCCTGCAAGTTTTAGATAATAGCAAGCCATTAAAAGTAGTTGAATTGGCCACCTATTTTTTCTGCACTGTTGCATCAGAAATTGACTTGCTTAACAGAAATTGGCCACACCTAATTTTCTTGTATTGACTACTCAATCAGTGCTTGCTGAAAAGCACAGATTTGTTTTCTTTTTTTCTTACTGTGCTGAAATAAATGCCTGTATGTTCATGGTACTTTCATGTGGTCCATGAACAAATATGGTCAATAAAAAAATATATTGTGTGAAGTAATTGCTAGTTCTGTTGTTTTCAAGATTATAAACTTAGCCCTAGTGTGAACAATTCCCCCTTTGATTAAATTACTCTGAATTTTTCAAGTGAAAATCAATGTGATACTAAGCATGATTTCTTATTCAAGTTGACCTGTGCTAATGGAAGTTACTGATTCTCTTCAGGTTGTCCCATCAATAGCTATTGCTTTTGTAACATATGAACAAGTGAAGGAGTTACTTGGGGTAGAGATTAGAATATCGGACTGATGCATGTGCACAGAGAGCTGCGACGTTCACTCCTTCTCTGTAATTTTTGTTGTTAAGAAGAGAGGAGAGGAATTTAATGTTAAATGCTCTTCTGCAGAGAAAGAGAGAAGTCGGAGACCATTCTAACCTGTGTTCATATGTTCATTACCTGTTTTTATGTTTTTCTTCTGGGTTCAACACTAGCTGCTCAGTAGAGATGCTGTCTCAATAAGTATTAGCAAAGAACAATGCAATAATAGCATTTTTTTCAGGTTGCTTGGTAAGTAACTAGCTTTTGTATGGCTTTGTACTGTTCAAGGACCAAACCTGCCTAGTTTGGATCAATCTCATCTATCATTTCCCTTTCTTAGTCTTTTTTTCAATGCCATATCTTGGAATGATTGTGCTGAGATTACTATCCTTGTTCAGGAACTCAGAACTGTAACTTTTACCAGTGGCTCTTCCTGGGCTAGTATGGTCTCATCTCGATTTTTTCTTTTTGCATAATTTTTGGTTTCACGACTATGTAACTGGAAAGAATTTCACCTCCTGTTTTGGTGCTTGAGACCCCTTTTGTTGCCTCAAGATGGTACGCAGTAAATCTGAGACCTGTTATCTTCAACAGCAAATGGTAGTTTAGCGTAATGAACTCACTCTGATCAAACCTTCATATATTTGGTACGGTCATCTTTTGTTAGCTATGGCAATACTAGCCAAGACTATGTACAACATGGATCACACTAAACCTTCATGGCAGAAGATGCATATAAATATTTTTCTTCTCATACCCACCCAATAGAAAATGAGGAGGAAATGTATTTCTTCTACGGCTTTACCACAGGTATGCATCCAATGAAAGAGGGCTAATGATTCAAGAACTTGACCCACTTGATAGGCTCCTCCACGCATTTCTATTTCTTCAATGCAACTCTTCACAATTCACAATCTTCTACAGTGCCTGAAATCAAAACCCAAAATTGGTCAATTAAGAAGTTGATTTGAAGAAAGCCAGTGTTCTTTATCTTTACTGCAGATGATAATAGAATGTTTGAATTTGATTTATCTGTGGAGATTTAATGGATGATATAACTATTTTCCTCTGTTGTGATTCTCAGGACGGACCAGTAAACTAAAAACTTGTCCAAATTGGGGGTAAAATGAAGTTTTTAAATAAAAAGATAATTTTTTTTTAAAAAAATTAAAATTAAAATTTAATAAACTTATATGTCGTTCAACAATGAAACGAATACAGAAAAGAACAACATAGTAAGGTTAGGGAATAAAACTACCTGCAGTCCCTTGTCTGAACCTTGGACATTTGCCTTTCAACAGCTCGAAATCCATTCACTTGTTGCCTTCTTGTCGGAATATTTGATCTCGATCCACACTGTTTAGCTTTGTGATTGCAGTTCCCACTTTCCCTCTCATCGATTTCCTCGAAATCCAAACGTTCTTCATCAGATAAGGAAAGAGAAGAGAGGATCAAAACAAGATTAAGCCCAGCAAGAACACAAGTGTTTCTGTCCAAATTTGTCTCTTCATTTGTATCTTCTTCCTCTTCTTTGTCAGCAAGCTTGTTTTCTTGCTCCATATTCACCTCTGCTTCTGCCATTTCTTTTGCTCATAAATCTGACTCACAACTGTTAAAACCGAAATAATATCAGTATTTTTCACAAAAAGTGGGGAAACAAACAAACAAACAAAAAAAAAAAAAAAAACAAGAATTAAAGATGAATTCTGGGTTTCCAAGATAAATTAAATTCAATCACTGTTAGAAAAAGGGATTCTCAAAAAAGGATAGTGATCTGTACATTTACCTTGGATATGATCAAGGAAAGATTCTTTGGTTCTTTTGCGATAGATGAATAAATGCCAAATGGAGCATATTTATTGTTTTCATTAATATGATTTTGCTGTTCTTGTTTACTTTTTGGGTGTGGGAAGTGAAAAGTCAATGATCAATAATTATTATTTCTGCTGTAAATCAGACCAATGGTTGGTAACAAATATTGTCGACCGTAAAGATTGTTTTCCTGGCTTTCATTAGCGTTGACTTACTAATTTCCTTTTGTTGGTGACAATGACATTTGGGTCTTGAAATGTTTTCAATTTCTTGAATTCGAATTATATTTATTTGATGATAGATAATTATTATACAAAGTATTGAGTGATGATTGTTAACTCAGTTATTCATGGATTTGTCTGAGTGTTTCATTGGAAAAAATATTCATTTTTTATCCAAAGATAAAAAGAAAATGAATGCCATCTTGTCATGAAAAAGATAAAATATTTTTTGGAATTTAATTTTGTCTCCCATCTAGTCATGAAAATTAGATGTGTTAGGCCTAAAAAATAAAAATAAAAAGAAAACGGCTGCTAACTCATGAATCCCATTATTCCAAAATAAAAAAGAAGCATCTATTAATTTCGTGTGGATTCTGGCTCAAAATTGTTTAAACCTTTTTGAATATCATATAAAAAAAAAAAAAAAAAAAAAAAAAGCCCAATTCGCCTTTGCTTGCTTGTGGATTTTGTTTTTGTACACTAGTAGGCTAAGATTGGGCCACTAACCCAACGAAATGAATAAATTAAAACTAATTGGGCCTGCTCCAAGCAAATAAAGTGTTAGCAAAGTGTAAAGTTAGAAATGATTTTATCAATATCAATGTATAGAATTTATACCCATTAATTATAATTTCAATAAAAATTAATCAAGTTGATTTTTTTTTAATCCATGTAATGCAACATTCAACAAGAATTTTTTAGAAGAAACTCGAACGTGTTTAACCTTGTCGAATCTTAAATTTAAAATCAGTATGCTGTAAAATTTTATTAATCTTTGTAAGGATGAAAAAACCACGATAAAAGTTTATAATAATCTAAAAAAATAAAGTATGATGAAAATTAATAAAAATTTAAACATTGAAACGATGGTCAACTCGGTTAGTACAAAATTTTATTTTAGTAAAATCGATTCCATTAATTTACACCTCTTAATTTTTATTTTGTGAGTTTTCAATATAGGAAACGCACGTGCGAGGACAAAGGTGGCACACGCTCACGGCATGGTGAGCACGGGCCACATGAGGGTTGTTGGGCCCTTATTGGCTAAATTTAGAAGGCCAAGAGGTGGCTCCAGCCCGTTACCACGTGGCTTGTGGGCCTTTGCCCAATGAAGCAGCGGGCGGGCCTCAGAGTTCTATTTTAAATAAGTCTTGTATTTGGGAAAAAGTGGTGGCCCCAATTTTGTGATTGGGACCAAACAAAGTATGTCATTCCCACGTGAATAAAGGTTAGGTAAAGAAGTCTAAGAAAATATCTAAAACAGTACATTTTATTTCAAACAATTTAACAGACATGACATTCTTTTTTATAAAAATTAAAAAAAATTACATATTTTTACAACATTAAGCAGAAATTAAAAATTATTAATATCACATTAGAACGCATTTCTAAGAGAAACTATACATTTTAAAGAATATAACCTTATTTTGAACAAAAAAGCATAGTAAAAATAAACTTTATAGCTAAGAATACACTTCAATTTTCAACTCCATGCTATTCTTGAAGTCCATTAAATTGTTAAATGTTTGGCCATATTTAAGTGTTTTTCTTCATTTCCATAAAGTCACTAAAACTCCAAACTTGCTTTACAACACTATGTTTTTTTTCCCCCTAAAAACACTACATGAAAGATCATAATTTTTTATGTACAAATAAAATACTATATCCTCTTGCCTCTGCCATAGACTAATTGCTCTGCTACATCAGAATCCGAGTTTCAACTGGTGCAGACAATCCAAATTCTTCATATTAATCCCACAGCAAAAAAGCCCAGTTTCGACTTTCAAGAGATCAATATCTCCCAGATGATAGTATCAAGCACCACACAAAACTAGGAAAAAATATTACTATAAGTGTGTATCTGTGGGGCCTTTTGCCCACCCTTGTGCCGAAGTCAGGCAGACTGCTGCAGCTAAATACTTACAAGAATACTATTCTTATAAAAAAGCCTTTACAAGAATATATATGGGAAAATTGGAAAAATGTTTTTTCAGACCTGAGGCTCGTCGCTGTATCTTGGATAAACTATACCAGTATATTTTATTACACCAATTACGAAATAGGAAAATGTGTGCTGCCACCTTAGAATGTACGTTATCATATATGTGTGTAGTGCTCTCAAAAAAATGGCGGTGTGAAAATATGGCCCTCCGGTAAAAACTGATTGCACTTCTTTTTGTACGAAAACATGGGATTGAGATGGAAATAATTCCCCCCCCCCCCCCACACACACACACAGTTTTAGCCTAGTTTTGTTGCTTGCTGTTTTGCTAAATTGAGGATTTTATTTGGGTTGTTTGATCTTTGCAGCTTGGAGAAAATGCATTTTGAGTTAGCAGGGGAAATGGGATTCATGGATTGAGTTGGACATTGATTCTGTTGTATTGGGGAATCTTGATTGCCTAGTAAGTATTTCTTGGCACTGATTCTTTGATGTTAGTACCCTGTTTCATCTTGATATGATGGAGTTGATATTCCTACAATTCTTTTCTTTTCTTTTTTTGCGAATAGTTTTATTTTTTAAAACCCCAAAACGAATACTGGTGGTTGAGATTTTCTCATTTGCTTCAGAAATTGTTTACGTGTCACTTCTTGAATTCACCGGGAAGAGTAGGGAATATCCATTTCTTGGTGTTTTGGTAGCAAGGAATTGAAGTCTGAAGCATTACCAATATGGATTTTTCAACAGTATCCATTGGCTAGTTAGTATTCGACCACATATATGCACACTCTTCTGCACATTATGCTTCCTCTGTCTTTGTATTTCTTGCTAAAAACACTCGAAATGCATGGACCTTATTTTTTTATTTTTTTAATTACTAGTGTGAATTTGTGATTGCTCATATATGTGTCTTGTAGTTTACAATCAGATGCATTAGTCAATCTTGATCTGCGCTTGCAGAAATACCTTGTACTTGTTGAAGGTGGTTGAAGGTGTATGGTTTGCTATGGAGCTTTCACAGGAGGAGATTGCTGCAAATGAGACAGCAGCAAGTCCAGATTTCAGGAGGAATAATTATAATATTCCTACAAATCCTGTTGCACCAGAGGGTTGTAGGTTGGTTGCATCACCAGCTTTGTGCATGTCTGCCAGCAGTGACTGGTCTGGAAGTTCAACCCTTACCAATTTAGATACAGTGAAGGATTATGGTTTGAACAGAGGTAAGATGTCTTTGGCTGACTCCACGCCTACTTTGACAAGCCCTGCAAGCCCTTATCCCATGAATGATGCAGGGCTTACGGTTGACAAGGTAACTGTGAGAAATTATGGATATCCTAGTGCATGTGTTGTTGGTTGCTCAAGCACTAAAGAAGAAATAAACCACGAGGGGAGATGTTCATATCAGTTTGCAGATGGAGATTTGTTGTCTGAGAATAAGAATCCATTGGAATTAGGCTCGAGGGAAGATGTAAGGAGAATGCCTTGGAGCTTCCAGGATGCAAAACTTCAAAACAATGTGGATTCCAGTAGAATATCAACTCATTTAACAGAAAGGCCCACCAATATCATCTCAAGTAAGAGACCTCTTGGGGGTAGTCCGGCTAAAACTCTATATTCTTCTAGTTTCTCTAAGTTTTTCCTTGGACAATCTCAGAAGGCAATGACAAAGGGTGTCCCGAATAAAAATCCTGGAGCATCTGCTGAATTGCACACCACACCAATGGGCCAGAATAAAAACAGCAGCACACTAATGGCCGAGAGTAAAAACATGCAGGGTTACTCTAGTGAAGAGGCTTCTGATGCTTTGATGAGTAGAAATTCCCTCTGCAATCAGCTTAGGGAAGGACCTGAATTGCCTCATTGTGCAATTAACTTGAGAGAATGGTTAGAAACTAAGGGTTCCGATGCAAGCAAGAATGACAGACTGCGCTTGTTCAGGCAGATTGTGCAAACAGTGGATGTTGCACACTGTCAAGGAATTGCCTTGCTGGAGTTACGGCCATCTTCATTTATTTTATTAGAAACTGGGGATGTTAAATACATTGGTTCATTAATGGAAATTGAGTTATTGAATGTCAACCAGGATAATAGAAAAAAGAGGGGTTTGGAGCAGGAAATTTCTGCTCATGACAAATTTTGTGTAAAGACGCAAAAGGTGGGTGAGGATAAATTGGTAAGGCCCGAAACACACTTCATTTCCAGATTTGTCAATGACAAAGCTACTAATCAGTTTAACCATGGCATCATTGATATGAAAAATAGTTACCATTCCAAGTGGAAGGCTCAAAACTTTTCTATTTATGAAGGCACATCTACTGGAAAGTGCTGGTTGACATCTGATAGTGCTCAGCTGGAAGAGAAGTGGTATGCTTTTCCGGAGGGCTTTAAATTCAGAGATTTACTTTCATTCAATATCTACTGTTTGGGGCTTCTGCTATTTGAGGTGAGAAAAATACATTTGTTGGTCTTAAACCTTTTTATGTATCTGCTACTTCCACATAATTTTTGGATATAATTTGCTTCCAAAGCATTCTGCCTAGGAACTATTAAAGTAGGAAACTTGTGAAACTTCATGTCGGATTTCTTCTTCTTCTTTTTTTTTCATTTTAAAATGCTCTTTCAAAAATATTCTATCAGTGTACAAAATTTTTCATGGTACTAAGTTATATGTTGGAGAAGTAACAGTGATAAATCAATAAAGATTTGAAGTTCATGCTAAACAATTGTTTCCAATTTACATATGTTTGTCATTTAACAATGGAGAACATCTCATTAACAGAACATTGTGGAAGTGGAAATCTTAATTATTGCATCTCATATGTTAGTGCGTTGGCAGAGCCGTAGATATGTAGCTCAAATGCTTCTACGGTTAGGTGCATCCAGTGGTCCAGAAAAGATTTTGGATATTAGAAGAATTGTGATTGTGCATTGCTTTGGAAGAACAGAGACCCTTCTCTGTGCTGTAAAATTTGTTAGGCTTCTTTTCTGGTTTCTTCTCTCTTCATTTTCATATTCAAACATTTCCTGTGGGAATTATTTTGCACTTTATCTCCTTCCGGAATCTTAAAGAAGTATAGTTTTAAGATCTTATTACTACTGTACTTACTAGAAGAGAGAAGAGATCATGATGTAAGGTGGAGTTTGACATAGCTTTTGGAAAATTCAGTGTAAAGGAATAGATTATTTGAATGTTGACTTTTATGTGTTTTAGTTTTATGAAAATTACTTCATTTTTGGATTCAACTTCAAGGATCTTGTTGAAATAACCAGTAGAAAAAGTAACGTTCGGGGCAGAATCAGCCCCTGAGTGAATTCTGCCTAAATGCTGCCTTTTTGCATTTATCAGACTCAATGCTGGAGCCATTGTGGCTGTCTCACACCTTCAGAAACAATGTTTGACATCAAAATGTGATGTTCAGCTTCTCAAATACTATGCTAAATTCCTCTGTAGTAGATCTGACCCAGCTCTATTTATAAACTTGTTTAAATATTAGTGTCTCTAGAATAGAATGCAATTTCTTCAGATATCTGTTCCCATATTAAAAAAATTTCAAGCTTCTCTATGGCATGAGTCCCAGTTAAATTTTGGCTCAGCATCTCATTTGGAATCTTGAGTAGTTATAACAAAATCTCATCAACAAGAAAAATTTCATATTAGTGTCAATATTATGTAATTCTTCTGATTATCTTCCTGTATTTCCAAAATAAACTAGAGATCCTTTGAAGATTCCAAGACCATGCAGGCATTATATTTTTGGATGTGTAGGCCAGATTATTTTCACATCTACAATGGGATGAGAATATAAGTTGCAAGTATTACAGTTTAATGCAGAATTTTTCTTGTCTTGATATCAAGTTAGGAAAAGTGTCTGTGAAGTTCAGAGCAAAGTGCTGAAAGAAGGGAATAAATAAACTCTTGAATAAATTTCAGTCCAAAACTAGCCGCACTCATATGTGTGGAGTTTATATTGCATAAGAGTTGGCAAACTTAAATTATCTTAGAACATTAGACTCTGTGTATTTGTGTGCTTCAGACCATTAACATCCTTGATATCACCGAATAAAATGAGAAGTGTAAGATAATATTCATAATTTTGCACATTCATTTTTTTATATTTTTTTTTTCAGTGTCTTTGCCATTTTGAATCGATGGAAGCACATTCTGCAGCAATGCTGGGCTTGCACCACCGGATCCTCCCTCCACATTTTCTTTCTGAAAGTCCCAAAGAAGCTGGGTTTTGTTTTTGGCTGCTGCACCCTGAACCTGCTTCTCGTCCTACAACCAGGTATTTTCATTTCAACTCCCAATCATTAAATCAGTTTTTTTTCTAACTCGACTTGTCAGCTGTTAAAAAGATGATAAAATAAAGGAAAACCTACAGCATAACCAGCAATTCATAATTACAGATACTATCAAACGATTGTAGCTGCAACTAGCTATTATCATCTTATTCTTCTAAAGTTGGGAAGAAAGAAAGATTACTGAGATACAAGATGATAATATTGTATTTGCATCAAAAGATGTCAAATTAAATGGATGATACATTTGGTGCTTTTGAAATATCATCTTATTGCTAGCCAACCATTAGCAGCAGTACTATTCTTCAGGAAATAAAATTCTAACAGGAATATGTGTAGCCCAAAAACATGTCAACTTCAACCAAACATGACAAATAATTTAAAATCATAGGTTCAGAAATTTATTTTAGTTAAAGAATCAAATGTACTTTGTTGGGTTAGTTGGAAAATCAACTAGCTTAAAAAGTATTGTAATATTAGAAAAAAAAATTCTCCATTGGAGGAAAGTTGATTTCATTTATGTACGCATATTTTATTGGTCAAGAATGAGATTAGTTCTGAAAATGGCTCTCTATGGCGACAATACTCTTTACTGGAACCTCTAGGAAATCAAGGTTCAACTGACAACTTAAGCCTTTTCTTCCATTGGGTACCATGCATTTAACTTAACCTCCCTGATTGTTACCTTCAGTTGCTATGCAGCATATATGACAATTTAATTATTTATGACAGGGAAATCCTGCAATCTGAGTTGATATATGGATCTGAGAGTACGAGTTTGAGCAATGGTGAAGCATCATGTGCTGACACGGTTGATGATGCCGAATCAGATCTCTTGCTTCATTTTCTTGTTTCATTGAAGCAACATAAGCAGAATAAGGCCTCCGATCTGCTGGAAAGTATGGAATTCTTGGATGCAGATATTAAGGTGGTTGAGAGAAGGCGTGCTTCTAGAAAATCTTCAAATGTGAGGGGTGGAGGCTATGATTCAAGACAGGAGCCTAATCTAAAAGATCATAGAAGTACGGAGATTCCTTATAGTTCAATCTCTAGGACAAATGTGCTCAGGGAAAAGTTGTTGGGAAGCATCAGCCAGCTAGAAAATGCTTACTTCTCTGTGAGATCTCATGCCCAACTTACTGAAATGCCTGACATGGATCGGTCAGACAAGGATGTTCTCAGGAAGCGTGAGAGGTGGTCTTTGGTTCAAACTCAACACAATTTGCCAACTATGGAAGAAAAATCTGTGGATCGTGTTGAAACCTTCTTTGATGGTATTTGTAAGTTTGCTCACTATAACAAGTTTGAAGTGTGTGGGACATTAAGAAATGGCGATATTCTGAACTCAAATAATGTGATCTGCTCATTGAGTTTTGATCGTGAAGAAGAGTACATTGCAGCTGCTGGGGTTTCAAAGAAAATTAAAATTTTTGAGCTTGGTTCACTTTTGGATGATTATGTTGATGTTCAGTATCCAGTGCTTGAAATGTCAAACAAATCTAAGTTTAGCTGTATTTGCTGGAATAACTACATCAAAAACTATTTGGCTTCAACTGACTATGATGGTCTAGTGCAGGTAAATATTCCGTATTCTCTGCCTATGGCCATAATACTCTCTCGAGTTGAGCCATTGCTGCTAGTTTCTGTATTGTTGGTGGTTCTCTGTATATGCAAGTAATTATATAACGTTTTCTAGTATTGCAGTAGAAGTATGTATAAAAATTTTTCAACAATGTCATTAATCTATAATCATCATCCCTCCACAATGCATCTATAAATTCTGAATGTTGCTGTGACATAACACGTGTTATCATTATCTGGTATTGGTATGTCTCAGTTTGTTTAGCTTTTGTGATTTGAGCACACATAGTTCTCCATTATGAGCATGCAGTGTGCTTTTATCTGGAGCCAAGAACCACTCATCATTTCAAAATAGTAACATATCCACTCCAGACAAGTATCAGACACCAATGCTCTTTGAGCATGCGTCAAAACTCTTTCTAGACCACTCAATCATTAAGTTAGAATTGTTCATTACAGACACCTGGTGGAGACTTCTCTGATGTGTCCTGACACTTGCTATTGAATTCAAAGGTGGCCAAAACTGAAATACAATGTATATTGTTTACAATATACACTGAGGATCTATACACCATTTGTAGTATGCTTATTTTGGCTTCCAGATTAAATGCCATATGTGTTGAAAGTTAGAGGTTAGGAGTGTGCAATTAACTATTATGACAAACGGGTTTTCCTTTTACATGCATATTATTTTTTGCACAGAATATGCTGAATGCATGATCAACCATTTATGTGCAATACTGCAACAGATATAACTGTTATTAGCTTGTTTTGTCATAATATTCAGCATTTTTATGTTTGGATGCAAGCCTGTTCTCCTGTTTGAGTCCATGCTTATTCTTTATTTCTGTTGATAAGTTCTATTTATATTTTACTTCCTCAATGCTTACTGTATGGATCATGTCAGATGTGGGATGCAAGCACTGGACAAGGATTTGCCCGATACAAGGAACACCAGAAGAGAGCTTGGTCCGTTGATTTTTCTCAAGTAGATCCAACAAAGTTTGCTAGTGGTGGTGACGATTGTTCTGTTAGAATATGGAGCATCAATGAGGTATAATATCTTAAGCCATTATTTAATATGCAGCTTGAAAATGTAAATTAGTCACAATTGTGGCTAGAGATGAATATACATTTCCCATTCGCTTATAATCATAATCATTTCTTGGATTAGATATTTACAGTTTGCAATGAGAACCTCTGCTGAAGCTAACTTTGAAGGTGAAGATCTATCATGCAAAAAAAAAAAGGAAGAACAAGAAATAAAAAATGCAAAACATTTAATTCGTGAATTGCCCACTTCAGTATACAATGACTAGTAAGATAAACCATGATATAATGAATGCACAAAATTATTGGGACTCATGTATGATCAGCATGGATAAAGTGATATACTCTTGGTTTACGCATAAGCACTTTCGGGTATTGCACTAGCATGCTTATTATAGCATCCAGTCACATGTAGAGAACACTGGCTCCTTAATAAACGACATGTTCAACCACATACAGTGAGCACTTCCGACTTAAAAGAATTATGTTATGTTTATCTGGAGTATGCTAACATGGTCCACTCAAATGGAGTAACTAAATGACAAAGGATAAAACATTGTGAAGCAGAATTCTTGAACACTTGGCAATTACATCACCATAAAGTTAATTTTTGTCTAACTTAACACAGAGTGTACGTATTCAGATGTACAGATATTAGCAGTCAAAATGTATAAGCAGATTCTTACAAGAAGCGGCTGATGTTCAGTCCTGGGTTCTACATTGTCTTTATTCATCGTGAAACCAAGCTACAGCTATCAATTGCAATTTGTGTCTTCATTAATAGTGGAGAAATACGTTTAATTTGATTGTACAGAGGAACTCAATGGGCACTATCTGGAATCCTGCCAACATTTGCTGTGTTCAATTCTCTGCGTACTCCTCCCATCTTCTGGCTTTTGGATCTGCTGATTATAGGATCTACTGTTATGATCTTCGACATACAAAAATTCCATGGTGCACCTTAGCTGGTCATGGGAATGCTGTTAGCTATGTGAGGTTTTTGGATTCAGAAACTCTTGTATCCGCATCCACAGACAACACATTGAAGCTCTGGGACCTCAAGAAAACTAGCTTGGAGGGGTTGTCCCCTAATGCTTGCAGTTTGACCTTTACTGGACATACTAATGAGAAGGTTACTTTTGCTCCACAAATTTTAATTTTATAGTTTCATTTTTTGCTTTTTCTAACTGTATATCTCTCACTTTTTTATGCAGAATTTTGTTGGCCTGGCAGTGTTGGATGGATATATAGCATGTGGTTCTGAAACTAATGAGGTAATTTTCTTCTATTTTAAGGACATCTTTTTTAGGATAAATCATGGATGTTTTGATGTTATTTGTACCATATGGCCTTTGATTCAATAAGACAATCTTGTCCTTTAAATATTGGCGCTGAAAATATGGAGAATAAAAGCGCAGCAGGATGACCCTGATAACTAATATCCTACAAACTTCAGAATTGACTTTATGAACTCTCTTATTACCGGGAACTATGTCCTTGTGATGCTTCAGAGAAATACTAATTTGGTTGTTCATGTCGCAAAGATTCATGAGATTTTGCTGTGGCTTTTTGCAGCCAATAAAAGGAATAAAGGGATTTTGTTTTTGCCTCTCGTAAAATGGAATGCATCTGCCATCTGCTTTTGCAAACAAAATGTTTCATGTATTAGCACCAAGCTTAACTAATATTCTTGAATAAAACCAGAAATGACATCTTCTTATATATATATATATATATATGACAACGTGGTTGCCTAGTTTAATTGATCCATTTTCTTTCAGGTTTATGCTTATTATAGATCGTTGCCAATGCCAATTACTTCTCACAAATTTGGATGCATTGACCCCATATCTGGAGACGAGATTAGTGATGGTAACGGTCATTTCGTTTCAAGTGTTTGTTGGAGAAAAAAGTACCAAATGATTGTTGCTGCAAACTCAAGCGGAAGCATAAAGATATTGCGCATGGCGTGAAGGAAAGTTCATTTCTCTGTGGCCATAAGAAAAACAAATTTAGTTTAGATGTATTGAGAAGATAATATCATCAAGGACTGCTTGCAGCTGATACATGATCTTCTGTTTGTGGTTTGCACCTCTTTGGAGTTGTTTGTGGTGGAAGTACTACTTTAAAGCTAATAATCCAGTCAGATAGATGAGCTAATATTTTATTAGCTAGGTGGAGAACACAAAAAAAAAAAAAAAAACCTGTTGTAGTATATATTTAACTAAACAAGAGATGAACACACACCCTCGCAACCTTCTAACCATGTGCTTGAAAGTTATACCAAATGTCAAAATGAAATGCATCTGCAGGCCTCGAATTGTATATTTGGTCATCTGTTAATCCATTGAATATTGGTCGTGCATTCCTGTGAACTTTGGCCAAAACCAGTCATTTCCGGGGTTACTCCTTTGAGTGTCTATAACTCAACACGTACTTGACGACTTCATAGAAGGAAACCACAATCCCGACCGAAGGACCTGCTCGAGCAACTCGAGGACCAGCACCAGTAAATAATCCCCTAATACCTCCATCTCTGATTCACAAGTAAAAGAAGAAGTTAGCGCACACGTGCGCGCGCACACACACATATATGATTATAAAGATCTTAGCATAGCATAGTTGGCATGTCATAATGCTATCATTTACCAGATATCTCTTTTTGAAAGGGGTAAATTAGGATGGATATGATGTGAGCAATTTTTTATCCTGAAGGTCTTTTTGACTTGCAAATATCCTTTCTTTGATTAGTTACAAGAAGCCAGCTTATCGAAATGGAATCCATCGCAACTAAATAATCATGAGAAAGAAGTTCAGCATCTAAATATAACTGGAAAATGCATGCAACAATTTATCTTTCCATGCCTCAATTGCAAGAGTATAAAAGCTACCATCATCTACTGTTCTGGTCAGCCAAAAAGAAGAAAACAATCATTTAAAAATTTTAAGAAACCATCTAAAGAAAAACATAGAAAGAGATTCTAATGGATACCTCCAGATCTCAATTAAAGTTTGTCTTGTTGTCATCTTCAATGCCCGTGAGGGATCTTTCTGAAATGAAAAATGTAGATTTTCGTAATCAAGAAACAGGAGGAACCAACTAATAAAACCAATGTCATCTAAATCTTGCCAATAAAAGCAGTATAGTTCTTTTTTGTTGTCCCCACTCTTTAGGACTTTCTCCACATTTTATACCAAAGCATCAAAATGGCCTCCTGTCTCGAGATATTTCTCATGCAAGAACTATCATATAGCAGAGAAGGCAGTACAAGGATGTATCATAAAATGAAGACAAAATCTTGGACAGCAAAAAATGAAGAATATGTTTCCAAATCACCATATTCACTGATGGGCATGCATTTTCATACTTAGACTAGAATAAGAATAAACACACATTTCATTTCTATCGTAATTTCCTCCAAGAAGGTCAAGTTGCATACATCGCAAGACATGGTAAAAAAACTACAATGACCTCACTGCATTTTGTTCAACCATGTCCCTCGAGCAGATAAATATTGTAATAGATTTGACAATATAGTGAAATGATTCCTTCAAGTCAAAAGATACTTATAACTTCATCTCAAAACAGGAAAAGTAGATAAATCAGTTCTAAGTGAAGACCTAAATGTAGCCAACTCTCTTACCACAACAGTGTAGCTAACTCTATCTTCTTCATACATCGCAATATAGATAGTGAATTGACACTTTGTGCAAAATCCCAACAAACAAAAGCCACTATTTCTATCAAGCAGTAAGTTTATTCATTAACAACAATAATGTACTATGAAGAAAAAAGAAACAACCTCTATCTGCCGCCGGGTCCTTGCAACATCTAGAGGACATGTGGTGGCTGCTGCAAGGCTTCCTGCTACAAAACCAGCACAAAAGTTTGCACCAAGGACACTGGATGCACTGGCTTCCTCACCTATACTGCTCAAAATTTTCCTCCGAAGCTTCATAGAAGTGGCAAGAGTAAGATATCAGAAGATCCAAATAATTCCAAGCAATGCCGTATAACTAAAGCTCTTACTGGCTCTAGAGATGACCAGCAAACAGCAGAAAAAGGAACATCACGGGCAAGTTGTGCTCCAAGGCCAGTCCATAAGAGGCGGTAGCTTTGAACTGGAGCAATTGTAATCACTAATATGTCACTTCAACTGAGATGGATATAATGACAAAAGATAAAGTAGAGCAGAGAAAACAAATCCTCATAAGCACTTAAAATGATTAAACCAAAGCAAGCACTAAAGAGAGAATAACGAGCATATAGTTTCATTAATAATGTGTGGTGCTTAACCGTCAATCAGTAAGTAGAAAATGCTAGTCCAAACACGAAGATTTTGAGCTATGGTACATTTGTTACAATGTAAAGGAACAGATTCGTAGCACAAACTCCTTAGCACTATCTGACAGTAACATGTAAGTTTATAACAATACATGTTAGCATAATGCATCTTATTATTTGCACAAAAGCCTATAATAGATTCCAAATTAACAGTGGTGAAGCAACACATAGGAACACATGAAAAGATCTCAGTCAATGTGAACCGCTAAGCCATGTGAGAGATATATAGGATTCTGCACTTTTGATTAAAAGCTCGACTATGATTAATTTGCACAGTAGACAGTGAAATTTTTTAACACAAAAAAAAAAAGTTAATAGGCAATCATACAAGCTTGATGATTATTAGCAGTCTTGACAGGAGTGACGACACCAATCAAAGTTTTCAACACTCCTGGAGGCTTTACATCAGCTGTACTGTGTTTGAATGCCTGTGACCAGAAGCATTGCCAGACATACAATTAAGCAGAGAACATATATGCCAAAACAAGGGTTCTATAGAAAATTCCATTGGTGATGAAGAAATGGTAAGCATAAATTTGCTCATACTTTTCAATGAGAACATATACATATTAAAGAGTGGGGTATTAGTTGTGAATAAAAATAAATATTAATTCTAATCAGATTATTAATGTAGAGTGCAACATTACCTGCATGCGTGTTCTTGCAAGTTCAACAGGATAACAAGTGACGCATGCTATTGAGCGTGCTAAAGATCCAGCAACTAGGGGAACATATGGTGTTATGGTTGGAGCATTCCGTGATGTAAGATCTTCCATGTAGTTGCGAAAAATATCATACAGTGGCATATAGATTCCCACCTGCAAATAATACCCAGAAGGATTTCAACAAGGAGTCGTAAAAATTATCTACCCAAGACATGTATGTGGTCTTAAGCCCCTGAAGCAAACTTTTAGATGACTTCTAAGAGGGAGACTTACAGAAGGGACTGCCAATGCTAGACTGGCATTAGTTCCTCTCCACAACCTTGTGAATCCTTCCTGGAAGATTCCTCATGGTTAGAGTTATTTTTCACAAAAGAAGATATAAAGGCTATGACTGCAGAGAGTATCTAACAAGACATGGAGGTCTTTTTGGCAAAACATTCCAAAGACAAGGAATAGAAACAAAATTATTGTACAAGCAGCTTTGCAGCCAAGACACTGCCAATGCATTTTCTTCAAATAAAAAATCTCATCAGGAAATTGAAATTTAGCTTATTTGCATAGATATTGGCATATTGCCATGAGGATGGCAGAACTGCCACCAATTGAAAACACAGTATCAATCAAAAAGGAAGAAAAGCCTAGGTTTCTAATAAATCCAAGAATTCAAGTTAAGATTTAGAGAAAACTTAACAAATTCACTCTACCCAAACAGAAAAGTCATTGAATTTAAGTTAATTATGCTTTTGATGTTTGTATATTTCCAATCATCACTCCCATTCTCTCAAAATCAAGCACTGATTGCACAGTTGCAAAATAATGCCAGACGAAAGGATATCAAAGTAGAAAATAACCCTAAACAAATTTTAACTATACTATTTATGAACTAAAAACTGCCCATAATTTCTTTTCCTTATAGAGAAATACGAGCAAAAATAATATACTTCCAGCACAAATTCACCAACCTGCCGTATTACTTTGTAGAATACATCCAATGTTCCTCGATAACGGGTACAATCTGGAGAGCACTTTGGTTGAGTGCCAACAGTTGCATGAACAGATGACAGCATAGAATTCCTGTCTTGCAGCATCTGAATACACACCCAGAGCCAAAACTACTATAAGAACATAGCTGTTGGAATGAAGCATATTAACAGTCCTTTCACATAATTTAATTTAGTTTGGCCATAAGAAACTCCTTCATAAATAGATTACAGGTGATGGTATTGCATCTTACGGTAGTTGAACACTATCGGAAGCACCAACCGATGGTTGTGCTCTATCTTATGGACGCAGTAGCATGAGGGTTGTTCCCATTTCGTTGAGATGACTGCATTTTGATCCATTTTCCGTGAAACTCAACTACTTAACATTCATTAAATTTTTATTTATATCCAGATATGAATCCATGCATAATTCTGGGAATAAATAACAAACATGCTTTTTATTTGGACAATTTATACCTTCACAACTAGATGAAAAAACTATATATCAAATTTGTGAAGCAGCTATTTTCTTCAAACCTTTAAAGTAATAGCACTGCACAAAATATAAAGTTTCCAACAAGAAAGGAAGGAAAGATTCTGAAATTAAGTGCAGGGGGAAAACGAAAATCATATTGCTAATCCAGTTAGTTGTGATGCATTAAGAGGAAGATTAGTAAACAACAATTATAAGTCAGAAATATGCTTCTGGATCATAAAGTCCCTTGTGGCTTGAACAGTTTAATAAACAAAAAAAGGAAGAAACTGAGATTGCTCTGGTTGCTTACCGTGTTTGATACAGAGCATGCAGTCTGACATAGGCCATCATAGGGGACTCCAGCAGCCTGAGCTTGCAACCTCGTCTAAATTAAGAAGCCAAATATCAACCAAGCACCCAAAATGTAAACCAAAACCAAAGCTACTAATTAGATACAGAACACAGAGCAAATCTAACCAATTATAGTAAATAGTTCACACTGTCATAGCATACTAACTCATACAAAATTTTGAAGATGGCACCTCTTCAAGTTTATGTACACATTGAAAGCAATCCCAAGTATCCAATAAAACTCTAAAAGTACAGCAAGAATCCATGAGAATTCACTAATCTGAGGCATTAAGGAGCACCATTGGCTAGCATACACAAGAGAATCAAATGGACCATAATGCATGCGGCAAACTGGAGAAAATGGAAATACTTTAAACACAACAACAGGTACAAATAAAACTAAAAACGAGAAAAGATCAGAGGAAATCCGAAAAGCTATGCCAGGTTATTAATAACTGGGATCTTATATAAACTGAATATATATATATATATAAGAGAAAAAAAAAAAAAGCAAAGCAGGCAGATAGCTTACTCATAGCAATTCAAGAACAACTAAAACTCTCTAGAACAATCAAACAAATAGGCACTGCTTATCGTTGATTAGCTAATCTTGAAGTAAATTAAACACATAGGCAGCCTCAAACACTGCTTATCAATTTATTTAGCTTATCTTGAAGTATATATAAACACACGGAGCATCCTCAAAACTAATTAAATTTCTTATGAACACCCCTAAATACCAAAAAAACAAAACCCAAGAAACGATTACCACCCAACCCACGGGCCCTCCATAAAAAGAAAAAGAGCACCTTGGCAACATCAAGAGGGTTGACGATGATGGCGGAGATGAAGGCGGCGCCGGCAGCAGAAAATGCCCTCTCCCCAAAACTCAAATCAACATCAGAAACTTTGGGTTTCGAGGATTCTTTGTTAAAAGACTCCTCTTTTACCATGTTTTTATCTAACTCCATTTTTCTTGTAGCTGTTGCCAATCCTATCCATGAAGGCAGGCCTTGTCTCGACGAACCCACCATCGAAGAAGTAAGTCTTCTACTCCAGAAACTTCCAAGATTTTAGGAAAGATTTAAACTTCCTTAGAAATTTATGGCAGGAATGTAGTAATTAGTTGTTGTTTTCCTTTTTGACGTTCTGGGTTTTGATTTTGCTGGATTTTGCATGGAGAAGAAAGAATAGAAACTAGAATATGTGCGTGATTCGTGGCGTGGAAGTGAGTGCGCCAAACATTCGTCTCTGTTTGCTTTGGCCGTTTGGGCAATTGTCAATTGGTTTTAGAAGCTTCGATTTGAACTTGGCTCCATATTTTGCCTGTACTTGACCCGACTTCGACCCACTTACAGCAGTCCTAGACGACCATATTCATTAGAATTAACAGGCCATAGGCCCAATTGTATCAATTTGTGGTCCACGATTGAATTTGAGATTTCAGGCCCAATAGGTTTTAAAGATTTATATCTTAAACCTTCTACCAGATTTGCTCTTTAATAAAATTGTTCAAGCAACTAGATAAAACGGAAAGATCTAAAATATAATTTAAACTAGATAAATTTGTTTTAATAGTTAAATACTTGAGAAAATTGAAGGTAATAAAGTCGGGTTGCAAAGGTTACTATCAATCGATTTCCACCTAAGTACTAACTATGTAACGTGTAATAATAGATTAAAATATCATAATAAGAAGGTTTATTAAAATTAATATTTTAAATAGGATCGAATCGGCCGGTTCAACCGTCCACCCACGAATCGGTAGTCAATTCAGTCTATTTGGATGAAAAAAAAAATTCCATCAAACTAGTCAAAATCAGTCGAATCATTCACAAAATCAGTCAAATCAGTTAAAAAAAATGGTCAATAACCTTTTTTAAATTTTTTTATAGAAAGCTTAGTTATATATATATATATGATTATTTAAATTTTGGACTTTATTAAATATATTTTAGTTAGTTATTTATTTTTTTAATTTTATACGTAACTATTAATTTATTACGTTACCATTTTATATAACGTAATAAAAAAATATAATTATTTTTTATTAAATCGATTAGACCGATCCAATGCTGATCAATAATAAAACCTATTTAATCATCAATTCAATTATAAAAACACTATCCAAACTCTACCATCAATTTAAGACCATCTCCAAATAACTATATTTATCAATTCAAGACTTTTTCTATTTTTGGTGAAAATGACCGTGTTGGGGCAGGTTGTAATATCCCCAATTTTGACTGTGGAAATTGACAAAGATGTTATTTAACAGCCATCATAAATGTTGTATCAACTGTCACATAAAGGCAAATGTAGTAGCCCAAACTAATCATTCCTCCCAACACTAGAAATCATAGTTGTCTAGACAGAAATTGCACAAATACATACATTTTGCTTATTGTTTTTTAATTGTCGGAAAGGCTATAATTACTCAACAAGATGCACATGTTGAATTACATATAAAACATGTAATTATATCCCTTAACCACTTATATTGGATGATGACCTCTTTAGAGAGGGGTCAGTTGCATGTGGAATTCCTTTCTAAGTACCTGAAAAATTTATGTTTAGATGAAAATAATAAGTTGGTAGCATTATATAATTTGCAAAGTATGTATGATCTTTTATTATAAATTTTAATGTATTGTATTGATCATGCAGAACGTGTAAAATTTTATCCTTAAAGTATATAAACGGTTGTAATTAGTGCAATGTATTAAAATAGATTTGTAATAAAAAATTATGTTTGTTTACAAAAAGTATTCCATTCCAATGAGATAAGACTTTAAAATTTACTAAGGGTGTGTTTGGATTGACGTGCTTGGAGCTGATAATTTTAAATTAATAATAATAAATATATTGAACTTATTTAAATAATTTAATATTACAGTGAATTTTAAATTTTTAATCTTTTATTTTGAATTATTTTTTGAGGCGTTATGATGAATTTGAGATCCATTTAATATAAAATTATTTATTTATTTTTTTCAAAATTCTTTAATTAAATTCAAATCTTTTAATCTAAACTAAATCTAAACTAAATCTAAATTATTTAGTCCCACTGATTAGCTTATCTAGCAGATATCTCAGTATCACCATCTTTTTCTTCATCTGGTTGGTGAAAATGGGTCTAAAAATTGGGCCTACTTGTTTTTGTCTTCTGCTCCTGATATTTTCCCTTCCTTTCTTTGTCTTTTGTTATTATTATTATTATTTTTAGATAACTGATTTGTTATTGAAAATTTTAAGGAACTTGGGCATACAAAATTTATTTAAAGCCCTTAGTTAAAGAGAAGATATCATAATAATTTGGATATTAGAGATTAAATTTCCTCAAAAAGCTAGTTGCACTGGAGGAAAAATTAGTATAAGTAATTAGAGTACAACTTTGTCAAGGTTCAAAAATGATGTTTTATGTGATATTTCAAGGAGATTGTAATGAAGTCCATTGATTTTACAATTTGAAAAAAAAAAATTGAGAAATACCGATTTTGCAGTGAATTACACATTTTGTAAAGTAATTCAGGGGCAAATTTGAATTTCAACATTAATTTTGGGATGACATCAATGATTTTCGTTAGATCAACTAACGATTGGTACAAAATATAAGATAAATGCAAATTTTAAGAGTAGTTTTATAATTTTAAAAGTTAAAGGGTAATTTTTGTAATTTATTTTTGTTTGGGTTTAAGGGAAATGACTCTGGCTATGTAAATTATTTTTTGTTTTAGTTCAGTTTGCAAAAGTGTTTTATAGATAAATAATGAAACATTGATGAATTTAACTAATTTTTACTATTTTATATCAAGTTAGTCTTCACAATATTTTTTGCAATCGATATTTTACAAAAATATTGGAAGGAAAAATACTTTGAAGATGAAAAATAAAGCATCATAAAGATCCCTAGTGACCCATCCTTGCATGAATGGCTAAGGATACAATAAATCTGACATTATTTTCCTCGCATGTGATTAAAATGGATATCTTGTGTCTCGAAAATTAGCAGTTCACCCTTAGTATTTAAAGATTTACATAACTCAAATTTTTTATATGAATTATTTGTGTCAATAGATTAGTTCGATATAAACTTGAAATAAGAGATGTAAATAAAAATAAATAAAATAAAATTTAAATGGTAAATGCAACACATTCTTGATCAACGGTACGGGCCTGATGTTCCACTTTTCTTTTCTTTTCTTTTTTTATTTAGGTTTCTACCTTACACCAGTCAGTACTGGACCTTCTAACCACTTGTCCAACCACCTAGGAAGATGTAAATCGCGGGATATGCCTCAAATTGGATCACAGGTCCCCCCATGACTGTACACTTTTGCGCACAAGGAGCCGCCTCTAAAGTGATTGCTCCATGCTAAATTCCGATCGCATGGTCCCACTGGAACACAGTGATTGCTCCATACCAAAATTCAGCCGCAGGTTCTTACCAGAATTCGAAACCCTACCCTGCCGCTGGAACCGAAAAACATATTGATTGATCCACCAATTGAACTGTGCCCGAGAGCTCCACTTTTTCTTGATCAATCACATGAGCTACAAAAAGACAATTTGCTAGGGCTCTTCCGTTCATGATGGCAAAGCCAAGAACTTGACTCTATCTTGAAAAAACAATTTTTTTATATTGAGTTTTTATAATATGGAACGTGTTATAATTTTTGTAGATTGCATGTTTTTTATATAAAATAATAAAATCATGTCATGCCACTAATAATGTAGGTCAATTATTAACGTAGATTTTTAAAATATTATATCTAAAGATACAATAATTGATGAAAAATATTTATTTTTTTGTGAAATGGAATATATATACATTGTTCAAACACCCATGGAACAAATGAGATGTAACATGAATATTGCCACGTGTCATTATTCTAATCCTTTAATGTGAAAAGTAGAGGTACAAAATATTCTGTCATCTTATTAAAAGTTAGGTAAAAGGTTTTAAGACAAACAAAATTATATATTAATTGTTTTGGGCAATCCCAAAATGGCAGCACAAGGAACCAACCGACAGAAACCAAGATGCATGTGATGATCCATTATTAAACTCAACAGAACGGGCAAGATTTTCTAGAGAGAGGTACACTTATCCGTACAATGGCTGGCATGTCCAAATCTTGGTGTTCTTTTTTTGTTTTTTAATAAAAAAAAAAAAAACTAAATTTCTTCATAGATTTATTATTGTTATTATTCTTTTTTTTTTGATAATTTTCAAACTCCATAAAAAATTTAAATTAAATTTAAATAATACCTTATTCAAATCAACTAAATTCAAATATACCTCTATTCATCAACTATGTAAAACCTCAAGAAAGTAGCTGGTATATAATTTTGTAAAAGGGTGGAACCATACTTGGATTATACCGTTTATGGCTGCACTCTACCCTCTTCAATAATAAATTTAGTTATGGATAAAGACTATAGATATTGGCATAAACACATTTGCCAAAAATAATGATATTTCAAAAATCAAAGCTCATAATTTGGCCAAGTATATTAATCTATCAATTATTTCATCATAATGGGTATAAAAAATCATGATCTAACTATCTAAATTAGAATAATAAATTAAATGAAATTGACCCTCCATTCCTAGAAGGTCAAAATAGTATTCTCTGCATTTGCATAAAAATATTCCGGAGTCCCTTTTATAATTTAGCATTTCATCTCTATATATACACATACCATGTGTACAAAATATTTCATTAAATAAATATTTGTATAATTATATAATTTTGACGTGAATTTATAACATAAAATAGAAGATATAAAGTGACATAAAATTATTACTTGGTGTTAAATTATGATTTATGGATTATTATTGGATTTGCCCATTAGGAGTTGAATATTTTGGGACCCATATTTTTTTCTCACTCATATCCTTTTTGATATCTGCAGAAGGTGGATCATGAAATTGGTGTTGCATGTACTAGTACACATTGGGTTTTTATCAGGAAATAGCAATAAAACGGTATATTAAAGAATAATAATTTACGAAGATATTTGATTTTTTAATTTAATTCTAACATTTGTAATATGAAATTAAACAAGTGACTCACACTCACAAACTTGGACTATTCGACTCCACTATGTAATTTTTTAAAATTTTAGCATACACACAGTATGGTTTGCGAATTAGGATGCTAGTTTTGTTAATGGCTCTTTTATTTTTATTTTTTTCTATATATGTTTATTTTATTTCATAAAGTTGAAAGTGGAGAAATAATTGAGAGTTCTTAGATCACATATTACAATCGACATCTAAATGTACAAAATGAGAAATTTAAATATTTGTCCAAAAAAAAGACAAGAAATAGACATTACCAAACATTTCCTTAGATTCCAACAACATAATTTAAACAACAAAATTTATGCTAATTACATTGGTCTTCAAAGAGTTGATTGACATCCCATGCAAAATCATCACCCAAATCGATGCCAACCCCATCATAATCCTCATCCAATACTTGCTCTCTTAACCTAATTTCATCGAAAATTAAGGACGACGGAGTACTAAAATCAAAATAATTATTCAAGAAACATTGATCTATTAACAAATCTTCTTCCTTTTGCTCAACTGGGATGGGTTCAACTAATGGACAAGAATTTTCTATGTCGAGGTTAACAATGTTTTTAAATCCGGATCCAACCACACCATTATTAGTGCTAAACCTCAAAACAGAAGTGGGTGAGCATAGGTTCTCACAATACTCCTCCTTCCCGGAATCATACACAGAAACCGCCGTCACGGCGGCCTCCGCCGCCCTCTCCGGCGGTTTTTTAAAATTAGTCAGAGTATTTGGGCCTCGTATTTGAATCGCTGCCCTGTCGTAGACCATCGCCGCCTCCTCCGCTGTCTCGTAAGTCCCCAGCCAAACCCTCGTCCGCCGCCCCGGATCTCGTATCTCCGCCGCCCATTTTCCCCACGGCCGCTGCCTAACTCCGCGAAACTTCTTCCCCTTCCCCTCCACTCGACGCTCCACCGACGCTTTAGGCCGCGCCGGCCTCTTTTTCTTCTTAACATTACTGCTACTCTCTTTATCACCTCGCTTCGTACAAACACTACACCTCTCCATTCTAACCTCATTCACGTGCTTTTTCACCCGGCGAAAATTTACTTTTACTCCCTCGTTTTCACCTTCATCACTTGAAGAATCAGTGGCATCGCCATCAGTAACAGTAATCCTCACTAAACGCGGCGATTTGGAGCTGAATCCGCTGCTGCATGCATTCTTCAACGGCGGAGAAAATAGTTTGGTGGTGATGGTTTTATGGACAGAATATTTGATGAGTTTTGAGATTTTTGGGTTCATTTTCTTCTATGGAATAATAAAAATAAAATAGGGTGAATGATGAGAGTACTACAAAAAGGGGATTAACGGAGGAGAAAGAGTTTTATTTGGAGTAACTGATGAGGATGATGAATGAGGAGTAAAAGCTGAATGACTGAGTGAAAGGAAGAATGAGGGAGAAAATTATGTGAAGAATCCTCTCATATAGGAGTGTGAGATCCCTAATTCTTGGGGTTAAATATATTTTTTTTTGACCATTTTTTTTTTTTTTTGAAAAAATTGAAGTATTCAAAATGAAGTGATTATTTAATTGTTATAGCTATTCAAAATTAATTTATATTGATAATTGATAAATAATAATTCCATTTAAAAAAAGAGGGTGAAACATTTGATGGGCATACCAAAAAAGGACAAATTGCACACTTACAATACTATTTAGAGAAAAAAAAAAAACTCACTAAATTTTATTTTCTCGACTTTTCATAAAAGGGTTTGTCGGAAAAAGCTTCGAATATAAAAATCAACGTCATTCATTTTTTAGTATTAAATTAATCAATTTTGAGTCAAATAAACTAAAAAATTGAACAAGCGTTTTATTACCACATTTGGGTTTGAGGGTTTATTTTTTGTTTTAGTTTTATGAATGGGAGGAAATAATTAAGAATAAAATTTAAGAATTTGTTAAAGGAAATTAAAAAATAGTATTAAAATTGGGGAAAGATTCGGATGTCAGCTAGAGATCCCAAGCGACTCGCCGCATCCTAATCTCAAGGCTTGGAAATCAACACGTGGCATAGGCTCATCTAGGTTGCCGACATCAGCATTTGACTAATGAAAATATTATTTAGCAGTAATTCACAGTAAAAAATTTGTGCTAATTTAATAGGTAAACTTAATTTACTTGGCAATCAAGTTTCAAATTCATAAAAGAATTTTGTTAATTTAATAGATTAATTTAATTTACTTGTCAACCAAGTTTCACATTATTTACAGATTACCTGCATAATCATGTGATTCGCTTGCCTATCAAATAACAATTTTCATAATTTATCCCTTTTCTTTTATTTTATTTGATTTCCTAATTATTTACTTGGTAATGTGGCTGTAAATTTAAAATTCCTTTTTAACTCTGATGAATTATTTTTTCTCTAAATTGATCTCAATATTTAGAATTAACAAATAACAGCTAAAATAGTAGGTAATAATGGGTTGTGAGAGAAACTAAGCATGAGTTATTTGGTTTGTTTCTACTTCTCAAACTTATTATCTATTTATAGTATCCACCTCTTTGATAAAATGTTACAGTCTATAATTTTTTTTATATGTTTTTATATTCTATATGTTTAATGTGCAACACATTTTATCAGCATAATATAAATAAAAATAATATTAAAATAACCTGTAAAATTACTTATGAATTATTTTTTTACATTCATATTTTATCTGTACGTCTACGAATCTACATATTATTCATTTTTGTATTTCTACTGTAACTTTTAATAAAACTTTATATTATACTTGTGCGTGCAAAATAGCAAATATTTCTCGTTCGAGTTGAACTAACTAGCACCAAATATCTTTTTTATTATTTATATGGATAAATGGTTTAAAGTAAATTGCAAATATCTTTTTTTATTGTTCCTGGTAGGTAGATCCACACGTTTTTGTTTATGAATGAAAAAGACATGCTAAATTTTATTTTACAATCATTTGAGTTATACAAGAAATTTAATTAATTCCAAGCCAAATAATTTGAGTTTTTTTTTTCAAGTCTTTAACTCACTATAGGAAAAAAAGAAAATAACGATGATTTTTTAGTGACGAAATCTGATTTTTGTAGCTAAGATAAATATTAGCGACGAATCGATCAGAAAGTCATCGCTAAGTATAATCAAAATGTTAACGACGACATACAACACATCGTCCCTTTAAATAGTTCTAATTTACCTCGACATGAAATTTATATTTTTCATATTTTTGTATTATTATTTTATCGGTTGATAGTTAGAAATATTATATCACAAGTAAAATGATATATTTGGATTAAGAAATTTATTTTAGGAACTTGAACCTTATTTTGAATACAAAAAGTAAAATAGAAATAATAATTTACGACTAATAGAATATTACATAATTAAGCTAGAACATGATCTCAATAAAAAAGAGTTGTGGAAAATTAAAAGAAATTTATTTACATGCACCATAAATATATATAAATAAATATCTAAAAGAAGTCAAAAGAGTTGATGTTCTAGAATACAAAAGACATGCTTCACAAGTTGTACGTACGCATGATTCTGATTTCTGAATATTACTGCAGCAGAAAGAGAAACTTGGGGTTCAAGCAAAACAAAAACATTTGACCAGATTCCGAAGTGACGTCGTAATCCACAAAACGCATCGTACGAAGCAAAATGACTTTTTAATTGATTTTGCATAACTGAAATTCAAGTAAAATAATTACCTCTTACACTTGCCCAATTAATACAAATATCCAAATTATGAGTGAATCATCCACCGTGCATGTATGCGTGATAGATAAAAATTATCAGCTGCAGATGTTTTTAAGATGTACAATAAAATAATTACTCACTGCTAAAAATAGTTGATGTAGTAGAAGGAAGGACAATTTCATATATATCGTTACTGAGTTGAAAATTTTTTGATTTCATATTCTATTTTAATTTCCATGAGAATTTGATATACGATCTGAATTATTATTTTAAAATAAAATAAATATACATATATTTATATCTATTACCTTTATAATATATTACCAAAAATAAAAAATAATAGATAAAAAATATAATTATGATTTTTATATTTTATTTTTTAATTATTATTTATTTTTAGAAAAAATGTTAACCAAAATAGCAAATTAATTATCGAAAAAAATCAATAATAATTAAATCGAATCCATTATTTCAATTCAATATTTAATATAGTATTATAACGTACTAAATTTTCAATATATCAAAATTTTAATTCAATTTTATTAAATGAACACAAAGGCCAACAATAATTTTTTTTTAAAAATAATTTATCATTCTATAAGTGTCCACAATACAAACGCTAACTCAATAACACCGCCGCGATAGTAAAATTTACCACAATACGAACGCCCTAACCAAACATGTAAATTACAATATGAAGGAAATACACAAAGGCCAACAACAGTTTTTTTTTTAATAAATAATTTGCCGTTCTTTAAGTGCCCACCAACAAGGCCTCAATAGAATCATGACAGTGAAATTTGACCAAAACTGTTGGTTTAAATTTAATTTTGATTCCTATCATACATAAAATATTAATAAAAAAATAAAATATTAACAAAAATAAAATATAAAAATATAAAAAAAATAATATAAAATATATAAAAATACATACTTAACATTGAACAAAACTGAAAAAAAAGTGTTGTATCAACTAATGTCATGTCAGATTTGTAATTGTATTTTCAAGAATCTTTATATACACACCAGTATTAACCCATCTCAAATCTATTGTATTAAATTTGGCGTAAGTTTTTAACCCATCTTCAATCTATTGTATTAAATTTGGTATAAGTTTTATATTAAATTTGTTGTTTGGTGTAATTTGGCTAAAATCATTTTCAATCACTATACCAAATTTTACATTAAATGAATATTTTATTCTATTTTTTTTTTCAATTATTACTTATTTATTTTTATATAAAGTTTAATTATTTATATTTTGTTATTATTAATTCTACTAAATAAAAAAATATATATAATTAATATTACATTTATTGATTATATTATAAAAATAAGCATTACAATTAATATCATAATAAAAAAATACTACATTACAAGTGATGTTATTTTAATGTATTTATTTATTGTGATAATTATTATAACTTATTGTAAATGTTAATTATGATAATTAATCACTACAAATGTTAGCAAAATAATAAGAAAACTAAAATTGAATAAATAAAATTAAATTATAAATTAATTAAATATATAATATATGATACAAATGAAATTAAAATTGAGAGTAGAACAATTTTGAAAGTAAAGTGGGAATATATACATTACACCAAATTTGGTATAAATAAATAGTATTACACTAAATTTGGTGTGATATTTAGTGTTTTATTGAAAATGAAATTATATTAAATTTGAGAATTTGGTGTAGAATTTGGTTTGTAACTGGAGATGCCTAAGAAAACTAGTTATCCATGGCTGAAATCTCAAGTTTTAGGCTTTTTCTTTTGAGAAGAAGTATCTCCAGGCTCAGACTTGCGCTTGATAGTCAAGCCTCCAGCAAGGTCCTTCAAAACCACTTCTGGGATCTTCTGGTTTAAGATGCCCACTTAAAACAAGATACGGTGTTTGCAGTTTGGCTAGAGCTTCCCTCATTCTCTCCCCAGAAAGTGATGGTGTATCTCCATTTTCCATCTGCTTCACCTCCAACTCCTTCTGATATTTCTTGTTTCTTTTTTCCAGGCCCTTTTCCATGAAACTTGTATGAAAGCAGCCGAAAGGCTTCTTTTGGTGTCAAGATTCTTCCATACTCATCTATCCTCTCAATGCGTACGTATTTCCTTTGCTCCTCCGACATTGTCGTGAATGCCAACAAGTTTGCCCTTTTTCTTGTCCATGTTTCGACCACCCCATTCGATGGTTTCCTTGAGTGTTCCTCGATCTCTCAGAAGTTTGAGAGCACCAGCTAGATCCTTCCCAACAGCAGATTCATGAAATGTCTCATCTGGAACAACCTCCTCCTCTTCTTCTTTCATGGTTTCTTTTACTTCGGACCAGCCACCATCTTTATCCCTCATTTCCTCATGATCAGATTTTTCTTGATCTCCAAAAACAGGAGTATCATCTTCTTCTGTGTGCATGGTATGCAATTGCTCTTGTCGAAGTGCTTTAGATGCCTCATCTGCTTTAGCATATGCTTTCTGTTAAGCATTGCTTCTCATTTCAGCTTCAACCCTCTCTTCTTCATCCCTAATTAGATATTGCCTTCTCCCATCATTTCGTGAACCAAGATCCCCAGCCCAATCCAGCAGCAGATATAGCCTCTGCTTCAAGGGCATCTATGTCCAGCTTCTCCTCCTTCCTGAAAGACTTGTTTTTCTTTGGCTTTTTTATAAACTTGGTCATTTCTTCTTGGTTATAATAATCTGTACTTGATATCTTCTTCCCAGTTGAATTGGAACTGAGATAATCTTCACCATGAGTGCTTCCAGACACCCTCTGAATTCTTTTCCGAAATTCTTCCATTTTCCTTTCTGCTGAATCAAGAGTTAACCCCTCGTCTGCAACTGGATCATGATCATATTGTGGAAGTGTTTTTTTCTCATTACTGAACTTATCATCATAAGCCTCGTCCCTTGGCTTCTGCTCTCCAATCTCCACATCTTCAAGCATATCAACCTCTTGATTGACAACTGCCCCGCCTTCAAGAAGTACTTTGTCAAGCCCATGAAGAATCTTGAACCCCCCTAAATCTTGTGTTGTGTGTTGAGTTGCTGCATCAATTTCTCCACTATTCATGTTATCCTGCTCCTCAAAAACTTTGGAAAGCTTCAAGGCTTTCTCCTTTTCAAGCTTTCTGCTACTGTTTACCCAATCTAAATCCTCAGAAGCACCTTCAGATGCTGATTGGCGATATCCAGCAACTGCAATCTCAGCTTTCTCTTGTTGCTTGAGAATTTTGGAGTCATTCTCATCATCATCATCATCATCATCAGAGTTATCTACTCGCTCCTCCTTAGTAGAAAACTGATTATCGCGAGAATAATCATTTGAGCAACCATATCATCCTTCTCCATATCCCTGTCCCTATCTTTGTGCTGCTTTTCCCTTCCTTCTCCCTATCTTTGCTCTTCTCTTAATCTCGCCCTCTCTCACCATCCTTCTCCAGCGCTTTCTCCTTTTCCTTCACCCGATCCTTCTCTTTTTCCATGTGCTTCTCGCGATCAGCATCCTTCGACCTTTCGCTATCCCTACTACTCCTGTGCTCTTTCTCCTCCCTTCGCCCACTGCTTTTACTCTGTTTCCTTGACTCTGATCCGTTTCTTCCAAATCATCATATTCTCCATCTCTCCCTCATACCCATCTCATCTTGGTTCCATGGAGATTCAGCCACACCTGCTCCCATGGCCAACAAGACTAGGAGATGGTTGCGTTTGAAATCTAATATCTGTATTGTCCAAATATTGAGAATTGAGATAAACCCTGGAAGAGATTAAGAGAACGAGGGATGATCTCCTATCCTTTTTGTAGTTGCTCCATAGTTTTCTGACTATTCCTCCATCAAGAGAACAAGGGATCTCGTTTTTATAGTTACTGAATCCTAATTTCCTATTCATCTTCTAACTCTTAACTCTAATTGAAAGATAATTATATCTCTTGTTATTTTTAACGATGTAGAATTCATACTTATAAATATCTCTTAGAAAACAATATATCTCTTAGTAAAGATATCTAGATTCCTTTTATAATTGGATGACAAATATACATTTATTGAGTGCTATAAAAATGTGCCTGCAAATCTATGATTTCTTTTTAACTCTCATCATCCCATATTAGAACTTTTCTTTGATAAAACATCTTTACATTTGAATCTAAATGTGTGTTTATTCTAATGTAAGTACAAATTTGTTGTGCTGTTAAGATAGTTAAATTGGAATTATTGATACTTGCATTCCAAGTTCTTAAGATAAATTGAACATATCAACCTATATTGATAATAAAAGCTTGCATACATTTGATATTTTTTGTATAAGACTAACATCATATCGAGTTCACATAGTTAGAATTTGCAAATTACGTATCTATCTCTTGTAAAACACTGTACTATTGAGTTTGAGTAATATCTATACGTTGAGAATCATTGTCTTAATCCTTTCACATGTTATAAGGTATTTTTCTTGAGGGAAGAAAAACTCTGTATTGATAATAATATCCATCCTATACCAAACGCTTTGATTTTTTTATAATGATTTATTGTTTAAAAGTAAATTGCAAAAGTCACTTCTGTTACCCCTAATTTCACAAGTATAACACTTACCTCCATAAATTAAATGTTTATATAAAATTGTCTTATGTCATGTGAATTTATATAATTTTCAATATAGTTTGAGCATTTTGCACCCTAAATTTAATTTTAATTTTTTCTTATTTATAATATAGAAAAAGTAATTAGTAATTTAAATAATTAAAAGTTTAAAGATAAAGTGATAAATAGTGTAATAAATACACAAAAAAATATTAAACTTCAAAAAAATATTTTCATTATTTGAATTCAAAACAATATTATTAACCATCTAATCTAAACAAATTTTGACTATGTTAGATAAAAATAAATAAGTATATTTTCATTGATATTTAGATATGTTCTTTTTCAGAAGTTAAACAAATATATATTTCAAAAAAAATTATACTCTTTTGAATAAAAATGAATAATATATCTTTGTTCAATCTAAATACATATACATATACATATTATGTTTATAAAAATATACTTAGATGTGGACTCAATTAGACCAATCAGTTTTAGAAGAATAGTGACTGATTTTCAATTCACTTTCAAGTGACCCGACCCATAACCTACCTACTAATTATGAAAACTAGTTATCTTATGCTACGGGACAACAAAATGAAGCATTAACAAATGGAGCTTAACCAATCATCACACTCTCTTATCATTCTCTTATAATCACTCTTCTTTATTAGACTAAATTCCGGCTACATAATTCAAGCCGGTATATGAGATGCTACCCACATTGGTACCACCCAAGTGAGGTTGAAAATTGTTCGATGTCAAATGACGATATTACTTGCATCCAATGGTTCAATTCAAATGAGTAGCATGAAATTTTCTTGAAATCCCAAGGCACAAAGAAAACTGCAAATGATTTAGTTAAGTTTCACTAGTTAAGGAACAAAAGAGTTTGTCCAACCTTACACATTAAACAAGACAAATAAAGGGTTATCCATACTGTCTCAATAGTCATTCCATATGAACAATTCAAACCCATCATTGCATCAGTTTCAAGCTCTTCTTACATTTGTCTATTACAAGAACAGAGAGAATAGGCACATCATTTTTACATAATGCAATCTAAGCCTTCACGAAAAATCACATTAACCCATTGCGTACTTCTGGGTCCAGCTCCTAGCAGTTTGCTCGTACTTGGCCCTGTCCGTCTTGTACATATGTGCAATTTCGGGCACCAGGGGGTCATCAGGGTTTGGATCCGTCAAAAGTGAACAGATTGAGAGCAACACCTGAAAGTATATACAACTATGATTATGCAGAAACAGTATACGATCCCAATATGAAACATAATAATGATTTGCAACAGCATATATTGACATTTTGCATGCATTCAAATAGCCATTTCCGATCAGATTGGAGTCCGGAGTATACTGTGAAGTATTTAGCCCCAGCACTGTTAATAATCTCTTGGTTTCTTACATTATGACAAGTCACAAATTTTATTATGTAGAGGCAAAAGGGGATGCTGACCCAACAAAGAGCTGTGTGTATTACTTAGAAGTCAGATCTAGATACAGTCAACAGTAGGAATCACATTCCAGCTTGTTCTTTTCCCTTGCTAATCCTTCAAAAGGCAAAGACATCCAATAATACTACCTCCTCAAATTCAACAGCCTCTACTGACTCTGCACAACATCATTTTATAAAAAAAAAAATAGCTCTGACTTAGCCGAATCTCCAATTTATTCCTAGATTGCATGTTGTGGAGTCATGAAAATAACACACACACACACACACAAAAAAAAAAAGGTACTCTGCTGCCCATCCATTTCTCCCTACTTTCGAACCCATTAATCAAGAGAAAAAGAAGAGGATCTGTATAGAATGCTTAAGAAGTGGCTATGGAGTTTGTGACAAGAAATGTGGATCCTTGGAAGAGGGGTTTGTAGCAGTGCTGGTCAGTTGCAGCTGGCCATGACAGAGTGGTGTCTTTATCGAGGGGAGGCAGGGTAATCCAAGTTGATGAACGATTCTATAAGTTGTAAATCATTGAGTTACTTATTAAGGGATTGGGAACCCTCAGAAAACCATTATCATTTTTGAGAAAGTGATTTTCACCACTTTGAGAGCCCAAATAGGAAGGAGACGACTCAACCGGTATCTATGTATGTGGCCATTGTTCATTTTAGGTTATGCATGTAAACTTGGCAATGCAATTGCTTCAATAGCTTGAAGAAAAGACAGAGCGAGGAATGTTTCATTAAAAAGTTAAGAAGTATGCCTTGTTGTCGGACTAGGAACAGGAGCAGATTACTATCTTAATGGCCATTGTTCATTTTAAGTTGTAAATATGAGTTTGGGACCGACTACATGAAAAAAGAACACCAAAGCAATGAGAAATAACCTTAGATATTGTCAAGGCAGGGCTCCACTGCTCCTTTAAGATGTCAAGGCAAATGCTACCATTGCTATTGATATTCGGGTGAAAAACTTTTGTTCTGAATGCGACCTGCAAAAGTCCAACCACAAGAAAATGCACCAACATGTTCGTTAAAATTTCAAGAATAGTTCAAATATGAAAGACTGTCCTGAAAGCAACAGCAAAAGCCCAACCAGAAGCATAATGTGGTCGCATGTTTGTAACAAATTCAACAAACGATCTTGGGTTATCTTCAACATCAGATCATATAGATGCTTTACTAGTTTCTTGCTTCGAACACTATCAACCATTTTGATTGAGCACCATTAGACTCATTTATATTACTGAGAGAATATTTTAAAACTTGTTGAGCAGTGGGGAGAACGAAAAAATATATGAAGAGTCGAAATTAAGTTTCAATTTACTGGTGCATTTCAACCCAGACTTCAGGGGGAAAAATTAAAACTCTAAGGTATATTTCCACCCAGTAGAAAGTAAGAACTTATCTTTGACATGACACGTATGGACGAAAACATTTTTCCAATAACTATCCTCAAATTCTTCAAACCATTAATCCACTTTTCAATTCATATGCAACTAGTTAAAGTGGCCACTCTGATAAAAAAAAACAGCCTGTCTTATAACGTAGAGAAATAATGACCCGACTAAGCTCAGGAGAAGTTATCATATCTGAAATTCTATTCAAGTATTAACAGCATCAAACACTAAAGCTTGGATTCAAGTCTGTTAATATAAATATTACTAGATAAGCAGCACCATTTAGAACAGAGAGTCAGATCCATAAAATACAAACGAACGGCGATAAGATACTCAGAACTTCTAAAGAATCTGACTCAGTGCGATATGGTGATCTGAAAACTAATGACCACTAATTGCTCATCTACAATCATACAATCAAGAAAATAAATGAAGGAAATTTTCTTGTGTTGACCATTGTGACAGAGTAAAATTAACAGTTCCAAAAATAATTTAACTAATGCCACACCTTTGGAGGTTTGAATGGGTAATCAGGGGGAAAATGAATAGTGACTAAAAACACTCCTCCTGCATAAGGACTATCCTGTGGGCCCATTATCGTAGCCTGCCAGTGAAACATGTCCTCACCAACAGGTCCTGTTGCCGTAGGAAAGGAATATCATATTTCCAATTTGCAACAAGAGAAGCAATAAGAATAAGCACCGTTGATAACTGAGTAATTCTCGAATGATATGAAAAGTTGCAAGTAAAGACTCAGAAGTGATAATGCCGAAACATAATTCAACAGAATGAAAAACAGCACAACTTCAGTTCAAGTGTCATTTGAACGTTCGGCAGCAGCATTACCACACAAAAAGCAAGAATAATGTTAATCAATTTCAACAAAAAGCACCTAAAAATTTATTTTTTCCTTTACCTTCTTCACTACTACCAAACATCAACTATGTCCAATTACAAACTTTCAGAGTAAGGAAAGCTTTTGCACTAGCAAAAATTGGTCAAAACAACAAAATCATGAAAACCAACAAGGAGAAATATCTGTTTACAAACGTACGCTTTCCACTAATACTAAACATGAAGATGCACCCACAAATTTTCACAGCCAAGACAACTTTTTTACTTGCAAAAAATGACCAAAACAACAAAATATGCAAGCCCAGATGGAAAAAGTGTTCATTTTCACATACATAAACATTAGAATGTCACAGATCAACCCTTATAATTCTCAAACAGCAAACAAACCAAAAATAAAAAACACATACACCATATAAAGCTAAATTAAACAAACAAAAGGTCAAAGAAACACCTGCGCTGCAAGAAGTGGGAGGATCCTTCTGCAAATCCTTGAGCTCCTTCAAGATCCGTTTCGAAGCCATCGAGAAAAAAATCCGATCTGTTTCAAGAAGAAAAAGAAACCCACAAAGTAAAAAATGTGTTCAGCTATTAAGAAGAAAATATGCCGTGTATGTATGGAGTAAATGCATCTTTACCTGTCGGGAGAGACGAAGACTTGTCCAATTCTTTACCTTTTCCTTTTTTCTTCTGGATCAGCTGCTGCTGCTTGACGCGAACAAACGACTTTGAAGAATATAGTTCGACTTTTTATTATTTTTTTATTTTCTTTTCATGGTTTTCTTTCTTGAATTAAACAAAAAAAAAAAAAAATTTATGAACTCTTTAGTTACATTATTGTGAGGAAAATTATACTTAAAATATTTTTTTTTAGTAAGCGTTAATATTTTTGAAAAATAAAGGTGTCGTTGCTTGAATATTGAACAGAGAAGTAAAAGAAGATGGAAGAGTCGAACTAAAAGAAAATATATTACATTTCCTTTAAATTAACTGATATGTCCAATAGAATTAAATCTCCCAATAGAATTAAATCTCAAATACTTTTCTATTTGTACAATAATAATTACTTTTTCTATTATTACCATTTCTCGTTTTCTATTTATTTTAATCCTTAACAAATATTAAAAAATAATAAAATAATTTTAATTAATAATAATCATGATAAACAATAATTCAACTAGTAAGCAAAAACCAAGAACAAAAATAAATAAAATATTGGATGTTAACGTCTAAAAATAGTAAAGATATTATAGTATGAAAAAATAAAGTTGAGAAAAAATTAGAGTATAAATAATAAGATAAATAAAAATATAATTGAGAATTTATTTATTTATTTTTTATCTTTTGGGCCTTATACCAATATTTTCCTGTTCAACTCTAGTCGGAGCTAAAATTGGGTTCTGGACGGTTTCATATACTTAATACTTTGCTTCCCCTCTAATTATTCTTTCAAATGAAATAAATATATTTTTCTTATACACTAATTTATATTTTCACTCCTCAGACAATCATAGTTCACATTTCACCCCAACCAAACAAGCTCTAAATTCTTGGATGTTATAAACTTGTCAAAATTTATATGCTTATAGTCTATAATGTTGATAACCAAAAAAATTCTTAAATGATGTTGTACTTCATGTGCCCATTTTCTAATATCATATAGTGAAAATCTATACAAACACTAAAAAATATTTCATGGGACATCCCAAACCATGTTGCAATAGCAATGAATTGCAATATATATATATATATATATGAGTACAAGCATTAGAAATATAAAAAATATATAAACAGAATCCGCATTTTTGTTTATGAATAATTTGAACATGAAAATACAATAGTAGTGTGAATTTTATGGAGTTCCATATTCCATAATTCGAGAGAGACACAACAAATGGAGTGCAATCCATCCTACATAAAATTCACTATGGGGGTTGTTTATTTATTTGTTTGAGACGAGGGTTATTTGATTAAAATTATGATGAGATATGATATTGAAATTCAATTATTTAATAGAATTTATGTGTATTTATTACGATTGTTCATTTGATATATTAATCATACTTTAATCCCGCATGAAATTATTGTGCATTTAACTAATTTATTCTTTCTAAAACAATATATTATTTAAATGTGTAGGTAACATGGTATAATTATATTCAAGAATTGGATTACAATTTTTGTGATGGGACACCATTATCAAAACTAAACGTTTTAGTAGGTGGAATATTTTAGTATATTCAAACTAGTGCCGTCCAATCACATTAACATGGAGTAATATTAATCAAAATCCCAAACCTCCTGCAAATGAGCACGTGTTTGTGCGTGCGAGCAATCATGCTAGGTGCAGAAGGCTTTTTACACAACAACTCAGAAGGTTGGCCTCTCAATTTAGTTCACCACATGGATGTTCATAGTATAACTTTCTTCAAGATCTAAGATCTTCACCTTTTATCAGCAAAAAAAATGGCAATCTATCAATTTTTGTAGGAGAATCTAAGCAACCCCACAACCAAAAACAATTAGCCAGATACAGATTTGTGTCAATAATTGCAGGATGGATCTCATTCCTCAACAGACAACATTTTAAAATCAATCAATTGTTTTATAGAATATATACTTCCAAGCCATGAACAAGCTCTCCCTCACTTTCTCTCTCTCCTTTTACTACTCTATTCTTCTAGTAAAAATTATAAATTGCAATATACCATTGTTAAAAAGGGTATCAAGAAGATAATCCAAGATTTAATGTGGTCTAATCTCCATTTAGGAACTGACAAGAATCTGCATTGAAGAGACAAAACAGTACCACAACATAGTACAGATTTTCCAACTTGTGTCTCTGATAGGTATCCCATGTCAAAAATGGACATGGTTAGCTTGAAACCATTCAATTTATATAAACCCTGCAATCAAGAAATTAAAATGAGTCAGGATTATCAAACAATGATTTGGATATTCAAGATTATAGTTATAAAAACTATCACAGCACTGTCATCAGCTAATCCCATCATTAAGAAATATACATGTTAAAAGTCCACATGGGATAGATACCACTGATTCTCTTGGTCTATGATTTCAAGCAATGGCATCATTATCTGTCCAGCTATTATCTATGCTCAGATACAGAGATAAACCAATCAAATGTAAATCAGAAATTTATAATATATGTGCACTGAATGGTCATATGACTTTGGAGATTCTTGTGAGGACTGTTGGAAATATGTAAGTCTGTAGGCTGCTCAAAAGCTTCAAGCCCACATTAATTAACTTGTGCCAATGTAACTTTGTTGTTTCACAGAATCATTTCTGCACGCAATGATCGATAGCAAGGGAAGCAAAATCTCATCACGAAAACTAAAACAAAAGCAGAAAATAAGCACAGAAGACACTTTATGAGGGTGGTTTAAACTTCAGATATTGCAATATACAATACCAAGATAGAAATACAGGTTTTCTTGAAATCTTTCCAATCTGTTTCATGGTTTGTCAGAAACTCCAGATAAATTAATTGCAAGCACAAGTTGCAAAACTTAGCATCTTTATGCTTTTTTTGGTGAAAAAGGCTCGTGCTAAACTAATTCAAACACAAAATACTAAACGAACATTCAAGCATACCATTTTTTTAGCATTACTAAAATAACTCAGGCAAAACGCAAACTAATTTATACAAAAACCAAGAAACGAACATTCAAGCGTACTTACCAGTCAAGCATCTAGATTATGCTTTTGTGAATCTTTCAAACACACACACACAAAAAAAAAAGATGAACATTCTAACATAATAAACGTACCAGTTAAGCATCTTGATGCGACATTTAGGCATTGCACCACCGCCCTGAACCTGGCTCAGTCTCATCCCCTCACACAGCACCTTCACCTGAACAGTGCCAGTAGTCCATCGACTTTGCTTCAGCCCAATCCCAGTCCTCATTTCAGCATTCACCAACAAATTCTTGCTCCTGAACCCCTTCTTCAATTCTTCTGCAGACTTATTATCCAGAATCTCTCTCTGTACCTTCGTCGCAAACTTCAAGGTCGTCACATTGTTCTTATCCTGAGTAAATCCAGGCATTGTCTGTTCACCCAACTTTGCATCCCCATTAACAGAATTCAGGAAAACCTGAGTCCTGTCATACACCATTCCCAGGTTTTGATTCGGGTTCTTGATTTCAACCCCTATGGTGGATTGTGCATCCAATACCTGCCCGTCAGGTGTGGTACTGACATTGAATTTCGTGAAGTTGATCGATTTCAGGTGGATTTCAGGGAGACGGGGCTGGAACCAAAGGTAGAAAAAACCTCCAGCACAGATGAAGACGAGGAATAGAATAGCAGTTACAATGCAAACGCAGCAGCAGAAGGTACGGCGGCAGCTGCTCCGCCGCTTATTCTGGTGGAATGACGGCGGCAGGTTTACAGCTTTTCGAGGGCGCGGATGCTGGATTGGAATGCTGGGGTCTCTATAACCCGGTGGCTTTTGTAGAGGTGGCGGTGGTGTTGGTTGCCCTGTCGACATATGTTTTTCGCTTCCCAGCTCCTTAAAAAACACAAAAAGGAAACGACAAAAAATACAAAGAATCAAATCGAAATTTTATGGAAGTATCGAATCTCTTTCAGTCGCGAACATTACTCTGACCTCTCCTACTTGGAGCAGAAATTTCGTGACTCAAGAATGTTGATTCACAGGGATAAGATAATGAAACGACGAGACAGGATAAATGTTTTTCTCTATACAACGAATTTAGAAAATTGAAAGGTCTAAACAATCATTACAAATTTAACACAATGCGGACGAAAACCGAAGAGTTTTTCAGGTATCCAGCCATGGGATGAGATTCTTGTTCTTACCAGAAAAAAAATTGTGAATGTTCAAAAATCTCATTTAACAGGGATGAGATAATGTTGTATTTATTCCATGATGATTGGAGAAAATTAACGGGTTCATGGATCAATCCATGAATTTATAAAATATAATGAGATTAAAGCAAATCATCAATGCCAAAAATGCTGAGGAGAATTGAATTGAACTGACACAATAAAATAAACAAAAAATAAGACACACACCTGGGCTTTTGATTCTAATTACAGTTTTGGATTTGTGGTTCCTTGAACCTGAAACAGTTTTTTGATATTTCTGAGGTTTATCAGAAGAGACATAAAGAATTTCAAGAATTTGATATGAATGTTGTTTTGGGGTTTGAGAATTAATATGATGGATATTGAATAATATTACTAGAAACCCAAAGAGAGAGAGGATGAAGGGAGAAAGGTGACGGGATTTAATCAGACAAAATTGAAAACCGGGATTTACGCGCGGCTGGCCTGGCGGCAAACACTTCAACTGACTTACCAGAAAACAGGTGGCTGTCGAGCTGGGTCAATATGGTAATTTTGATCCTTGTAGATTTCTGTGTATTGAAAATTACTTTTTTTTTTTTTTTTTTTCCTTTTTGAGATAATGAAATAGTAATTGTTAGACCTTGTTCTACCCAAATTTATATAAAGATAAATTTTACAAATACGAGGTTTTATCAAATTTTATTTTAATTATCGCACACTTTGATGTGATGATTTTAAAACCCTCATAGTCATCGATGACCGTGGAACGGACTATTTTTGCAATGTCTGCCACATAAACTTCATCTTGAATCAAAAGACAGAAGCAAGAAACGAACTTCGACAAAAGTATGGAAGTAGAAGCAGCATAAGCAAGTTCTTTTTAGTGGAATGTTCAAAGCTTTTGTGGTGAAGAAGATGGGTAGATTCGCAAGCAAGTGCAAGAACTAATACACAATTTTTACTCCGAAACATTCCCCGGAGAAATCACGGGACAAATACATATGAATCAAGAAACGTAATTTCTTAAATCGAAGTGCCTCAAACAAGGCTCACAACTGCTGAGCACAGATCAAAAGTAAGGCCAGCAAAAGAACATTTCTATATCCCTCACAGAATCTAGATACACAAACAGCAGCCATCTTTAAAAACCACAGGCTTCCGTTCCATTGGAGGATTCACTAACTAGTCGCAGGTAATATATATATTGGACTAGACTTCAAGTTATGCATTTGTATTTTAGTTGCTTTCAGCATCAGAAAAGATTCAGACGGGGTTCGAGGCCATCAATGCAAAAGCTAGAGGGTACAGCTACAAGCTCTATGCGCCCTGTCCATTCCTCTCCTGGCTTCAGAGTGATGTTCTTTTCTATTGCTGCTCCATCTATGCAAATCATCTGTTTGTATTCATCATCTCCAAAATCTGCCATTGCTTTAGATTTCTTCTCCCACAGATTCCACACAACTACATGAGAGAGAATTATGGTTTGACGATTGATCAGATAATTGCCATTCAAGTAAAAGATAATGGCAACATTGAGATTTCTTTCTTGGCAGGGAATGCTCTCAAATGAACCCCAAAGTAATTTGAAGATATGGGAAATAACTTTTCTCAGACAAGAACGACTTTAAAGAAATTTTTATGTTGAAAAACTGTGGGACAATATTGATTATCTATGTGCTACTCCAAAGAGGGTAATGACAAATATATTTTCTAATTTTCCCCATACTTCTGAATTGAACATTATTGGAGAAGGCGTCTCATTAGTCGTATCTTGTTTCTTACCAACATCTGGTAGTCCTTCCTTCCTCATTACATATGTCCGCTTCTTCTCATGATCCAAAACAGCAACACACTGAGGAGAGCTAAGATAAACACGATCTACCTGCAAGCAAGAGCAATATTCTATTTAACGTAAACTACTAGTTTCAACAACCTAAAGTGCAGAAAATGGTCATAAGATGCTACAACATATTTCCACAGGTAAATATCAGATTGAACTAAGCTGCATAACTAAATAGGATTCCACTTTTCAGAAATTCCTCTAAATAAGAACATAAAAAAACATGCAAACACACATACTTTGCTTGCTGTTCCAATCTACACTGCTAATATCTTCATTGATGGAAAGTAAATGCAGCAATACTTTAATCTACGAATTGGGGAAAAAAAAAAGAAAAAGACTGAAGGCAAAACTTCTGAAATGTCATGCATAAGAAGATTTACCTCTGATCCAAATGTAATGGCGTCACCTTGCTCTGTAACGCGCTCTCTTCCGCAAAGATTGTCTAGGTAGTCCAGAGTTTCTAAACCTTCTATCCTCACTTCACTGTGGAGTATAGAATATATAATCATGAGAAATAGACAACTAGATAATTATCATTATACACAAGTGCCATCTATCATTTATTGTATTCAAATGCAACAGAGTCCAGTTAAAATAGTTGACGACTTCAATTTTTAGTATGCAGAACTTCCAATAATAAAACATGTATTCACCACATATCATACACCATATCTTCGTGGAATTGCAAAGTTCTGTTCCTGACAGTGGGCCACATGTATGGGGTCAACTTTGGCTTGGTCGTGGCCTAAAATATATTTTAAAAACTCATAAAGATCCATTTACAAAGAATGGAATATCTCAATTTTGCAGTTTACCTTATATCAGAAACAGACAAGTAGGTATGATAGGCAAACAAGAAGCTGAAAGGCTTCCCATTTATGTTCCTGATGCGAGATATCAGTATCAAGTTCCCATCTGATGCCAGACAGACTCGAAGGCGAAATTCAAAGCTGATAAAAAGAAAGAGAAAACTTAATTAGTACACAGAATATACCGCTGCTACAAGAGTAACAAACCAAACATAGATAAACAAGGCAAAATATTCAAGGTGTTATCTTAAATAAATCATTTTTACACTTCTTTCATGTAACCTTCTACTTTGATTAGATTACAGTGCCTCTAGCTTTTCTAACCAACAGTTTCAGTATATAATGTTACATCCAGCCATGTCGCTTTCCATACCAGGGGTGTATATTATAAATTCTCAATATCAAAGACTCTTACTTTAAAAAAGTAAACAATTAACATTTTCATTCTTCCTAATGAAACTTGATCTTTCTAAAAGCAACTTCTTTGCTCCTCAGGAAAAGAACGAAGTCCAGACTCCAGACTGGGCAAAATAGTCCAGAGCAATAACATGAAGTTAAAGATTTATAAATATAAAAGTAGAATCCTGATCAGTGGACACAGGGTTGCTGCAGTGAAAGTTCTCACATGAAAGCCAATTTCTCAAGGGCTACAATACAAATGATTGCAAAACACTAGTTATCAAAGTTTCAAATTTGCTGGAGCACCATAAAACCAGAAGTAAGTTAATAGAGCTCCTAGGCAAACAAGAATTTACCTATAAGGCCAGCACTTCATATCTTCTTCGACTGGTCTAAGTAGTAAGTCAACAAAGGATTTACCAAGAGAATCATTTGGATGCAAAGGAGGAGGATTTTCCTCAATTGTCCAAATTTTGTTTCTCAAAAATCCATGCTGCTCAAGCGGACCACAGTTTCCAAACTGAAGCATTGTTAAGATACATACATTAACAAGATTCACGTGAGTTAGATTTTACTAACATATACAAATAATAAGTGGTGTACCTGGGGAAAGCAAATGGAGATTCCTCCTCGCATTGCTTTTGGCGACTTAAAGATGGCCTGCAAAGTTTTGAAAGCCGCTAGAAAGTATTTCAATGCCATAAACAGAAAAGAAAAGAAATGGATGGCCAGGTCAATAGGAGATTACACTATTCAAGTTTGACAGTGAGTTCAAGTCTTTGTTTTGGGACTAACAATCATATTTGAAACTTTTAAAAACAGTGGTGGGCATTATGCAACTATAAATAGCTGATAGCAGAGTACTATTATCTAGCATACTATATTATATGCCTGCAATCACAGCATTCATCCGGCTATACATTAATAAGAGAAATCTGGTCACAACGTGATTAACTTCTCCACTAAAGCTTTGCTTCCTTTGCTTGAATAATCAATTAGCAATTAATTTTGTACACTTAATCTGAAAAGTTCTTCAAATTGAGGATATTTTGAACTATTGAAAAACATCAAATAGCTCTAGAAAAGCCCCAGCAGCAATTTGATCCTGTAGTGGGCTTAAAACCAAAAGTACAGAATAGCTTGAGAAAGATTGTATTAATTCACAGTTTCACTTCACACTCCAAATATCCCCTTTAGTTCTGACACATCTGCAATGTCAATGTATGACATCTGATGTTTAACATTAGCCTTGTTTAGATGTAAGTTTCAAAGTCAAAATGCACATGTACAACTCGACCCTAAAAAGTTGTATACCTCTTGTGGTATCAATTCACTGAAATCCTTGGACATGATCCAACTTTTCAAATATAAAACATAATCAACTTAGTTAATACCATCTATTTCACCTTCTTCTCTTGTAAAGTTTGTCATTACATATAATATGAAATAGCATGCTAGTTAAGTTTTTCTCCGAAAGTTTTATATTTTCTTTGGTTTTATTTCCATATCACCTTCAAGCCACTGTAATCGAATAATTTTCAAAATCGCCAAGAATAAAAAATAAATTATGTATTAAATTTGTTGGTGGCTATCAGGATCAAAACCCCACCTTACTACTGGTGAATAGAAGTTCTTCACCTCTGTCATTCCTCCACGAGACAACTTGTCCTCCATGCAGACTGACCTGAAATTTTTACAAATATTCAGTAACAAGAACTTTAAGAAAATCACTGTTGAAAACCAAACAAATCAAATCAGGATATATGGTAATTAAAGAAACTAATGTGAATACAATATCATCAATTTCTATATGCACAAAATATCATGTTAAGAAGGATCACTTGTATCTTACTCGTGCTGAAGCTCCTTGAGGGCTCCGAAGCACAGCGTGCTTGATCCCATTACAGTCCTCTGTTAATTCGAGAGATGCTCTATGGTCCCAAACTGCTGCAGAATGCCCCATTCTTCAGAGCAGAAAATCGAAACAAAAGAAACGTCTCTTTCCTATCTAGTTGCCAAAACAACACCAAAGTCCTGATAAACTCCTTGAATGCAAATAATGACGTTGCTGGAAAATGAAGGAGACAAATGTCACTTTGACAGCTAATTAACTGAACTAACTCCAACACCTTTCTTGTGAAAAAATTGCCAGCTATTCAACATTTCCTATGCTGCCCTCATCATACACCCTCAGATTCAGGAAATCCCTTGACTTAAATTTGTTACAGATAAACAGATATGCTTTTACCTCCCAGAGATTGCCATGAATATATAACGTTTGGCATTATCCCACAAGACTTCTCCTCTAGCCAAAATTCTAAGGCAAACACGTATTAAAACGACTAATAACCACATTCTCTAAGGCAGAACCATGAAAGGTCCCAAACCTTCAAAAGATCAAACAAATTAGAAAATCAACACACAAAATTCTTAACCAAAACAATTGACAACAAAAGAAGACAAACCCAACTCCCAATTAAATCTAAATGCAATAACACCATATTTAATCAAGAAGGAAAAGAAAAAGAAAAAATTCCAGCAGAGTCAGAAAATTCCGTGCAGTTTCTTAAGTTTCAAATAAAACCCAACTCGACTACAACAAGAACTAGAGTCACCATGCAATAACTTTTTAAACTTTCACACGAAACATTCAGATTCAAGGAAGCCCATTTTAAGAATACAAATAAATGACCATCAATAGTAAAAAAGACCGATAAAAATGTGAACTTTATGCAAGAAACAGTTTGGAATTGAAGTGTGATGCAAACTCGAAGTTAATTAAGCATTAATTAACTGCAGCTATGATTCAAAAGCAACAATTGCAGAGAAACAGAACCTGAGCTGAGAAGCAGGAATGTGGAAACATGGGATGTCTCGAATAAATTAATGAAACATTCATGTGCAGAGAAAAATGGGTTTTACTTATTAGTATTTATTTCTCTGCAGGAAAGAGTGGAGATACGTAGAAATGCTAAAATGCACCAGTTTTTTACGTACAATGAGCAAAGAAGGAATAAAAAATAAATAAATAAATCAGGTAATATTTTCATTAAAATTCTTTTTTCTTATCCATTTTGAAATTTTTACTGTTGAGATATGCATTCTGCCGCTTTAAGTTTTTAAAGTTAAAATTTTAAACTTTTATTTACTCAAAATTTTAAGCATAAAATCTTTTTTCGTAGTTATGATTTGACCGTCATTATTAAAGATTTGCTCTATTTTTAATCTTTGTCCTTTTCTCAACAAAGTAGAAAAAATATTGGACTCGTGGGAATAATGAAAACAACTCGAGCAAAAAAAAAATATATTTATAGAATAGAAATTGACGTTTTAAATTTATAATATTTAATTGATCTTGACAATTATATCAAAATAGGAGTCTGCGGTAATCACCCCAAAGAAAATTACAATAATTAATTTTATAAATTTTGATGGTAATTTTTCTTGATTCTAGTGTGATGGTATGGAATCCAAACATGGAATTTATAAATTTAAAATGATTCTATTCCAACAAGTCCAAAACTTGCTAATAAATTTCTAAATCTAGCACGTAAAGTTCATAAAAGAAATTCACTCCCTAAAAAGAAAAATAAATAACCATTAAATGCAGTTTTTTTCTACATGAGTGTGTGTGTGTGTGTGTGTGTGTGGCCTAAGGAGTGGAAATAATGCATGCTAGCCTAGGTGTGAAGAAAAGTTGCAACCCGTTTGGTTTTTTTTCAAAACTCATTTTTATATTTTTAATAATTTTAGAGATGGTAATAATTTTATTAAGTTTTAGTATAATAATAAATATATATTTTGATCACTTATATTTATATATTAATTATATAGGTTTGAAAATAAAAATGTATTGACTTTATTTTACATAAAAAACGTAAAATATTAGTAGGTTTGAAAATTAATTTAGAAGATGCTAAAATGTTAATAAGTTTAAAAATATTTTTTTAAAATAAATATATATTGTATTTATGATGAAAACAAATTAAATAAGTGTATTTTTTGAGTTTAGAATAATAAAAGAAAAAAAAATCCTCTAGAAATAAAAAGTAAAACAGGCCCTAAATCTTTTTTTCTTTTTTTTTTTAGGTAAAGAACAATTAAAAAAGGTTGACAAGTACATAATATATATTGAGAAATGAGCCAAAAAAATGCTTATATGGCAATCATGGTTTAGGGCAAGATTTGATTTTGATTGGTGGACAAATAATAGTGATATACTCCATATTTTCTTGGAAAGCTATAGATTAGGCTTTGACAATGTGGTGTCTATCTAACTTTCCAAATTGAGATAAAGGTTACCTTTATTTTATTTCATGAAGAAATGAAATGTTAGACAAAAGAAAATAAAATCAAATATATACATACATATATATATATATATATATTCTCAATTTCAAACCTGTCTTTTCAAATTTTATTTTTCTTATAATTTTTTTTATAATAATGATGGGATAATATAGTTCGTTTATAAATACTTATACCTATAATTTTATTATTGATCATGTGTTCGAACAGAGGTGTTAGGAAATTAGTTAGTATTTTTTTTAAAAAATTTTAAAAAAAAAGACTATTTTAAAACAACCAAAATAAATTTCCCTATCATTCCCTTTTTTTCCCCTCACCCAAATCCTGATACCAAATGAAGTTTTAATTTTTGCTTTATCAAGAAAAAATTATGACTTAATTGAAAAATAAATATCACGTGACAAGGGGAGCCCACCAAGTTGGGCAAAATTGTTAAAAGAGTCAAGTGATTTAACGGGAGCAAACAACCCAAGAAGTGGCATTGTCAACCTCAAATCATTGACCATAGACGCGCAGGTCAAAAAGCTTTTTATATGTTGACTAATTTTTATTTTCATTAATTTTTCCACTTTTATTGTTATTAGGACTTTGGGCCTATAAAAGAGTACCTCATGACTTCGAAGGTCTTCTACCTCATTTTCACAGCATTTTTAACTTAGTTTAAAATATTTTTAATAATTAAACAAATCATATTTCTACGTTGGCTATATTAATTTATAATAAAAGTATATTTATTTAACAATATTTTTTACATGAAAAAACTTAAAATGTTACTAGTCATGTTCGCTAGATGTATTTTTATATATTTATTTTTAAGTTTGACAAAAAAAATTTGAAATTTAAAATAAGAAATATTTCTAATAAAATTTCTTAATTTTCAAATAAAGATAAATTAAAAAAAAAATCCCCTTACATATTGACAATGAAAACAAACACCCTCTAAAACATCCAAAAATATGATTATAGTATCAAATACTGTTCTGTTTCTTCCCTGGCTCAGTAGTATCATCCCGGCAATCTGAACTTAAAAATGCATTCCAGGTTTTGCCGAGATTAGTCATTAGATACATGGAGTTCTTACAGTACTTTGCACTCCATTGCTATAGTTAGAAGTAATTTTGGACTTGTAATTATGCCAAAATGACAGGATCAGCTTCGCGGAGAAAAGGCGGCTACATCTGCAGATTTGTCAATCAACGAGCAGCTACAGCATCTGTTCTGGAGCTAGCATCAAGAAGCTGATGAAGCTTAGCCACAGGGCTTCTATTCTCGTACGAGTCATCACCCTCATTCCTTCTGTCGGTAGAATCATTGTTGTTAACTCTTGCAAGTAGGTTGACTGTGCCAACTGGTTTCAGCCTCAAATCATCGATCCTGTGAAGATTTACTTCCTCCGTTTGGGCATCTTGTAATTTCTCCTGGGAATTCCACCCGTTTATAAGTTTGTGGAAGCTATAATCGATAAAATTCAAGCAATCAATCAGCTAAAAACAGGAATCAAATATGGCCCGGAAAGCATACCATTAGTGTAGCATTTTCAAGCTTCAGTTTCTGGGAGCTCTCCATTAATTTATCTCTCTCATATTTGAGAGTCATATTCTCAGTGGCTAGTGTCTGAACTTTGTTGGCCAGTTCCTCGGTCTCAGCCTAGACAAATGAAAAGTTGAAGCAAAGAAATTGGAAAAGGAAGAAACTAGGAGTTGAAGAAAATAACTATAAAGTAAAGCACAGAGGTGAAGACATAACAAACAGTTTGAAGGTGAAATACGAATTTATATGATGATCTGTTATTTTGATGTAGTAGTCACACCTGTTTCCTCAGTCTTGATCTTCTAGCAGATTCTCGATTGGACTGTTTCCTCCTCTCCCGTTTTAGCTCTCGCTCATTCTGTGCAGCAAGAAAGAAAACGCTCATGAGGGAACAAGAAAAGAATTATATCTCAGTTTCCTAGATTAGTAGCACCCATAAGAATTCTATCTCATCACATGCATATCCCAAAGCAACATCAAGTCTACACAGGTTTCCAAACTTTGGCATGGATATAACATGCCATCGTAACGTAATTGTTTTAGAAAGTCATTCTCAAATCAGACAAGATATAGAACCGGCTGCCCTGATAGTTGCCATGTCAACCTGTACAACCAGTCTAATTACATCAACTGTAATCACAATGACAGGATAATGGTTTGTTATTCATCTTTGTAAGTTAGACAAGGTACCAGCGGCCAGTCAGAGATTAATGAAGAAATTTACTGATTAAAAATACTAGCATAGGGGGTCCATCCATATCCAATCCAGAGATTAAATCCAGGCTTTCTGTGTCATTCTATACCACTTAGAGGGGAGCAGTTGCATCATCAATAAAGTTTTTATAACAGTGTACAGCAGTTCAGAGGGTGCATCAGTTTCAGTCGGTAGTTGTCTTCTTTTCTTCTTTTCAGAGTACAGAAGATTCATCCAATCACTGACCAATTTGGTTGACCTAGTATCAGGTTCAGTAAATGTCAAGCCAGTTTTGAAAAGGCTGATATACTCTCAATAAGATTCCATCAACTAAACTGGAAGCATACATAGGCATGCAAAAAGAAGAAACATGAATTATAAACAATGTTTCAATATATACCTGCAACCAGGCTTCATTTGGAATTGATGGCTGTGGAACATTAGTTGGACTGGGCTGCACGTTCAAGTCAGGAGGATCCTTCAGTTCCAAGACTGTGTTCATGTTCTCTGTTGTTTTTGCTGGTGTATTTGCAGGACAAATCATCTCTATCATCTTCTCAGAACATCGGCCCACTTCGGCAAATGGAATTGATTTGCTTTTCTTCCGAGCCTTGCCATCTCCTGTTTCTGGAAGGTTAAAGCATCAGACAAACAGTATGAAATGAAAGGAAAATCATAAATAATGCAACCTCTTCGATTCAAACTGCAGCAATAAAAACATCAACTCAAAAACTCCAGGGCTGATGGTATAATGACAAATTTCAGCAAAATTGTGTATGCTTGAGTCTGTATATGAAAGTTTGAGATGATTCAACATGCTTGACATCTCAATTTTATATAGCGAACACATAAAGAGGCCAAGATCCAACTTTTATGAATGAATAATGGCATTTTCAGCCATCAGAGGAGAGACTATCCAGAGCAATCATATCTCTGAGAGTTATCACCTTCAGCAGTAAAAATGATTATAGAGGACAATAACATAAACACAACTGCTTGGGTAAATAAGTGCATGTGCTGAGGAAAGCTTACGTATATACTTATACACATACTTTGAATGAAGAACCTGATGTATCTGAAAGAATTATAGCATCTAAATTCAAGCTAATGCAGGAAAGACTACACAAAGCTTTGTATGAAAAAAGATTTCTACTAGGATAAACTTTTACCACAGTTAGGAGATCCTTGTCGACTTCTCTTCTTGCCGCTCTGACCAGCCTATTAAATGATAACAGATTAAAAAGAAAGGCAATCTTCTTCAAATAACACTAACAAAACAAATAACACACCATTTTCGCAGTTAGAGATCCTTACCTCTGCTGAAACTCCATTACTTCCATCACTGGAAACTTCAGTCTCCTCACTGTTCATGAAGAACAAGATTTGGCCATTTAGTCAACATGATATGTAGATAAGCAGAGAAAAAATTCCACATCATCTACTTTAAGTATGATTTACGGCAAGTTCTCTACTACTACTAAATCTCTGAGAAACTGCTGTGTCCTCAAATATCCACAAACCTTTCTAACAGTCTATGATCTGTTCCATGTTCACCACTGTCAGCATTTCCATTGCCTATTGATGTTGCAAGCCCATCATATTCTTTCAACTTCTTCGTAAAGCCTCCATCTGTATTGCCTGATGACTTGACTGGTGTGTCCATGCTAAAAGCAGTACCAGCCTAAATACCCATACAGGTAAAAATCAAATCCTGCTCCTCACTAACTCTGACAGTTATTTCTATAATATATTTATCCTTGCGGACAATTCTCTTGCGAATCTAAAAAAATTAAAAATTATAGAACTAATAATTCCATGATTTTGCCCACAGCAGCGGGTGGCAGACCATTTTCTTCAATTAAAATCTGTACTATAAACTACACAATTGAGTAGCACAAGAAGCCACAATTTGAAGTCTTAACATATGTGAAACTTACTATAGGAATTCCAGGATGACCGTAAACACCTCCATGAGCATAGAATGCGGCGTATGGAGCCCCATAAGGAGGGATCATAGACTGAAAAAATAAAAGCTTGAGTGATAAATTACTCTAGGTTGGCAGTCTATTTATCAATATGAGAAATCAGACAGACCTCTGCAGCACCTAGATAGTTAGGGCAATACCTGTGGTGGTGCCCACATGTAAGGCGGAGGGGCATGAGGAGAAGCAACAGCTGAGTTTAGATATGGTGGTACTGCAAGTCTGGGACCATAGTAAGCCTGACGATTAATCACCAGTAATTACCATCAATAAATCCTCAAATATGATGAAAGGAATTTTATTACCCAATTCTTGTTGAATATAGGAGGAAAGTTATGTTGACAGAGCGCATCACCTGCATCATTGCCCAATCAGGATATACATGAATGTTACTCTGGTCCTGCCAATGTGAAAGGCATTTAAACCTACTCAGAAAGGAACTTCTAAAGATGGTTTATGGAAAAGGAAACAGTATAAGAAAGAAACCAAAACAAACAACAAAAGACTCATAGGAGAATTCAGTGTTTATATGCACACTAGTCAGGTGTGCATAAAGTGATTTTCTTAGTAAATACAAAAAGAAATTGAATCTCCAATTAGACAAGAAAGTTCCCCCGATCCCATTTTAGTAAATGAGAACTAAATTTCTAAGGTAATTTCCATGCTCACCATTGCAGGTGAAGATGATTTTTCAGGCTTGGAAGCCTTCCCTTCTTCGCTATTTCCCATGCTACGTACTAATTACAGACTGCAGATTAAGTCCAACACCAATTCAGGAACACCTTTTGATCTTTGGCCAAGTGAGATTGCAAGTATCAATGTTCTGCAAGATGAAAAGCCCACATGAGACGAAATGTCATTTTAGGTAAATAGGACTTCAAATCCCACTAAAATCAGATAAACAAAACTTCAGCTCTATAATACAACATTTCAGCCAAAATTACATGGCTATTGCCTTCTTAATAGTAGGTCAGAAGCTTAAAAGTTCAGCCTTGAGAGGCCACTTGAAGTTTTTCATAAAGCTCTCCTCTCATTAACATGTAATCCAAGAAAATTCCTCCTTTTAACTCAAGAATGGATTCTGAAAGGAAAAAAGTACTACTATAAAATTTGTATTTAGTATAAAAAATAACAAAGATATGCAAAAAATTCAATTTTTTCAAAAAGGAAATCATTTTAGAAAATATAGGCAGTTTTTTGCAATATAGTGAAACGATACATTAAAGAAGTGAGCAATCAAAATTTAAACCAAAGACCATCTCCAAACACCTCCAGAAAATGAGTGAGTAGAACGATGCTAGGAATCTTCCCACATACCACAGAGTGATTAGTTGCATAACAGGACTCCATCACTTAATTTCGCACGGACAACTAGGTCATGAATTACGAGAAAAACTGAACTGTTAGGATCGACTTGGATCAAGGATTTAACAAGGGAAGTGAGAATGAAAAAAAAAAAAGAAGTAAAATCATGAAAACAGAATCTACAACTACTTTTTTAGGAAAAACTAATTATCCATGCTACAACAATTTGAATATGGTTATATATCATGAAAATACAAATAGAGTAGACGTATATATTCAGAATGAGGTTGACTATCATGATAACAAATAAAATAAATTAACAAATTTGTCTTATAACTAGATTTCTACAAGCATTTACTTCATGTTTTCCAACCAAATCGAGGAAAATTATTTCCTTTGTATTTTCCACACTAATATTCAAGATCCTCCAGAATTAACGAAAATATATTTAAATTACTCCAGGTTAAATATGTGTGATGATAAACACACTCCATCTTTATTTCAGCACTCCATGCGCATGAGTCCAGCACATGGAGCATGAATAAAGATTTGTGGCGTATTTATCATCACTTGAACCAACTAATAACTACAGGTGGAAATTAATTACATAACATTAAGATCTAATTGAATAAAATTATATTATTGTCCAATTGAATAAAATTACATATAACCCGGGCTTGAGGATGTGTTCTTGCAAAGTAACAACCAAGGGTTCCACCCCAATGGATATATTAGTTAAAATTCTTATTAAATATGTACTTTATGGATAATTATGTAAATTATTGTGCCTTAACTAATTTACTTTTAACTAAAAATTCTCGTAAATTAATTTAAATTTAAATTATAATATATAATTTAAATTTTTAAATATTATGGTCAAAATATATTTTATATATTTTAAATAAAAAGGTATCACTATTTCATCCCATATATAAGGTGGAATATTGATGGAATGAATTATCCAACAAAAATCATAATTTTGCCGACTTGAGTTTTATCACGCAGTCAGTCACCCAAAGTAAACATATGATTATATTGAATATTTTAATATATCCACCTTATTATATTATAATGAAGTAACAGAGGAAAAGAAGCAACAAGGGCTTTCTTGTCCTTTCACTATTTCCTTCCAACACTGGTACTGTAATAGAAAAGCTATCTACCGCTCTCAGTCCAAGACAACCTAGTATGTAATGACAAATATATCCTCGTCAACCCACTATAATTCGAAAACTGAAAACCATAAAAGATTTACATACAGGGACCCAGCCACAAGAAATTGTGAAAGTTCAAAAGCGAAATTAAAAAAAAAAAAGAACTTCCCAAAAACTTGTAAATCTATGTATTAACCGTTCTATAACACTTCTTAATCCGGCATATCAGTTTCAGAACTTCTTTAATTCAACCGTAACAGGTCAAAAAATTTCACCCCTTCTCCACCAAATTAGAAAAATGGAAAAAAAAAAAAAAGAATTCTTTTTTTCCTCTCTCTCTCTCTCTCTCTCTCTCTCTCTGCTGTACATACAACAGATTCAACTATTCCAAAAAAAAAAATAATAATAATACTAGAACAGCAAAATCAAAACAAGGAATTTCAAAATCAAAGTTTGAACCAAAGAAAATTACAAAAAGATGAGAATTCAGAGTGACCAGCAAGCATGCAAGACACAAAAAATTGAAGGATTTCTACTAACAGTTTCAGAGACTAAGCTCAGCGTTCAACATACCTCGGAAAATGGAAGATGGAAAATGGAAAAGGCAAACTGGATTCCAAACCCAGTTCAGGGCTCTACACAGCGTGCATTTTTTCTCTCTCTAAGAAAACACAGAGCCATGAGTGAAGTTTTAGAGAGAGAAAGTCGGGAGAAGACGAAGAAGAAGAAGAAGAAAGCGAGTCAGAGAGAGGAGCGCCAAGGCAACAACAATCCACGTCACGCAACACGTGTCCTCGTAATTTAAAAAAATGCCAATGAATTGGACTTTGGCTCCAATATTCCTAAAAAAAATCTCATATTTTAATATATGTATGTAAATATATAGATATATATATTATTTTTTATATATTTTAAATTTAAAAATAATATTCATATTTTGAAATTAATAATATACTGTATTTAACACCAAATATTCTTTACTTTATATTTAATTAATTAGGCACTATTTAAGAAATATGAAAATTTAGTGTTCTAGAATTTTAATATAATAAAATTTAATTTGCACAAAGTCACAATTAAATTATCAAATAAAAAAAATATAAAAATAACAATAGCTAATCAACTGGATTTATTTTGTTCAGTTTTCGTATAGCATGTTAACATATCAAAATTTTAATTTAAAAAAAAAAAATTGATTAGTTTTAATTCGATTTTTATAAAAAGAGCACTCTAAAAAATAAGGTACAAATCTAATTGTCAAAGCCTACGGTGTAGAGCTACGGGAAAATTCGTAGTGAGCTGGCACGTAAAAAATCGTGCTGGCAGAATAATATTTATTCCAACGTCATCTTCTGCCGTACACGTGTTTTCTGTAGACTGAATCTACGCAGGATGTTGTTAGCCAACTAATATGTGGATGACGTGTTCTTTCTTTTTAAGAAAATTAATTGGAGTTGATGGAGAATTGGAATCCGGAATGGGGCCCGGACCGCTTGCCAATTGGAGGTTTTTGTCTCGGTTTAAAAGGCATGGTAGTGCAAAGACGTTATTGCCCTTGCTTGCTCATCCTTCAGAATCCAGGAGGCTTTTGTTGTCTACTTGTCCAATCATATCTGTAGCAATTCGAGGGATTGTTTAAAGGCTTCTAGTCATTTGCTCTAGGTCGTGGTCAACTTTGTATGGTGATTCATAGATACATGTAAGTCTCCTACTTAGATTTATATATCTTCCTTTTATCCCACTTTAATATCTAACTTTTGAGTACGATTCTTTTAAAGCTGTGTCAATTGGTATCAAATCCACCCACTGTTCTTCCTAATTGTAATTGTGTGGCATGAGATAATGTGGCAAATACAGTATTCACCCAAGGTTTGGACTTAATGGGAATCTAACCGGAACGGGCCGATGAGCGAGCGTGGTGGATTATAATAATCCTACTTACAAAGTATGAGATTAGAATTCGACATTTGTATATAAGATTATGAATGCGAGATTTTCATGGCATTTGGTCTTATATTTTAATAGCTAACCTTTAAAATATAATTTTTTTAATGTTTTATCAAGGACATAACTGAGTTTGTCTTTCTCAATCTTACATGACAATGGAGTAAGCATTTTTCAAGATCCACCCTCTAATCTAATAATGTGGATGGACAAAGAAGCAACAAACTCGTCGCATATCAATTCACTAAGGGCTAGTTTGGATTTATGAACGGAATTAGTAGGATAAATTGGATAGAATGGAATTGGATTGTTTATAAATATTATAATATTTTTAAAATCCCATGTCAATATACAAAATAGATGATATTCCGTGTATAAATCCCATGATTCTCCATTTCATTGCTCGCTACAACTTTTAAAAAATTAATAATAGGATCAAACTTTCAATGGTGAATAAAAATTCAACCTATCATGGACAATTTCAAATTCATTAAAATCATAAACCCCAACTTCCTGACATTCTCAACAACAATAGAGCCCATCAGGGTGGACGGAGTATCAGCCAGGAAAGATTTTAGATGGCCATGAGGAGATAGGTTCAATGTGGGCGTCGCCGCCATTTGGGTCACAGCGGCGAAAGTACGACGAGGTGGGTTTGGTGGTTTATGGGGACGTCCAGAGGTGCTGGCGGTTGCAGGAAGGGCTTGATGATATTATGACTGCAAAAAAAACACCATGGTAGCAATTGATTGACTAGAATAAACTTTTGGGTTTCAGCCTAAGGAGTCGAATGTTTGATAGGGGATCTGGTCTTTTAGACAATGTGTATATATAATTGCATGAATTTGGAGAGGCATTTTGGTCAGAATATTCAGTCTTCAGGTACAACGTTGGAATTTCACATATAATTGACTTTTGGCCAAATATCTGGATAATATTATCTTGGTTGTGAGGGGTTGATTATTTATCAATTAAATGGTTGATTCCCTATCATAACGGAAAAGAGTTATGGACTGGCATTTTGTATACCAATTGCTTAATCTAGGCTGATTATATTGTCCATCATCCTTGATCGAGCCAAAAAAAAAAACGAGCCCTTAGGGTTAGTTTGCTAGCATGGATTAGGTCTGGATAAATGGGTAATCATGTACTTATTATTTGATTAAAAATTATGCAACCCATGAAAATGAGTTGGTTCGATATGTAATCAAGCCCATGTTGGATGATTTTGTACCAATATAGACAACCCAAATCATTAGTACGACGTTTGCTTCATAATTAAATTTTTCTAAAGAAAATGATCTATTTTTTCTTAAATTTATTTATTATATCTCCTTTTATGAACATTTTAGAATAAGGTTTTATATTATATAATGATCTTTTTTGTAATTATTTTTTTACTTGATGTATGAATAAAAAATTAATACTTGCATATACTATGGACATAATTAAATGTTTTAACTTTAGAATCATATAACAAAAATTTATAAAATTGTCAATTTTCTAACATTTCATGTTAAATCAAACTTCACCTTTAACAACAGGATACATTATACATGTATATGCATCATTTTTAAAATACAGGGAATATTTTCGGAGTGTTTGGTTAATCCTATTTAAAAGATTTTATAAACTTTAATATTTTATAAAATATTTTTGAAATTTATAAATATGTTAGATTTTATTTTAAAAATAAGTTTTTGATATATTTGGATAAAATAAAATTACGAATCTTTTGAAATATTAGTAATGATAATTTTGTAATTAAAACTATCAAAATTAAATAAATTTATTAAAATAAAATTTTATTTTAAAAATAAGATAAGATCTTTTTACTTTTTTAAAAAAAACAACTTATAAAATCCAAGGAGCTTAAAAAAAATTATCTAATAAAATATTTTAAAAAATTTATAATGTAAAACGCTCTCTAAAATTTGTGTTCGACTTAAAAAAGCGCTCCACGTTCGATGACCCATTGCTGTCTTTGACGGGCTCACCGCACCGGATCCGGATCCGCCATGCCACACTACGCCCGGTCAAGTTTGCACCCATTTTCTTTTTAGGGTTTTATGATAATCACAACACTTTCAGCAAAGGGACCACTCCCACCAGGGCATCCTTACTCACTAAACAAATCAATTCCTCGGTCCCCACCTCTGCCTATTAGTCTTGTTTGGTGGGAAGCATGAAAAACATGTAAGGTAGATTTTTTATTTTAAATAGTATTTTATTTTTTATTTTTTATTTTAATATATTAAATATATAAAATAATATTATTAATATATATTTGACGTATAATAATAATTTTAAAATAAAAAATAAAAAATATTATTTAAAATAAAGAATCCGAATTTAAAAGTAAGAGGATTAAAATCTTATTTTCTCTTTACTTGAAACTAAGAGATATTATTTAATTATTTTTTATAGTTATAACTTATAAGAGTCTCTCATCATGTACACTCTTTAATATTTCCTCCATCCCAAGCCCATTTCACTTGACATAAAATTTTAAATAAAAATTAAAAAATTAATAATTCTTAATATGATTTATTGGACCACAAATGTCAACTCCTATTTAAGTACCTAAGTAGCTGATTTAGTAAGGGATTCCAGCATACTTCCATAAATTTGACACCTTGACTCATGGAGGAAAATACTCTGCCAAAATTACGGAAGAGAAGAGACTGCATTTTTGGAGGCACCACCCTGAGTGTACCCATCCACATGACCCTTGACCCAAGCATAACCCTATTATGTGTTATACTGTTATATGAGTTCTTTAATCAACTATTTAAGAAGAAGTGAGTCGTTTGTTGTCTTATGGTAAGTGGCGTAATTATAAAAGTATTTAGGATATTCGTAAGTGACGATAGTTTGAATCTTCTTATAAATTGAAAAAGACTCCAAAATTAATAGAGTCCTGTGTGTTGTTCCTCCGGACAAGAAAGAGAACGAGCTACGTGTCCGTTCAGGCATAAGTCGCTCATATCATATCTGAATTTAATTAGTGGTTGAACAAGAGGGTCAGGTCAGTTATTCCCATAAATTAATAAGAGCGCAAGTACTAAAACCCCGATAATTATATATATAAAAAAATAAAATTAGACCTTCGTTAATTTGAAAATTACTACATCAAATTATTTCATAATATTTTTTTGAAGAATAGTCTCGTTGTTGTAACAGTGATAGTATTTTTTGAAAAAAAAAAAAATGTTTTGAAATATCATAAAAAAATATGGGCAACAAAGTTAAAATAAATAAAATAGTGTGTTTATTCAAATAATTTGTAGTCAATTTTCTGGCGCAGTGTTTTTGTAAGTTGTGATAAGTGCATCTTTTATTAAATGGGAGAAATACACTTCATATTGTCCACCGATGGCAAAATTGCCACTTCACTGTCCAAATGGGGACAGAAAAAGGTACCGGCACTCGCAGCACGTGCTTGAGAGGGGGTCCACAAGACACCAAAGTGGTCCACGAGCTGACATGTCGCGCAGGCAACGGCTCTGACCCGGGGGTGGGGGTGCCATGGTAAAGCTAAAAAATAACGACTTTGAACGGTGACGACGTGGGTAGTGTTGGATTCGCCACGTTAGCATTTCTGGAGCCGTTGGATGGATTTTGGGATGGACGGAGATCGCGACTACTCTGAAGAAAATGGGACTGGATCACCGCGATCATTAGAATATAAAGGATTAATTTCTCTGTTATGTCTGAATTTATCACAATAATTGATTAGGTTACTCAATTACTCTCCTTCAGTAAAATATGGTGTGTGAAGCACGAAGGAATGAATGTTTGAGTGGTTGAAAGAGTCGGTCTTGAAAATTAAAGTATTGATAGGAATATTTGGAGTTCGAATTTTTTTTCTAAGTGATTATATTTGTCTATAATTTAAAAAAATAAAATTTCACAAGTTTAAGACCTAAATAATAATAATAATAATAATAATAATAATTGAGCCTGCACACCTTTTAGTAAAATTTAATATTTTGGAAAATTAAAATTAAATACTATATAGTGTATTTCTACTATAAGATGGATGTATATGATATTTGTTTGAGTTTAAGACTCAAAAAGAAAAACTGAGCCTACACACCTTCCAGTAAAAAACTATATACTGTTTAGTGTATTTCTACTCTAATATGGGGTTGTGTGACACGTGATCTTTCCAGCCTGAATTTGGGCCATAGTGTTTTTACTCTGATGTGGGTTAAGGATAGTCTGTTAAATCTTCTAGGCCTGATTATTGGGCCACACAGAAAGACCCAGGTGAAGAGTTTTGGGCTTAAAGTTCTTGGTGCAGGGACTTGGGCTTCAATGGTATCGGTGGCTTTCTATTTGGCCCATTCTGCCCATGAAAGAGAGTACTAGAAGTTTGAAAGTACCAAATTACCATCTCTAATAAAAAAATATATATGAATAAATACTTATGGTAACTTATATATATATATATATTTTGTATTGAAGTTTTGTTATGTTTTTTTTTTCTTTGATACAAAAAATGAATCCAAAACTTATGTATATAAGAGAATTCTGGTTTTTTTGTGCCTAGCTAGTTTGTTAATCAATTAATCAAATTGAGCTCACTTTTTATGGTTAAGTTGAACAGAAGCAAGTTTTATGAACTTAGGTCCTGTAGACATATACAAGAAAGTAAAGCTCTCATTTATTTCACATTATTTTTTTCACTTAAAATATATAATTTTTAGGAGGTCTTGAAATTAAAATTTTTAAACAATTATAACTATTTATATATGATGAACCCTAACATGAATAATTATGATTATTGCAGTCCGAGACCTTTTAAGAAAAATACACTTAAAAGACAATTTTTTTTTTTTTTTTTGGGAGGAGCAAAGATATCACACCTGTCAGGTCTGTCTTTTCTCCTCTATATTCCTTAGATAAAAGTTCTGGTCTTGTGCCCACCCTGGAATCTAGTTGCTGGGAAGTTTTTAGTATATTGGATGGATGATTTCTTGAAAATCCCAATGTTTGTGAGCACTGTGCAGTTTGATTCAAACCCATGTCTAATCCATTCTTTCCTACTAAAATGATGCATTTAAGCTGCTATTCCATCTAAGGATGCCACATCTTTGAGTTCACTGTGGGGACAAGCCCCCACCTGAAGAACCCCAAGACCTCTATTTATATCCCCACAATCCTTATTTCTCTATTTGTAATTAGTTTTATCTGGTATGGTATAGAGCCACCTTCTTCGCCCCGACTTTTATCAAAAAATTTACTCAGTCATTGTTACAGAGTTTGCAACTGCAGAAAACAATTTGTTCAAAAGACTTGTCTTTTGCAGTTTTGCTTCTACCAGATCAAAAGTTTATTCTCTTTCTTGATTGGTTCATTGATACTATTTGGCCCTTGTTAATAACTCTGCTGGCAGATTATGTCATAGTAGTTGGAAATTCAACAGTACCATCAGTTTCTTGAGTTTGGATCCTAATTTTGCAAGATTTTGTCTGTTATCATTGACTACAAATAGTTTGATCAAACAAATTTGAATTGCCCCTCCTTTTTGTCTTGCATCACCGTGTCGTCTCTTTTGATCCACTGTCAGCAATTTTCTTTTAAAAATGGCTTGAACCTGATCTTAACATGATCCATACTTTCAAGTCAGATCTTTCCTCCGGTCTTTCTCTAAATAGCTTAGCTTCAACTTCAAAGCTCTCTAGCATTCCTAGAGTATAATAAGCTAACATTAAGCTTAGATATCAAGATTGAACTCTAGTTTGGTCTTACGAAAACAGCTTATGGCATCAAGACATTATCTGATAAACAATGGCATCAAGTGACTACATGAAAATTTGCTTAGCCAAGTAAAGCAATAAATTGCTCTTTCATTAGCCTAGGTGATTTTCGACACCTATTTTATTCATCTTTGCAGCAGGGGGATGGGGAATTCCAGAGTTGGCCAGCTGCAGAAAACAATTTGTTGATGGTATATGTCTTTTGCTTCTACTGGATCAAATGTTTATTCTCTTTCTTGATCTGTTCATTGGTACTGTTTGGCCCATATTCATAACTCTACAGGCAAATTATGTCATAGTTGTTGCAAATTCAACAGAACCATTAGTTTCTAGAGTTTGAGATTCTTTTGCATTAATCAAAAGATTTGAATCGTTCTCCTTAAATACAGTTAGGTCGTCTCTTCCGATCCACTGTCTACATTTCTTGTCAAATGGCTTAAACCTGATCATAATCAACTGTGGAAGTACTATCCAGTGTCTAGTATTCGTGGAGTAAAGGCCTCTATATAATCAGCTAATACTAATCTTTCTCATCGACACTTCTGTACTTAAAAACAATCGTGAGCTCTAGTCTGGTCTTACAAAAATGGCTTGCTTTTCAACCGAAAGATCTTCCATTAAGCAAGTCTTGGTTTCTTGGATGGTTTTATTGGTGATAATGGTTCCCCGGAGTTCTGCAAAATGTGCTTTCGAAGCCATCTTCAATTTCGGAGACTCCAATTCTGATACAGGTGGATTTTATGCAGCTTTTCCATCTCAGCAACCCCCCAATGGCATGACCTACTTCAGCAAACCAACTGGTCGACCTACGGATGGGAGGCTATACATTGATTTCCTTGGTAAGTTTCTATATTTTTCATTGAAATGATGGTAAAGATCTCTCTGATAGATTGATCAAGAATCACTTCTTTGCCTTGGAATGCAGCTCAAGCTCTGGGATTGCCATTTCTAAGCCCTTATCTACAATCCATTGGCTCTGATTACAAGCATGGTGTCAACTTTGCTACATCAGCTTCCCCTGTACTCCAGCCAAACTCTTCTTTATTTGTCACCGGAATAAGCCCTTTCTATTTGGCTATCCAGATCAACCAAATGAAGCAGTTTAAGGCAAAAGTTGAGGAATTTAAGTCTCAAGGTAACAAATTTGCTTGATAACAATCTGAAACTCAAATCTAATAATTGAAAAAGCATCTTGATTTTCATACTGCTGGTTGAATCTTTGTTCCCAGGACAAACCAATCTTCCTCAACCTGATATATTTGGAAAAGCCCTCTACACAATCTACATTGGCCAGAATGACATCACCCATGACGTAGCCTCTGTAGGCGCAGGTGGAGTGAAGCAGTATGAGCCTCAAATTGCTTCTGGAATCACCAATGCCATCAAGGTAACAACACTAGTTGGGCAATGTTATTATTGCTGGAAAGATCTTTGTAAATCCTGGCCTTGTCAACGTAGTTAGCAATTAGTCAATTCTTGGAAAATGCTTAAGAGTCATTTTAAAAATAAGAGCTACCCAGTGCCTTGTAGAGAATTCATACTATTCCCCAACAACTAATGTTGGATGCGGTTTTATTATTAGAATGTCTTTCTCACAGTTTCTTTCCAGCAGGAACTGAGCACTACTTTTAAAATTTGCAGGAACTCTACGGGTTGGGAGGGCGCACATTTTTGGTGCTTAATCTTGCTCCAATAGGCTGTTATGCAGCAGTTTTGGTGCAGGTTTCTCATGACAGTTCTGATATCGACTCATCTGGATGCATGATGTCTTTCAACAATGCGGTGAGGGAGTAAAACTCAGTGCTGAAGGAAGCACTTCAACAAGCAAGACAAGATCTTAAAGATGCTAATGTGATTTACGTAGACACTCATTCCGTGCTGCTAGAGCTTTATCAACACCCGGAATCTCATGGTTTTACTTCTTGAAGCCGAGATTTTGAAACATTACATTTAATCTGAGCTGGAAACACAGTTTAGGCCTATTAAAATGTTCTGATTCTTCTGCATTTTTCTGTATGCTGTTTGCAGGGATGCAGCATGGGATCACAGCATGCTGTGGATATGGTGGTGGCTCCTACAATTTCAATCCACAAGTTTTCTGCGGAAGCACCAAGGAGATAAATGGACAGAAGGTTACTGCCACTGCGTGCGGTGACCCTCAGAATTATGTGAGCTGGGATGGAATCCATCTCTCAGAAACTGCCAACAAGCTCATGGCATATGCCATCCTCAGTGGGTCTTACTTTGATCCTCCCTTTTCTCTTAATCAGTATTGTGATATTCAACCCATTGGTTGACATAATGACTATTACTTAGCAGGAATAATCAGCAATTGCTTATGTATGCTGAACAGTGAAATGAAATGAACATCCTGTCTCTTCCAATTGTTACATCCTGCTATTTTGATAAAAAGCACTGTTCTAGCATAATATATGAAAATATGTTCTAATGCATCAAAAGATTATAAAAATCAGCTGAGACTAATCCCAAACCCCAGAATTGCAATCGATTTCTAATTTGGATATCTACTGCCAGAATCTTGTTTGACACAGTAAAAATTTGATCCCTTCAATAATCTTCAATGGTTTTTTACATTTGGTATAAATATTACTGAAAACTTATGAGGAAAAGAAAAAAGGATTCAGAAAATTTCTCATAGCCATCAGTTTAACTAAACAGGTGGTGGTTTATGTATCTAATCAGTATGTCATTCTGGAATTATCATCAGCTCCAATCAGATATGAAATTTCAACTGGAAGAGAACAATTCTTCTCTAGAGTTTACACTTTGGCTTAATAAGCATAGCATCTTCTTTAGTTTGTTCTCTTCAAATTGCATTCATTGTGAATATTTAAGAGGTTAAGTGCTCAAGGAGTTGAGCTCATAATTTATTACTACCTTTTTATTGGATCGGTTTTTCTTTTTATTTAGACAAGAATAACAGTGACAAAGCATTCTGAGACAAGAAGAGTAACTTCCTTTTCCCAAAGAAACTAATCCTCTTATTACAACTTTAATTATTTCTCATTGCATAATTCTTGCCTAGATAGACAATGCAGAAATCATGCACCACACAGATTATGTTAACTAAGTAATAATGCCATGCATCACCGTGGCTTATGTAAACTGAGATTAAAAATCTATGACAAACTCTCTCTATTTGAGGTTCGGATTAGTAGTATATGTAAGGATAGAAACTTCAATAATATTCTTGGATTATAAGAATTACAAAATTAATCTGAGGAAAATTTTTCAGCAGAGTGCTGTCTTAAGGATATGTTTATTGACTGTGGATTGGGATTATGAATATTAATAATATGTTAAAGTACTACAACAATAGATTACATATAATAGAATAACTTTAATAGCCATAGGGTATGGTTAAATGCACAGAACCAATCATTAAGTCCCCATTATGCTATTCTAAAAATGCAAGGAAAACACTGTGCTTTATGTTGGTTAAAAATTGAGTTGTTGTGATATCTATGTGAAAAATATCATATTTTGTTGGTCTCTGCTACTAAAATTCTATATTTTTTAAACCAAATCCTAAGATCATTGATGCAAAAGAAAATACTATAAACTTATTATTCTAACATTAACATCTTTCAGAAACAAGTGCCACAAAAGTGAAAAGTTTTTAGCAGCGTTTGATTAGCCACGTGGTCTGTTACAGCAGACAATATTCTTGTTTTCTACTGCTGTATAAGTCTAAAGTATGTCACATGAAGCACATATCATAAGCTCTATCCATGAACTTTTCACACCGACAGAAATCCTCCAAAATAAAATTTAAGAAAAAACAGTCAATCAAGAATGATTCTTGAAACAAGAAAAATCAGTGCTGCATTAAGGCCAAACATGGCGGTTTTCGCAATATTGATCCCAGTGTCGGTACTCAGCTGTGATGAAAAATGTGCTTTTGAGGCCATCTTCAACTTTTGGAGACTCAAACTCTGATACAGGAGGATTTTGGGCTGCTTTTCCAGCAGAAAGGGCACTCTATGGCATGACTTACTTCAAAAGACCGGCTGGACGACCAACCAACCGATGGAACGCTCATTATTAATTTTTTAGGTAGTCATGATTTCTTAAACTTTTTATATACAAGCTGTATGGTTTACCATGCAAAAAAAAATAATGACATGATATTGTATACTTCTTCATTTCAATGTTTGAATATGTGCTATGCATTCTTGTGCATAATTTGTTATATATATTCAGCTTTCCATGCATAAGTAAAGTTATGGAGCCTCATACTGTAATAGTTTCAGTAAACCTTCAAGAAGGATCTCCGATTGTTTCCCCGTTAAAATGCAGGATGCACATATGCAGAAGTATCAAAATGATTATTTTTATGCTCGAAACTGTGTTTCTTTTATTTCTTTTTCCCCCATCTTGGAAGCAAAACCTGCATCAGCAGGGCTCTTGTTTGTCTTAAGGCATTATTTTGTGGCATCAGGCCAGCTGCAGATTTCTTTTAAGACAATTGTTTGTCTTAGAAGGTTAGGCTGAAAAGTGTTGGTTAAAAATATAGTATGTAAGAGAACTAATCTATTTTGTCTTTATTTCAGATTGTTGTGCTTGATCAAGAAATACACCTTTTGAAAGTGTGAATTTTGATTGAAAATTTTGTCATATTGGATCATAAAATTGAAATCAATGAATTTTTTCTTATATGGTTCCAAGAATATTGGATTCATCCAAGAATTATGAACTGTCATAGACCATGACTATAAGTGATATGCCTGTTCAAACTTTTTAACCACTCTGTTCAAAATGAATTATAATGGATCTAATTGTTCAAACTTCATGAACCACTTTGATGACTAGAGACATGCAGAAAAAATAGGAGAAATACTTCTTCTTCTTATCATTTAGTTGCCCTTCACTTAACAAACTTAACTCATTTTTATCCAAAATTAGGTCAAGTACAGTCAAAAATACAAAAGAAAAAAAAATGTGGAATCATAATTCAGGTCCATTAGGACAACTATTGACAGTGACTATTTGTTCCATGACTTGCCCCACTCTCACTCTTTGTCACCCATAATTGATAGCTTTACGAATACTCAAAAACACGGTTTAAAAGACAATTTTTTAGCTGGCAAGAATGGGTTTTTCTGGGTCCTCATCAAGAATAATCCAAGTATTATTGGAATTTATTATGACTTTTGTCATGAAGCAAGTGCTTTAACCCCTCAATTACCCATAGGCCCAAAGTCATCCACTACTCTTATAATGGGCTCAAGCTTGCATTTTCTGTCCCCAACCTTGTGACATCACAGTAGATGAATCTTGAGTTATTCTTGGAGGTCTCTAATTTCAGATATCTATCAAGGTTACATCTTATAGATACTGAGCATGCTGCATTATAGTGATATATATAATGGTACTCAAACTGAGGCTGAACTTTTATGATTGGGGTGAAATATCTTCTGTGTTGAGCTTCCATCTCTTTTTTCTCATTATCGACGTAGCTTATGTAAATTGATCAAATGAAAGCAACCTTTGTAATGGTACTTCCCAATGTTGATGTGCTTTATTATGTGAGTGATTGAACATATGCATTTCTTGCCACGAAAGTGTCCCTAACAACAAACATGTTGATATTCGATTTTTGTGGTCACTAGATTACTTTTAACATGCCAGGCTCATGGCTCTTGTTCTACTAATATACTATGAATATGATGGCATGAAAGTACTGTTAATTTGCCATGCTCCACCATATTTGTTGGAATGCATGCAGCTCAAGTTCTAGGGCTGCCATTTTTGAGCCCATATCTGCAGTCAATTGGATCTGATTGCAGACATGGTGCCAACTTTGCCACTTTGGCATCCACAGTTCTTCTGCCAAAGCCTTCTTTATTGGTTACTGGGGTTAGCCCATTTTCTCCATAAAGGTAAATTGACCAAATACATTACAGCGTGCACTATATGGAGCACTTTTATACTTTTGTTATCCTGCAAAATATGTTGTGCTAATTCATATTTCTGCTGAATTTTCAGGAAAATTATGCATTGGGTGGGGTGGGGGGGGGGGGGTGCGGCGTTGAAAGTTTTTGGTGCTTAATGTAGCACCAATAGGTTGTTATCCTACATTCTTGATGGAGCTGCCTCACAACGGTTCAGATATCTACTCTATTGGATGCATGATCTCTTAGAAAAATGCAGTAGTTGGATACAGTTATATGCTGAATAAAGCATTAGACAATGAAAGATGTTCCAGATGGAAATGTTATATATCCAGATATCCATTCTGTGATGCTCGAGCTGTTCGAGCATCCGACTTCTCATGGTATGATGCTTAAGTGATTGGAACACTGATTTCAAAAAGTAAACAAATGAATAAGTTTCATGAGATTCCAGGAGAAATGATTTTGCAAACCTTAGTAGTGCGAATGAATTCAACTTCAAGAATCACTTTTAGATAAAAAGTACAACAAAAATTCCCCATTGAGTATAATCACTAGCTGATTTTGCACCTAACAACAACACCCCCCCCCCCCCCCCCCAAAATGCCATTATCCATGGACGCATGTATGGTTTACACCTCTGAATGTTATTGTTTATATCGACTGTATATATGCAAGCAAATGGTGTAAGGATCCTAGTTCTGTAACGTTTGATCGCTGCAGAGGGCTGAAATATCGAACCAAAGCATGCTGTGGACATGGGGGTGGAGCCTACAATTTCAAACCAGCAAATCTTCTGTGGAAACACCAAGTAATTGATCAATGGATATAATGTCACTGCCACAGCATGTAGTGACCCCTCTAATTATATAAGCTGGGATGGAATTCATGCCACCGAAACAGCAAACAAGCTAGTGGCCTATGCTATTCTTCATGGCTCTTACTTTAATCGTTCTCACTTCGTAAGTTCTGTAATATTCAGCCAACTGGCTATAGCACCTTTTGCCTTTCTTGCTCTCAATTGTAAACACTATAAAGCATTATTATTCCTATCAGGATCAACTAATAAATGACCATTACTTCTTTAATTTCATAGTCTGCTCATTACAGAACAAATTGTTCACACTGAATCTCTGTAAAGTTAATAATGCACTAAGTCACAGCAAACTTGATTTATCGTATGTGGATGCTATAACTTCCATTTTTCTTAAGCAAATAATTAAAAGCAGTTCTCTTCTATTATTTTCACAAGCACAATCGTTTCTGAGAGCAACTATTCCTCAGCACTGTTCTTGGAGCTTATATGCTGGTCATGTTTACTTTCAAACTTCCAAGATTGAATAACAACAAGAAAAAATTAAAAAAAAAAAAATTCAAGATCGAATGTATGACAAGAGGCTATATAAGTAATGAGTTGTGTCACAGTCTTGACTATCCATAACTATAGGGACTCACAACATCATTTTCACTTGAAAAACATGTTCACAAGAACTCACCAATGGCGTCCAGTACTACTTCTGTGACGTGACGTCTCTGGCTATAATTAATTACACGTCTTCGGCTCATCTATTTGCCAGCAATCAAGGAGCAAGATCCGCTCTTGATTCTTTCTTTCACAATGCCCATTTGCGTAGTCATATTCACAAGGAAGAAGAAAATATGAAACTATATGCTCATTTTGGTCATTTGAAATATTCCAACTTTGTTAAAGACTTGAATTGGGAATCTTTTATTTCATTTTGCGCATAATGTCATACCGTCTGTTTATATTATTTTTTGAGGAAAACAATGTCCTAACAACCAATTGGCCTACTGGCTTTTGTTGAAGTAGATAATTTGTTTTGTACACAGTATAGACAAATATTCAGTTGTTGAGTTCTCTAGTCATCAAATTATACAAATGAATTCGTGGGCTTGCAACTTTTGTTGTAAACCACCATACAACAGAGTCCACTTAAGGTGGATGCCGAAAGCAAAAATAGCCAACTGGTGCCATCTTTAGACAATGCTTCCATGGCACAGAAAAGGGAAAATTTCATGTAACAACTAGGATAAGTGTCTCCATATGTTTTTGCATGACTGTGACTTTGATTATTACAAGGCGTAAGTCGGACCTACATTCCTTGCATCTCACCATAGGAGAGATTGAAACAAGGATTATTGAACTAACTGTTGCAGAGAATTATCCCACAGACGAAGAAGCAACATTCAGATAAAAAAATTAGTATACCATTTCCAATTCAACTAAAACTGAGAAAAACACAACCACATCACCTGCCAAAGAGCCCATATAAAACAAAAAAAGAAATAATGTGCAAGAACTCTGAAATCCAGTCAAGGAACATAGCTATTTTCAAGAACTGGCTGTGTTCTGATACCAGAAGCAGAAGGCATTCTACTCCTGCCAATCCAAATTGTGTCCAAGCCCTCACTTCTTTCAGACTGTCTCTCCATTTTCCTTATCCTTTTCCCTTTAATCCACTTGTATGCCACAATACCAATCACAACAAGCAAGACTAATCCCACAACTGCAGCTGCAATTCCCATCATCCACCACTTCAGAACCTTATCCTTGTTTGGCTGAAAAGGGATGACAACAGAGAAATGGCCCTGTCTTCTCACAACGCATGAACTTTTCACTGTCACATTGCTGAATTCCAACGTGCCGTTAGTGTCGAATCTAACACATTTCATAGTCACATCTCATCTTCCTGAATGGAAATATTCGGAAACCGAACAATAATGGGATCATTCCCCATTACGTTAAGCTCAATGAGTCCATAATTTATTGAGCTTCTGTTGGGATCATAGGCTAGGAAGCCTATTACAGGAGCAACAAATGTGTAATTTGGCACATTATAGTAAGATGATGACCAGTTGCCTAGATTTTGATAGACTATATCAACTCTCTTTGTAAAAGGCCATGGCAATATCCATGGTGGGATTGCAAATGAGCTGTAATTAGCCCCATTCTTCCATAGACTACGGGTTCTGAGGCGAACGATCGACACTTCCATGCCTGATAAATTGGCAGGAAGAGAAACATCGTACAGTTTGCCTGCACGAGGACTAGGGATTTTCTTGAATGCATAATCATAAAGAAAAGAATCTAATGAATCCCTGGTGTAGCTTTCTGATCCTTGAACAAGTGGCCATAACCATGCATTGAACATCATACAAACAATGAGCCAATCTCTCTTAGAACCCATCAAGATTGCCAGGATTTCCTTTTCAAGCCATACCTTTCCGAAACCAATACAATATACATGATCAAACATCGAAACTAGCATGAAAAATAATTAATGGTGGATTGATATATTGCTATTGATCTCCTCCTTGCAAGACTTTTCGACCCTTTATCTTGTGTTCTTGATCAACCGCCAATGTGACCCCATTGAAGGTAAATCAAGAAAGGAGATTGCAGCTATGAACAATTCAAATATGACGTGATTATTCTTGTGGAGATCTCCTGTGGCAATATTGGCCTAGAATTTGGAGGGATTTGAAGGAGTTGCGGATGGCAGAAAATGTAATAGTGGAATATATATTTTGGTCATGGGAGGGCTTATGTAGTTAGGTTGTTAGCACAGTACATTCTATATAGGAAAAGCAGCCTCTTTTGAGTTGTCGTTTGGTCTGTGATGACTTTGTTTAATCAAATGTTGTCAGGTGGATTAGTTAGGCTATGGATAATATACCACTGTCATATGTCTACATATTTCATAATTTAATCTACAATTATTATTTTTTCCATAAAGAAGGGAATATTTCATGTTATCTTTAGTTTGAACGATCTATTTATTTATATGTTAATATGCTAAAACTCGATTTAAAACTGATATTTATTTTAGAAGTTATTAATTTTATTTATTTTGACGTGGGCTTTCACCTAATGAACTTCAATGTGACCAATCATTTCAAACAATGGCTCAAACATATTCTCATAATACGGATTGAATGTTCTCTTGCTTTTGTCTTGTTAAAGGACAATGGTTCTTTTGATGTCAAGAACCAAACAACCATTTGATGTGGTATAATAATTAGTCCTGAAATGTTAACTCATTACAAATTTCGTAACGATGAGAACTTGTCTACAATACACAAATTGTTAGAGTGTCGAGATTGTCCCGACGAAAAAATCATTTTACGCTTCAATCAGAATTAAATTTAAAAAAAATATATTAAAAATAAAAAGTTGTAAAATATTTAAATGAAATAGCGTAATATTCAATATTAAGTTTATATTATGATATGGTAAATGTATACTCCATAAAGTATTATTAATTTATGGGCTTGATTATTTTTATTGTATCTTTTAAAATTTAATCTTTGAACTAATATAAAAATATGGCTTATCAGCATTTAATGCATTTCTGCCTTTTCTGGGCCTTAAACAGCACAAACTATGTGAACCTGCAGAATAAAACTTGTTGGGGACATTCTTGTCCTTTCATAAGTGATCAGTGGACTACATAAAATGTGTTCATGTGTTATATGGATCATGTAACATTTTAGGTTGTGGGTCTTAATCGGGCCGGCGGTTATGCTATAGACACGTGGACTGTTAATGGGCTGCTCACCTGTGTGAATCATTTCAATTGGACCCTTGAATAGTCCACTACTGGGAACGAGCCCAGAACGATATAACAAGCACACTGTATATCATCAATAATTTGTGCAAATAAAGTTTAAAAAAAGAAAAAGAAAAAGAAAAAAAGGACTCAAGAAGAAGAAAAGAAAAACCAACAAACAAATGGATATATGTAGGGATGGTAATGGAGCGAATTTAAATCCGTCATCGCAATAAACCCGTCCCGTTTGGGTTCAAACATGGATGGATTTGGGACAGATAACGAATTTTGATTTTTTAAACCCAATCGGGATTGGGATGGGTAACAGGTCCTATTCGACCCGCCCCGTATTTTATTTAATATGTGTTGTTAGTGTTTTTTTAGGGTTTGTAATGTCAATAAAGTGGAAAAATCGTATTGATTTTTTTTTTTTTTGTTTGATTTAGGGATTGTAAATAGATGTTGGTGACTTATATTTATTTTCTCATATTTATTATTTTTTTTCAAAATATATTATAAAATAAATTTAATGATTTAAGAAATTTGAAAACAGGTTACCGGATCCAAACGGGTTGGATTTTATGTCCGGAGCGGAGAAGGATGGGTCTCGGATCCAATTTTTTATTAGTGGGGCGGGTCTCGAGTTTGGCAAAATCCGTTCCATTACCATCCTTAGTTATATATTGTTAAAAAAATTAAAAAAAAAAAGAAAAAGAAAAACACCATCTCGTATATTTTTGAATTAAATGTCATTTATACCCTTTAATTCTACCCATAAGTGACAATAGCATACCTTCTTATTTGTTTTAATTTTTGTTACTTCTTTTGGTTACACACGAAATTATAATATACTAATAAGCAATCTTATAATTCTGAGTCAAACAAGTAACATTAAGAAGTATTACTAGGATTAAGACTATGTAAGAATCCCTTGCCAATCATGACATTTTAAAATTAAGTTCCAATAGTTTTAGGAAATAATCTTTACTAATTAAATTGTTATCAATTGAAAAGGTTTGCCTATATACACATAAGTCCCACCAACCATGTAACAATTATCCCTTTGTCTAAGTTACCATTAGTTTACATTGGAATGGTTCTGACTTAGCTTTTTGAAAAATTGATAATACAATTAAATTTTATGTAAAATTTAAATTTTAAAGATTGATATATATGTATGTAACATTCGATATTCTTACAATTGTATCCTCTGCAAATTGATATTTTATTTCTTAATTTATTTCATTTATGGATAGTATTTATTTATGATAAAATAAAATACAAAATGTAATATTATTTTGCAACATATGAATTGCAATTTCCAATCCAAAAATACATAACGTTATAATTAAAACCCTTGTATTTAACTTGGTAGAATACTACATTGATTTTGTTATGTTTTGAAATATGTGGAATTTTGGAATGCAATAACAAAAACAACTAGATTTTCAAGATAGAGAATCCACCAATCAAGAAGCCTGAATCCTCCACGTGTCAACAGCTGAGATCATCTGAGCATTGACCCAAAAATTATTGTGGATAGCAAGAAATTTAGGCCAAAAAATCTCTGCAACAAAATCAGAAGAGATAGAGAAACTGAGGCTAAGCAAAATAGCGAAAGACTCCAAAACCATTAATTCATTTAATTGAAATCCCATTTTACGATTCTGTGTTTGGTTTGTAAGCCAAGAAATGGCAGCGGCAGCTTCCACTTCCATGGCGGCCACCGCCGTCTTGATACACCGCCTCCCCGCCACCAAGCACGCCGTCGTCTTCTCTCCTTTGCCTAACCGTCCGTCCCTTTCCTCCACTCCATTCAAGCAACTCAAAGGTACAATCTTTTTCTCTTTTCCCCTTGTGTAAATTATGTGATAAATCTACTTACCAAACTTTTTCAGTTCATCCCATTGAGCAAGTGAACTTTTTTTTACCTGTAAAATGGTTGGCTTGCACTCTGAGATGCTGTCGACTTTTTAATTGGTGGGTTTCTTACATTTTTCTCTGTTTAGGTAAATTCTTGATTGTGTTTTTGCGACTTGTGATATTGGATGTTGGGATGAAGTTAGATTCTTTGTTAGTTGTAAATGTACATGATTCCTGTGCCTGTTATATTGGCTGGAAGAGATATCATTATTTGATTCTATCAATCTAAGTAAGTAATCTTTTTCGGGATTTACTTGGTTTGAGTTTTGACTTTTGCCTTCTGTTCAGTCACAGTTTCTGAAACTATTATACTTGGGTGTGAGGATGGCATTTTGCAGTAGTGTGAAGCTAGATGTTTTTGGGAAGGATTTGAATGCTGGGAGCTCATAAGATCTTTGAAATTTATTTGAATGTGGGTGTTCGTGCTCCACATTTTGTACATCTTGAAGTTATAGTACATCATGTTACAGTTGAGCTAGGTGGTGATTTTTTAAGTCACACGGGAAGTATGGTTGTTTGATGATTTGGGATTGTGTTTTCAGCTTGTTGGCTTGTTCCAATCTATTTTGCCTTTGAATGCGGTCTAGCCAGGATAACTTTAGAAATGTTGTTGTCTTAATGAGTGAATAGTTTGTCTTTTGCCTAGATTCATCGTTATTGTTTTAAAGGTGATTATTTTATAAATCTTGTTTGTATTCCGATGGATAGAGAAATTGGTGAAACTTGAATTCTTGAAAATTATAACCTCGAATTTTATTGTTGTTGAAATTCTAGTTTTCAAGAGTTCAATTGCTGTCATATTGTTTAACTTACGGATAATAGGTGTGAAGTAGGATCTGTGTGATGAGTCCTGTCAGGCCAACTTAAGTCCTCACATTTAACCTTCATTTATGTCCATATCAGTGTTTGTGGGGATTATTCCTTTCCAATTTTTGCAAGAGTTACGATTAGTTTACATGCTTTTTACTACTATGGAAACACAAATCTGCATATAGCAATTCTTATTATGAAGCATTGGCACTATTTTGCTTGAAAAATTACCTGTAAACTTTGTACTTATCATCATGAGCCGGTTGACTATTTCAATATATGACTTGCAAAACATGTGAGACAAATGACTGCTACAAAGACTGCAGATTAATTCTTTAAAACGGATTGATGCAACAGGATAAATGCATTCTCATTAGATCTCTTTAATTCCATGTGAGAATTTCCTAAGAAAAGAATTAGAATAAAATTTTTCTTCTTCTTCTTCTTCCTCTGTTTTTTTTTAGTTATGAATGGATAGCCCCAGAAACGTAAACACCTAATCTCAAGAGAGACACTTTGACTAAGGGGAATAAACACTCTGCTCTGGCAGCTCCTTCAGCTAATAAGCTATGTTGGTTTCAGCATTTCCATCGCAAAGGATTCAAGAATAGATCTCTGTAAAATCATTGAAGATACTGAGAAGACTATAACAAATAACAATCATTGGCACTGGGGAGAAATTAAGAAATCATGGTTACTTATTCTGGTTGAAAGAGAAGAGGAAAATTGTTTGGTCCACCTGTCTTTTTGTAATCTTGCACATTTGGAGTGGAAACCATTACGACATGGAAAATGTTTGTAGGATAATCTATAAAACTTTGCATGTATCAATTGTCTGTCTAATTTTCTTGGTGTTGAGCAACTTGATGAATTAATGTCAAGTACTTCAGGTTGAAATTACACACTGCTGCTTGCGAAACTATAATATACTATTTGCTGTCTGCCAAGGTCTTGTGCTTGGTATTTTTTGTGCTTATGTTGGTTGGTGTTGCATTGAAACAGAGCATATGAGGTCTTCTCAGCTCCTGGTCAAGGCTTCTTCGTCAGATGAGACACCTATAGATGCAAATGAATTGTTCACAGACCTAAAGGAAAAGGTAATTATGCTCAAATTGTTGGAGGAAACTTTTAGCTTTTGTAATACATCGCCTCTCCGATGCAGTATGTTTGCATCCTGCATTTACACCACTTTATAATTCTCGAATCCTTTTCTCATACTTTTTGCCTGACTCATCTCTTGCTGTCATGCTTTATAGTGGGATGCTGTTGAAAACAAGTCTACAGTACTTATTTATGGAGGTGGTGCAATTGTAGCAGTTTGGTTGGCTTCAACTGTCGTCGGTGCAGTCAACTCAGTCCCTTTGGTAGGTTCTTCAATAATTAAACTTGCATCTTTATTTCCTGTTATATGTAATCAAGTGATTTTTCTTTTTAAATGATTTGTTGAGTGTGTTTGCATGATTTCTTTTGTTATGTTCTCTTTAACTAACATAAGACACCATTTCCATAAATATTTCTTTCAGCTTCCAAAGATCATGGAGTTGGTTGGGCTTGGATACACTGGATGGTTTGTGTACCGTTACCTTCTTTTCAAGGTATGATTTCCAGATTTTTCTGTGATGACATATATTTCTAGAGAAAAGTGACTCGGAGGTCTATTTTACATGTAAAGCTTATAATCAATTAAGTGTCTAATGCCTAGCTCAGGGTTAGTATCATCGTATATATGTCCTGTTGTTCTGTAATTCTTGAGCAAATTTTGAGCTGAAATTCCTTGTACCTATTATCATACCCGCGAAAATGCTTCCAAAAGTTTGTGCATAAATCTATAATTCAGCTCTTTGTGATCTCTTACCCTTATAAACTGAAGAAATATTCGTGAAAGATTTAGATGGATACTGAACATATAACATAAAACGCCAGAATTACTACGGTCTGAAGAGTTTCTTTGTGAATTCCACAAGGGTATACATTCTTGAGTTTCTTTGTGAATTCCACAAGGGTATACATTCTTCTAGTGGTAAGCCTGATCTGGGCATGTAAGAAATACCATTACCTGTATGATCCCTTTGCTGATAAGTCTTATTCTGTTCTTACAGTCAAGCAGAAAAGAACTGGCAACAGACATCGAAGCAATAAAGAAGAAGATTACTGGTACCGAATAAATGCATGCAGTCGGGTCCCGTAATCCTCCTGCATTCCTCTCAACCTCGGATTGATTCTTATTTATATATATTCTGTACAAGAGGCATCTGGCGTTTGTTATGTAGAAAAGGTCATATGTATGTCTTTTTCATTTTGTCATATTCGAATAATGTTACAGTGATCTATTCAAATGGCTTGGCTTCTAGTTGATTCAGTCTCTTTATAAATCCTACCATGTTTATACATATTCATATTGTGTTTATGTTATGATATATTTGTATGTAATCATTTATATGTAGAGATACTATATATTATGTAGTAATATCATATACGTTTGTATATACACATACTCATATGAATTCATGTCTATATATAAGAAATATATTTGTATATGTAAGACATTTTTGTCTAGTTTATCCAAATATACATTCAATTCCATTGTTACCAATTATTTGTTTAGGAATTTGTTTCACTTAATGTAAATTCCTCGTATTATCCAAACAAGTAATGGAATCAAATATTTCACAACGTTCAAATTTTGTGTGTCAGATTTCATTCCACAAAACAAATGGTGCCTACTAATTGACAAAATTTCATTGACACATCGTAGCATCATATTTTTGACACGCATGAAATTGTTCCAATTTGTTGTCTGTCTTTCTTTTTGGAAATTTGACCCCCAAGATTTCAGGCAATGAGCCACCAAAATGACAAGAATCCATAACCTTAATAATGCTATAGATCCAAATGACTTTCTACCAAGCTATCATAATAAAATTGGCTGAGTGATTCCAACATTTCAGATCAATAGAATTTTTCTTTTTTTTTACTTGTAATAACCTTTACATTTCAAATAGTACTCTTATATAAAGTTATACTTGTAAGCAATGTGAATTGCATTGAATTGTTACTTAATTCTTGAAAACACATAAAGATGGCATGTTGTTGACCATCATGTATATTTTGTTTCTAATTCAAATAAATTATAAAATGAAAGGATTTGGATACTAATCCTACCCTTTATAAAAACGAAAATCAATAACTCACTTAATGATTTTTGTATAATTTTTGTCAATAAAATAAATAAATATCTAAATAATTACAATTTCATCAATATATATAACTAAATATCCATTAAATTTCCCATTAAACAAATTTATGGGGATGTCTTCAATTATCTTTATTGCCAAGGAATATCTCATTGGATGCCAAAGAATACCACCGCAATTTTGTGTGGTCCATACCTAATTCCCACATAATTTGTGGGTTGAAACAATATTTTGTATAAACATTTTGCTATAAAACGCCCCTACAATATTGAAATTTTAATTAGACCCCGCTAAAGTTAGGAAAGTACTATTAAAGTAAAATAGCAGACAAGGGCGAGGTTTTTGTAGGGGTTTTGCGAGCACTACCATTTCTCACCCCAGGGCCCAGATTTGCCAGTCATCGCCACCAACGGTATACTTCTTTTTTCCCTTTTTTTTCCTATGAATTTTTTATTTTTCTTTCTTTGGAATTTATTTTGAATCTCATATCTTTTTTCCCTTATGATATTTGCCATTTCTAAAGAAATCTTGAAGGCCCATTATTTTTGTTCTTGAAAAATATATGAAACAAGCTCAAGAATGCTGGTAGACTTTAGTGCTTAATGCAAAATGTTCAATCTTGGCATCTGTATCTTTTTCTTTTGTCTTTTGGGTGCCCAAACTTGATTTATTGGGGGTATTTTTTGAGATTCCAGGTGAATTATAGGAAAATCTACTTGCTTATTGAGTTGCTAATGAGTGGATTTTTTTGGATAAGCTGTTATGAGTTATGACCGAGTTCTTTGGATGAATGCTGAATATTTTTAGATATATATGAAATTTATGGAAATTCGTGCATTCAATTTGGATTAGGTCTTGTGATATTTGTTGAACAAGTGAAAAAAGAGGGCATTTTTGGACAAGGACTGGGTTGGTGCAGTGCAAGATGATGAGCTCAACAGTGATCAAGAAATTGAAGCCCTTGAATTCATCCTTGGATTCTTTAAGTTACCAATTCTTGCAGAGGTGTTCCGTCAGTGGAACAGCAAAAGGGAAGGGTAAGATCAAAGCTGGGCAGGCATTGAAGCGATCGAAGGTCACTACAAAAAAGGGGTCAGCATCAGATTCTTCTCAAAAAGAAGGACCAAGAAAGCGGAGTGAATTTGATGAAATGGTTGATCAATGCTTGACTGCCACTCCACCCCTCAGATTCTTGAAGCCCAAAGAAATGGTTAGGGAAGCCGAGCGAGAGAAAATGGGGCTCATAAGCAAGGCTAATGAGCAGGCAAAAGAGAAGCTAAAGAAACAGGGGAATGACTTTGCTTCAGCTTCGATCATGGGAACACCGGGCATGGATTTAATTAGTTTAGGTTTAGTTGATGCTGATAAGATTCCAAAGTATGAGCTGAATGTTGAGGATGGGCGACGGCTCGCGAAGGAGTATAGTAGGGTTCTGATGAGGAAGCATAGGGCAAGGCAGGCTGCAGAGTCGACACTGTTGCAGTTGAAGAAGGAAGCAATTGAGGCATTGCCTGAGGATCTGAAGGCAGCTGCTTTAGTACCGGATTTGACCCCTTTTCCGGTGAACCGGTTTATGGCAACATTGACACCACCAATTGAAGGCTATATCGAGAAGATCAATGAGGTGGCAAGGAAGAGTGCTGCCAAGGGGAAACTCAGATGATGAGAGGTTAGAATGCTATTCTCTTTTTGTACCTGATTCTTTCATAATCAGATGCTATATATATCATCATGTCTCAATTCTCGAGAGTAAGGTTGGAGCATAATGTTGATAGATTAAGACATAACCCTTACAACATGTGTTCATAATTTTAAGCCATGACTAGCAATGTGTAATGTGCTCTATGTTATTCTAACTAGATAATGTCATTGTAGCTTTAGTTAATTGCTACTAGTGTTTGTTCGTTATAAAACAAGACTGAGCAAGAAATTGAAGAGATTTTCAATCTATTTTTCTTCTGCTGCACTATGCATCCAAACAATTCTGACTTTTTAATTATTTGTGAAGTTTCCTTTCAATTCTACTGAAGTTGCAAGCAGTCAAAGGAAGCTGAATTAATGAGAGATAACTGTATGTGTTAAATGGCACCAAATTTATGTGTGACCATGATGACCAAATCTAACTGTATCATTGCTGATGAATTTCTCCATTGTCCAGAATTACACTTTTGGTGCTGTCCGTGGTTCTGAAATTTACTGTTGGACAGACCCCAGTTGAAGCTGCTGAACAAGTTCGCAACTTTAATTCACTGGTGCTTAATTCTCTGCAGTTTGGGCTAGGTTTTGAGGTATTCTTATGGAATAGACCATCATGTCATGCTTATGACAACTTCTTAGGATGATTTGTTGTTTGTTACCCTTTCATTGAGTTAATCACGTGTGTTACTTGGTATGATATCTAATGGGTTGCCTAATAAATGGCCCTTTTTATTCAGCAGCAAGATTCAGCCTGATTTTAAATACGACTGGCACCAAAGGCTTTTGTAGTCGTTCCTGCTCTTAAAAATCTTTAAGTGAAGCAAATCACATCTTAACCTGGTTCAATGCCTCTCTTGGCTATGGTTTTTTGCAACTCTTTTCCTTGGGATGCTGCAAATGTGGACTAAAACTTGTTTGCCGACTGATGTTTATGCCAAGTTCCATGGTTAACTGCAACACGTTAACTATCGGCTATTGCAGTTCCCGGCAGTCAAAACAATCACTCTTAAAAGTCCCAGTCTTCACAGTGCATCCATTCTGGTGTATAGCAAATCCATTCTCCTGCCAAGCTACTTATTGGACAAACCAATCCTCTTTCTACTTGTTTTGAGCTAGCCACTTATCTCACGACAGCAAGAAAGTCCCCCAACCAAAAGAAAGAAAAAAACCCAAAGAAAATAAAATGCAACACCTAGCAAAGAAGCAGAGCTCAGAACAGGAGGAAAATAAAGACACATAAAGCAGGTCTAAGTTTGAATGCCTTTTTTTATGGTAGTGTCTGCTGCTATTTTACATGTTCTGCACAAGTAATAGCTTAAACTGAGGGGTGGCGTTGCAAATTAGAACCCGTGAGCATCCCTTGTTGAATTGGCTGTAGATCAACAAATCTCATTTAGCTTTCCTATAAAGCAAAGGGTGCCTAGAGATAACACGAGCTTGTCCATTAGAGAAACTTAGAACCACCTCCCTTTAAGGTATGTGTAAAGTACAGGGGCCTGTGGTTTGTTGACCTCTCGACAACAGTGGCCATCATAAAATCCAAACATTTTGCTTCGGTTTGTTAAAATTACAGACCTCTCCTCACGCATGTCGACTTCCCTTGCCATCTGTATAGTTACACAAATATCCCTTATGATCTGTATTGGAGCACTTTTATGCTACAATTAAGTATTCCATATCTAAAGTCATACCATATTCAACCATTGCTTCATTCTCTTCTCCTTCCTTGCCCCATCGTGCTCACTGATACCATACTTCTCCTCAAGGCTAAAGACCTAATTCGATCTCCAAGAGTGAGGGTCCGGAACAATAATGAATATGGGCTACTGTCTTACCATCCATCCTTTGTCATTGTGTCTCAGCGACATCCATCCGCATGTTGGTCTTGACCACAAGAAGGTTGGAATCAACTATAACAATTGTCCGATCTGATAAAACTTGATAAAACCAACACGAATCACACATAGATTCATGACCTAGATAGAAATATTTTTAGCAGCTGATAATGCAGAAACGTCCAGCAAATGACTCGCTAATTTCACTCCATAAAAGGTTATTGGCATTCCAAATGCACGCTTTTATCTCTTAACATGATGAATAAATATAAGTGTCAATAACATATTTGGGGTGCTAACGACATGAGCTTGACGAGCATAACGTGTCATTCAAATAGTTGTCCTTTATTCAGCTTAACATCACAAGGAAACAACAATCAACTTGTTGCTGTTATGAAGCCAAAGCTACAGCATCCTTTCTAGCCCGACTCCCTATCGTAAGCAGCATATCTTTTATGAAGCCGGATAAACTAAATACACGAACCACTAGTCAGCCTTCATATATGATATATGAGGATATTTCGGGCATGAATTTTCGAAATACTCAAATCAAGGATAATAAAAATTGTAGCTTCCTGTTATTGAAACCATGCCAATCGTCATACATAAAAAACCGCACATAAAGCTTTACCATAATCCTTAAACATTACAAATAAGATAACCCCTCTATTTTGTATTTAATAAAGAACCCAAGAGGCAATATACTTTTAAGGCAACAAATGATCCTCAAACAAAGTCCCAGTTCTCACAAGCTCTCTAGAGTTTGTCAATGTCCTCGTCCTCGAATTCAATGTAATCGTCACCAGGACCATCATCTTCCTCATCAAGTCCACCAGCAATACCCTCATTAAGCCTAGTGCTCTCTGGCAGCTCGCCATAAGCCTTCAATAGCCTTGCTTCATCAGGCATGTATTTCAAGATTACATCAGCCTTGTCATCCTATTAGCAGCCAAGGAGGAGCAAAAAATTAGTAGACCAAATCACCTTCATGGTCACCACATTGATCAATCCAATACAATATGAAACATATATTCACTTCCAATAACATGTTTAATTGTATGTTTCACATGCCTCGAATGGAATTCAGAAAAATATTTCCAAATTTGAATACATTTTCGTAAAGTTACAATTTTAAGGCTTGGGTTTTATAATCATTCATTATCATTTTCTCAAAACCAATTTACAAAATAATTTCAAAGTTGGAGGTTTATGAATCTATGCTTTGCTAATTTTATTTTTTTTTTGCCCTGAGGAAACCTTAAAGGGCTCGCATTCAAAAGAAGGTGCCAGCCACACGAAATGGCAGCTTCAAAACTTCATGTGGCGCCTTAAAAGAATATTTTTGTTTAAAAAAGCAGCAATTCTGCATTGCATTCAGCGTTATTTATGCTCATGTAGCAAAACATCGCCACACAATTTGCATTGGATTCATAAACCTCCAATTTTAACATTATGTTGTAAACTGGTTTTTGCAATCATAATAAATCAATAAAAAAATCCTTCTTTCCCATGTGCCCACATATTCGGAAATCAATTAATCAGAATGATAAAATTTTCATATTCATATCTAAGGTTCTCTAGGTGCATTTTACTACCATTACTATTTATTCACTCCACCCACCCACCCCCACCAAAAAGAAAAATCTATACAGGAAAACTTGTAACATATCGAATTCTCCTACCTTCTCTGGCTAAAAACACTGAAACCACAATCCAACATTACAAAAATATTTAGAAAAGGTGCCCAAGGAATGGAACACCAAAACCAGAAATAACACTTCAAAATCAATAAAGAGATGAAGAAAATGAAAGGAAAAAAATTCAGCCAAAACTACACAGAAATTAATCAACTAAACAAGTAAAACGCAAAAGATTAGCACAATGCCATAAACTAATGCAGAGAAATTCCCCCAAAAAATATCAGGTAAAACCAAAGTCCATACACCAAAAATAAATAGCAGTTGAAAAAAAAATCCAAAATCTCACTGCGGATATGAAAAACAAGGAGCGCAAACCCCTCATGTCACATAGAATTCATCAGCAAAAAAGGAGCGGAAAAAAAAACAGAGGATAGTTCTAAATTTTGAAGTTTTATATGTATTTTTTTCACTGGTTTTTGGCTACCTTTCCGACTAAAAGCACAACACCACTATTCAACACACAAAAAAAAAGGTCAAAAAACGCGAAAGGATTGAAAGGAAAGGCGTATTAAAAAAAAAAAGTAAAAGAAAAAATTTGGCCGCACAGGAAAACCACATAGCACAAATATCCCCAATCTAAACAGAACCGAGCTAACTCATCAAAACAAACACTCAAGACCTCAAAAAAAAAAATCAAAACATTTTCTCTTAAAAAAAAGAAGGGTAAAACCATTCATTACTTGATAGTCGCGGAGGCCAACAAGGATAATATCACCAGCAGCGATCCAGACCTTCTTGTGCATCTTCCCCCGGATATGGCACAAACGCTTAACGCCATCGATGCACATGGCCTCGCATCTGCCGTTTCCGAGCATACGCAGCACCTGAGCGTACTCCTGGCCATCCTCCTTGAAGACCAGCTCTCGCTTCTCGTCGTCGGCTTCGTTCTTTCCTCTCTTCCGATTCTTACCTCCCTTTCCCTTGTTCTTCGGCATCGCTGCAGCAAAACCCTAGATCGGACGGTACACCTTTTTTCTGGTGAATTGTTGATTTTCTTTTTGATGTTCTTATCCGAGAGAGGCGTGCGTTTGTTTCCTTGTTTTATTTATATATTTTCCTTCTCTTGGGGTGGGGGGCGGCGGGGGCATGATACTTGTCTTTCTTTCCAGCATATAGCGTTGAAATTACGGGATTTGCAAGTTGGGCTCATTGTTGTGGGCCTTTGGTCTAACTTTTGCTTTTTTAAGTGTGTTTTCGGCCTCACGGCCCTTTGGGGCTATGATGAGGGGGGGAAATAAAATAAAAAAGCAATAAAGTACAAAGTACTATAATTTGAAGTGAAGAAAGGAATTTTTTTTTTTCAAATTTTTTCTTATTAAGTTCAATGACTGAACATAAGTATTACTTAGAAGACAATTACTTATAAGAGAATAAGACCACCAAAAATTGTAGCTCAAATCCAATTTGACATACTCAATCAATCAATCATACGGCAAGTAGAAGTATATTTACCTTTGTCACTTATTTTGAAATTTGAATGAATACATGAAAACTGTAAGTTCACTTAGGTTGCATTTGTCACTCATTGTGAAGTTTGCATGAACAAGTGACAACTCTAAGTTTACTCAGTTGCATTTGGAAGAAAACATTTGAATTTGAAGGAAGAAATCAAAATAAAAGCCCAAGGATTTGATCCTAAGTAATTCTCGCAAGTTGTCTTTGAACCGATACTAGATGAATGCAATTGGGGCAAGTATGAGACGTCCACGTTTTAAATGAACTCTAAATGTCGATCCAATAATACTTCAACTCGCTCTTGCATGTTGCAGCATTTAAAGCACTTCAAATAAATAACGGGAAAAGACAAAAAGAAACACATCTTAGGAATGAGATTTTGCAAGCTTTGATTGCACAAAAAGAAGGATAAATCACATCTTAAGTATCTCTATAGAAGCAAAATAGCACTCCTCAAAACTAAGACATGTCAGACACCCTATTTACAGCATCGTATCCTCATGATCTGTATGTGTTGAATGGCATAAGTGTACAGTCAGCTCTTAAAGTTAGTAATCCATTCTGGAGCTTAAATGCTTCCAGTATAAGCAGGAAAACCAGACACTCTTGCAACACTTATCTCAACTACATATATAATAAGCACCTCGGCATGCCTTTTCTTCCCTGTGTTCTACGAGCTAAATGAAATAAAGGTTAGAATCAAGGATTTCTTGAGCTTTCTATGTCGGTAATTTCACGTTTGATGGTAAGCTCAGCTCTAAGATGGAGTATGCCATTGATGAAATAAAGACTGTCCTCAGCCATGAAAGAAGTCCATGGAATGCTAAATAAATTGCGATATCCGACTGCCTTTCCACCAGTAAAAGTGTAGTTACCCTTGTATTTGCTAATATACTCTTCTGTGGGTTTCGATCGGGCGGCAAATTCATAGTCAACAGCAAATGTTACGGAACCCTTTTCTTGCATCCCCAGGAACAGACCAAAACAATGAAATGAGCTTTGTTGATCCATGTTGCAATGTGCAGACAGGAAGAACCCTTGCCCGCCCAAGTGGAAAGCTTGAGAATACACCCGCCCTGATGGGAACAAATTAGCACATTCTTCCCGCTTAAGATCTAAGTAGACCACACACTGTTGGCGTGGGAGTTCAAACTCAACCACCTTAACAGGCCTATACTTGTAGGCCCGCTCCACAAAGCGACGGCTTGTGGAGGTTGACTCCTCTATGGCATGAGTTCTCTGGCGATGTGGGGCCTCTGCCTTGAAAAATAGGGCATCAAGCACAGCTTTAGTAGCAAAATCCTGATCAAAGTCATTGCAGGTCAAAACCTTCCTCAGCTTCCGGGAAGTCATGTAAGGGAAACGAATATAGCGACCTAAACGTGTACAAAGGATATCCCGTCGCTCCTCCAGCTTTTGATAATGAGTCCTAGTCCACTTCAGCGCAAAGTCATAAACCGCATCCTCTGAGGCGACCTGAAGATCATCACTGGACAAGATTGCCTCAATTCCAGCAAGAGGCAAATTCATAACCTCATCTTGATACCTGCCCCCAATATCAACCACATAAATATATATAAACGTCAAGTGCAGCAAAATAGGATTTAAATACAGCTATCAAAAAAGTCAAATGATGATTAAAAAAGAGTAATCTCTTCTTTACCTATGCATGCAAGAGATATGACTGATATACTGATTGTTTTTTATTGAAACAGTTGAAACACAAAACCAGTAAAAGGCAACAGATTTCTTCAAAAACAATATATATATATATATATAACATAAAAAGAAAAATAAAAAATCAAGAACAAGTTCTTCATCTTTCTCCTTTCTTTGTAGGAAGGCCAGGGAAAGAAAGGGGGTCAGGAGAACTTACTTTGATATATCTTTATAACGAGCAGCTAAGAACTGTTTTGCTGCATCAGTCAGTGGTTGAACTGCATCAGCCATTAGGACGCTAGAAGGAAGATCCAGATACAGTAATGCGGACTCTGGAGTCATGGGTAAGTTTCTCAATAAACGACTGCAATGTCTCATGCATGAGGCCACCTCAAACTTGTCAGCAGCCATAAGCACATCCAATAAAGCAGGAGCTGTATTGGTGCTTAATGTACTGCTATACATAAAATTCAGGAGTTCCATGAGTGCAGCTTCCTCTGTTCAATTGGGAAAGGCGCAACTTAAGTTACGCAGTTTCACATACAACAGTTATATTGTCTAAAAAAATGGATGTGGTCAACAGTGACCTAAATAAACTTCCTTACAACAAAATGTGCTATTATTTTACGCACGATGCAACTAATAACTAATGAGCAACAACACTGAAGAAAATTTAAATGGAAAAAAATAAAATGCTCAGAACCAAAAGAGGGTTGGAAGTATTTCCTTGAAAAAACTGAACATAGATATCGAAGAAGCATTTTATGACTTAAAAATGCAATCAACCACCAACAGTACTAGAAGCAATCTTTTCTGTAGTTATTTGCACAGTGCAACTGAACACATACCAGAGGCACTAATTCTCAGGGTTACATGTCTCTGTTCTGATTCCATCATACCATTTGAGAATAACTGCAGAAAGAAGGAACAAGAAATGCATACATCAAGTCTTACGAAGACAAGCAAATATTAAAAATTAAAACTACCAGTACCTTATAGAAAAATGGACTCTTTGCTGCTAAGATGGGAGAGCTAATATGTAAAGTTTTAACTCTTAGAACTCTTGAACCATCTTCAGACCAATTTGAATCATCACTATTTGCAGCTTCATCTCCTGCAGGGGCGACATATAAATTATAAGTACCAATTTATAGCAAAAACGAAAACTATGGAACAGTGGTTCTCTGTGAACAGTTCAGTTTAACGAGCAAGCAACTTCATATGCCCATTTCCATCATGTGAACTAACATCCCGACAAAAATGATGTTGAAAAAATATGAGATGGGAGCAAGACATAATACAAGTAAATCTAGCCAAGTAGTGATGCAAATTTTAACAGACAAATCACTAATATAGTAGGTTGCTAACCATATATGAAAAAAAATTCCTGAATTTCAGACAAGTTTAGAGACCAGTTCAGCAAATTTCCTCAGATGAGCAAGCCAAGCAGACCAGCTTGTGCCGCTCAATCTCAAGTTTGAGACAAATGGGTCCACATTTGGCTGCACAAAATACATGTTTTTTATATCTCTACATATTTCTTTTGATTCATTTATCTAAGAACTTTTTCCATCAGGAATGGACTATATGTTTGATTAGTCAACGAAATATTCTCCAGTGTGTAGGCTTTCTTGGCTGTAATATCTTATATTCTCCCGTTTTCAAACTTTAGCCCTAATGCTAAATCAAATATATAAGTTGGCATGCTACTTAAAAAACAATCAAGGAATTGATAGAGATGTCATAATTTAACGATAAATGATCTTCAAGATAAAGTCCAACAAGATGACTAATGATGAAGAGATGTAGAATTTCTTTTTTTTTTATTTTTTTTAAACCTGATGGTGAATCTTCTATCATTGGAATTTCTTCTTCATCATGATTTTCATCACCCATGCCATCTTCAGCATCTGGCTGACAATCTAAAATCTGCTCTTCAGGGCAATTGTTGATATCCAAAGCTGCAAACGAGTGGCACATGTCTGATTAAGATGAGCACAACCCATACCAGCATAAGAATGAGTAAAAGTCGATGATATATGCAAAAAGGCATCAGGAAATCACTCATGCAATGAAATATCTGAATAAATGACAGTAACAGCAGTCCACAATATCCTAAAATAGAGGACAAAATAAGGATAAAAGCATTTATATAGGCCACTCCTAAAAGAAATGAATATTCGGGCAACAACTTTTCCTAATTTGCGTAATAGAAAAATCAGTTTAATGCCATACGATGATTGGAGAAAAGACATGTCCATAAATACCCAGATCTGGGACATCACAATTCCATTATGGAAACAACAGTCTAATGAATCCATTTTCAAGAAATTCTCATATACTAGACAGCAACCACCATTTCAAAGTCCAGAATTCTTTTCTTATAATCAATACTTCAGTTGTTAAGCGAATTTGCAAGAAGATGGAGGGCATCGCTACTTTCCACAAACACTTAACAATTAGATAACCTTAAGCCCTGCTAATAGTACCCACCTTCAGAAATACTATTGCTGATCATCAAGAGGCTTAGCTTCTCCAGATCATATCCCTAGAAATACTACTGTAGTCATCAATACTATCAAGGTCCACTTTATCAATTAATGCAGACTATCCTACTGCTAGTCATCAATATTATCAAGCTCCACTTTATCAATTATTGCAAACAACTATCCTGTTATCATATCCATAAGACTGAAAAATGAACCAAACATAATTCAGCTCAGATTAAAAGACTTTGCTATTGAATCAATCTCATATAGCTTCTTTTGTTGTTAATTTTTGGAACACGGCGCCACGTGTTAAGGAAAGATAAAACATATCAGGTTTCTCGAGCTTCACTCGTGTGAAAGCTCGTTTTATATTGATCAGATAACTAAGCAAACCAAGCTAAAACATAATTCAAATTTAATTACAAAACAAAATCGGACCAAGCTTGTGTTTTTGTTTGAACTCAATCGTGTACACAGATAACCACACCAACAACGAATTCCATAAAAACCCAGAAACAACAATCAAACACCCAATCATCAGTTATGTTGACTAAAAGCTTCACTGGCTCACCATTATCCTTTTTCGCAATATCCCCACGACGTCGTTTGCTTTTGCGCGCGGCCCAGTCAGCTAGGGTTTGGCAAGTCTCCGATTCTGGTCGGGCCTCCGTTGGATCCGCGACAATCTCGATCCGGAGAACCCGGTCAGAGAAATTGCTGTCGTTGAAGGCGAACCCGAAGTCCGGGTCACGGCTCCCGCTCGGCGAGGAGTTGTCGTCGGAGTCCATGACTGTGGTTCTCGGGTCAAATAGATCCAGACCCGAATCCCTCATAATTATGTCTCTCCCTCTCTCTAAAAGCTTCTCGTTATCTACTGAAGAGCAGCAGTGTATAAAGAGAGAGAGCGAGGGGCGAGGGGAAGAGATACGGATGCGAGGTTTTGTACTGGGTTTGAAAACTCCTCTCTCTGATTTGCCGTGAGTTTGGCATGCCTTTTGCAGAACTAAAAATATTATTTAAGATTGATTTAAATAGTTGAGTTTTGTAAAAATTAATTTTAAAAAGTATAATGTTTAAAATTACGAAAAATTTCAAAAATGACCCTAAATCAAAAATGACTTCATTTAAGGTTGTCTTGCAAAAATCACATTAAAAATCTAAATATGATTTTGAAAGCTCTAATTGATCTATTATATTGCAATAATTATTGTTGTATGTATACTTTATGAAAAGATTTTAGAATAATTAATTTAATGTAATACATAATTAAATAGAATTTATAATTAAAAAATCATGTTTAATATAAATTAATAAGTAATTTAACATAGTCCTCTTTTAACATTAATCATAATGGGAAATCTAGTAGCTAAGACATCCAAAAATTGTAGGTCTAGACATGGGGAAAGAAATTTGGCATAGGATTTTATTTTATGGAAGTAAACTTCTAAAAACAATGATGTAATTTTGGAAATTAAAAGGGGGAGCAAAATACATGGAGAGATGTTGGTAGTTTGTATAGAATGATGGATATCAACCGAAATTTAGCAAATCTCAAAAGAGGCCAATATTATTATTCCTAAATATGTATAGTTAGATCATTTGTTTTAATTGATGTTTTATTTTTTATTTTAAATTTTATTTATTTATTTTTGGGAGAAATTAGTATATTTGAGTTTGAGTCGAAATAATATTGAACTAAAGTACTTGAATTTGGAATGTTAGGCTTAGTGGAATGTCCCTATTTTAAATGTTCTGATACTTAAGTTAGTTAGGTTGAAATATCATAAATAACTAATAAATAAAGTGAGCAAATACGTAAAAGTTACTTTCGAACAGTTAAATATCGAGATATTTATATTCATAAGATCGTGTATGCCGTACATACTAAAATTCAAGTATCATAATCTCGTCGACTCGCCAATCTTATTAGTCCCATGCATCAATGGTTAAGTGTTTTGGTCGATCTACCTCAAGTTTAAATCGGATCGAAATTTTTATAAAAAGACACGAACTTTTAGATATTTTAAGCATTTGAAATATAATTTAAAGGATTTGCACGTCACACACCAAGTGTGTATTTATAAATCATTTTATATATTTTTACGTGTATTTATTATAATTGTAAAATAATAGATAAAATATTATTTTAAAAGAGATGATTGGTTAGAAATATTTGAGGTTAAATATTTCTTCAACAAAAGTTTATTAGTAGCACGACATTTGTGTGTCATGGAAATGACTAATTTATTAGTCGGCTGTGAGGCTGAGAAGAATTGGTCATTAAGATGGAAACACCCTTTTCAACCAAGATGAAAGGTCAAAGATGGTGAACAATTCCACCGCCGGTCTATTTTATATGGTTGGCGGTGCTCCATATATTGTTATTATAATTTTCAACCAGCCTTTATTTATTTATTTTTTTTTTTGGTTTTCTTAAATATAAAATAAAACCACTTGTGTTTATTTATCATTATGTAAAAGTTCCAAAATACAAACAAAGATCAGAGAATTTATCAGAACAACGACGAATAAGGTTTCACTCTTTAAAGTTGAAATCTATTTTCAAAAAAAAATATTATTTTATATTATAAAATAGTGAGGCAAAAGAACCATTAATTATTTATTATTATTTTTAAGGGTGAAAGTGTAAAGATGTAATTAATTTTTTTTCATCATTTCATTTATCCTCTAAGATGGTATTTATGTGATATGGGCATGTTTCAATTGTAGTTTGATCAGACGATGGGGTTCAAATACATTAGAGATTAGTCTATAAGACATATAAATCCACAAAATTTAAATTATATTAAAAACTCATAATACTCGTATTCAACTTAAATAAATATAAATATTTTTATTTTTCTCATTCATAGATATTCACTTTATTTGTACATTTACTATTTTTAAATTCGAATACAATTTTATTTTTAAAATTTATGCTGACTTAAGCATTGAAAAAAAAAAAATACTAATTTGCTGTCAATGAAAGAGTCGTCACTTGCTGGTGGGAGTTGCTCGTAGGAGATCCACGTCTGAAGAGAAATTAATCTCAACACACGGGATATTCATCCACGTTAGGGTAAGAAGTATTTACCTATATCATCATGTTAAATTTAATATTATATACATCGAATAATAAAATAATAAATAAATATTTTTATTTTATAAAAAAAAATACAAAAAATAGTATATTAAAACTAGTCTATTTGGTTCCCTACTTGACTTTCATGTGATGTTGACCAAGTTGATAAGATAGTCCAAAGTTAGGCGTAGCGAGGGGGGTCGGAATTGACCTAGTAATTACAAGACCCAATTTTTTCTTTCCTACTCTCCTTTTAGAAGGAAAACAATTGACTGACAATTATAATTCATGAAACCATGAAAACAAATGGAGTTGCTCGTTCGATCGAATCCAATGTGAGAATCAAATTGAATTAAAATTTGATTAATTCGATTTGATTATAATTATTTCTTTTATTTTTCGGTCAGTTTCTAATTAATCGAATTTTTATTAAAAAATATAAAAAAAAAATAAATATTAAGTAATATAATTAGAAATATATTTTTTTACTTATTTATTTTTATATTGGATGAAAAAATATAAAAAATAATATAAAAATAAATAACTAGTATAAAAATATAGTATAAAATATATATATATATAAATACAGTAATTTGATTTTCGATTCGATTCGATTCGATTAGATTAATCAAAATAAAAAATTAAAATCAAATCAAAAATAAAAAATAAAAAATCAAATTGGTTGGTTTCGGTGTAAATTAAAATTTTAATTTTAACTCAATTCGACTAGTTAATCGAATTATGAGCATTCATATAAATAAAGGAAAAAAATACTAAAAAATATCTTTTAATATATATTTTTTAATTTTAGAAAAGAAATGGGAAATAATAAGCAAGAAACAAGAAAATAAAATAAATATACATGAGTATATATAAGCTGAATTTTTTTTCCCCAAAACATTCAAACTCTGTAATAGTACAAAAAAGTACTTGAATTTAATATTTGGTGGTGGCCATTTATTGCAAGTTGCTAGTGTAATAATTACCACGGGCGCAATTTTCCATGCTTGGATTTAAAATGGATATAATAAGAGTGGAGATTATCTTGGATCCGGGTTATCTTTTCCATTTTTTTATAGTTTAATGATCAAAAAAGGAAGAAGTATGTTGGTCGCTAAAACTCAAATTGTAGAAGATTATGGTCGTGGTGTTCTTTTTATTACAACTATATTTTTATTTATTTTTGTTTCTAATTGATTATGAGTTTTTTTTATTTTAAAAAAATATAAATTATCTTATAAAATATCTTGGTATTGATTCCACAATGCAAGAACTTTGAATTATTCTATTTGATAATACTCTTTTTTGTTCAATTTTTTATTTTCAATTTAAATCATACTTTTATTTTTAAAATTGACTTGAACCACATTCAGAACCATACTCTACACCGAATATAGATTCGAATTTTTAAAAATTTTAACGAATCGAATTTCGAATCCAAACAAATTCGATTCTGATCCGATCAATTATCATTCCTAATAATAAACCTGATATACTTTTCCTTTGTGAAGTCAAAAACCCTCACACCACTAAAATATCTCGCATTCTTTGTTCTGCAAATGGATGCTTTGCATGGTCTGCATCAATCATTGTACATATTGTTCTAGGCAACTTTTCATGCAATCAAAGGCGCTTAGTTCTGTAAATATTCTTACATTAGAAAAGTTTGTTCTATTAGTTATTTAATCTTTTTGTTTGTCTTGATTTTTCCGTAATATTTGTGTTGAGTTGCAAGATCCAGGCCCAACCCGATTTAGCCCAACTATATGGGCTTCAGAGGTAACTATAAGACCTATTTTTATATAGGCCCAAAACAATTTACTTGGGGACTCTTTATCTAAGAAGTTTCTTTGATAATATTCCATCCAATTCAAAGATTGCCATTAATCACTTAATTTGGAGTGGTACCACTCAAACACTCTCACTAGGCAGAGACAACAGTATGAGAATATGAATTGCAGATACGGTCCCTTACAATTTGGCACATCCCATAACTATACCAAAACCAAACTGATAACATCCCCATGGTGGAACATGTAACCTCACAGCTCACGCCGCCGCTGCCGCGGCGGCCCCCCCCCCCCCCCCCACACACACACACAAACAGGTGTGGTCCAAATTTAGACAAAAGCAATAACTAATGTACTTCCTAATTAGAGGTGAAGACAGAAGACAGAAGACAGAGAAACAGAGTACTTGGATATGGAGGAAGAAGAAGGGTACAACACTATTTATTGTTGATCACCAGCATGGAAGCCCATTTCCAGAACTTGACTTCTAGGTTAGCAGAGAAAGTCCCTTCCTAGGGAGAGAGAGAAATGCATCCATTCTTATATCAAGAATGAAGATATTTGCCAAGATCAAGAAAAAGAAAGAGGGGACACTCTATTTCCTTGGATTTTCTTCAGAACTGAAAGTGCCATTAGACCATTGGAAATCAGATGCACAAACTTTAGTCACACACAGCACAACCAATTGCATTAGTTCCCAAAGCATATGACAATTTTGAAATCAAGCATAACACAGAGATAAAAAGCACCCTCTACAGAAACACTAAAAGGTAGCGTGATTGTAGTACACTGTAACCTGCTAAAACATATGAAAAACACAGAATCTTCAAGCGTGGATGTATGAGCAGCAGCATTTGTTAGAAACATGAAGTAGAAGCTGGCAAATCTTCAAAGGCACAAAAGATTTTCAATAAATACTGTTAGCACAAAGAAGCAGATGAAAAAGAAAAAAAGAAGATTTAACTTCTTAATTTCCATTCACCCCAATTGAATTTCTAAATATAAAGAGTAAGGATAAACTCCAGAGAAATTTTAGCAGCCTGCCAGCTATAGCATCATTATCATAAACGAACAAAAATTTGAAATTAAAAACATTATCATATCAGAGAAAAGCTTGGAATGAATGGCTATTGTGTGTAACACAAGATCGAAGTCAGTGTGAAATAGAACTAGGGAGCAATTTCCAGCCTTGGTTCAAAGCAAAAACCAGTAAAAAGCTGAAGGGGAAATCTCTTTGTCACAGGGCATTTCTGTGACCACTTCCATTGCTTCTGATTAAAATCAAAAATAAGGAGAGCAGGGGCTCCGTAACTCTGGATGTATATGAGGTCATCTGTACCGCTGCTAGCAAAAACATCATCAAGCTCCCCGAAACCTTGAAAAAACTTATGGGGCATTCGGGCAATTTCTTGCCACTCTCTCCCCTTCAGGAGCCAAATACCAATCCCCTTAATGATGTCAGGCCGATCCTGTTTCCCAATGCCTCCAACCATTATAAGCTTTTCCTTTAGGTTCATCAAACGGCCACAAGTAAGAGAACAGGGAACTGGTATGAAACTCCTCATCAATAAACCATGGGGAGATCGGCTTCTGAGGTTGTACATGATAAGTCCATGTCGGTTGTCAGGACCACCACCTCCAGTTGAGTAAATTAGGAAGTACAATACTCCATTACAAATCACACTTTCGTCACCAGCTCTCCACCCCATTAAAATCTCTGTCAGAGTTGTCACCCATGTTGTCGCTTCCGAATCATACAGATGGATGGAGAGATCCCACTGAAAGAAGTTTCCAGGAACTTCCTTGGACTTGGATTTAACAATCGAGACATTGTAATTGTGAGATGCTCTGTTGACTGAGACTGCCAATGCACTATAATCAGAAAATTTTGGGCCAGGAGGTTCATCAAGGCCCTTGCAATATTTTGTTATCGGGTTACAAATGTACAGCTCACTTCTGCTATCTTTGTCCATAAAACATACTAACCCACATGATGAAGCAATGAACAAATTGGATGTCTGAATGCAGGGGAGGTCAATGCCATACCACTTTCGAAGGATTGGATCATAGGCATAACCAACTGGTTCGTCTGAGCTAGTGAACATAAAGTACCAAGGCTTCTGCGACAATACATGAGAACTATTCCACAGAAACCTCTTTGATGTTACTATCTCATGCCATCTTTTACACACACAGCCAGCCCTAAAGATGCTAGCAATGGGGAGATAGGCTAATATCCGTTCCAACAGATCATCAGGCAAAATTAAATCCAAAGAAACTGCAGCAACTTCTTTATCAGTTTCATCGTTAAGCTCTGAGAATGAATCAAACTCCACATTGTCATTCGCCAAGTTATCAATGCAATGACTGACCCATGAAGTTTCTCCTTCCATGATGAGGAATCTGCAAAACCTACACAAGAAATATCCTATACAATTATACTGGAAGCACTATATCAAAGCTCCACGCCCATGCAAGGACCATAACACCTAAACTTATCTTAAATCGTGATAAATGCCATAACAAGATTACCATAAATCAAACATACTGCCTGGGTAGAAACTTATGAAATGCAGGCAATCAAAAATATATGCTACACAGATCTAAGAAAAGAAACAACAAATTTATATGGAATTATGGATGCAATGTCAGTAAAATGAGACATTCACACATCTACATATTCTTATCAAGTAAGAGTCACATTATTGATTTTAACGGAACGAAATTCTGCTCAAGCTAACTCCTCACAAAATGAGGTCACTTTGCGTTCATTTCTATAATAATGAAGTGGGCAACTTTTTTCCAATCATGATTTGCACTGACACTTATGTAGTTATATGGATTCCACAGAAAAATCAATCTATGGTAATCCTTCACTAAAAGAACAGACAAAAAAGAAGAATATACCAATGAACATCAATTATAGAAAAGGCGAAAAAACAAAATTCGAACAAGAGATATATCTTTGCACCACAAATGAAAATTGTGCACAGAAATATACTTCTCAAAGATGCAAAGAGATAACCTGAGAACCCGGAGGCAGAACTGGAGATTTATAGACCACTATATCTTACTTTTATGATCACAAGAGATATTAGAAATAAAGAAGAATAAGCAACCACATATTTGAGCAATGCCTTTTGGAGGATAGAAAAGCTCGCCTATAAGCACAGATCACATTCAATACCTATAGAAATAAGATGGAAAGGCAACCACCGGTTTCATTCCATAAAAGGCTAGAAACATTCAAAGAGGACTATACCACATGAGACTAAAAAACAACATTTTTTACCATATGTATAATTCAACAATGAAGTTGCATCATTTCAGAAAGCAACCGTTTCTTCAATTTGTTATTTTTTTTTTTCAAGCAAGAGCAACTACTTTCACAATTCTGTACACCAACCCTAAAAACGTTTTTCTTTTCTTTTCTTTTTTCCTTTTAACTAACTAATGTTAGGTGAAAGAGAAAAATTACACCGAGCAGCACTATCAAGGGAACATCAAAACACTCAACAACCAAGTTAAGAAAAAAGCTAACCACATATTAAATTATAAAAATAAAACAGCAAAAAAATTGTAGACTCCAACTCAAGCAGATCTCAAAAATACCCTGAAAATCCTACTTCCAGGAGAAAAAGAGGATTTCTTCACATAAAATACATGAAATTGTACCTTTTATGCAAAAAAACCTCCTACAAGCAAATGGGTCTTCCCAGATTGCTCAAAATCCTCAAGATTCGCCAGGAAAAAGGGTCAAAACACAGCAGTGAACATAAAAGGCTAGTATTTTTCAGTAGAGGAAAAAAAAAAAAAAAAACCATTCAAGAAACAAAGGGATAAGAAATGGGCCTAAATCAATTGATAATGAAGATGAACCGAAAGGGAATAAAATGGGTTCGTTTGGATTTACATGATAAACATGACCATACTTATATATATATATATATTAATAACTCTAACAATGTTACATACAGAGAGAGAAAGAGGGTTGTCTTTTCTTGGTTTATTTCCTTTTACGTTCAACTGATGTTGCCTAAACGACAGGAAGAGAGGAATGAAGAGAAGGGCGGTATTTTAATAGGGCTTTTGGTTTTGTTGATACAGACAAAAGTATGAGAGAGAGAGAGAGAGAGAGAGAGAGAGGGAGAGTTGAGAGAGTTGAGGTGTTTATTCAAGGAATTTGATGGGGTTTTAATGAGGCTGGAGAAAAAAGAAAATATAACAATAAAAAAAAAAAAAAAAACATGGGTGATCTAGTTTTGGCCATAATCAAAAGGCAAATAATGCGGTCCCTAACCACATCAACACGCACACCTTTCTTATTTCTTCTTCAACTCTTCTTTTTTTGCTTTTAACTCTGTTTCCCATTGCTTTGCTTTATTTCCATTTCTACCCCTCTCTCCTCCTTTCTTCTTCTACCATCACCTCCATTATTTTTATTTCTATTTTTTTTATTAACTCTTCCATTTATTTTGAGGCAAATTATTAAAAAACAAAAAAAGGATAATTTTCTTTAAATGTTTTTACTCTTTTGATTGCCAATTATAGGTGATGTTTGTAAAGCATACTAGGAGAAAATAATAATATCAAAGCTCCACATTTTATTTCTTGCTTTCTATTCTTAATTTTTATTCAATCAAATAAAAAATTTGCCACGTTATAAGGGGTTCCCCGAAGCTTATAAAAAAGAGCAAGAATTGTTTCTTGTATAGGCAAAAGTAGTAGAATTCATTAGTTACAAAGAAAATATTAAATTAACTTTTGAGGGCAATTTTATCTTATTTAAAAATCGGAGCCCATAAAGTAAATAATGGAGTTTTAGTTATATTACCCTGAGGTGAAGTGGAGAAAATTTACATTTCATTTCTATGTTTCATCTTCTAAAAATAAAATTAGAGTTGCATGGAATTTAGAATCTTGCAATAAAGTTGACACCAACCTATGAAATATATAACAAGATATTTGTATAAAAGGGAATTTGAAGTCCCAACATTATAAATTAACAAGGTTTTTGGAATCATATTATTGGATTCGCGGAACTGAAATTGATGATTTATTTACTTGGCTTAATTCTAATTATAAAGTTTAATTGATTCATTACTCATAAATCTAATTCTCATTCTAGAATATTTATTTTTTTATATCAATTATCATGTGATAATATTATAAGAAATGCACGTTCAGAATTACGTGATACGTATACTAAAAATTACTCATTCGAAAGCACATCTTTAACTAGTTTTAAAAACATATTTTGCTATTAATGCAGTATTACGGTAAAAAAAATAAAGGGAATTAAAATTATGATATCTTTTTTTTCTTCATTTTGACAATAATAGGGTACTTGTTTTATGAAATATTTTCAAAAATTCCACTCTTAAAAAAAAAAAAAATAGAAGGAAAAATACTAGAATAAGTGGATTCCTCATATATTCTTTTCCCCCAAATTTAGTTTTGGTATATACTTTGCCAACATGAACAAAGTAGGCCTCCATTTCTTGAAATAGACATGCTTTACCTAACCTATGTCCACTTCATTCTTCGTACATTTGGTGTAAGATTTTACTCTTTTTTTTATTATTATTTTTTTTTGGGTGGGGTGGGGTGGGGTGTGGGTGTTGGCAATAAGAGTGGTAGAGGGCATAATTTCGATTTAAAAAAGTGAAAAATATTAATAAAGATCAACTAGTTAATTGATCTAGTCTAGAATCTAATATTAAAATGGTAGAGTAATTAACTTCTACAATCAATAACTAAAATAATTGATGTCAAGAATCAACATTTAAAAGGCATGCATAATTCGCTTATGGCTTTAATTACTTTGTCTTTAGTAAGTCGTTCAACATTTAAGATAGAGTAATCGTATTGTCACTTCTTATTTCATATAATTTTTCTAAAATTTATCGTTTCTAATTAAATATTTCATAATATTCGTCATGTGCATTATGTTGTGACGATTTATATGACTTAAAGTTGTCACTGCAATTTTCTGCATGTACAAAGAAAGACAGCAAAGTGGCATATTGATCAAACTGTTGGTATTTGATTCAAGTTTACAAAGTACAACTCTAATTTTTCCAAAGAAAATTAAGAATAAATGTAGCCCTCTTCTGCCCCACCCCTTCCCCCCCACTCCCCCCTGCAACATAGCATTAGTGGTTCCTTAAATTGTCCATAAATGTATCATATGTACATGCACATATGTTATATGTGCGTAGCTAGCTTGATTGTTTCCACGTGAAAAAATAGGTTCAAAACTTAATAATTCATAGTTTTAGGTTTGAAATTATATACTATAACGCAATAGATGTATGTACATTTATTTTGGAAACGGTCTGCAATTATTGAGCATGCTCATATGATAATATAATACAATAGATGTATGTATGTAGGGACAAAGCTAAGGGAGGGCTGGTGGCTGAACTGTTCTATTAATTTCATAAAAATTTTAAATTAATATAAATTTTATATAAAAAATTATTAAAATTTAAAATTTTGTCTCCAAAAAATTAAAAATATATTTATTATCTATTATTTTTAAAAAATAAATACATGTGACCTAATATATAATGGGGGCAACCACATTATCATTTAATCACCCAAACTTAATGTTAGGCAAAGGGGATTAAAGCTAATTTCATATCCCAAATTGTGTGTGTGTGTGTGTGTGTGTGTGTGTTCTTACCTAAAGGGAGGAATGAAGGGACATAAATCCAAATTTTTATAATATAAAAAAATTTAAAATTTAATTTTTACCATTTGAATTAAATCTTACAGTTAAAACTGACAGAGTATTGGTGGTTGGGGTTTGGGGGTCTTCTTTAGATTTACCACATCTAAAAATCACTACTGAGATTTTCCTAAAATAATGTAGGCCCTTCTTTCAATGGATCCACATGTTCCATGCATTTGATTGTGAAATTGGCTACCACAATTTCTTTTTCTTTCAACTACCTCTCCTTATTATTATTAAATGAGGTTAACATATCCAACTGGAGACACACCTAATCGGGGAACTCGATCCGATTGTTGTTTTCACTCATTTTTCTATAATTTTAAATTTTATATGTAAATTAAACGGATTGTTCCTTAAATTTTTAAATTAATCTCCTATACAAGTCAAAATATCTATTTCGATCCCCCAAAATAAGAATCTTAGCTCATCCTTATATCCAACATATAGTGAGAAACCAAAAAATGAAAAAAGTATCATGTACCCACTTGTTAATTGCTAGAAACAAGATGAAAAGTGAATTTCGAGTGTGATAAATATCGATATGTTTTATGGGTATTCTTGTCATTTTAACCATACGGATGGACAAAATTAGCCATCTAGTATATGCTCACTATAACTATTATCCTAAATTGTTGTGTTGGGCAGGACAAATTATGCGATGATGTTTATTATTTTCTTTCATTTTGGAGCCACATTGTGCCTCCATGTGATGGAATTGCATAATTTTTCAGGAAAACTAGTACATCCATGTGATAAATTGCATTATTTTTCAACATAACTACTAAATTCAATAAATTTGTGTATGACCTAGATCATCATAGTATTATTACTAGATAAGCAATAAGTCACACACAAGAGGACTATGAATCACCAGTAGAATAGATGGTGGAAGACAGCATTATTTGGTGGCTGATTTGATAGTTTCAGTACAATTTTGGTGTTATTTTAGTTATAGGACTCTGCTTGGCAGTTCATGCCTTGTGTTTCTCCCATGAATGTGACTGTCATTGTGTGTTATAGGTGATGTAGATAGGGGTGATTCTACAGTGAATGGATGAGTGGATTGGTGTAAAACACTAGCTTCCTCAATAGTTATTGAATTATATTGGGGTGATGAGTAGTTTTTTTTATTTATTTAAGATTATTTGATTATGAACGGAGGGTGGTGAAAATTGATTGTTGCGTGTAATTTAATAGTCATTCATGATTAGATAATAGTTATTGAATCATATTGGGGTGAATGGTTTTTTTATTTATATAAGATTATTGAGTTATGGAAGGAGGGTGGTGAATTCATTCATGATTAGAGTATGTTGTGTTCAATTCATTTAAAAGTTTTAACTAAAAGTGTTGACTTTTCGTAAATTTATTAGCTATTGTTATTCTTTCAACATTTGCGGAACCAACCCCCGAAGTGACTTAAGTCCCGTCAGAGCTAACTGCTCATTTTTCTATAACAAGTGTGGAGCAAGAATCACTACTTACTTGACTGTTAAAACCTACTCCCCTAATAGGATTATTCAAATCAATCCACACAATACAAAAAAGTACCAATCGACTTTCACTATGGTTTTTCCCTAATAGCTAGCATAAGACAATAGCAAATGGAGCGTTAGCCAAAATATCTTTCAAGAGATGCTTGAAATAAGTCTTCTTCCTCGTCTTAAAAGTGCAAGTTCAGTGCCCTGTTAAGTAGGAAAATTGAAGTCACCGGTTAGGGCGTAGGGTCACTGAATTGGGTGAATGATTGGGATGGTTAGATAGTTTTTGACTTTTGAAGCATTTTTAAGCCATATGGAGAAGCCAAGCTGCTGTTACAAAGAAAAAGAAACGTACGCTCTCCTAATAGCTAGGAAATAAAATCTTTGAGTCCACCATCCATGTTAGTAAAATTATGGGAACAAATTTTTGGAAGAAAATTTATCTATGTTATGTATGTAGCAAATCAGTTTTTGATTATAATTTTGTATCTTACAACTTAGATAATATAACCCTTCACTTAATATAATGTTCTTGTGCTTCAAACTCGGTCTAACAACTTAAGAATGAGAGTTTCATTTTATTTTGCCATACAATTCTTAAATTTTGAATTAGAAATTGATAATCTTACTTAAAAAATGACAAGAATTCTTCACTCATTATGTCACCTAAAGAAAAAAATCTACGGATAACTCTATTGCTAGTGATGTTGAGTGGGAGTAATGCGTAAAAATTGATGAAAGATTTGGCATAACGAAGAAGTTTGTTGTGGATGACATTTGCTTATGAATAATGAAAAATTGAGCTTTGAAAAAAAAAAAAAAAAGAATGGAAAAAAGTTTGCAAGAGTCCAATTCAAAAGTTGTAAGTTATACAATAAATTTGACCACTAAAATATTTCTAATAATTTTTTTTTTTTCCCCAAACTTTAACAGTGTTAAGTCTCATTCAAATAATTAATTATTTTTATTGAATCATTTACAATGCCCATATGAGAAGATTGACCATTTTAACTTGGCCTTGTTAGATTAATAAATGATACCAAAATATAATTTGAGACGTGAGAATTACTTAATTAAAATATATTACAAGTATTATTTTAATTTTTTCTATTTTTAAAACATGTTCTAAGCTACTCCAATTCTCAAATATTATGATATTTTGCTGCTTTTAGTTGTGGCTCCCGCTGTCCCCCTCCCACATCCACCTTCGCACTTGATTTAGCTTTAAACTCAATTTTGAATTTTGTTCTTAAAAAATTCATTGGTTAGCCACTTGTTTAAAATCCAAAACCCTAATTGTGAAAGCTCAAATGTGATGTTCATCATCAAGTTCCATCTAACTAAATTGTTGAACATTGACATTTTCAAAACGAATTAGAATCTATAATTTTTCCTAAAAAGAATAATAAGATTTTTTTTGGTAGAATTACAAATATAACAACATAAAAATTTGAATTATATGTTTTTATGTGTGAATATGTAGTGAAATGCATACCTAATATATGTGTCAATTAAACTTTACTTACTACTTAAGATCAAATTAAATAATTTAACATGCAATTCGCTTGTTATTTTGTAGCATTTGTATGTTGGGTTGTAGATTAAAAGAATATCAATTGCCCATAATATTTCAAATTAGAAAGTTATTTTTTTTCTTTCAAATATTGAATTTGGCAATACAGAGATTTTGGAAATCTTCTTCTTGGAAATCATTTTTTGCTTTTTGATACGAATCCTACCCCAAAAATCAAGAATCAAATTGAAGAAATAGAATTTTCAATTAGATTGGAATAAATTGACTAAAATATTCACTAATACACTTCAAAAAGTACTTAAATTAATTGATCAGTAACACTAGTAATGTTAAATTAATTGATGAGCAACACTAACAATGCATGATTTTTTGAAGTGAAAGAAGTATAACCAACAATAGGTCCACGAGTCCATTAAAGAAAAATACTGGAAAATGAATTCACTCCAACAATTTTTATTCACTTCAAATTTCTTCAAATTATTACCTGAAAAAAAGGAAAGAGCTTGTTTACTGCAAATAACGGCTAACCGATTTTCAAATCTCTGTTAAGTGCTCCTTTATGTGATCGCATCCGTCGATTCTACTCTCCACGCAAGCAAATCTGGGCCTTCCATCAAGGATTCTCTTCAAAGGATTCTGCCCAGAACTCGAGATTCTGATCGGACGGACAGAAAGGAATCTTCCTCTGCATCTTCAACCCGCAAAGCAGTCCCCCACCGTCAGATTTGGCCCCTTTCATCTTTCCCGCCATTTCTCGAACACAGTTCCACTCCTTCAACGCCGTTGAAGCCGTCGATGAAGATGACGTCGTCGAGTCTGCGCCGTCGGATAAATCACAAGAATCTCCGCCGGAAGACTGCTGGCTCCGCCTCGATCCACCTCGGCTCAGCCTCCGTAGCCGACGGGACTCTCTCTCCTTCTTCTCCATCAGGTCACGAAAACTCACCGCCGAGACTTTTTCCAGAATTGCGTAATCAGAAGAATAGTACACCGCGGCAGCAATGTTAAGAACGCCTTGGAATCTGCCGGAGGGACGACGGATCTGCACGGCGGTGAAGGCTGGGGTTCCAATTGATATCTCCCTTGCGGAGGCGAGCGGCGTCGTTCTCTTCAAACACGTGCTCAGTAGAAAACGTACAGTGCCGATGAGAAAATCCTTAATATATCCGACGGCGAAAATCTCAACGGCGACGGCGGAGGTGTCGCCGGATATGAATTCATTAGATACTCGGAAGAGGAACTTGTCGTTCCAGGTAGGGTTTTCGCCGCCGAGTGAGTCAACACTGGTTCGGAGCTTCGTCGCTGGGTTAATCCACGTGACGGCGTACGTTTGCATCCGGCGCAAGTTAGCGGACGGCGTCTTCAAACCCTGGGCGGAGATCAAGTTGATCTCCAGAATCTGCGTCTCCATATGCACGTTAAATTCTCTCTCTAAAGATTACTTTGTCTATCTATATATACGTATATATCGCCTGTGCATACATATTAATTCAAAGAAAATTTCAACAAGAAACTAGAGAGAGAGAGAGCCATGGCGAATCACGGTGAAATTTTCTCAGACGGACGGTAGGCTTTTGTTTGAAATGACTAATATAGCCCTCGAATTTGGTTTTGGGCTTCGTAGTGAAGCCTAAAAATTTGGTTTAAGGCTTTTATTTGAGCTGGGCTTGGAAATGGGATGACTCCAATTACTGGGCTGAATTCATTATTGGGCCTAGTAATTGAGCCCTCTGTCTCCAGTGGCTCTATCTTTAGAATTTAACTACTGAAGTAACTGCAAGTGATTTTTAGTGAAATTGACATGTACACACATAAGATAAAAAGAAAATTAAAACACCTTTCCCCATCTGAATTATTCATTATAGATGCATAAGAATGAAGTTGAGGATGTGTTAAAATCCCTTATTTATTATACAGAAAACACACGATACATACAATCTCGCAGGACTTGGCAACATATAATATGTAATCAACTCTTACATCGCCACCTCCAGAGTCCTCTGTTCAGCAGAGCCATCTGATGTTGCCTTGCACAAGGATCCTGATCTAGGTGCTCTATATTGTTTCATTTTCAATTTCTTTTTCTTGGATAGTCTCCTCTCCAAATCCTTGACTCTTCCAGAAAGACTTGAAATGGCTGTCAGCTGCTCTTGACCTGATTTTATCAATTTTTCCATTATCTCCCTCAACCTTTCGTTCTCTTCAATCAGTTTTCTGTTGCTCTCAGTCAGATCGTCTCTTGCAAGTGAGACCTGACTCAAAGTGTGATCAACCTGAGAAATGGACCTATCTTTAGCTCCATCGTACATTATATCCATCCCGTCCCGGACAGCATTTTCCTCATTTCCACTTGCATCTTCAAAGCCCTGAGCTTCAAGATTTTCTTTTGGCAAAGGATGCTCCATGCTACATTCTTGATCTTGTTCACTTAACGCTTCCATTTCTGGAGGAGCATCTACCAACCCTTCATTTTCCCCTTGGCAAGCTTCCATCATCTGGGGCTCCCTCTCCTCAAAAACTTCTCCATAGTCATTTTTGCTTTGTATTTGTGGAGCAGGGCAATTACCAGAGTCAATTCTATCAAATTCAGATTTGTCTTCAGCTGCCTCTTTTACTCCAACCATATCTGCTGCCTCATAAGTATTTGCAGGCTCATTGATGAGATTAATTTCTTGCTCCAAATTACCTTCCTGGAGTAGCTGACTAGACATTTCCTTTTCTGGAGGTGTGTCTGGTGCCTCTTCCAACATCGATGGGTTGTTAGCATGACTCACTTCGGAGTCTTCATGTAATTTATTACAAGTTGCATACTTTCCATTGCAAGCTTCTGTTGTTGGAAGTTCTCTCTCAACAGAAGCTTCAGAAGGCTCAAACATGTCAGCAATGATGTTCTGAGGTTGTTGAACTGCACATTCTTCAGGCTCAAATCTGGCATCTCCAGTTTTGAGATCCACTGCCTCCTCTGTTCCAAACTTATCATCTAACTTGCAGTTCTTCAAAGGCCCATCGATTGGACTAGTTTCTTCAGCCTGCGAGTTAACATTAACTCCACTAAGTGGAAGATCCAATACCTCGTGAATTTCCAAGTGTTCTTTATTTTCTTTATCAGCAGCATCATTGTGTAATACTGAAGTGAAGGGTGCTTCTATCAGCCCTTCCTCTAGCTGCTTTCCCTGACGTGCTTTGCTTGTATCTGCATCAACCGTTCCGTGATTTGTGCTTTCTTGAGCATAGATATCACCAAACTCTCCTTGGAGATTCTCAGCCAATTCATTCCCAAGCTTGTCACAATCAGTTGGTGCAAAGTCTGTCACCGTTACTGAGGAGTTCTCCAAAATTGAGAGTTGGGAGCTCTGCCCACGCGCTAGATCCTCATGATCCTCCTTGGCAGTTGATGTTTCGTCATTTTCAGGCACTTCATTGCTCTTCTCATCTTCATTTTTAATGCTCTTCTCATCTTCATTTTCCGCAGCTTCCTTCTCTAATTTTTCCCTTGCCTCCTCTCCATTCAGATTTGCCTCTGAAATTTCCGAGTTTTCATAGTTAGATCCTCCATCAACCTGGTTCTGATGTGCCTCCAATAAATCAGATGGGGTTTCATTGCCATTCTGGGATAATACAACATCCTCTGTCTTGTTCAAAGCATCTTCGTCACATCTCATAATTGACTCTTGTTCAGGTGAATTTCCAGATTTTTCATTCATTAATGAATCCAGTTTCTCCTGAAGACTAACAAGCTCTCTCACCACGGATTTCCTGGCTTCCCTGATGCTCGGATGCAATCCCTAAAAACAGAAAAAGAAATGCAAATCAACATTCGGTCTTTCTGATGGACAATTCCAATTAAAGGTGTGTTCTTGCACGCACATAAACTTACTTTTAGTCACGGAGAACAATACCAAGAAAATCAAAATATGAAATGGCCTACGAAACAAAGAGGCAGATATGATCCAGTTACGCCAGTAGAACCAAAAGCATAACATCCAAAGATTTAATCCAAACATAAGAGTAATCTTCAAGAAAGCACAAGTAGTGAAGTAAGAGGTCCTTTTTAAGACTAGGTTGAACCAATATAAACATAGGGACAATAAATTACACAAGATACATTATCAAGTAGATATCATGAAATTGAATTAAGGAAAGCACATAAATTGTCTGCTAGTGTCTAGGGGTGAGTTGCCTATTGTTCAAGAATCAAAGTTTGAAGCCAAAGAATCAAACAAGTTGAATTTCATAGCACATAAGGAAGTTAAAAAGAAGAAGGAGAAGAAGAAGAAGGAAGAGTATTCTATTACATATATAAATTTAACATTCTTTTAACCAGTTTGTTTACATACCTGGATGGTGTCCAGTTTTAGCAGAAGGCTCATTATAGTTTCTGCAATAATGTTTCTTTGCTTGCTACTGCCTTGGATATCAGAAGATGACTCCATTGCTTGAATCAGATGCTTTACATTAGCTATCTGCTCTTGCACTTTGGCTATTTGTTTCAACTTCTTTATGGGTTCCCACCTGCGGATATCATAGCCACGATAGGCTGATTGAATAATGACAGCTGCTTCTTCCTCTGACAGTTTTGTTTTACTGGATTCCTTTGCTTCATCTGCTCTCACTTCTTCAGCTCTGAACAATTCTTCCTTCTTCCCTATGGCGGATCCAGCATCTTCTGATTGACCTTTCATAACTGCATCAGTTTCAGCACATTCATGAGAAATATTTTCCTCTTTGGGCTTTTCCACTGTTTGGTTGGTCAAAAAATCATCTTTAGATTTAACAGGGAAGTTGACAGGAGTTTCCATGTTCACATCGATATTATTCCCTTGCCAAGTTTTCCCATCAACAACCTCAATAGTTTTTGTGCCCTTGCCTTCCTTAAACTCATTGTGAAGGATCTTATCTAGTTTTTTATTGTCTGATGAATTAAGGATGTTGCTTGCTTCATTGGACCACAGATCTGGCTTTTGTTTGTCACCAGGAGGACTCGGAGACCGAGAGCTTCCATTTGCAGTTTTTCTCCTTGGCAAGGGATCAACTCTCAGGCAGACAGGGGGTAACTTGGATGATTTTGGTGGAGAAGGGGACTTTCTCTTGGCACCATCTTTAGGAAACTTCTTTTCTCCATTGTCCAGTTTCTTCTCACCACTATCAATGCCGTCCTTCATGGAGGCATCTCTTTCTTTCTCCTGGTTTTTGGAACTCTCCTTTTCTTCATGTTTTTCCACTGCCTTCAATGGGATGTCTTTTGATCTAGAAGCAGCTTGGCCACCAATATTTTCTCCGTTCACATAGAATTTTTGCTCACCGCCAGAACCCTTCTCTGATTCCAAGCCTGGTTTTGTATTGGCATCGTCCACCTTATGTTTTTCCCTTTCCTTTTCCTCAGGCTTATATGGTATCCAGAGTAATGGAAATGGAAAACGTCCCTTACCATCATCTTGTTTATGGTTTCTTTCCACATCCCCCCTTTGCTTTGACGATACCAAGTTATTCAAATCAAGAGGATACCATCCATTCCAGAAAGCTGGCTGCTGTTCAATAGTTTTTCCATTCCCATTTGCCTTCACATCAAGGGAGCCATCTTTCGAATCCCCTGAGTTATTAGCATTCCCCTGCTCTTTGCTGTTACTGTAATCAGGTGGAAGCCACACTATAGGATAAGGTGAATTCTTGAACTGAAAAGGAACCAGGGAGTCATTTTTTCTCCTTTCCCTATCAGGTTGTTCCTCTTCAATCCCCACATTTTTCTGTTCTCTCTGGTAGGACAGATGATTGGGACACCCGCAACAATGATGATCCATGGGCACATTCTTTTCATATTCATACCACGGCTGCCCCATTGCATAACACGGCGGAGGCACGTATTGAACCGGAAAAGAAGGATAACTTCCAGGACAATGACGCGGTGGAACATGAGAATACGGAGATCCCCAAGCATAATGAGTTGGAATACAAGTATGGTTACAGCATCCATGGCATACGGTCGGGGAGGCATAGCCGTAGTTGCTGCCCCAAGGCCAACATCCATAACTTATGGGAGGTCGAGCCGGATTCACATACATTTGAGTTGGGACAGCTTCAGTTCCTGGATAGTAATGAGGGCAATAATGTATTTGATCCTTCTGATAGGGATATGACTGCATGTTCTTGCATACAGGATCCATCTCCAGTAGGGAAAAAGAAGGCCTCAGATTATGTAGTATGGATCTTTTTCCTCACCAAATCACCAAGTATATAGAAAAAGGGGTAAAAGAACAGATATCTCCTGCAAAAGTAAAAAGGCTCAGCTTAACAATTGTCAAAATGTACCCAAGAAGACATGCTAGCTCATTGAGACACATAAGAATCCATAACAGATATCAAAATAAGCATTTCACAACCGAATTAAACAATCGTATCTGGGTAAAAGTATGATCAAAAGCATCCGAATCCTTCTAGCTTATACTACAAAATCAGTCCCACTAATCCATAAATTCCTTTAAACAATTTAATGGAGATTTACACCTTCCACTGTACTAAGCACAATTTTCAACTCAATTTATAAAATCAAAATTACAAGTAAAATACAATATTTCCTCCAAATAAGATAACTCACATTGCATCCTCTTTTACCATTATAAGGATAACAGCACATAAGAAGATCAGCTATCAACTCATTGCAAAGAAAGAAGATCAAAATAAAATCATACAAAAATCACTTACAATTAGCAGAAAGAAACACAAGAAGAACCTTCCGAACAATCCGCAGATCCGAATGACTGAGTTTCCGGAGCAAAAAAAAACGATCCACCAACCCGAAAAAGAAAAATACTACTTTTTTGAAAGCTCTTTTCTCTGCGACCGAAGGCTTGTTGATTTGTTCTGAGATTATGAAATTCAGAAGCTTGAAGACTTAAATACCGTTGGCAATGGCGATGGTTTTGAATTTCGATTATTCGACCAATTTCCAGATCTTTCCCGCGGTTTCATCGGTCGAATTGTCTGGAGAATGTGATATTTTTCTTGCCACGTGTAATGGAGGCGGAGGGGAAGGTAGTGTTATAGTGTTTGCGAGTGTAGATTAAGGCTTTGCGAAACGGAGAGTTGGTAGGCAGTGATGGTAAACTTAACTGACTTGGCAAATTTCTATTGGTCCAAGGGAAAAGAATTTGACCCAAATGTTATCCAGATGTTTCTACTTAATCATTTTGTAATTTTTAATCCGAAAATAAATTTGGGAGTACAGTAGTTGATGAGCTACAAATATCTTTGCATATTTTAATTTTTAATTCTCCATAGGTCATATTCAATCGTAAATATTTGTATACTATTTAATTATATTATATTAATTAAATATTTTTATTAACTAAACATGAAAACATAAATTAAATATATAATTGTATTAATATGTTAATAACATTATAAATAGATATTTGATAAAATAAAATAATTATTGTAAGTGAAATAAAAAGATATATTCATAAAATATATATTTTTAGAATAAAATTTAAAATAGATAAATTGGATATGAAACAAAACTTAAATAGAAAAAAAAAACATTACAATAAATTAAATAAAATACAAAACAAACATTATAGTTAATAATACAACTTAAATAAATTTAATATATTTGGACAATATTTTTAAGATATTGGAGGATCGGATGTGATCTACCCAATTATAAAAAATAACTTTAGTTTTATGTTTTATTTTGTATTAATATCAATATTATTTATAATTTAAGTTTTATGATTTTATACAAATATTATGTAATTCTCGTTATTCTCTACATTGTATTTAATTGTCTTACTTTAATTTTTTTATTTTTTATGACATATTATTAGGAACCCCATTTCAGATATATATAATGTTTAACTTTTATTTTTTTTTTCAAAAATATACAATTGGATAGAATATGAATTTTAAACTATTTTTAAAGGTAAAAAATATTGTAAAATTTACTTAAAAAAAAAAAAAACCATAAAATGGAGATAGCACAACACTATTCATTGCTTCAAGATGGTCCCATTGGAGGAGAAGTTTTGGCTCTCAATCCCAATTTGGCATAGATTTGGGTTTGTCCTTATTACTTATTTAGGGCATTTAGGCTACTTAATTACATTTTATTTTTTTTTGCAAAATTGATTTTTTAAAAAGGTGTAATTATTTTTTTGAAGTTTTTTGAGCTAATACATCGATTTATGATAAATTATAGGACAAGATAAAAAAGAATACATAACTAAGTTTACATTCAAAAAATACCTAAAACTTATAATAGTTAAAATCTATGAAGTTATATATTATAGTTATAATTGTAGAGAGGGCATATTAAAGTGTTATCTTTTTATGTGTAATAATATGCATGTAGTAAATTAACTCATTAGGGTTCAAGAGAAAATAGAGTGAAATGAATAAGATCACCAATCAAGATATATAAACATTCAATAATCAAAATTTTGAAATTTTCAATGTTTATGTCTTAATGTGATAAAAATTTAGTATAGTTGTTTTTTTCTTTCTTTTTTTAAAACTCAACTCTTCACTCGAATCAATGATCGATTAGATTGTAGATGTAAAGTGTTTGTCAAACAGACAATCTTATTTCGTAAAAAATAATTATAATACATAATAAATATGTCAAAAGTGTCTAATATATATATATATATATATTAATTTTTAACTTATATACGAGTTACGATTAGAGGGAACGTGTTTAGATTATGGTTAAGTGATGGGAAATTACACAAGGGGATGACATGAAAATTTCAAGAATCTTCACAAAGAAATTTAAATGTTAAATTAGATTAGTATATAATAAGTTCATGTATTAGGTTCATAGCTTAAAGTACTACTTAAAACGTGAAAATTCTTATAAGGTCTATAATTCAACAAACAATAGTGCATGGAATCGAATTTAATGAGCCCAATTTATTGTAATATAATCTACATAAAAGAAAGATTAATCTTTTGAACTTATTGGGCAAGTCTAGACGAGGTCAAATACATTAATTCATGCGCCATACTACGAGCACTATTTGAAGTCCATAAATTGAAGATATTGACAAGGAATTTGAAAACTCCAACAAGATTCATGGGAGGTTAGCCGAAATGATTGACTTGAGAATTTTGTACATCTTAATGTAAAACCCCTATACTACAATACTTTCTATTTATTGCTACCAATTTACCAAATCCTAAGTACTAAAGATTGTTAGCCACCTTATAATTTCATGCATTCTCATTTTTGCACAAAAATTCCCAACCCATTTGTCTGAAATCACCCACAAAGGCTAAATTACATGGAATTCTTGTGTAATTGGTGTGGACTTTTGTATTCAAATATAATTTAATGATTGTCGGTGAATCTAATTTAATAATTTTATTTTTTAAAAAATTAATTAAGAACAAATCTAGATAATAGAAGGAGAGAGAATATATAGCTGCATTCCATCGACACTTAATGAAAACGTAACATGGGGTCACTGAATTAAAACACTATCTTAGTCTAAACTCTAAAGAATTATCGAAGGAAGAAATATTTTTATCACCATCTTAATCTAAACTCTATAGAAGAATAGGAGAATGAAATTTTTTTCATTTTTTTGGCCTCGTAGGGGTTGCAATATAGGATAAGATCCATGCACGAGATATCCTATGAGTCTACAATTTGAATCACGCGCAAAAAATCAGATTAACTTGACTCTAACAAAAAACAAATTCACCATAGCATAGCATTCAATGTTTGATTTTATTTTTGGTTATTTTATTAATATTATTTTGTGATAATGTATTTTGAATAGTGAGATCGAGAAACATAAATATGACAATATATTTGAATGTCAAATTGTAAATATATTGTTAATATTATTTTATTGTGATTAATGAAAATATTTTTAATTATTTGTAGTTAACGATGACATAGTAGAATATATAATTATTTAAATATTAAAATAAATAATTGATATTTGGGGGAATAAAATTGTATTTCCTAAAAAAACAAATAGCAAACTTATTTTGGTCTAAAAAACACACACACACACACAAAAGGTGGGGGGAAATGGAAACCAACATAGCCATATTTTTCTTTTCCCTTTGTTTTTTTCTTCCTTCTATAAATATAACTCCCCATTCCATTTTCAAAATCACCAAGCCCATAAAATATCATACATTATTCTATCATAGAATGGGCACTAAATTTGTGCACTCTCCTTTTTTATTTCTTGCAACATTATTCATCGTTTTGGTTTCAAACACGAAAGCTGGAAATGTAGTGTATTGGGGCCAAAACGAGGCAGAAGGCTTACTAAGAGACACATGTTCTTCAGGGTTGTACGAGATTGTCAACATAGGATTTCTCTCTACTTTTGGTAATGGCCAAACCCCTCAACTCAACCTAGCTGGCCATTGTGACCCATCAGGCGGTGGATGTCAAAAGCTGAGCAACAGCATCAAGCAATGCCAAAGCCAAGGCATTAAAGTCCTGCTTTCTATTGGCGGCGGTGCCGGCAGCTATTCTTTGTCATCCGCCGACGATGCCCGCCATGTGGCTGATTACCTTTGGAACAATTTTCTTGGGGGAAGTTCCAATTCCAGACCCCTTGGTGATGCTGTTTTAGATGGTATTTTACAAAATTGCATCATTAATCTGTGGAGCTTTGTTGATTTGTGTTTGGTTACACTTATTTATAGTTAAAACATCTTCATAATATGGTTTTTTTAATGATATATTTGATAGTTTGTAAGTGATTTAAGTATTGTAATTATTTGCGAGGTATGGTTCGATGCCGCTAAAGTGATACAAGTTTGGTAGACCTATAAAATGAACACATGACAAACTAATCAGAATCGTCTCCAATTAAAATAAAAACTAAAATAGTGTTACTCAAAGTTTTTTGTATTCCTGATTGTTTGATGAAGATAATGACAAGATCTCAATTCGGTTCTTGACTCCAAACAAAGAACTCAAATACCTCGTTAGGTTTATTGGGGTGACCTCTAGCTATAACCTTCTGAATGTTAATTGAGCTATAAGGATAAAGAGAAAAAAAGAAACTAAAGAGAATAATAAATTTAGTAAGTATTATTTATTCAATCTACTGTAGCGTATGATCATAGTTTTTTATAAACTTAGATTGGGACACGTGATAAATCCATAATCATTTGAAGTTAGCATTTTGTGTGACTAGGAATATGGACTTTCATACAGATCGATTTCGGATCAGATCTGTTCCCGGGTATACTTAATGGATTCCAACTTTTTAGTAATTTCATCCAATATTATGGGCATATAAGATATTTACTTCCTATTTCCTGTATCACCATTCAAGGTTAAAAGTTTTTGGCTGCATCCTTACCTTGGTCTTAAGATTGGCCAAGTTTGAACTAGAATTTCTCACTTTTATACTAATTTCATTCTTTTAGGACAAGCATAGATTTCAACATTGAAGCATCTCACTTATATACTAACTTCATTGTTTTAGGACAGGCATAGATTTCGACATTGAAGCAGGGCAAGATCACTATGCAGACCTTGCAGGAAAATTATTCCAGTATGGCCAACAGGGCAAAAAAGTGTACCTAACGGCAGCTCCACAATGTCCATTCCCTGATCAATGGCTTGGAAATGCACTTAAAACCGGGCTTTTCGACTACGTTTGGGTCCAATTTTATAACAATCCGCCCTGTGAATACACCACTAGCGATCCAAACAAGTTCAAGAACTCATGGAACCAATGGACCTCATCCGTGCCCGCGAAAAAGATCTATATCGGGCTTCCAGCCTCGCAGACGGCTGCCGGAGATGGTTATGTTCCAAAGCAAGTGCTAATATCCCAAGTTCTTCCATTTGCTAAGGGGTCTTCCAAGTATGGAGGGATCATGCTTTGGGATAGGTATAATGATGAGCAGAGTGGATATAGTGCTGCAGTCAAGGGCAGTGTCTAATTCTAGGTGGGCTTGGTTTTAAGTTCCATGACAATAATAAGGTTGTTTTTGGGCTTGCGTGAAATGAGTCCATGCCCTTTTACTCAATCATATAATAAGTATAATTATGATTGCGTATGAAATGTGTTTTGGCATTCAAGTTCAAATTGAATTATTCGATAAAAAAAGAAGTAAATTCTTAATTTTAGACTCTCAATACGCCGTATTTTAGGCAAAATCTAATTTACTATTTTTGAATTTATAACAAATTGATCACATCCGACTAAAAGATCCACAATTCCAAATAAATAGAACGAATATGCATCGAATTATGCAATCTGTTTCGTGTATTAGTAACAAGATTTCTAAGTCAATCCGATATTTTTATAAAATTTGATTTCAATAACTGATAATTATAAATCTTAATAAATCAGCTATTTAAATTTAGATTCTCATTTCAAATTTGAATATTAGATGTAGTGTGAATAAATAAAAATCCCAATCCAGCCCAATATCTCCTTATTGGGCTGGTCCACAAACAACGAAGCTAACTTAGGCCATTTTCCATTTAATCCTATTTCCGATCCATCTTCTCACCGTCGGCAACTTCTTTTACCTGAGATCTCTGTCTGTCCTCTATCTCTCTCTAAAACCTCCATAGCTTCATCACTTGAGAATTTCAATGTCAGATAACTGAAAACTCCAAAATAATCTCAAGAAAAAAGCAATTAAACTCGATGAAAATGCCATCATTTCTCCACCAGAGGCCACTCCACACTCCCTCATCAGACCCCTCCGAATTATCCCCTGGATCCCGCCAAAATTACCAAAAACCCACCGCCGCTCTTCTTAGCCGCGGCCCCGTCTTGATCCTTCTCCTCCTCTCGCTGCTAATAATCCTCGGAGTACTTTTCCCTTACATACAGTCCCCCAATTCCCTCCTCTCGTTCAATTCCAGGAGCTCCGATTCCAAGTGGCGAGGCTACACGCTCCCCGATGCGGCTGCTTATGTGGCGAAGAACAACACGCTGATCGTGTGTGCGGTCAGCGAGGCTTATTTGCCGTTTTTGAACAACTGGTTGATTAGCATCGCGCGGCAAAAGCAGCAGGATAAAGTTTTGGTGATTGCTGAGGATTATGTTACGCTTTATAAGGTGAATGAGCGGTGGCCGGGGCACGCGGTTTTGGTGCCGCCTGCGTTGGAGGCGTCCGCGGCTCATAAGTTTGGGTCTCAGGTAGTTCTGTGGATTTTTTAGTGATCTGATATTCTGTATTTATTTATTTTTTGACATATTGTACTCCATTCGCAAAGAAACTAGTGTTGTGTTGGTGAATTTGTCTAATGAACTTAATTTTGTTTTTTGAATTGCTACATTTAAGATTTAGTGAACTTATTTATTGGTATTGGAACAGTGGAGTATTAAATAATAAAGTTCGAACGTTTAATAATATAAATTAATTTAATATGAAGTCAAAATGTTTATACAATTCGATTTTGTACTCTATCAAAGAAGACATTTGGATGCAGATAGAGGTGGTATTATGTTGTATGAGATAGTGATAATGTGACTGTGGAAGAATGCTGTTCTTGTAGTTTGAGGATTGATACACATTGCTCTTTTTGGCTTATCGGAATCTAATTGTGGTTTAGTTGTTTAAGGGTCATTTTTTGGTAATTAATGAGAAAAGTAATGGTTGTTGGCTTGCATGAGTGTTTTTGTGGTTAAAAGTTAATAGCTTGCTAAAGCGGAAGTTGCAAATTCTTGATGAACTCTTGAATGTGTGCAAGCTTTGTGTACTTCCACATAGCTACCATTCGCCCATCTATTTATTTCTTGTTATTCAGTTACACTGGGAAATTCCATGTTGCAGGGTTTCTTCAATTTTACAGCCAGAAGGCCCCGTCATCTCCTGCAAATTTTGGAGCTTGGCTATAACGTTATGTACAATGATGTCGATATGGTTTGGTTGGCAGATCCCTTTCCATATCTGAAAGGCGAGCATGACGTGTACTTCATGGATGACATGGCTTATGTAAGTATGCCAATTGCTTCTTATTTCTTAATCCGAGTTCGTCAATTTGAACAATCATCCATTTTTAGTTCTCAGCAAGCTAGCCAGAACTAAGTTGAGCAACGTCTTCTCAATTGGTGTTTTGGAATACTTTTCTCAATATAACTCAAGGAATGGAATTTTTTTTTTCTTTTGTTGTTGGTCAGCCGTTTGTTTGTCTTAACTTGATAGTTGAATTCAAAGTTTATTCATATGTGAAGTTAAACCCATGTACACAAGAGGTTTATGAAGTTTTTAAACTAACATATTATCCACAAAATCCATCTTCCGAATATATATATATATACACACTAGGAGGGATTGAATGATGGTGCCAAAAAACACAAGAAGAAAGCGCTCTGTATTCTGTGATTCGATTTCCATAGACCGTATCTGAATCAACATAATGGAAAGAATATGAAACTAACACACTGCTATAAAAGGCTATTCTCGAGAACATAGAATCAGACAGAAGAAGTGGGACTGATTATGTTCTTTTCTGCCCCATTTATGGCATAATAACTCCTAGCTGAACTAGAAAAAATTCTGAACTCAACCAGATTTAGTATATCTGACTGACCTATTATTTTGAAATTTATGATCTTGTTCAATCCCAACGCATGTCTTTAACAGGATAATTGCTTTTTTATCAATGATGAATTTTTTTTCTGCCCACTGAAACTGCCAGGTGAAACCTCTTAATCATTCTCACGATTTGCCGCCTCCAGGGAAAAAAGGCCGTACTTACATCTGTAGCTGCATGATTTATCTGCGCCCCACGACTGGAGCAAAATTAGTTATGAAGAAGTGGATTGAAGAACTACAGGCCCAACCTTGGTCTAAAACAAAGAAAGCCAATGACCAACCTGCCTTTAATTGGGCATTGAATAAAACTTCTGGGCAGGTACATATGTGACGCTCTATTAGTACATCCATTTTCCATATCGAGTTAGATGACTACATCGTTACAATCACGTGTATGCTCGATTGTTCATAGCATTTTATGTTGACTTCTGTATATACGTAATTCTCAGCATCATTCATTTAATTCCATTCCACTCTTCTTTCTGCCACTAATTTTTCCCTAATCCAAGGGGTTAGGGAGAGTTTAGGATGGGACTTGACTGGTCAACCAACCCCTTGGGAGTTACCAATGGGTAATCCAAGTTATAAGACCTGGTGGAACTGTGGGGTTATTGGTCAGAAGCGATAAAGAATATATTGCCCCGTTTTCTGGCATGAAATTAATAAATAAATACCTTTCTCCATCTGTCAACCTCTTTTTAGCTTTTGTGTATGCGGTCAATCTAACTGATGATGAAACACATAATGGATTCTTTAGAATACTCTGCTCAGATATGGACCATTTTGAGCACCGATTGAAGTTTGATTTACCCGCTTCTATTTAGTTGCAGCACCATTTATACCATTGAAGTTTTATATGCTACCGCTAGAAGGATATTGTCAGTCAACTTATAATAATGCTTTTAAGTCAAAGTTAACTTATGCTTGCTCAAATTATCTAAGAAGCTGTCATCTCAGGGAGAGTATCTCTGAGGAACTTTTCTATCTTTCATCCCTTTGTTTTGCTGCTTATTTGATTGGTTGCTGATTGCAGGACCATTTGACTTCACATCTTTGTCTATTATCAATTTGTTGTTCTTATCTTTGGATACTCATTCTGATTTTTCCACTGAAATCTCGCTGCTTAGCCAATTCTATATGAACATGAAGAATGTTATGCACGATGACAATCATTTAATTGCAAGTGTTGGTGCCTGGTTAATTGTAGCTATGATGTTGACCACTGCAATCGGAAGCACAGTGCATATGTTATTCTTGACTACTCCTTACTCTTTTAGTTCGTCGTTGTGCCTGGATTTCATTAAATCCTGGAGGCTCAAATAAATATTTTGATGCCTTTGTAAATGTTTATGATGATGCTAGTGCAAATCTGATGTGCAATATGTCCTCTGGTGGTGATAAATATTTAAGTACAGGAGGATCTCAAGAAAAGGTTGAATTCTTTTTAATTCTTCATGCATATATGCTAGGCAAATCTCTTGCAATGAATATATTCTTCCTGTTCCTCATAGCTTAATTTCGGTGATTATCAAAATGCTCATGCTGCCTTTTACTCATTTATATTGTCCGAGATCTCATTTCAGGTGGACTTCTACCTTCTACCTCAAAAAGCATTCCCCACTGGTGGTTTATATTTCAAGAATAAGACGTGGGTACAGGAAACCAAGGGAATGCATGTTATCATCCACAATAACTACATAATTGGTTTTGAAAAGAAGATTACGCGGTTTCGTGATTATGGTCTCTGGTTGGTGGATGATCACGCCTCTGAGTCCCCACTTGGCAGATTATAATGAGTTGGAGGAGCCTTGTTGAACCAGCTTTTGTTGGAGTACAACAGAACTTTTTCCAGAAACAATCGGGCATTTTCTGACAACTTTTTGTAATTCTGACTTCAAGTTGGGGCATGTTGCTTGAAATTGTAGCCGATGGCAATGGATAGGCAGAGGACTTGGACAAATTCTGAGGCGAAAGTTCAGAACATAGCACGTGGATTTATTTCTTCTTCTTTTTTTCGCTTTGTTGTATATGTTGGTTCATCAGCAATTCGAGGTGGAATTTCCTTAATGAATGTGGTCTTAATTTTGTTTATTCATTAAAAGGGTGCAATTATCGGATTTCTAAAGCATAGTCCAATGATTATCAGGCAAATGTGGTTCGACGTTTGAGAACCTCTGTAATAGTTCTTTAAATTCTTCACTGTTTACATTAGACCGGTGTTCTGCAAGAGTTATATCTTCTTTCCTGGGAAAGTATGTAGAAATCTTGTGAGTTCACAGTCGTTTACGTTATTTTAAACCATGGTTTTTCCACAGTTTAAAAGACAGGCATTAACCTTCATATTGCTGGAACATTTTTCCAGTATATTCATAGCTTCTGACAGTTTCTCTGGCTTGTTCGGAAGTTTGCTTTCCTCTGGCGGTCAACTTCCACATATATATATTAACTTATCAAAAAAAAAAGAAATTCCATATTTTAAGTACTTATTTTCATCTTCAGAAAAGCAACAGAATAATTTCTTTTTCCTTTTTTGTTGTGTCTATATTACATTGCCATTTGAACTGTGAAGCCAAAAGGCCAAATTGCTTTAGCCAGTTTTTAAAATAGCATCAAAGAATCCAAGGACTTTGTTCAAAGCTCCTTCATCTTGTTAGAATTAGAACCAAGAGACCCAAGTGTTGCAATTGCAAGTAATGTGGGAATTCTTGAAGAAAATTGAGGAGAAAATATTAAAAATAAAAATAAACCCAAGAGTTGCAATTGCAAGTAATATGCGGATTTTTGAAGAACATTGAGGAGAAAATATAAAAAATTATAAAAAAAATGAATTGCGTTTGCCGGGAGTCGAACCCGGGTCTATTGCTTGAAAGGCAATTATCCTAACCGTTGGACTACAAACGCTTGATGGAGGAGAGTCAGATTTGTCACAACAAATTTCAAATGAAATCCCTTCCAGCCTTGTTTTGTTCTTTTAGGGATAATTAACCAAATTCTTTAACATCTAATTTGTGTAATTAGCTATTTGAGCATATCTGCAACAGGTGTATTATAGCACGCACAATAGCAATCATAATCTTTTTAGAAACTTTTTGTGAATAGAATGTGAAAAAGAAATGTTAAGCAAAAAGATTGTACATTCTGATAATCCAAAAATAGGGTTTACAACCAAGACATGACATGGTCAATGAAATATAATACAAAATCTATGCAAGATTGTGGAATGGGGCTCATGCATTGGTTGTTGCTTATGACAAGAAATCATTAAGTCATTATTGATGTTATTTTTCACTATTGGATGAACACACCCACTTATGTGTGTTCCACTTGACATGACAATTGACAACCTCAACCCTTTTCATGTTTTGTTTGTGAGGTAAAGTTGACAACTTCAATATGAAAATGACTTCCACATATATGTACCAAAATTACAAACTTAATTTAATGTGGTCTAAAAGTTTAGATAAAAGTTAAAATAATTTTGACCAGGGGAGTTAGTGAAATAACTAGGGAAGATGGTTTAAAAGACAATTATTTTAAATAGTATTTTTTGACATAATATATATATATATATATGTATATATATGTGTGTGTGTGTGTGTGTGTGTTATCTTGACGGTGAATCTTGTAAATCAATTAAAGATGCTCGATAAATATTTGAGTTTTAGACATCAATAAAGATGCTCAAGATCAGTTGGCAATAATTCCACAATTACCTGAATTACTTAACCAGATTCCATTTAAGCCGGAACAATTATTACAGTCACTATGTCAACTGAACAAATGATTGTATTTGGAGTTTCCCAGCAAACTGGCGTCACAATGATTTTCACTTCTTAAATTTTGAAATTTTTTCGTTTGAATTAAAAGATTTGTATTTACTAAAAAAATAAAAATTGAAGAAATCTCATATTTAAAATTCAAAATATTAGATTTGGTACAAAGAAATTCTTTAGCAATCTTTTTGTATTGATAAAATTGATATTGGCTAAACAAGAAAAGAAAAAAGAAGATTTGATTCTCACGGCATTTAGCTCCAGAGAAAAACATGACCAGGATTTAACTATTTAAATAAGTTAATTAATTTAGTTAACCTTCTAACATACATTACAGACAAACCCTTCTGTGAATCAGGGATTCTTTTTTCATCTCTCTACTTATAAAAAGAAAAAGTATATTTATCTCTCTCATCCTATACATATATGTGACTTTGTGTGTATATATCTTTGACAATGAATGACTACCATTGCCAGGTCAGCAGCCCGCATGCCCTTAATAGTCTATTCTTCTTCCTCTCTCTATCTATTCCCCCCCCCCCCCCCCCCCCCTCTCTCTCTCTCTGTAAAACTCTCAAGCATCTATATGAAATCTTTAATCCTGAAAAAGATTTATGCAACAAGGGAGAAAAAAACCAAAAGCTCTACATAATTCCAATTTAGTCATATATACCACTCTTGGTTTTAGCCAATAAAAAATATAAATCCCATCATCTCATCATCCCCAAAGAGCTGTCTACAGCTACAGTTGTTGAACACATATATAGATGTACACTCATGTAGAGCTATAAAGATAGAATTTTTAGTGTTTTCTTGATGGGAGTGTAAATGGGTTCACTTGAAAGTGGGCTGCCATTGAAGAGGGATCACCATTTGCTGCGTTCTTCATCTGTTAGAAATAGTAATAGTATTAACAGTAATAGCAGCAATATTAATGGATTTTTGGGGCAAAGGAACAGATCAAGATTTGCAAGATTGGTGTTTTTCAAGAAGATTGACTATCTACAGTTGATTTGTGCGGTGGCTGTTTTCTTCTTCTTTGTTTTCCTCTTCCAGATTTTCTTCTTGCCTGGCTCTGTGATGGAGGATGGAAATAAATCTGACAAAACCCATGATTTGTTTAGGAAGAATGGTGAAGTAAATTTTGGGGACTTGTCATTCTTGAAAGAGTTGGATTTTGGTGAAGTTATAAAGTTTGAGCCTTTGAAAATCACGGACAAGTTTCAAAAGGATGCTAATGTGGTGAATGAAAGCGTTGGTTCAAAAAAGGTTGTGAGATTTGGATACAGAAAACCAAAACTTGCCTTGGTAAGCATTGTGATGATTTTCTTTTTCTTTTTCTTTTTTTGTTTTAATTAGTTTGGTGTTGGTTTGTTGAGTTTGTTAGTTTCATTAAGAAAATAATCTGTTTGTAAATTTGATTCTTTTTTATTTTGGGGTTCGGTATAGTTTAGTGTTGATTGTTTGTGTGTGTGTGTGTGTTCTCAGTTTTTGTATTTAGAAATTTTGGCTAGTAGCTTAGACGTTGGAGCAGTATTGTTAAAAGAGGGTGTTTTGACATGTGTTTATAGGTTTTCGCAGATCTATGGGTTGATCAACATCAGATACTGATGGTTACTGTTGCTACTGCATTGGTGGAGATTGGATACGAAATTGAGGTGATTAACTAATCAGTTATTTGCATTTCCTATCTCTTGTAATCATTTTTAAGGGAAAGGAACTGGGTAGTTCTGGTGGACTTTTAGGTAATTGTCTCTTTTGTCATTGTGATTATGCCCCTTCTTTTCCTTATCTTTTCTTCTCCTTTTTTGAAAAACTATGGAGGCATTGCGCAGCAATTTATTCAGTTTTATCTAACCTATACTTGCTTTGATCTGATGCTGCTGACTGAATTTCTCGGAAAGTTCTGTGATGCTATTTTTTCTGTTTAGATGCTAACTTGTTGTGGCAGATGATATATACATATATATATATATATATGGTACTATAAGTGAATTCCAGCTCTAATAGGTGCAGAAACTTATCATCATCCCAAAATTTGCTCTAAAACCTTTTCTTGGATAAGTTAATTGGAGTTACGCTTCTGAGAAGTTGCAAGAAATTGGCAAGTTCACTTGCTGAAATTAGAGTATGAGGAATAAGGTGAATTATATTTGTATGTTGACTTCTTAAAGCTTGACCTTTAATTGTCTGGTTACCGATTGTGACTGATGTATTACCTGCTAGCTCTTTGGGCTGATTGGCTGGTGTCTGGCGTCTAGTAGAGCTTCCAGTATATTAGAGATGGATAAGCATGCTACTCATCTGCAATGGTGCTCTCTATTAATTAAACCCTCAGCTGCTGCTTGAAATTGTGTATTGAGACCTGGTGAATAAGAGAGTGCACCCTTAGGATCAACAATAGGATGTGTTTTGAAAGCAAAATCTTTGCTGATGTTCGTCATGTTTGAGAAACATAAACTATGGAGAATTTAGATGGAAATTTGGATGATGAAGCTAACATGTAACAAATAGAATTTGAGATGGGTATTATGAATTGCTGAGGGAGTTTATGTCTTAACATATGAAGAAACTAGAAATCATATTTATGGAGATATATCTCTTTTTTTTTCTTCTCCAACTTGAGTCTGAGCATGAGATGAAGCTGTTGTAATTTATACTTGGTATTTGCAGGTATTCTCACTGGAAGATGGTCCAGCACATGCTATCTGGAGAGAGAGAGGAATTCCTCTGAGCGTCAACACGGCAGATGAGAACGTTGATTTCAGAGTAGATTGGCTAAAGTATGCTTCACCCTCAATTTGTCATATGGATGAATTCTGTATTAGTTTTGTGTTTGGTGTTACGATTTTTGAAAATTAAGGATTCTAGTAACTACTTGCATGATCTTGCTTCTGGCATACCATTTCTGATGTTCTCTACAATAATCTTTCCCTCCTATTCAAACTGAATTTCAAATCTATTGTTCTTTTGGTGGAAGAAGTCAATGAAAAATAATTTTTATAATTTATTCTTATTATTTCCTCTTTTTTTTTTATTTTTTCTTTTGGGGGTGGGGGGCATAATTGGTTTTACTAAATTCCAATTTAATTTACTCTTCATAAAATACTGAGTTTGTAATTTATTTTGTGGTTTGGTGAATTGATCTGCATACATCTCTTTTAATTTAAGAAATTCCATTTTTAAATATTCTGAGTGATTAGCTTTCTTTGGGGGCTCTATTATGTTCTCTACATATTTTGCACTGTAATTTGGTGCCTATGACTGCACAGTTAATATAGCTCTCCTCCAGAATTACCTGTTAATTTACTTAAGTAAGATGAGCTACAATGAGTACTCATAGAGAAAGTAAAAGTGAGGCTTGGGGAAGAAGGTAAAAGTTGACGGTATACATTCTAATTTTGTGCTCCTGATTTGCAGCTATGATGGTGTACTTGTGAATTCTCTTAGAGCTGTGGGTTTCTTATCTTGGTAAGTAACGCCACTTGATCCTATAACCATCAAATACCCTAGAGTTAGTAATTTGTTCCCTTTTATCTTCACGGCGTGCAAAATTTGGTCTCATAAGTCCGAGAATGAGTTTTGTGTCACTTAAAATTTTAATTCAATTTGATTGCTTAATGTGATCGATATATCTGAATATCCTTTTCCTAATGCCCAAGAAATCCATGTATATTTTTTTTCCATACTTTGATCTAGCGACTATTACGCCATAAGAATTGTTTGTTTTAAAGCTGTCTATTTAGCCTTTTGTTACTTTTGTTATTAATGAGTCCAAGATATGAACAACAAAAGATATGAAACTAGAATGAGAAATGGATCAAAACCCTCCAATTTCTCTCTCAATTATCTTTCTGCACTCTTCGCCCATGTATGACTTGGTGTGTAGCCATTTTAATATCATTGTTCTCTTTTATCTGTCCTTATTTTGGTATGAGGTATAAGATGCATTTGCCTGATCTCCTTTATTAATCAAACAAACTCCCTCTCTCCACATACCCCCGAACAACATATTCCCCCCCCCCCTCCCGGCAATTGTGTCCTTTTCTCCTTATATGACTTATTCCTTATGATGGTTTGCCTTTTGTTGTTGAGGATACCCTTTGCCAATAAAATAAAAGGTTTTACTTGTTACAGTCTTATGCAGGAACCTTTTAAAAATGTTCCTCTCGTATGGACTATCCATGAACAAACACTTGCTGCTCGATTGAGACAATATGTTTCAAGTGGTCAGAGTGAGCTGGTTGATACCTGGAGAAAATTCTTCTCCCGAGCCACTGTCATTGTCTTCCCAAACTATATTCTGCCGGTAACCATTGTTTTACTTGTTAATGGAATGTTATTCTTAGTTGTTTGGCATGTGTAATAAGCATATTTGTCAATGGATTCAAATTACCAAAGAGATAATATTGTCCTATTCTTCCTGCTGAGGAGTAAACAATCTTTGATGCAGAAGAAGTATAGGTAATTATGAACTGCCAGCAAAACTTGTATTTTATGGCATAACCTAAGGCTATTTTTCATTCTGCTCTCTCTAGTTTCATATTTAAATTCTGCCTTTCTTTTTCTTTTATTTTTCTTTATTATTATTATTATTTTTGGCTCAGTTTGGGGTATGGGTGCATTTGTTTCCTGGGGATAAAAATTTCTCAAATAGGTAGTGGTGATTGGCATGGCCTTTTCATGGATAAGGTGCTGGGTTCACTGCTAATCTTGGTTCTAGTGATCCTATCACTAGTTCTGTGAGATGATTTTTTTTCCTTTTTCCCTAGCTTTTGGATATTAATGATTCACCTCATTACCGATGTACGTTTTGTTTCTGGTTATCAACTAAAAAAGTGACACCTAAAAAAATTTAAGGGGAAAACTTCACTTTTCAATGGTTTCCAATGACATTGAAGCCGGTAAATAATTATTTGGGATGCTGAATATACAAATTCTAATTCTCATTTTATGAACTCATTTTAGACATCATATTCTATGAAAATGTTAGGACAGCTATCCTGATTGATATTAATTGCTTTTTAAATATACTTCAGATGGCTTATTCGGTATGTGATCCTGGAAACTACTTCGTCATCCCGGGCTCTCCTGAAGAAGCTTGGAAAACTGATAAGCAAATTGTTTTGGTGAAAGATAATCTACGTCTGAAAATGGAGTATGGACCAGATGATTTTGTTGTTGCGGTTGTGGGAAGTCAGCTATCATATAGAGGTCTGTGGCTGGAACATGCCTTTGTCTTACAGGCTTTATATCCACTGCTTATGGACTTTGGCGATTCAAGTTCTCGTCTTAAAATCATCATCTCAGCTGGCGATTCCACCAGTAACTACAGTAATATTGTGGAGGTGAGAGCAGTTTATTCCCCTTTCAAGTAGTTGCATGATATCTTGTATTAATATCTGTGGTCACTGTGCAAGATATGATGGACTTAAATATTGCTCCTGCTGTCCAGTTTACCATACTTCAACTTTTTTCTAAGTAATTATTTGCAAGGCATTTAGTTTTAGAAACTGACACTTTAATATTATTATTGAAGTAATGTACGTACTAATTTCAAATGCTATTTCACGAAATGAAGGGAGTGTGCCTTTTTGTTCCTTACATGCTAATGTGTCAAATTTGTTGCCGCAGACCATTGCTCTAAAATTGGGATATCCAAAGGAAGCGGTGAAGCATGTTGCTGTTATTGAAAACACAGACAGTGTAATACGTATTGCTGATCTTGTGATATATGGATCCTTCCTTGAAGAGCATTCTTTTCCAGACATTTTGCTGAAAGCCATGTGTTTTGGGAAACCCATAATAGCTCCAGATCTACCGATAACACGGAAATATGTAGGTATCTGTAGTATGTATTATTAATGAAATTCTCTTATATGCAGTGCCCAAGTTATCTGCTTTAGCTGCTCATTAGTAGTTGAAGACATGCTTTGATTGCATTTAACAAGTAAGACAAACTAAAGTCTTATTTTGTTGAGTAACATGGCTTTAGTTGGTTTAAGAATATAGGTTTGTTTATGCAAGAGATGCTTGAAATTGTCAGGATGTAGCTTAATTGATTAAACTTAGATCAATTGGCTGAATTCCTAAACTTTTTATGCTCACTGAAATATGGGGGACGATATTTAAGTAACTCACTTCCTAAAATTTTCAGTTTCTATTGAGTTAGCTTTTAGAAATTAGAAATAATGAACAAATAATCTCATGCAGGTTAGAGCTTGGTCCTAGAAACATTAAAATATACTGTTCTTTACTTGCCCTGCATTTGATTAGTCCGACTTCATGAAAAGCTTGATTGAATATTGTGGACTTTGTCTTTCAAAGCTGACCTACTAACTGGATTAGTGACAATCTTAGGTTAGTAACAAGGTGAATGGCTATCTTTTTCCAAAGGAGGATATGAGGGTTCTGACTCAGATCATGTTTCAAATGGTCTCAAATGGAAAACTCTCACTTACGGCACACAATGTTGCGTCAATTGGAAAACGTACTGCTAAAAACTTAATGGTTTCAGAAAGTGTGGAAGGATATGCGTCGCTACTGGAAAACATTCTCACACTCCCATCCGAAGTTGCTGTTCCCAAGGCTGCCAAAAACATTCCTATGAAACTGAAAGCTGAATGGCAATGGCATCTTTTTGAAGCTAGTGCAGATACTCATTCTCTGAACAAAACCAGGATGAAATTTATAGACAAGGTTGAGAGGCAATTCAATCATACCCATGGAGAGAACCCTATGGCTTTGATTGCACCAAATGATACATTTTTGTATACCATCTGGGAAGAGCAAAAGTATATAGATATGGTTAACATGAGAAAAAGAAGAGAGGATGAAGAGGTAAGTAACTTTGGTTTTTGTCTCCTTTTATAAGATTAAGCATGAGATAATATGGGACTTAAGCTCCTCCTACTGTGTTTTGTTGCTAATATCTCTTTCTATAACTAATGCAGTTGAAGGATAGAACTGATCAACCCCGGGGAACATGGGATGAAGTATATCGAAATGCCAGAAGGGCTGACCGTTCATTACACGAAAGAGATGAAGGAGAACTTGAAAGGACAGGCCAACCATTATGTATTTATGAACCTTACTTTGGAGTAGGAACATGGCCCTTTTTGCACCATACTTCACTATATAGAGGGCTTGGCCTGGTGAGTACTCTGGCTCGTGCTCAAATTTACATTTTCTGCAAGTTTGTTTCCCACTTATTTTTGGCATTCATGATATACTTCATATGGTTTTGCATATTGACCATGTGGTACCTTTTACTCCCTGTGCCCTTTTCTTCTTGCTGTCTTTTATCTCTCTCTCTCTCTCTCCAACTTATTTTCTTCCCTTTGTATCATAATCTTTGCTGCCACTTCTGACGTATCATGTATGTAACTTGGCCAGCCATTTAGCACTTTCTATGTCATTCGCAATTTGGCATGTCAATTGAACCAGCATCCAGAGTTTCTGTTGCAGCTGCTTCTAAACTGCGACATGCAAAGTTGTGCTGTAGAACTTATTTTGGCAGCCAGCATAATTGCTTGATCAATTCCAGAGTGATCTGTGGTAGTTATATGTCATTTGTGGAATCTGACTAGCAACAATCTTCTGGGTGTATAGTTTTGTTTGAAGTATGATGAAAATTCTTCATGTTTGCTGCGAGTCCATCAATCTGATTCCATGCATAAATTGGGTTTTGTAGTCTACTAAAGGTCGAAGACCTGGAGCTGATGATGTTGATGCGCCTTCTCGTCTCCCGCTACTAAATAATGCTTACTATCGAGATGTCTTAGGAGAATATGGAGCCTTTTTTGCAATTGCTAAACGGATTGATCGCATCCATAAAAATGCTTGGATAGGATTTCAATCTTGGAGAGCTACAGCAAGGATGGTATGCGATTGGGCCTTGGTTCTGTTCTTGTAGACTACTTCCTTTATCTCTCCATCTGTCTAATCATACTATTATTAGTTCTCATTCCATTTCTAATTCTTTGCCTGTCTAGATTACCCACATGAGTACAAGGTTTCTTATTTGTTAAAACTGTCGTGCAAATGGAATAACTTGTTCAGAGATGTTCTCTGAACTAATGGTCCAAAACAAAAACTGAACAAGGGTGCACTCATATTCATATCAAATATGCAATTGAGATGTTGATAACAGCTTGTTTTATATGTTTCTGATATTCTTAACTGGTGAAAAGTGTCTACGCATGTTATTAACAACCCTAAAGGAAAAAAGAAAAAGAAATTCATTCAGCCTCAAAGAAAAAGAATTTCCAAAGCCTGGTGAGACTCCCAATATGCTATCGTAGACATGTTGGTATGATGTGTGATAATTTGGAAATTGCAATAGGATACAATACTAATGTTGTACATGATTTTTCCTTAAGAAATACTGTTTCGTGTCTAACACAAGTAACTTAACAGAAATCTTTGTCTAAGACTGCTGAAAGATCATTGTTGGATGCTATTGAAGCACGAAGGCATGGGGACACTTTGTACTTCTGGGCCCGTCTGGACAAGGACCCGAAAAACCCATTGAAACAGGACTTCTGGTCATTCTGTGATGCTATAAATGCTGGAAATTGCCAGTAAGTGTTCTCGTGTCAATTTTATCATTTTCCGTAGCATTTCATCCCACACGTTGATAGTCGAAAATAATGTGATTGACTTATAAGGTCTTGGGTAGCTCCTACTTGTCAATCCAGCTTGAGTATTAAGTTAAATTTGCTATTGCTCAATTGTTTGCAAGGCTACGAGTCCAATGTGTGACGTGTTACAAATCTCTCTCATAATCTTCACAAGTTCTTCACTTTGATCATTTACATTGCAAAAGGTTATGAACTTTTGTCAGTTTTCCACTGGATGGGTGTTTGACCTGATCTGTTTTGTGGCTTTTAGGTTTGTGTTCTCTGAGACTCTTAAACAGATGTATGGCATAAGGCATAACTTGAGTTCTCTTCCGGCAATGCCTTCGGATGAAGGCACTTGGTCTGTCATGCATTCCTGGGTTTTACCTACTAAGTCCTTTACAGAGTTTGTTATGTTTTCAAGGTTTAAACTTCTATACCTTATTCTAATGAGATGCCTGTACTACCCTTTATGCCCAACCAAAGCTTTTTTTGCAAACATAATTTTTAACAAGCAATCTTTTCCATCTGTAGAATGTTTGTGGACGCACTTGATGCACAATTCTATGACGATCACCAGAAAACCGGGCGTTGTTATCTCAGTTTATCCAAGGTACTCTTCCTTTGGATGGCAGGTTCCCTTTATACCTAGACTATGATTTCATGATTCCAATATTAGGTTTTGTCTTTTGAACTTGCATTGTTGACTGGTCATAAAGTTGAGACTCGCACTGTGATAAGATTGTCGTAACCACATCCATTTAGAAAGAGTTGAATCATGTTATTATTAAATGCTTAAATTCACAGGAAGATGATAATTTTCACCTTCTTGAGTTTAGATATGCAAATATCAGGAGTTTCTTGTTTCTTTTTTCTTTATATTCTTCTAGTATTCGTTTCTTCTGAAACATGTATACATGCATGATCGGCAGGACAAGCATTGCTACTCTCGTTTGCTCGAGTTACTGGTAAATGTTTGGGCATACCATAGTGCAAGAAGAATGGTGCATGTGGACCCAGAGACAGGTTTTATGCAAGAACAACACAGGCTGAAAAGCAGAAGAGGTCAAATGTGGATTAAGTGGTTCCAGTTCAGCACTCTTAAGAGCATGGATGAGGACTTGGCTGAAGAGTCGGATTCCGACCACCCCAAAAGACGGCGGCTATGGCCGTCAACTGGTGAAATATTCTGGCAAGGTATATATGAAAAAGAGAGGAATCTGAGAAATAAGGAGAAAGAGAAGAAGAGGCAACAGAGTAAAGATAAAATTCAACGTATGAGGAAACGAACTCATCAAAAAGCCCTTGGAAAGTATGTGAAGCCTCCTCTGGTTGAGGAGTCCAACTCGACAGCTCTTGCATCCAGGCTTTTGAGGTAGCACTAATCTTTGATACTAATCACCTAATTTATTTGTACCATTTTTTCGATTTTTGCTTAGAATGGATGCCTAGGATTGTAATTTGTATCTGAGATGTATTTAGTTTGCATCCTTCTGATCTTTTCAAGGTTCTTTGAAGTGTATGCCAATTTTTTCCCTCTTGATTTCTTCATTCTTTTGACTTGTAAATGTAGCTAGTAGATGAACTATTCTATCTTGTGAACTCTTCTGTCTGGGAGATCTGTTAATGTATTTGCTGTAACATAAAAAGCAAGCTCTAAGTTGATTGGTTGTCTTGGCAATGATTGCTAATTACATGGTTACAATTAGGCACAGGCATCATATCTACTCCATCAGGACATTTTATCATGTTGGAAAATGACGGTGAAACAATAGACAAAAACATAAAGAAAATATAGTTATATGGGGGCTGGCTCATATGTAATGACAATGGAGCTGGTAATGGAAGTTTAATCCCCCAGAAATCGCAAAATCACGACGCATCAAAGGGACAAAAGAATTCGAAGTCATTTCAGAAATATCAACTCTTCAAAAAGATAGAATTAAATCAGAGTATCTAACTTCTCCTCTTTAAGCTAAGATTTCATACAAGGACCATGTTCAGCAGAAAAGCATATATTGCTACAAGCACACAGTCTGCTCCAAATATTTTTGAGGACAGACTTATACAGTACAGGTAAGTATGCTGCCTATTTTACTTGTACAGTTAGGAAGGCCAGCCTTGGAGTCCCCAACTGGTTTGCATGTTTCGACTTTCTGTATTTTCGGCGCAAGGTGAAATGATAATGGTTAGACAACTCCCATGCTAGTTAAAAGGACAGAGAGACGTGTTCCATTAGCTTGGCAATTTACTGGACATCATGTTATCTACAGGCATGGACATCTGGATAGAATTTTCGATGAAGACAAATAGATTAAATCAGAAGTTTCCAGGCTGCTGGTCAAGCACCTTGTTTATAGGCATAACAAGACCTGTAGAGGTTTACCCTTCTAAACCTCATAGTATCAGATTCTTGGAGCTGCACCAATCCAAACAATAATAGAATAAAAAAAAGAGAGAGTGAATGCATTGAAATTGAGATGGAATTTTAGATGAATGGAGGAAAGAGTTAAAACATAGATGTTTAATCCTACCTCCGCCAATTGTTGCCTCAGGAAGCCGTTCAATGGAATACCTGTGCTGGGTGATATACATGATTGGTACACCAGGGATCTGACAATCAACCCCCAATCTTATAGTCAATCAACCGGGAATAAAAAGACACTAGACATTTTACAGTAGGAAAACTTGTACTTGGCTCCTATATTCTCTAATTCATCATACCTTCCTAATCCTCCGCTTCAAATCTCGATCACAGGTTGCAACAATGTAGCACTTGTGCTGTTTTATTGGTCATGATGGCAGTAGATAAATTAGTTTATTGCATAATTGCTTAGGCAATCACATGAAATCACAATTGACAACAGCATATATAATACTCCAAAAGACTTAAGAAATGTCGAACTATGAAATTTCAACCATTTAGTGAATTGTTGAGACACAGAAGCATTACATAGAATGCAAAGAATTTCTTAGTTTGATGGTTTAGAAAATCAAAATTCAGCTGATCATTGACTTCGGTTGTACCTGTGTAACCCGATCAACAAGACAATCATCAGCATAGGTGCCCTTGTGAGTACAGGGAAGCCTTTCAAACCGAGGATCCTTGGCAATTCTGTTGATACAAGAAAAAAATGTAATAAATGAAACTAAAAAAGACTAATGGCTGTGACAAAAAGTGATTCAGCATAGAAGATAATCATCGTTAGACCAACAGAAAATAGATTTAGTACAAAACAAATGGTATTCCAGCATAAAAAAAGTTGAAGTTGCACTACCATGAAACAAATTTAGGGCAAAACAAATGGTGTTCCAACAAAAGAGTATCGACAACTTTCAAGGCAATCGCACAGAAATAATTGCTTTCAGTATTAATGCCATTAAAATTGAGTACAACATAAAGAAGGTAGAACAGAAATTATCTGTATAGCCTACAAGGCTTTTAGGCAATTTCATACTTTGTACTGCATGAAACATTTGCTTATTAGGTAAACTTTTTTAGAAACTGATGAATAAAAGGTATATAAAGAAACTTAAATGAGGTAAAGAACAGAGAACATGCCTGAGAGCAACTCGGTATTTCTGACCCAACTTCTCAAGCTCGGCCATAACACAGTCTGTGATACAAGGAGTGCCTATAAAGGAACACATGATAAGTAAAAGCTAACTTAACGGTCTTGATACGTAATTTTTGGACGAGCAGAATAAACTCTTTAACAGTAGCCTATAAAACAATTGCAGCATGATACTTTATAGAACTATGGAAAACTTCTAATCAGACTATAATTCGGTTTTATATTCAACCCTGAGCATTATTAATAGGTGATTAAGGTGGGTGACTCTTGTATTGGGGACAAATCCCCCAATGGATGTGTCAGCAAAATTGAATTCAAAAAAATAATTTTATAATGATGGGGAATATGATCCCAGCAGTCACAGATTTTCTCATAATAGACAATTCTTGTAGATTAGTAGAAAAAAAAAAAAAAACAGTAGAATTGAACTTATATAAAAAAACCATAACTTACATTTCGCATATAAGCAGTCCATCATTCCCTTCTCCAAATCCAACTGCATAGGATTTGAAACATTCAAAAAGAAAATAAACAGGAAATCATGAGTCATAGTACTGGATGCAATGGTCATCCGAAGGCGAAAACACTGGAAAAAGCTTCCTGCCATTTCAATGAATGGCAGCTGTAAAAAAAGAATTGAGGGGGAAGGACAGAACTATGGTTGCAATCATCCCAAAAATATATAAATCTGAGCAAATATCATAATTTATTACAAATAGGCACTTAAATAACATTAAACATTCTTTGGGAAGGTTTAACTCCTACTCATCTCAATTGCATAATCAAATAGGAGAAATAAAAGAGTATATGAAATGCATAATATCCCTCTCCAGTGATACTTTACATTACAAACTGCCACAACAACTTTCTGAGCTATAGATAGTCCTAAATGATAACTCATCAAAAGGAGATCTCAGTAGAGTTTTTTTTTTTACCGGACACCGTCAGTTACCTCAAAATCAAAATTTATTTTCCGGAAAGGAAAAGTAAAGCAATGGAATTTAAAATGGAAGACAGCACCCATCTTCCACATAGTGGCACAGGCAGAGCCTTTTTACAGAGCGTTTCCCCAGCATCACACCCTTGTAATTAACACTATACACTATATTTTTTCAAGGAATTATTGGTCATTAAATCACAGTGGTACAAAGTTTTCGAAAATATTACACTTGATTAGATGATAATATGGATCGAAATTCATGTTCAACTTAATTTTCCCAAATTGAGTGGGGCCGTGTAAGAAACTGGCAAAATGACATCTCAATTCCATTGAGAGGCCATACACAAAAGCCACTTACATTAAAAATCCAAAATTTTCCTCTTGAAACTCTCCCAAACTTTAATTGTTTCAATAGTTCCACCAAAAATGTAAAAAATTACTGCTGATTTAAATTACATAAAACAAGAAAGAAAGAAAGAAAGAAACTTGGAGCACTCACTTTATTTTGGATGGAGAAATTAATAAAGTTGGTATCCACCAAAACTCGGTATGGCGGCCCCAAAGCAGTATTGTACTTGAAGAAAAGTGCAGATGAAACTTGAGGTCTGAATTAGCAAAATAATAGCCTATATCAACTTCAACACAAAACATCTTAACACAGCATATGATTAAATTTGTGTACAATTAAAAAAAATTAAAAAAAGGAGCCCATGTAAAATTCAACTGTAAAAATCCAAACAAACAACATATCAAAAAAAAAACTCAAAAAACTAATTATAAAAATGGAAAAACAAGAGCACTTACACATTTTTGGGAAGCTTTTCCTTACTTAAATCTTTCTTGTTAGGGTTTAAGACCTCCTCTTTGTAACTGCAACAAAAATTAACGAAATAAAAAACTAGCGAATCATGAATTCATGAATATAACAATAGGTAAGAATAGAATGAGAGAAGCTTACTGCTTAATCGCTTTATGGGTGACGATTTTCTTCATGACAGCAAATTTGGGGGTTTTCTTTGCTTTTCCCATCTTCAAATCAATTTGCAGACAACGAAATTCCTAGAAAGTTCAGATTTTGCTCAGTTCAAAATTATTGAAATCCAGACCTAATATTCAATCGACGATTTCGGGTCCTTACCGGGTCTCATTTTTGTTTTTGGATCCTTACCGGGTCTCAGTTTTATGGCCCGAATTTGTATAGTAGGGCGATCAGCCCAATTTGTCCCGTAACATCATGAGTTGACTAAAATGTCCTTAATTTAGTTCTAGTGGTATAATTATTTTTGTCTTTTTTAAAAATATACAAAATAATATGTATATATAATGATGTCAAATTATTTGGCTACTATTCGAGTAGATTTGTGTTGAAAATATATAATCAAATAATTTAAATTTTTACTTGAATAGCATTCAAATGAATAATATACAACGAATTAATTTTCAAATAAAATAATGTGTTGACTAAAATATCCTCAATATAGTTCTAGTGTTACAATTACTTTTGTCTTTCTTAAAATATACAAAATAATATGCATATATATTATGATGTTAAAATTATTTGGCTAGTACTCGAGTAATTTGTGTTGAAAATATATAATCAAATAATTTATAATTTTATTTAAATAACATTCAATTAGATAAAATTTAACGAGCTAATGTTTTCAGAAAAAGTAATAAATTGATTTAGTGGTAAAATTTATTTTGTTTTTCTTAAAAAAGTACCAAGTAATAGGTGTACATTATGGTATCAAATTGTTTGGGTACTAATGAAGTCAATTTGAGAATTATTTAATGTGCACATAATAATGTTATAAATTAAAGATATATAATTCAATAATCTATAATTTTATTTGAATAGCGTAAGGAGCCAAGTGAGTGTGCACGTATGGGTCATTCTGTTTAGAACTAGTGTTTATATGAATCATAATTAACTATTGGTTATCTGGGTGCACTGTCTACAACTGCGCCCATCTTTGTATATGTTCCCTATGTCTGAAAATTTCGAGTCTAATTTGATATTTTACCAAATTTTATGTACTTAAAATAGTTTGATTTCAAGATATTGCTTTAATAGAGATAATAGTTTAAAAAAATATATATATATTCTAAAAAGTGAAATCCAATTTTAAAATGTCATATAAAATAAAATAAAAGTAATAATTTTGAAATGCAAGGAGTAGTATTCTGGATTAAACTAATTTTGCGCTATTGAACAAAAAAAGTTTGGACACGGCTCTGAGTCTTTTTATAAGATGATAGTAATATTTTCATAATCAAATTGATGACCAAATCAATTTTGCTACTAATAAATGATTCAACCAGTTGAATCAGTTTAACCCACGGTTCAACTGACCAAATAAAAATTAATTATATTTTTTTATTATATTATGTAAAATAATATAACAAATTAATTAATATATATTAAATTTTAAAAATAAAAAAAAATAAATATATTGAATCGGAAAATCACCAATTTCTGATCGAACCGGCCGGTCCAATCCCCCATTTCCGGTTTTTGGTTTTGGTAATTAACTGAACCGGTCTAATCCAGTTCTGATAACATGGGGTGATAGTAATACTAATATACCCACCACCCAAAAAAATAAAAAAGCCTTTTTAGAGATATAGTTAATTTTATTGGTGTTAATACAAGTAACAAGAAAAGAAACCATTTAGAATCAAAGTTGTCTATTAATAGATAATTATTTAGCAATCTCTTCTCTTTAAATAATTAAAAGTTATTGTGCCAATAAGAATGGAAATGGACTCTATGCACATAATAATTGAGGCCCATGGTTCTACTTGATTTCCTACAACAGAGGCAATATCCACATTCACAATTCATCACTTACTAGTGACTTGAGAGTTGAGACAGTGAACTGTCTACTTTTCATTTTTATTCAATTCAAAGAAGAAAATAGGATACCTCGTGACACGGTTTACATATGAAACAAAAATTTTAAGATTGGATCGATAAATCCTCACTTCGTACTCTAATATTAGTCAAAAAAATTTGTCTCTTGACAACGAAATGTTAACAAACAATGAACATGCATGTGAAAAGAAAACTGTCTGATCAAATGAACATGTACAAAGCCACCGTACAGGATCAAGCACCGATATTCAGCAAAGACAATGCTTAAAATCTTCTCTAGCTGACTGTTATACACTTACTGCTAGTTTATTGATACACAGAAGACAAGGATTGGATGATATGATACAACCAACTGACCACCAACTGCTAATTAATGCTTGATCAAAGTAAGAGGCCCATAGACAAGGATAGGATGAATAGGGACAATTTCCTAACCTGATGAAACATCTGATGATGTAAAACTAGATCACAGTTTGCCCCAGAATTCATGCGCTTGTCTTCAATTTTGGTGTCTTTTGCTTGACAAAGAAAGCTGAAAGCATGCTCCTACTGCGAACAGGGGGTCGAACAATTTCCCTTTGAGTGGGATTGCCAAATGACCTATATGGAGTCAAAGGTTTGGAGCCCTCTGAAGAATCCTGCAAAAGAAACCTCTTAGGATCTCGCAGTTCTTGAACATGCATGAAAAGAACTGTTGGGTCAAACAGAATAAGCAGAAGACAAGCTCAATCCTCCACCCCCTCCCAGCCTTCCAAATTCCTCCAAGATGCAGAGAGAGGGTTGAAAATTGCACCATAACCATGCTCGTAGTATGAGAATTACACTAGTACATTTTGTGTTCCTCTCTGCCAGAATCTTCAATCATCATGATTACAAGTATCCTCAATTAATCAATCAAGTCCGAACTTGTTCATCAGTGAGTATTAGTGGAACAGTCGGCATATCTAGAGATGAACTCCCCAGAGAACTGCAATTATAACATTCTCTCCAACAAAAAAACCAAAACAACATATGAATGAATACCAAGCAACAGAAAAGAAAACTTTTCTCCTACCAAAACTCTATCTTCTCAAAAATGGCAAAAATGCTAACAGAAAAATGCTGAAAGAGTCATGATATCCCTCGTTCAGACAGAGTGACATAGAAAGAGGAAGTAAATGGATGACTTCTGGAGAATGTTGACATTACCCTTCGTGCGACGCCCAGTGTTTGCATAGCTACACTTGAAGCTGGTGCGGATTTCATCCAGGTATTCTCTTCAACATCTAGTTGACAAAGAATAAGTTTACAAACTGAATACTTCTACAAGGTGGATTACCATCTTACTTCTTACATTCAACACAACAATGAGTACCAGTGTGATATTTGCATACCTAACAAGTTGAATGCACCAGAAGTTTTTCCAGACGTTTTTGAGTTCTCAGTGCTGAATAGATAAGCAAATATCAAATTTCCTTTGTGCTTAATCCACTTGATGCAAGATAGGAGTAATTTTCAGTTAGAACAAGGATAAAAACTTCCAGGGCAAACCTTATAATAACACGTGGAGAGCCTTTCAAGGTCGACTTGGTTTCGGATGCTAGATGCCAAGAGAGAGTTTTTGCAGCTGAAGCACCTAAATCGAAAGGCATTAAATAAACAAGTTAACCTTAAGATTATATATTATCCAGCAGCTCAATAATTAGCAACCATCCAATGCAGAGAAAATTAGCCACCTGAAGGATAAAGACGAGCTCTTGCTTGTATAGGTTGCCTAGGATCAGTCTGTATATGTGGGCTAAAGTGCACTTTCTTGTTCACAGAATCTAGCTTGGGGTCAACCGGAAGAAAATTAAAAATGAGAGACTGAGAAGGACTTGAATCATATTAAAGGGAAATACCTTACAAAGCAGGCCTTAGTCTTACTTGGCAAAATATAATGTTTGTGATGACTTGGGATGATAGCTAATAACTGCTGCTGCCTAAGACCTTCTTTATCCGTGTATGTTTGACATGTTAGAAGTTGCTTACACAGAAAAACACATTTCAGCCTCAATCATGTGTTAGTATTCAATATAATCTTCACTAAGTTAATGAGATAAAAGTTACCTGATTTAGACATGTAACTTTCGCCTCCATGGATGAGATGTCCAGTGTCTGTTGTTCCAGAATATCACTCAACTTGTAAGCAACAGTACCAAGGTGGTCGATTGCATTGACTAGAGCTCGTACAGTATAGTCCTTAAGATTGTCCAATACCCTTATACAAAATAAAAATATATATAGGCAAAAATTTCACGATCAAAGAAAAATAAATATATTTATAACTTTCCCTAGGAAAATATTGCAGTTCAAGAAATTCTCATTCTTGACTGTCCAGTGAAAGACAGCAACTCATGTTAAATATCATACAAATCAGCACATTGCTCCATTCTTGACCATCCAATGAAAGATGAACATACAACCAATTAAATATATCCTAACATAATAATCAATCCAACAAACTAGCTCAAGTTAAGCACAATTACTTAAGTTGGCAGAAGTCTTACATTTGCTTTTGCTCACTGTGCAGATAAGACTTTTCACAGTACTCTGCCGCAGAATACAGTTGTGGCCTGAGGTTCTTGAGTTCCTATGGAGATATAACATGACAAGAACAATTAACAGAAACTTTGCTAAACTACGGAAAACTGTGAATAAATTAAATAGAGTGAATGTGCATACAGACAAATACATAGGATACTTCCACAAGATTATATCACAGATAATGTCCAATGCTATTTACAAGCAAGACAACAATTTGACAAGTAGGCAGCATGCTTCTAATTTGAGCCCAAAACCTATGGTTAGTTAATGGGTTTCTAAGTGTCATTTGGTAACTCTATCGGTTAGCCCACTTGGCACATTCATTTGTTTGTCAAGTGGATAATTTGTTAGCTGGTTAGACATATTATCCTACTAGGCTTGTCCATGAGTGAGATAGGGGTTAGCTTAGGCGGCCGGCTATCCGTCTACATGCCAATGAAGTTGCAGATGCAAGTAAGTTTGTATCCTTTAACTTGTTTTTCCAACTCAATGAGGACATTATATATATTAATTTTTATGAAACACTAGTCTGTGATATTAATTATGAATTTTCTTCATTAAGCTTTTGATTTTGAGGGGGCAGGGGAGTTTATATATCACGGTACTCCTCGTCCAGCCTACGTTGGAAGAATATTCAGAGAGAACATCTAAAGTATGAGAAGAAATATCGCTATTTTCCATTTCTTGCAGTAATTCTCTATCAGCAGTCAATCAAGCAACAAGATTTATAGCTTCATCTAAATTTACAACTTAATGTGTTAGAACTAATATATCTTAAAAGGTCGATCATATAGAGTAACAAGAATATCACACACTGACAATTTTTACACTGGCAGAGACACATAACAAAATATTCGCATCTTATATATATATATTGGGAAAGAGAGCCAAAAATAAATGGCACGGACGCAACGGAGTGAGGAAATTCTTTTCCCATCTGATGGATTAAAAATGGGACCAAGAATTTCAAAGAAGAGTGCAAGAGAGTAATAATGTGACACAAGGATTTTTACGTGAAAAATTCAAATCGGGCAAACCATAGGAGCGTAATCCAAACAAAAACTTCCACTATGTATATAATAGGCTTATAGAATTCTCCCTAAATTAAATAGAGAATACACAAAAAATCCTCAAGAGAATGTCTCTTAAATCACAAGTATATCTCAAGTTTCTCAACTTGGAATACTTAAAAAACAGGAACACTATTTTAAGAGAGAATGAAAAAATTTTAAAATTTCTCTTTTCCTTCAAAACACACTCCTATTTTTCTTCAAATGTAGAGAACTCTTTCTACTCTCTTCCTCTCTTGTTTTCTTTCCTTTTCTTGTGTGTTTATTTCTCTCCCGAGCATGCCGATTTATTGGCTAAGGAGTAGAGTTTGCTGTAAAAAAAATAACAATAAAAGTTGTTTGAAATATGATATTTGGGGCGGCATTTTTGTCAAGGTTAGGTCACCTAACTTAGACAAAATTGTCACCTGCTTGTATTGACATCTTTCTTCCCATTTTTCTTTACCCACGTTCGGTTAGATACCCACCCCACATGAAGTGGACTTTTATCAACAATTCTCCCCCTCCACCTGATGTCGGAGGTTCAACCACACTGCTCTACTTCTATATGCTTCAAACTTATCTCTTGGTAAAGACTTCGTAAGCATATTTGCACACTTTTCATCAGTGTCAACTTTATCAAACTCCATCACTTTTTCATCCAACACAATCTCGAATCCAATGGTATCTCACATCAATGTGTTTTGATCTTGAGTGACAAGTGGAATTTTTACTTAGGTAAATCGCACTCTGACTATCATAATAGAGTGTGTATTTTTTTGCTTCAAGTCTAATTACTGAAGAAACTTGTTCAACCATAACATCTCCTTACAGGCTTCAGTCACCGCACTATATTTTGCCTCTTTATGGATAATGCCATGCATTTTTTAAGTTTCGACTGCCAAGAGATAGTTCCTCCTGCAAATCTCAGAAGATATCCAAATATGGATTTTTTGCTCCCTAACCTCACACGGGAGGCCCTGTGCCCAGTGATTCTCCCCTAAAAAACTCTACATGTGATATTCTAAAAATAGAAAAATGTGATTTATTAAATTAGAACCCATTTGGGGAGCTAGAATAACTGGAAGCTCGAAACGACCGATCAAAGGAATTGATCCGTTTAGTTCTGTTGTTTGCATCTGTGAATCCATCTAACACAATTTAACCATCTCCAAACTTTAGGTAATTTTGAAAGTACCTCTCAAATGCCGGAATATACATTTCACTGTTGACCAGTGATCTTTGCCATGGTTAGAAAAAAATCGACTAACAACACCAACTGTATAAGCAATGTCAGGTCTAGTACATACCATAGCATATATTGAACTGTCAACTGCAGAAGCATATGGTACCTTTTACATTTCTTCTTTATCATTCTCACTTGTGGGACATTGCACCGAGTTGAGTTTGAAATGACCCGCAAGTAGAGTGCTGACTGGTTTTGAATTGCTCATGTTGAATCTCTTTTTCGATATACTTTTCTTAAGATAGCCACAATTTCTTGTTTATCCTATCTCTCGAGATTTTAATCCCAAAAATTTGCTTAGCTGGTCTTAAATCTTTCATTGCGAAAGACATGTTGAACTCTTTCTTCAACTTATCAATCTTGCTGGCATCATGACCTATAATCAACATGTCATCCACATACAATAACAATATGATAAAATCATGATCATAGAATTTCTTAAATAATACACAATGATTGGAGCTGGTTCTATTGTAGCTTCTTATACCAAAGTCTTAAAACTTGCTCAAGCCGTACAAACTCTTTTTTAATTTGCACACCAAGTTTTCCTTACCTTTGACTTTTAATCCTCCGGTTGCTCCATGTAAATTTTTTCATTCAGATCTTCATGAAGAAATGCAATCTTTACATCAAGTGGTTTAATTTACAAGTTCAAGCTGGCAACAATTCCGAAAACAACTTTGATTGAAGACATCTTCACCACATGTGAGAAAATTTCATTAAAATCAACACTATTTTTTTGACTAAATCCCTTTACAACCAATCTTGCTTTGTACCTTGGTTTTGAACTATGCTCGTCAACTTTTAGCCTGTAAACCCATCTGTTTTTCAGTGTTCTCTTGCCTTTTGGCAGCTTTACAAGCTCATAGGTGTGATTTTATTGTAGGGATTTCATCTCTTCCTTCATGGCCTCCAACCACTTCTATTTCTAATCATATGATATGACCTCTATAAAATTCTCTGGACCCCCCCCCCCCCATCATCAATGAGCATAATGCTCACTACTCATGTGCATTATACCTAGTAGAAGGTTATTTTTTCCTGGTGGACCTTCTGACCTCTACCTCTGGTGGTGGAACTAGGGAAATATCATCAATCTTTATAGGTGTGAGATCCCGTACATCTCCCCCATAATTCTGAATCGTAGATGAAGAAATGGAATCTAAGTCACTAGAAATATATGAGTTAGACTCATATTTCTGTTTGGCAATATCAATTATATGATCCTCAAGGTACACGACATCCCTGCTTCTGATGACTTTTTTATTAGCTAAGTCCCACAATCTGTAGCTAAACTCTTAACGACCATAACAAAAGAAAATGAATGGTTTGGTGTTGTCGTAAAATTTGGATCTTTCATCTTTTGGAATGTGCACAAATGTCTTGCAAGCAAACACTCTCAAGTGTTTGTATAAAACATATTTCCCTGTCCAAACTCTATCTGGAATGTCACCCTCCAAAAGAGTTGATGGAAAAATGTTGACTAGATAAACAACAATCCTCATTTTTTCACCCCAAAAGGATTTAGGCAATTTAAATGTGATATCATACACTTTAATCTTTCACAAATAGTCCTATTTATCCTCTCTGTCACAACATTATGTTGGAAAGTCTTTAGGATGCTCTTCTCAAGCGTAATATCATAATCCCTACAATGTTATTCACCACCATTGTTTACACAAATGCCCTTCAGCTTCCTTCCTATTTTTCTTTCAACCTTTGCTTGAAAATGTTTAAAACCCCCTAAAGTTTGATCTAGATTTCAAAATAAAGCATCAGACTTTTCTAGAGAAATCATCAATAAATGTAACAAAGAACAAAGCACCACCAAGAGTTTTATCTTTCATGTAACACAAATCAGTATGGACCAAATCTAAAGAATGAGATTTTCTAGATGGAGAAAAACTCTTAAATGCAACTTTGTGTTGTTATGCCACAAATCAATGAAGGAATTTTTGACAATTGCATTGACCTCTCCATTAGATAGTTTAGCCTACATCAGGTAGAGTGAATTATTTTTCTTACTTTTAGCAACAATAATAGATCCTTTGGTGAGCTTCCACTTTCCTTCACCAAAGTAATTAACATAACCATCATCGTCAAACTTGTCAATGGAAATAATGTTGAGCCGAATGTCAAGAATACGTCTAACATCTTTGAGCAGGAGTCTACATCTTGTATTAGTATTCAAGATGATGCTCCCCATACCAACGACTTTCGTCTCACCATGATTGGCCATTCTGACTTTGCCAAAGTTGCCATTAGTGGATGATGTGAACATATCACAATGTGAAGTGATATGATATGAATCTCCCGAATCAATAATTCAGTTTGTCTGTTGGCATGATGAACTGATACAAGCATCATGACAAATGATGACATCACCATCTACAACAACAGCAGTGCCTGACATCTTTTTTGTTCTCATTATTTCTATTCCGTTAATCTTTTTTCTTCTTTCAGCAATCTCTCTCATAGTGGTTTGAACCACCACAATAATAGCATTTGAAATCCTTCTTGGACTTGGACTTGGATTTCAGCATTTTCTGCTACTAAAACTTTTGACTCAAAAGAATATTCTTACTCCTTTCTTCTGAATTCTTCATTAAGAAGACAATCTTTGACCATTTGCAAGGTTAGTGTTCCATTTTAGCTGAATTACTGACTGATACTACAAGTGTGACAATTGTGTCTCAACTGTCAGGCAACAAGCTAAATAGCAATAAAGCAACCACTTTATCATCAAGCGGTATTTTCATAGTGATGGATTGATTTATTAGAACTTGGTACACATTTAGATGATTCGTCGTGTTTGCACCTTCCTGATACATTAGCCGAATAATTTTTTAAATAATAGAAGTTTTGTTCAAGGCATTTTTCCTCTCAAATATGGCATCCATTTTCTTCCACAAAACATTAACTTTTTCCTCATTTGCAAAATGATGGAAGATATTATGCTCAAAAAAACGTCGAATATACTCCTCTGTCTTTCTGTGGAGTATATTCCATTCATCATCACTCATGTCTTTTGATTTAGCAGTATCACCATGTAAGGGCAAATAAAGATCATTGTAATAGAGAAGATCCAACATACTCGATTTTCAAATAAAGTAGTTCAATCCATTTAATTGGAACATCATGCCAAAAGACGTCGATTCTTTCAATTTTTAATCCGCAACCGAACAACATGACTCTGATATCACTTGTTGAGAAAGAGAGCCAAAAATAAATAGCACGAACACAGCGGAACCAAGAAATTCTTTTCCCACTTGATGGATTAAAAATGGGACCAAACCAAGAATTCCAAAGAAGAGTGTAAGATAGTAAAAATTTGACACAAGGATTTTTAGATGGAAAACCCAAATCAGGAAAAACCATGGGATCGTAGTTCAAACAAAAATTTTCACTATATGTATAGCTTACAGAATTCTCCGTAAAATAAATAGAGGATAAACAAAAAATTCTCAAGAGAATGTCTCTTGGATCATAAATATATCTCAACTTGGAATACTAAAAAAATAGGAAGAAAAAATGAAAAAATCCTAAAATTTCTCCCTTTTCTTCCCTCAAAACACACTCATATTTTTTCTCAAATGTAGAGAATTCTCTCTACTCTCTTCCTTTCTTGTTTTCTCTCTTTTCTTGTGTGTTTGTTTCTCTCCCAAGCATGCCTAATTATAAACTGAGGAATAGAGCTTGCTACCAAAGAAAAACAACAAAATTTGTTTGAAGCATGATATTTGGGATGACAATTTTGCCAAAGTTAGGTCACATAACTTAGACAAAATTGCCACTTGCTTATGTTGATATCTTTCTTCTTATTTTTCTTTACCCATATTCAATTAAGTAGCCATCCTACATAGGGTGGACTTTTATCCAACAAGTGATATCAGAGCCATATTGTTACGATTGCGGATTAAAAAATAAAAGAATCAACATCTTTTGGCAGGATATTCGTATTGCATTGACTGAAGCATGCAAAGAGATGTTGTGGTTGAAGAAGTTTCTTCAGAAATTAAACTTAAAAAAAAAAAGTACACGCTCTACTATGACAGTCAGAACGCAATTCACTTGAGTAAAAATTTCACTTTTCACTCAAGATCAAAACACATTGATGTGAGATATCATTGGATTCGAGATGTGTTGGATGGAAAATTGAAGGAGCTTGCCAAAGTTTACACTGATGAAAATTGTGCAAATATGCTTACAAAGTTTTTACCAAAAGATAAGTTTGAAACCTACAAAAGCAGAGCAAGTGTGGTTAAACCTCCCACATGAGGTGAAGAGAGACAATTGTTGGATAAAAGTCCACCCCATGTGGAGTGGCTACCTAACCGAACATGGGCAAAGAAAAATGAGAAAAAAGATATCAACAAAAGCAAGTGGCAATTTTGTCTTGACCTAACCTTAACAAAATTGTCACTGCAAATATCATGCTTCAAACAACTTTTGTTGTTTTTCTTTGACAGCAAGCCCTACTCCTCAGCCTATAAATAGACAAGCTCGAGAGAGAAACAAACACACAAAAAAAAGAGAAAAAACAAGAGAGAGAGAAAGAGAGTAGAGAGAATCCTCTACATTTAAAAAAAATAGGAGTGTGTTCTGATGGAAAAAAAAGGGAGAAAAATTTTAGGAATTTTTTACTCTCTTACAATAGTGTTCCTTTATTTTTAGTATTCCAATATGAGAAATTTGAGATAAATTTGTGATCCAAGAGACGACATTTTCTTGAAAAAATTTTATGTATCCCTTATTTAATTTAGGGAGAATTTTGTAAACCTACTACTATACATTTAGTGGAAATTTTTGTCTACACTACGATCCCATGGTTTTTTCCGATTTGCATTTTCCACCTAAAAATCCTTATGTCAAACTTTTATTCACTTAACACTTTTTCTTTAAAATTCTTGATGTGGTCCATTTTTAATCCATCAAAAGTAATATATCTTAAAAAGTAGAATCATATAGAGAAACAAGAATATCAAACACTGACAAATTTTTAGATGCATAACAAAATATTCACATCTTATATATATGTATACAGCATTATAAGACATTATTAAACCAGTGACGCACCTGGACAAGAAAATTAACTACTAAAATTTGAACTGAATCATCTAAAATGGTGAATGAGATCAAGCACAACCCACAAGTCCCAAGTGAAAAAAAAGGTGGCAAAAATCAATAGGATACACATCGCTGCCATGCAATTTTGTAATTAAATTAACACGAGTAACCAAAATTAGCAAAGCTCAATTCAAACACAAAATAAGAGAAAAATAATGAGCAAATTAATATTACACCAACTTAATCACTAAATTTAACGCCAACTGCAGAATCTTATTCCATTTTCTTTGCCCTCCTCTTCCACTCGCAAGAAATCAATCAACATCCCGTCAAACTAAAAGTCAACCAGAAGTCACTCAGTAAAAATACAAACCATCTCGCATGCATTGCACAATCCTTCCTAGATCTGATCCTAAAATGTCCAACCAAAACTTAAAACAAATCACACCGAACAAATTTACCTGTAATGCCGTAACAAAGCTCTTACTTCTCTCCATTGACACCTCGTCGAACCTCATACCCCGATTCTCAGCCCGAGCTCTCTCCACCTCCATAAAACAAATACACACGCACACGCACAATGACACAGACTTCCACTCAAAATCCCAGAACCTTCCTCCGAAACCCAATCATCAAAGCCCTAACAGCATATATACAAAGTACTTATTTACTATCAAATTCCCCCCAAAAAAACCACAATTATTACGCAATAATTTGTGGGATTCAGTTCAGTTAACATAGATTTGGAGTTAAGCAAGGTATGGATATGAAAATGCGGGGTCAGGTGAAGTGTGTGTAGCAGAAGCAACCCCGGGAAGTGCGTTGTAGTTGTAAATTGGGTTGGAAGTTAGAGAAAAAGGAAGAAAGCGACGTCGTTGGTATTTATTTGGGGGCAGAAGGGCAGGAGAAAGGTAGTTGAACTGGCTTAGATTGGTGGGCCTTTTATTTTATGCTGTGGGGACTTGCACATATTTAGACCCGCTGCCTAAAAATTAGTTCTTCATTTTAGCTCACATGTAATTTATTAATTCTTTTGGGGAAGTAATAATTAGTGTGCATTATTTGGATTGAAAAATAAATAATTTTAAAATTTGATTTCATCTCGAGTTATTTAATTAAAAAATAAAAAAATATCTAGAAAAAAATTAAGTTAATTGAAATCTTTAACAAGAATTCACCAAGAAAAAGGGAAACTTAAGAGAAAAAATAGTTTTAATTTTTTCGAAAGTTAAAACGAGTCAACTATAATATATAAGGAGTTGGGTAATTTGAATGTAAAAATTCTTTTGATCTATGTTATATGTGATTAAAGAGTATTGGAGTTTGACTCATTTAATTACAAAATCAAGTTCAAATATATTTAAATTTAATAAAAATAATTTTAAAAAATTCAATTTACATTTTTTTATGCTTGGAAAAAATAAATTAATATATAAAGAGGTTTTGGAACGAGTGACTAATGCATCAACTTCTTCATGTTTATATGTAGGAGTTTTCCTCACTATACAATATTGGTTTGAGACATTATCACTAGATGAAAGAGCACTTTACCATATTTCTACTATGTTGGTGGATTAAAATTTATATTATATTTGCATAATAAATATATATATATATAAATAATTAAAAAATATTTTTATTTCTTACACACATAATTTAAGACGAAGCGTTTAATACTCATACTATATGTATTCTTTATAATATTTGATGAATAATATTTTAAATTTTAATATATATTAATGATGTATAATTGAAATAAAAATAATATAAGATTTATTTATAAGTATTAATTGGATGTCATATAAAAAATAAAAATTCTAATAATTCATAAAAATAATAATTATTGCTAAATAATTATCTTTAAGTTGTGTTATAATTATAAATTGAAAAATATATTTCCATGACTTAAAATAAGTATAAACAATATTTACATAACTCATTGTGTCATACTAATATAAAATGTATAAAATAATTTTTATATGACTTAAAAACAAGTACAAGCAAAATATATATATATATATATAATATCAAAATGAGTCATTTTTTTTTTGCTCCAGAACAATTATTTTACATTAATATTTTAATTGTACGTCTATGAATTTGTATATCATTATTTTTTTTATTTTTTGATCAATTTTTTCGCCATATCTTTTAAAATAATTCATAATATACTCGTATTTATTGAAAATTAAAATTTTCTCATCCTATATTTAACTAATTAAAGTTAGACTAACACCCTATCTCTACATAGTGTTTGGTATGTGATATTATCATCACAAGCATATTTATTCCAAAAAATATTTTATATTCCTTTTTGGATTACTATCCAACCGTCAAATGAGAAGAGACAAAATTAACCCAAAAAAAAAATATTAATGTCAAAAACTTTTTACATGCAAGTGAATATCATCAACAAAGAATGGCAGTTATTTTTAAATAATTTTTTTTCCTTCTTATCTTCCTTTAAACCAAAGTTACCAAATAAATGAAAATAAATTAATTTTGAATTGAGAAATGTTTACACCTAATATATTATTTATTAAGTACATATTTGATAAATAAATATTTTATTTTATAAAAAATATAAATATTTTTTTATCATTCACATATTTAATATATTATTTAAAAGAATATTGTATTTTTAAACCACTTTCCAACCCCAATAATTATTTAAAAGAATACAATAAAAGTACAAGAAAATCTGGTCCGGGTAATGTGGCCAGCCGGCCTAGTCGAAGACCAAAAAGTTCCAACCAAACCCGGCCCCACATCATCCACCAATCAAACGTTTTCATGCGAATTAATTTATTTTGTTAAACCTCATAATTCCAAATTATCCAAAACTAAAACTTATCCAATCATCTTCCTTCCTCATTCCCCAACAATGATTTCCCCAATTTCCCTCTGCAACAGAACAAAATCTCTCTCGCCCCCCGAAGAAAAATCGAACAAAATGCCCACTTGTAAGAAAAGATTATGCAATAAATCTTGATCCCATCCCTTTTTCCAGCATCGTCAATGGCACTCTTAGTCCCGTCGCCGGAAATTTCATCACTCTCCGGAAGAGAAACTCCTGCCAGAGCCATTCCAAGAATTAGAAGCAGATATGTGAGATTTAGTGTTTGTTCTGGTGTAAAGGATTTGGACAAGGAGGTATTGAAATTGAAGGGTGAAAATTATGAGGATGGTGTGAGGTGGTTGTACGGGCAGGTGAAGCAGAGTGAAACGGCGCCGTTTCCTTCGAGGAAGGCTAAAGAGGAGGAAGAGAAGAAGCGGGATTACTATGTCAATATTGGTTACGCGATTAGGACACTCCGTGAGGAGTTTCCGGAACTTTTCAATAGAGAGCTCAGCTTTGATATCTACAGGTTTGAACTTTAACTCTCTTTTGTGCTTTTTTGTAGTTAATTTTCTATTGGTTGTGCTTGTGGGAATTCTCGATATATTTTATTTGATTGCTTAGTGCTAACAGTTTTGGATGTGATGAATTGTTTAAGTCGGTCAGTGTTTTTGAACTATAGTGAGCTGATAATGGCTTGCGGGCTAACCTTTTGTCCTAATCATTTAACTTTAGGTGGCGATGGACAATCATAAGTGACAATTAATAATGGAAATAGAGAAAGGACGAAGAGTCAACATTGATTGTAGTTAATGGAATTATGATACGTATGAAAAATGGGAAATAGCATTCGAGTGCTGTAAAATAGTTGGAGGTTGGTGTACTTGGTGATCTGTGGCATCTAGATGAAGCTTTGAACTGGAGGATAATCTTGGACGTTAATACGAAAAATATAAATGTAGGTATAATTTAATAAGGATGTTGATCAGCTAGTGACAGTTGCATGTAATAATGAACTTACTAATCACCAATACTCATCATATTTTTATGAACAGATAAATGAATAATTTCACTTTAGTTTTTGGCAATGATTCTCGCAGTTGGTTTATTGAGTTATATATATGCTAGCTGAATGGGCTTCGAATCACCTCTTGCTTATACCCTGTATCACCCTTGAATCAAAATGTCATTTAGTATATTGAGGAGATTGTTTAAAAAATTGATTTTTTTCTATATCTTGTTTGTATTAGGTGATATGAGTTCCATGGTTATGTGCTATTCGATTAAGTAAAATAGAATAATGTGATTGCCTTAGATGTTTCGAACTTTTTAATTTGTCTCCTATAAGAATGATATGTGCCAAATTGAAACTCTCTATACTCTTTGTTGTTCATTGTCTCTTGCATAGGGATGATATTGTTTTCAAAGATCCACTCAACGCTTTTGCTGGTATTGAGAACTATAAGTCGATCTTCTGGGCATTGAGATTTCATGGAAGGATCTTTTTTAGGGCATTGTGGGTCGACATTATTAGTGTGTGGCAGCCTGTGGAGAACATGATAATGGTTCGTTGGACTGTTCATGGCATTCCTCGAATTCCATTGGAGAGCCGTAGTAGATTTGATGGCACCTCAGAGTACAAGCTTGATAAGGATGGGAAGATTTACGAGCACAAAGTTCACAACATCTCTCTGAATGGACCCCAGAAATTCCAAGTACTAGCTGTGGACCAGTTGATTCAATCAATAGGCTGCTCCTCTACCCCAAAGCCAACTTATTTCAAGTTTTCATCCTCTTCCATGAGAAGTATTGCGCCATTACGGAAATTCTCAGCTCTTAGACGTTACTTAGACTCTGTTCTAGCTCCTCTCATATCTGAGGAGGAATCACGACGGAGTACATAGAGTTGGTTTATGGTATTGAATTTTGGTTAGTAATGCAATAGAATAAACTAAAGTCCAACCTTGCCTAAAATCGTAAGTGTGATAATATTTTGGGACTTCCTGTGACATGCTTCACGGCCTTATGTAGTGGATGTTGCTTGGTAAGGGAATGGTGAATGGACCCTGGTTCTCTTGATGCATGGTGTTGATAACCGTTTGAGATTGTAAACTCAGGCATTTTCTGTATAATTGTAGATTGCAAATTCTCTGTATAGCATATCAGCGAGTACATATACTGGCCAATAGTGTGTTTATCAGTTGTAAAACTATATCATAACTGAGCATGAATGAGTGGATATAGAATTATGTCTTTCGCTATTGAGCAGAAGCTTGGATAGAAAGGAGCCATCAGTTCGAGTTATTTTCCCATGGTTGTCGAGGTCTGTTGCTTGTTTGGCTTTGTATCTACAATAAATTCTCGCCTCTTATCAAGTGAGCTTTGACGCATGACGTCACGGGAATGACTTTATGCTTTTTAGACATATTCCCCTTATTTTTAACTCTTTAGAGGCATAGTAATTGGCTTGCTATTTGCATAGACTCAAGCCTTGCAAGACTCCTAGCATGGATTAGGAAGGAGCAGTAGTAGGTTGGTGCGATTATAACTCCATCCTAGTGTTATTACATCTATGGAGTTTCATGGGTCGTGCTGTTCTTATGAAATAGGGATATGGTGTTGGATATCATTGTGTTGAAAAAATCATGACATTGATGGAAGGAATATAAGATGGGATTCCCTATTGGCTTCTCCTTTGCTTACACATTGTGTTTCACATAGTGTGGCAGGAAAGAATACTCAATTCATAACAGCAGAGGACAATCGTGAAGTTCCAACTGGGAGAAGTAATTTATCAGTTTTTGGGAGCATAAACTTTTCTGATCCTAGATACGTTAATTCGATACATAGATTTACAGCAATTTTGACTACTGCATGGACCCTCACTTGCCCTCTCATATCTTAACTCAATGAGGATGCTATGCTGGTTGCCTTTCGAACAACTTGGTTCTTGTGCTCTCTGGGTGATGTTGTATTGGATGGCATTGATTTTAACATGCAGCGTGGGGAAACTCTACTTGACTGCAACCCCCCAGTACCCTTTTCCTGATGCGAGGTTGGAGGAGCTCTAAAGACGTGTACTTGCCTGGTGATATCGATAACCTTGAGGATGCCTGGAAGCAGTAGAATTTGAAACCAGATGTGGAGGTGTTATTGTTAATGCTTTGGTCCAAAATATTATGATGATCAAACAGATTAAAGCTCTGGCTTCAAAAGCCAGGTCTAAAATGTGCCTTTCTATGCGATATAATTGAAAAGCAACACTTGTACATCTTTGTATACATCTTCTTACCAACATTACTTAATCAGAAAAGTGTGAATTAATAACACAGAATATATGGAAATTATGTAAGAAAAGAGAAAGCTGTCAATTATTATTTATCCTCCTGATACTTAGAACAACATTTTCAAACACGACAGAAGATGAAAATAAAAGCTGTTAACGAAAGTGCAATCTTTCCTACCCCATTCAAATCCTAGTAGACTAATTAATCGAAACCTTCTAACTTAATCAGCACAATCAGAAGAAAGTCTTCACAAGCTCTCCTGAAATCTTCATCCATGAGTGTTGACAGCTTCCCAGAGCAAGTTCTTCGGAACAGGGGAGGAGAAATCCCGAGCCTCCAGGGCAGCAGTCCTGAGTGTCTTCAGAGTCCACTTGTTGGCCTCAAAGAAGGACAAACTCCTGTAAGGCAAGTTGTGCTTCTTGCATAGTTCCTGGACCAAGGGAGAAACATTCCTCAATTGGCACCTAGGCAACCTTGGGAACAAATGATGTTCAAGCTGGAATTGCAGCCCTCCAAAGAACCAATCCATCCAAGACGAGCACGAGATATCAATAGTCCCACTCGTCTGTTTCTCGAACCAGTCATTTCCCTTTGGCGCTCCGATGTACACATTTGCAGCAAAATGGTTCAAACAGAATTGGATGTGCTGAATTGAGGTGACGCAAAAGCTTGCCAGGACAAAAAGGATCCTTTCATTCCAGTTAGGCAAACACGAAACAAGAAGAGGGAACCAGGTCCAGAAAACAAGGACTCCCAATATGTTGAAGGATCTGTCAGGCACTTTTCTCTTTGAGAATAGGAGCAAGAATGTCTGCATATAAAGATTGATTCTTGCTATGCACATCACTGGATAGAACGTCATGTGCTGATAACTCACGAAAAACCTCGACAGGGAATCAAATGTGAGCTTTCTTTTATAAAAGTGCGACGTTAAAGATTGAAACAGGCTTGAGGACACCGCGAAAACGGGCAAATGCTGAAGATCAGGATCATGATCAAGGCTGTTGCACGCGACGTGATGGGCATTGTGCGTCCATTTCCACCAAGCGATGCTGATTCCGGTGAGGCAATTACCGGTGAGAATCTGCGCGAATTTGTTGTATCCACGGGTCGTCATTATCTGATAATGACCAGAATCATGACCCAAGTAAGCCACCTGCATCCATGAGAACCCCAACACCCCCCCGAAAGCATATGAATCCAGAAATTGTCACAGCACAGAACGCCATAGAAACAGGCGGAAAGCAGCAACAAAACGAAGCAAATGGAATAAATCACCCCATGGCCTTTCTTCTCAAAGATCCCGGATTTTGCAAACTCGGAAGCAAGCTTTCTGTAATCCCTGGACACCTCTGAAACCTGGAAATCTTCCAGGTAATACCCTGTAAAGAACCTGTCAAGATGTTTCCATGCAGTACCTGGATGGAAAGCAATGAATGCATCTGTAACATCTTGGCCAGCCAAATTCAGGAGCGGGATATCCCCACCAGGGTGATCTTTAGCCCAATCTGTGACATTGTAAACCTTTCCCTGGACAGAAAGCCACAGGTCATCAGGCTTGTTATGCTTCTTTAGTTCATCTGAAGTTATGTAATTCTTCTTGTTATCAGCCATTGTTGGAGAAGAATCAATCAAACCAAAAAAATCAACCCCCTTACAATAACAAGATTGTGAATATGTGAAAAGGGGGTTGATGTTTAAATCAAAAAGATCCTCTAACGAGAGGGGGGTTCGGTGTTTGAATTTCTGATGCTTCCTCTCAATCTCCCTTTTTGAATTTGTTATGCAAGATATTACAGTTATGATACCCCCTTTTCTTCTGGTGTTTTAAGCCACAAGAGAATTTGTATGATGTACAATTCTTGTTCATAGCGAATTATGCGGTGAGCTGGTAGTTCTTGAAATCTTGGACTCCACACGTAAGAGAGAGGACAATGACTACCTGAGGCTGAGGGTTGACCCTCCAACAATCCTTTTATTTGTGGGACTTGATCATGTAAACCTCTCAGTTTTTTGATTATTTTAGTAATACAATTTCAAGACTATAGAATTATGAATGGTTTTGATTACACCTTGATACCCCTAAACAAAACTTAGTTGTAGGTAATTAACACAATTGAATGGTGTTATTGCCTTTCATTTAATTCATATTTTTACCAATTTTATATGTTTTTAAAACAAAATCAGTTGTATAAATTTAGAGGACTTAAATTAATAAATGTAATTACTGTAATTTGCAGTATATATATATAGATTTTGGTAGTGTTTTATGAATAAGAAGCCATACATTTGTATGAATATATATTACCAAGTAAAGGATGTCCCTATATTTTAGGGTTCTGTTATGACATTATAGTTCCTCAGGTGGGGATGTTTTTATCATCATTAAAGTTTCTATTTCTAAAGTCTTTTATAATTAATTTTTTTTCATGCACTTAAATTAGGATTAATTTATTTTGCTTAGTTTGAGTTTACAAACATTTTACCTATACATAATTTTGTCCCTTTAGTCCTTCCTGTCTTTGTCCCCTCCCTTTTTCTTCATGATCTATGTATTTTCTTCCTTAACGAGTACTTAGATGAAATAGTGTGTCTTTTTCCTCTACATTAACCTTTCTTATTTCTCATCTCCATGCAGCAAACCATGAAGGTGGTTGTTGAAAGATGGGAAAACATGCCATCTGTTTGAGTTTGTTTTCTAATTAAAAGATGTACAATATAATGATGTAATAATACAATTTTATGTTTTCTTCTTTCAACATGTTTAATAAATATTACTAGGATCAAATTGAGCTTCAAGTAGTATTGCCTATGCATAGCACAGGACCATATTATTATCTTCCTTTTGAGGATTGTAGAGATTTTTGAAGACCATTAATCCCATAAACCATAAAGCATCATCATAAGATTATAATCTCACACAGACTTTGCACCAAAAAAGAAAGATCTTACAGTTTAGACATCATATTTACAAACAACAGTGAAATCCCACAAAATAAGAGAGAAAAAAAAAACAAAAAACATGCAATGTATTGCAGCTGACAAACCAAAAACTTTTTTAGAGTTCTTCAGACATATGTCTTGATGGAAGAGCTGTAACTAGTCTTTTCATCGTAGTATTTTGACCACAGCATTACCCCTCCATACTTGGAAGAGCCCTTGATTGCAGGGAGTACTTTAGAAGTGAGATCAGCTGCCGGAATGAAGCCACTGCCTGCTGCAACAGGAGCTGCAGGCAAACCTAAGAAAATCTTTGTGGCTGGAATATCTGAAGTCCACTGCTTCCATGCATCCACAAGGTTACTTATACTTCCAGGGCTGTACTGGCAAGGAGGGTTGTTGTAGAATTGCACCCAAACGTAGTCGAAAAGGCCTGTTTTAAGGGCATTTCCCATCCATGCATCAGGGAATGGGCACTGAGGGGCTGCTGTCAAGTACACCTTCTTGCCCATCTTGCTGTAGGCAGAAAGGAAGCGGGCAAGTTCATCCCAGTGTCGAATCGTCCCACCTTCGATATCAAAGTCTATTCCATCCAATACTGCATCCCCAAGTGGGCGCACACTCGACTTCCCTCCTAAAAAGTTGTTCCAGAGGTAAGTGGCAACTTCCCTGGCATCCTCTGTGGAGCTGAGGTAGTAGCTGCGAGCCCCGCCTCCAATGGAGAGAATTACTTTGATTCCTTTTGCTTGGCAAGATTTTATCTCGGGGCTTAATTTGACACAAGCATGGCTGTATGGATCACAATGGCCAGCCAGGTTTATCATTGGCTTTTGGCCATTGCCAAAAATGGGCAGAAAGGCTAAATTCACATACTGATATTTGCCTGTGGCACAGGTCTCTGCTAAGGTTCTCTCATTTCCATTCTGTCCCCAGTAGATGGCAATTCCACCACCATGACAACCAATAACCAGAAGTAGCATAGCTGAAGGGAGAAATAACATAGATATTGACAGGGGAAATGCCATTGTTTTGCCAATGTTCCTAGGTTTTGAATACTACTTTATTAATATGATTGGAGTTCTGTTTTGTTTTAGCAATTCTAAAGGATCATCGGCTGTTTATTATTGAAAAAGTTCCTGCATTCAGACAAATAGTTTGTTATGGTTAAAATAATATCTTGTAATTCATTTGTGGTGCACTAATAACAGTCATGGAGCATAACCAAGGTTACTAGATTGCACCTGATAGGCCTCAAATGTGCTGCAATAACCCACTTCATCAAATTGCCCCACTTAATGCAGGCACTTAGCATGGATAAAGGCCACTAAACTCACTTTTGTTAAGTGCAAAACTTATGTAATAATTAGTCCATTGTGTACCTAACATAAGCCGGTTGAATGAGTCAATAAATAATCATATAAGCAAGGAAAATTAGAGAGTGAAGAAGCAAGGCAACTTGAGAAAGAGTGCAGTGTTAGAAAACCGAGAGAGATTGTGAAACAAAATAGTGAGAAGTTGAGAGAGCATATCTCCAAAATTGTATTGTGTGACATTAAACAAATAGTGTAATACTGCACTTGCAATATATTTTGCCTACATTTTATTTTTTTACCTCTCTCATTTTTACATATCTACACCCAACAGTTATTCTAGGCAGGTCAGGGTCAAGTTACTGTAACTCACCAGGCACTTAGTGTCTGATGGGATTGTGTTTAATACTATAGATTAATAGACTTTAGGTTAATTGACTCGCGTAGACCGCATTTGATACTGAAAAACATGTCTGTCAATGCCTTCTAATATCTGTCTGCTTATTGCTGCTGCTGATCTTGTCTCTTTGATAACTGATAGGCTGTCCAGTAGCAGTCAAACTTGCTATTGGAAATCGGATATAATTTGTGTGCAAAAGGTTGAAGTCTCAAATCACATACACTTCCATTCATGCAGATATTACTATTTTCTTATGTGCAGAAATATGTGGCAGTTATTATGTAAGTATCTAGACAACAAGGTCTCCGAGACAAATTGCTTAAAACAGTAGATCAATGAAAAATTAATAACATGAAGGCATTGTAAGAGGGCCAAAACGTCCCAAAGAATGAATCCCTGATTGGTTCTGGTTCTCACAAACAGTTATAAGTTATTCTTCTAACATTGGAAACTTGAAATATAGACCTGAACTGTCATAAACTTATGGTATGAAACAAAAACCAAATACTCTGTGCCTAATGCGGAGAACAATTTATGAAGAGTGATTTTATTTCGGATAAAATGGTTAATAATTTGACTTAAATAATACTTAAGCTGTTTAGACTCTTGAATAGGTTGCAATGAGAAAATTATTTCTAACTTCTCACCGATTCCCTATGTACATGACATGTGATTGCTGATATGTTTTTAGTTAGCCATGTTGCCATGGAAATTGGAAGCTAACTGTCATCCTGTGAAGCTAATCTCTTCAGATTTTTATGTTCTGAGTGAATTTTTTTTCTTTTTCCATTATTCTATGTTTTTATTCTTTTCTTTCCTCCTTTCTCAACTTGATCAAAGTAATTGCTTCATAAAAAGGAGAAAACGGTACAAGTCAGAGTGTTCTAAAAACTCATCTCGGAATGGACCTTGATTATCTGTGACATAGAAGTACAAATCAAAAATCCTATAAACTCATACTTCAAACATTTTCTGACTTTTCTGTTAACAATCTGTATCACTTTACTGTAAATGCAATGAATCTTTTTCCAGAGTCATATGCCACTCTAGCTTGGGTGCATTTTCAGCTGTATTATGGTTAGCCCTGTGATGCCAAACGCATGCTGGTGACACTTGTTGCGAGTTTTGAGCAGTTGCATATTAGCCTATGTCACTGTAGTACTTCTTCGCCATCATTGTATAGTGTGTATACAGGCTGAATGACCAAAACCGCATTGTTTTTCTTCTTCTTCATTCTAGTTCAATATCTTCTTCTTAAATGTTCATGGTGAATGTGAATTCAAGAGACAGAGAACTTTCTGAACGATTCTGGATATAGTGCTGGCATGATTTTTAGCCTCACAAAGGACATATTCTGTTCCTGTCCTTTATTTAGGCTGGAGTTATTTACAAAGGTTAAGCCAAATCATTTGGCATTTTGTGCAACAAGTCCTTTCTTAACCCTTTTGGCCCCATGTAGTTTGGTTATGCAAATCATGTTTGCCTCTTATTGGCTTTCAATGACCTTATGATACCTACCTTACAGCACTCCATATTCCATATTATGGTATTTCAATTCAAGTTTGATCAGAGAAGTTAAGTTGTAGCATCTTATATTACTTTCAAGGTAGAGAAAACAAGAACGATGACGAAAAGGGAAAAAGTGCAAGTTGAAGCTTCTTTCTGTATCAATTTCCTCTTTTCGCTAAAGTACAGAACTGCATCACAAATTCACAATGGCTTTTGCATGTGCAAAAATTGAACATTTTTGCATTTGGCACAAATGTCACAATGACTGATGAAATGAACCGACAACTCTATAGTTATGTTGGATCAATCCAGGAGGGGACCTATATTTTGTCTGTTTTTTTAACTTCCTTTTCTTGGTCCTTCACCCTTTGTGGCCTTTACTTCTGTTTTCCCCAACATCTAGGGACCTCTGTCTGCTGCTTTTGCTCTTTTTTTTCAAGTACTTGGTAATATGTTATTGGAAATTTAAGATGAAAAGAACATGACCTTCCTTACTCTTGGAAGTGTGTGACGAATGAGAATCAATAACCACTAGCATTCTTAGTGGACATGAAAGCGTGGAATTTCTTTACATTGAAGATATGATATTTGTTCCTTATTCGGGATATATCCTTTTTACGGATGGCTAAACTTGTTGCTATGAATACAATGTGTATTCCTCTATAGAATAATGGAATCTTTATCTTTGACTTCTCTTGCTGCAAATATTTGGTTTTGCAAACGTAATCCTGTCGTTGGCTGGAACAGTGATCCATCTTTGTTACTACAAGCATTCTTATCAGCTGGACTTATATTTTTTGCTTGCCTGTCTCCATTCTCTTTGGTCTGAAGATTTCAATTATGTTCGTGATCATGTCATGGAGATAATGTACTTGGTTCGGACATCAGAAGCCAACTTTTTTATTTTCTTAATGCATAATTGTTAACCAAGTACATATTTGTGAAAAAATCTGCCACAATGCGAAAAAATTTAAAGTTACGGACCTTAATTCTTGTCAAATCTTTAAGCCTGCTGAACTTTCTTTCTGCCATGTTTCGACCTCCTCCACGAAGGATGTTGTTGGCATACCCAAACCAACAATATCTTCAGCAGAGATTAGCCACAGCTGTAAACATGTAAGGAGGTGAATTTGGGAATTCTGCCAAGCTTGGAAGCATGTATTTGGCAACTTCTGCTATATTAAATGTCTGAGGCACAGAATTTCACTGTCTGCAGCATGGTCCTTTGGCTTATTCTGATAGCAATTTGCTTCAATCTTTCCCATAAACCTCCTGGAAAGAATACTTGTTTAATAATGGACCTGGCCCTTCAGTATTATACGACGGACATGAATTATGTGTTCAGACTAAAATATCTTCTTGAGGACCCATTCTTGTTCATCATTGAAGTCTTTACAACATACAAGAAATTGTTATAATAGTGCTTCCAGAGCATCATCTCAGGTTGCTCTCTATATGCCTAATGTAATTGACAACCTCAGACTGTGTCACATTGCAGCAACTTAAGATGTTGATCACCGGCAAAGTCACATTTTCCTTCATATTTACTAATGTCCCTTGATTATGGTTTCCTTTTTTGTTTTATCATATGATAAAAATCGATTTTTTTTCGACTCATGCAAAGTAAATAAATGATGTTCTAATTTCATTTTCAGTCTTGATATTCTTCATGAGGTGTTGAGAAAAATAGTACTAATAAGTAAAATAACATGTATGTAAGCTAATCTGACATACAACTTACCGAACCATGCTCCATGGTCAAGTCGGATTCTCTATTGCGTATGATATTTCATCTTTTGTTTCAATAACGCCCATATACGCCAAGTGTATTGGATGACATTATTAATATACACTTGGCGTGTAATGATATTATTGAATAAAAGATGAAGCACCATTCACAATAGAGGATTCAGACTGCTCTATGGTGGTCAAGTGTGAACCATTTCTCACGTGAGTTTCTGTCCTAAGTTAGTATATAAAGCATTTCTTTTCCATTCTCTTCTCAAACTGCACTTGAGTTTTATATTCACTATGGAAAACTCTCAACCACTAGCCACAGAAAGTTTTTCATACAGCTGGTTGATAGACGGAAAACTACCTTCCTCTGATGGCTTTCTCAATAACCTCAGACCAACATTCCCTGAAAATTCCAGTGAAAAAGAACAGAGTTTCAACTTTGATGTTCCTGTAACGACATCACCTACTAATCTTGTTCATGCCGATGAAATATTTTCTGATGGGCACATCATGCCGGTTTATGTTGACAGATCAAAAGTGGAGGCTTTCAAAACATCAACTTCTGTTCCTGCCTCCCCTATTTCTCTGTATCCTTCAAGAAGTCCATTTGTTGCCAACAGAAACCAATATTACTTGCTTGGAAAATGGAGAAAATCATCCAAAAGAATCTTGCAGAAGTGTCTTGGATTTGTGAAGCCATTATGCAAAACAATAGGGTCCTCAAGAAAAAGCAATAGAGTCGATGATCTTGAACGAAAGGTTTTTGAAGTTCAAAGCTGGAGCAATTCCCTTGAGGCATCACCAAGACAGAGTTCAGCTTATTCAGTTGTTGAATGGACTGATGTCAAGAAAATAGGCAACAGCGTTGATCTTTATCCTGGACTGGAAAAGGTCAAGAGTTGGAGGAGTTCACCACAAGCTTCACCAAATATAAGCCCATCTCGTTCTAGTAATGTTTGGTGTGATGCTGAGAACTCAATCCATGAAGCTATTCTCTACTGCAAAAGATCAATAGGTATGTTACCAGATTCTTTATATTTTTCGTTTCATTTAATTTCTACTTAAAGATACAGTATTTTTTAAAAAAATTCAAATCTTGATTAGCATTAATCTTTTTTATTCCTTCAATTTCAGAAAAATGAGAGGATATGCTTTCTGAACAGAAGAAAGAAGAATGTGAAGGAGAACAGCAAAGGGATGCCAGAAATGCATAGCAGAATTTTTAGACGACGCATGCATAACCAAATCATTTAGCCTGTTTCCTTTTACCTCTTCGTTTATGAGCTACTTTTTTGAAACCAAGAGTAGGAACAAAATTTTGAAAATTCCAGGGTCAAGAAATAAAGTTATCGTCAATGTTTTTACTGTAACTAGAAGATTTCTCCCCACTGTACATATGTATGATGGAGAAATAAATTTACAGAAACTATTTAGTGATCAATCATCTTCCGTTTCTTCTATCAGAAATTAAGGCACTAATATTGAGCTTGGGAAGAAATATGATCATATGGGAGAAGAAGTGAACAGTTCCTTATCACATATGATAGCAGGACAGGATACTTTTGGCATCTTCTATAGTGATACTTCAACTTTTTTATGGTAGGATGGGGGCTAAAGGGCCTCACATGTTTCCATTTTCTCTTTTTGTTCCTTTGTGGGAAATGTTATTCGGTTTTGTGAAGCTGCTTCAAAAGCATTGATCCTTGGTCCACCTCCAGCTTTGCATGAGATAATTGTAGCTATAAATGCAATAACATTAGTACATGTTCACTTGCAGCAGATTCTCTCAAAAATGTTATTGACACTTGCAGTGCAACATATTTCTACTAATTCATCTTTACTATTTTCTTTATGGTTTTACTGGGATCTTCCCTCTCATTTTCCAACAAAAAATAGGAAGAGAAGAGGCAAGGGGACCAAATTGGGGCAGATAGAAGCAAGCCCCCTAACCTTGACCGGGAATTCAAATTAATTTCTTGTTCAATCTTGTCAAAAAAGAACTTTAATCCATCCCGTTTTATCTTTTTTAGTACTGTATATGGCGTTGTTCACATAAACTTTTCTCGCCCGTCTAACCTAAAATCTCAATTCCATCCCTAGCTCTCTCTATAAACAGCCAGCTTCTTTCCTGGTACAACTTATTGATGTCACAGCAGTGATGGTCTATTGGTTCATATCATAGGAAAAAGATACATCACAATAAGCATAAATGAGATGACATTTGCAAGAACAAGAGAAATTCTCTATCTTGAAACTCAAAACCATTAAATTGAGGAAAGAATTTGTATGCAATAGTCTTTATGGGCTGCCTCCCTTCTTTCTTTATCATTCAAAAGCATACCGTGCATCATCAATCATGGGAGCACAAAATATTGCACGATCAGAAACTAGAAGAGAAAACCTGTAGAGTGTAATGAAGCATCAGAGAAAGGTCATATGGATATATTTTCCTGAGCAAGATGTCAATGACTTCCTTTCTGCAAGATAGGAGTGGATCAAAGGACCCGAAGGCTGATTTTTTGTTCTTTTTGAGTTCTTATTGTTTCATTGATTATCTTCTATTTTCATAGAGGAGTTGCACATCCTTTTAGAGTGGATGATGATTGCAATGGTTTAGCTTGGAGACAGGTTTAATTCCCTTCTGCTTAAATTTTCCATAGCATTATTACATCATTTACCAGAACTATCCTCTCTGTACCACTATTCTATAGAATCAACAATATGAGGGATTCCTGAATCCTAACAAGGTGTGAACATTCCATTGACCATGAATTAAGGATTCCCAATACTGAATCCAATACAAACTTAAATTAGGTTACAAGAAAACAACCACAGACAAAGAGGGTCCATGGAAAGACATGCTGCTAGGAGATAGGCCATAGAAACACCATCCCTTTTTGTTTCTATGTGCTATATTTTCTTGTCTTTCCTTGAATCCATATCCTTTCAGAATAAAGCAGGACAATTGTGAGTCACAATTATTTAAAGTTTGATGTTAAAATGTATCTGAAATCAGCCATGATTGGGGGACCAACTCTCCAAGACATCCTACTTGTCCTTGCTAAATGTTCTTATATCCTTTTCTCAACCAAACACCATCCACATTGGCTTGCTTCTGGTCTAATGTTACGACACAAAAATGAGAAATAAAATCAAAAGGTGACATAAAAATATCACAAATTTCATTTCCACCCTTCTGGATGACTGAATTTGAAACATATGATGCCTAATGTAGCTGTAAGTCCTTACCAGGTTTTGATGTGGGAATGAAATTTAACATAAGGCCATGAATGTATTAGTTTTCTTCGTTGCAAATTCTAAATGACTGATAACCTGGCAGGTGAGCAAATTTACCTGCTGGTTCTGAACTTAGCAGACAGAAAAACCAGGCAGGTTCATCAGGTGCCAGGGGTTAGATTTGGTAAATAACAAAAAAAGAAGAAACAGTAAAAACCAACCAAGCTAACATTAAGATAGGATGCTCAAGAACAAAAATCCAAGCTCAACAGCTTCTCCTTCGCGGAAACAAAGACATTTCTTGGCACAGTCTAGGGGACCAGAGACATAGCTATATACAGCACCAAGCATGTCGGAAATGTGGACTTTGAGCTTTTGGCTTTGCAGTTGAAAGGAGGACAAGACCAAGGAGCACTTCATGTTTCCGCGGTTTATATCACATGTTCGTGTTCAAGTTTAGGTTCAATGCATTGCAACTATCCAATTCGAATGATGCCAATAAGAACTAAAAAAGGCTGCAAGAAAAATGTGAACAAAATTAATGTAACATGTATCAGAACACATATGTAAGAGAGTAAAACTAAAGAGCAAGATATGTGTATTGAGGAAATATCCATGTCCACTCATTTTGGGACCATTTTTGTGTCCATCTGTGGTGTCACATGGTGCAGTCCATGTAAAAACTGAAATGGGACTAGGCCGAAAAGGGTTGCAATATGAAGACTCAGGTCCAAATAATCCTTTTTAGTGTGAAAGAAGGTGATATTTTGGAATTATAAGGGAGGAAAGTGTTTTGGTACATTTTGTTGCTGGTTTTGCTACTTGCTTGGGAAGATGTATGTGATAACAAAGTCTGAGAGTAAAATATATCACTAGCAGATAAGAGAAGGGTCAAAACTTTGAGATAGGAAGATTTGTAAGAGGAAAAATGAAATGCAAAAAATAAAACTTTTTGATGTCAGAAGTGGGATTTGAACCCACGCCCTCTCACGAAGACCAGAACTTGAGTCTGGCGCCTTAGACCACTCGGCCATCCTGACAATAATGTTTGTACAACCAAAATTATTTTACTTGTTAAAATACCAATTGAACCAATTTTTTATAGTCTTCAAATTTTTTATTCTTTACTAAATTCCAACTTCTTATAATTACTATTTTGGTTTGCATTAGTTTTGACTTCTTGAAAATTTTCAGCAATATTTCATTAGCTTCTACTACCTTAATTCGAGGCTATTTTTAGGTTTTTCAAATTTGAATATAGTCAATAATTTCTTATATCTTCGGTTTCTCGTTGTGTATTTAAATATTGATTGAGGCTCAAAAATTAAGAAAATTCGCAGTAAGAATATCATTAGCGATTAATTTTTACTTAAAAATCTAAATCATGCTACAATATCACCTGTGTCTGGTGCCTTAGATCACTAGGCCAACGCGACAGCAATGTTTGTAGTTTGTACAACTGTAAATAATCTTATTCATAATAAATACCAATTGAACCAACTTCTGATAATTTTAGATTTTTTTTATTCTTTACTAAATTCCATTTTTTGATTGGTTTGCATTAATTTGGACTTCTGGAAAATCTTCAGAATATTTTATTAGCTTCTACTATCATAATTTGAGGCTATTTTTAGATTTTTCAAATTTGAATATAGCTAATTCCTTTATTTATCTCTATGGTATGAATAACAAGTAATTAATTTCCCATTGTTTATAACTTCTTATATATACTTACTTAATGGAGTATTTAAAATTGACTTAGGCACAAAAATAAAAAAACTCGAATTACAAAATTGAATGATTTTCGTTTATCTTTGAGAGGAAAATAAAATGCCAAAAAAAAATTACTACAATTACATAAATCACGCTATAATATCACTTATACTAGCATAAAGGTGTTTTGTACGCTATGTATGTTTTGGAATAATTAGGCATGCCCTTTGTATGATGTAGAAAGAAAACAATTGTATTTTAAGCTCTAAGTTGTTGGATCCATGAATAATCTTAGAGAATATAATAAGATAGGTTTAAATTAAATATTAATCTTTTATTTTATTTAAAATAAATTTTTAAAATTATAAATAATTTTGAATTATTAAATTTTTTATTTTCGAACTCATTCCATTCCAATTGTATTCTTGTTTATTTTTTTTATTTTAATATATATAAATTTATATAAAATTAATTTTTAAAAAATGTGTTCAAAAATTTATTAATATTAAGTTTATTATATTTTAAAATATTATTTAGAAAAAATTAATGGATATAAGATATCTAAGATTTGAATTCATGGAAATCTTGATGGAATAAATTTTAAATTGTTGGAATAAATTTTAAATTGTGACAATCCCACCCGTGTAATTCCAATGGCTCCAACTACTATTATCAAATGGATTCACTTGCTTTCCTCTCTTTACTTGGCCTTAGATCTTTGCAGGTTTGGCAGTTAATTTATTCTTTTAACTATCAAATGTTTTGTTCACCTTGTCTCTTTGATTTGAATTTGATGACCAAATACTCCCTTATCATCCGATGGGGTTTCTCTATTTGCTCCTATAGTTTTGCTTGACTCTTTGTTTCTCTGAACCTGTTTATTGGCAAAACTCTCTTATTTTTATGAAACAAATGTTGAACAGATTATATTCACATTCGGTTCAACAAATGACAAAAATGGTAAACATAAAAAAAGAAAAGAACAGGACACCGCCTCTTGATCTTGAGCTGGCAGAGACTGTGACTTAAATCTGGATTTGGGACTTTTTAAACATTTTGTTCAAGAAAAAAATATATATATATATATAGCAAATAAAATATACTCGGAAGAGAGAATGAAATGCTAAAAATTTCATATAGCCATAGGGTTCTAAACGCATCAAAACTAGAAAAACTTGAAGCGTTCTTTGAATAGGCCAATCTTCATTCTGCGAAGGCATTTATTTTTAAGTGTTAGAGAGGTCTCGTAACAGAGTCCATTCCTCTCCGCTGGGAACCTTCGCGTTTCTATTTTCTTTTTCACCCTAATAATTGAATATTTATAATAAAAAAAAAAGAGAGTAAAAATTATAAAAAAATGTCCGAAAATTTGGAGAACCTAACCGAAAAAAATACTCCGGTTCGGCGATCAAGATTCAGAAGTAAATATCGATTTTCGAAGGTAAACTTGGCAGAATCGGCATCGATTTACTCGCCTCTCGTCCATAGGTCCTTCGATTATCAACGATTTATAGTTGAAAATAGAATTAGAAAACCTAATAAATATTTAAAACTTAAAAAAAACAAAGCTAAATAGAGATTGCTCAGTGAATACGAACCACGATAGAAAAATTCACGTTGCGGCAATCAATACTGCAATCAAAATCTACTCGTTCGTCTTCATCGCAAATATTTCGCATTTTTTCAGGGATGCAGAAGCTAAAGGAATGACTGTAAAGAATGGAATAAAAAATAGGGAAGAGAGAAAGATAGATTGGGCGGTTATCAGCAAACCCTAGTGCGTGGTTTTGAAAGAGCGAATGCGCCGGGATATTTATTGATGAACCAACCAATGGGCTGAGTAGCACCCTAAAGCCCAGCCCAACAACTATAGAAAAATAGAAAACAAATGAAAAAATGGAGAAAGTTTTTACACAATGCACTGTATGTCACACCAATTACATCCTTTATTAATATTTTTTTTATTTTATATCATAAATAAAAACTATGTACACAAAATAATTTTTAAATAAATTATTGTTTTTGAATTACTTGGTGGATACCTGTAATATACACTATATGATAGAATATAAAATAAAAAAATAATTATTATACATGTTTCAAACCAATAATAATTAAGTACCAATAATAATTAAGTGTTTATAGGGAGTAAACGAATCAAATCGAGTTAAATACGTTATTATTCAAACTTATATGAATTTTTATCCAACTTAAAATATAGTGTTTGAACTTGTTCTAAATGTTAATAAAGTCAGGTTTGAATGTATTTTAATCGAGTCGAATACGAATCAAACTCGAATAAGTTGATCTTTTTATACGAGTTCTTTTCACTAATCAAGACGAGCTTGAGCTAAACTTTAAATTTTATCAAACGAAAAAATATGTTCAAATTTTGTTTGTTAAGTTAATCAACCGAGTTTAAACGAACTTTTAACAATCGATCTTGAGTTGAATATCGAATAATTTGATTTATTTTTTAACCATAATTTTACTCGCTTAGTGTAACGCACTAGTTGTAGCAGGTGTACTCCAAATAATAATCCGTTGATTTTACTCCTTTCTCCATCAGTTGAAAAACTTGTTAAACAGACATCAGGCAGACCCAATGTAAAATCTCCGACGCTTAAGTCAGTTGGGTGGTTGGAGAAGAAAATGAAAGCATGTAGATAATATATGTATCAAATATCAAAAGTAAAAGACTGTAGAGAATATATATATTAGATATCAAAAGCGAAAGCATGTAGAGAATATATGTATCACATATTAAAAGTGTAACCTATGTTTTGAGTTAAATCGTCTTACTTTTAGATATAAAGGGAGAGGTAGAATGTAAATTTTAGATTTTAATTTGTTATAACTGCCTCATATATACGTAATCATATTATTTGATTTACCGTAAATAAGATTCCCTCTCACTTTCCAACAATAACCATTTCATCTCATCTTTCTGCGTGATCTGCATAACTTGGAGGATGCAAGTCCTTTATGGGAGTACGACCTGCTTTGAAGTGATAATAGATTATACAACATGTAACTCATGCAATAAACATAATATCTTGTCCACATACTTAGTTCATACGATACTCATAACAAGTTGTGCATGTTCCTAGCTTATACACCGTATTATTGATCAATTTACTACACTCGTGGCTATTCAAAACAAGACATCCTTAGCACAATTTAATCATATTTCTTCTAACTAAGCCACCGACCCATGTAAATCTGACCCATTCCACACCACCTAGATTTAGATAGTGCAATGGAAAAAATTTCAGCCACAATAATATGTGTGAATTGGCAAACAGGTATCATTTCAAAAAAATTGGCCTAGATAATATATGTCTTATATGCAAAATGGAAGACATGTTTATAGGACTTCAACTCTTTAGGGATACCTTCACCAAGTACAATTCAATCTAATCTGTTTGATTAAATGCTTTTATTAGGTTTCCTTTATTTAACGAATTTTATCATTATTTCGTGATTTGTAGTCCTGGAATTGGATTCGACTATTTAACTACACCTATTTTGGTATCTTTCCGAATCAAGTTGTTTTGGTTGGTCGGATTCAGTTTATTTTGTGGTTGAGTTGTGAGTCAACAAACCTAAGCATTTTATTTATAATTTCAACTCAAATAAATAATTATAAAGAAAACAAGAGAGCCGCATGTAGATTCAAAAAGTGTCTTTTGAACAAACTTGGTTGAGTTGTATTCTAAAATTTGTAAGGATTGTTATCTTATAAATTTCCATTCATTCTAAGATTTTATTGTACAACTAAATGCATATTTGGAAACATTTTTAAATTATAAAAAATAAAAAAAAAGTCATAATTTTGTATTTTTTCAAAAGTTCTTACACTTTTTCAAAGTGAACTTTAGAAAAAAGGACTTATTTTAAAAATTCATTCAAAAATAATTATCCAACACATTATTCTTTTACAAATAAAATTTCATATTTAAAAATTCATTTAAAATGAGTTTTCAAACACCCTTTAAATTTATTAAATATATATCTTTTAATTTACATTGTAAATTCTAGTATTTTTTTACTCGGATCCATCCTAAATTACATACATATGTGTGAATTTGACATTTAAGAAAGTTTGCTATGGCATTATCACTTGCCTTTTTCATTTTGGTGCCCAATGAGGAAGAAACCAAAAAGTAAAAAATATAAAAAAAAAGAAATAAAATTGTATCAATTAAAATATAAAAAATAATTAAATTTTGGTCGTTAAAATCCTTCATTTAAACATAGCATAAAAAAATAATATCAGTTCTTTTCTAAATATTCATTGTTTTGGAGTAAAATAAAGTAAGCTAATGTGAACACAACTATGGTCCAAATATTCACACCATAAGCACTTTCGCAAAACCTATCACTATAAATACCCAATTTTTTTAAACCTAGTTATTAATTATTTTAACCTAATTATTTTAAGTATTCTCTCAAAACTAGAACATATTACATATTCATGGATAAGAGAGAAAATTAAATTTATAACCAATTAAAAACATGTTATATATTGTATTGTTAGTATATAATTAGTTTTAATTGTATATTAAAAAATACTTAATGCCTAAATTAATTTGTTTCTAACGATAAACTTTAATTGCATCATATAAATTAAAAATAATAATAATTCTTTGGATATATATTATTGTCACTTTTTTTAGTTTGATATGTATCTATAATCATTGATTCTTACTTGTAAATACATATCCAATGATAATATCTTGAGTTGGTACCGAAAATAGAATCTTCCAATTCTGATATGCAATTTAAAATTTAATATAAAATTATAATAAAAAATACAAACTGATAAATTTATGTTAAATTTTGCCATTTGCATTAAATATTTCATTTGCTATCTTCAATTAACTTAATATTACCAAACAAAAACTATAAATAACAAATTCATTTTCCCCAAAAGAAGATAAAAAGTCAAAAAAAAAAAAAAAAAAAAAAAGGAACTTAGAAATGAATAAACTAAACCTATTATTAATGCCAGCTACCCCTAAAACTACCCAAAACTTTCTTACATTTCCAACCCTCCAAAAACTGAAAGATGCACTCCAACCCCTAATTATTCCCCATTTACCAAATTCATCCAACCTTTATTGTCTCCGCCCATCGGAGTACTGAGAAAGTGGCACCACTTCCTGCAACGGCGTCGACAGCGGCGTAGGCAGCGGCGAGTTCCTACAAACAGGGCACGACGCGTTGAGATTTAGCCACGCGTCCACACACATCACGTGAAAACAGTGCTTACAATCCGGCAACATCCTCAGCATCTCCGACTCCCTGTACTCGCACAAGCATATCGAGCAAACGGTGTCGTTCCCCCAGTCTCCGTTTCGCTTCGTAAAAACGAGCTTCGGATACGAGTTAATAACCGCCTGGTCCAGCCCCACGACGACGTTCTGAGACTCGTTTTCGTCTTCCTCGGCGACGAAGATTATGCGGGGGAGGTAGATGCTATTTTCGTTGGAGTGGTTATGGTTACGATTTCCAGCCTGACGGTTGTGGCGGCGTCTGCGGGCGGCGTCGGATCGGCAGCAGATGTAGGAGGCAAGGACAATAGTGGAGAAGAGCACCAGCAAGCCGAGGGCGATGGCAATGGCGTAGCCGAGGCCGATGGAGCTGAAGTTATGGAACGAGGCAGATTTACCGGTGGTACTAGTGTTGATGGAGATGGAGGTTAAGAGCGACGGCGGCGGTGGTGGGGTGGTGGACATTGGGAGAGGAGGGGGGTGGTGGGGTTGGAAAAGGCCATTTGAATCAGGGAAAGATTTGGGGAGAAGGGGTTGGGGGTAATTCGGGGTGTGGGTGGGGTAATTGGCTGCAGCATTTATTACTGGAGTTTGGAAACAGAGCAACTCATTTAATGGTCACCATGGGCCGGTGATGGTGAAATTAGTATTATATTATTATAATATATATACATAATTAAAAATAAAATTATTATTTTTTATATATTTTCAATTATCAAATTTTATATTTTTATGTGAAATATTTAATACATATATTATATTTATCTGGATAATATTTGATAAGTAATATTTTATTTTAATAAATATTTATAATATTCAAATATAATTTAAAATTATCTATAAATATTAATAGTATATTATATAAATAAAAAGTAAAATTCTTATAATTGATGAATATATTAATTATTATTAAATACTGATATTTAAGTATAAATATAATATAATAACATTCATAAAATAATTTTTATATAATTTACAATAAGTATGAACACAATTTTTATAAAAATAATATTAAAATAAATTATATTTTTGCTTCCAAACAAATTTTTTATATTTTCATTTTATCAATATTTATACAAATTCATATATTAATTATTTTTTATAAATTTTTCATAAAATTTTTTAATAAAAATTCATACTATACTAGTACCTATTAAATCTTTTTTTTTTTTTTGTCTCATATTTAAAGAGATACAACTTTTAAGTATTGGCTTCGATTTTGGTACCTGTTTTTGGGGATATGAGCTTTCTACTCTACTAATTACTCGGCTTAATGACTTAAAATATGACAATTTTGAAATACTATATTTATTTTCTTGTTGAGTTTAATTATTTATTGCTCATCTTGTCACAATTTTATTTTTCTTAAAGAATAAATTCATCCATTTTCTTAGAAAATTAATCAATTATACTAAATAATTACTAATTTTAAGTAAAATCAAGTAAAAAAAAAAACTCCTAATAGATTGATATTCACTTATTGATATACTCAAATCCAATATCTCATATTAATTATTGATAGAGTTCTATCTTGGATGGATAGCATAGATAGACTCAAATCAAAATATTTTTTATTAATTATAAAGTCTTCAAAGTTCGTATTTATCATTTAAAAAAACCCTCATCAAAAATAAATTGATTTCAAACATTTAAAATAAAAAGAGAGAGGTATTAACATATTAAGCACATAAATCCAAATTGAAGTTAGAGAATTCCAATTTTGTGGCAGAAAGGACAGCTTCTGATTCTAACATCCATATAGGACAAGAGCAGATTGCGGTCTTGTTTGTTTTTAAGATTTGTCAAAGGGGAAGTTCCTACTTCAAAGACAGCCTGTTCTCTATTATCTATGAGCCATGCTCTCAAGTAATTGACCCCGGAGAGTACTTCAGATTTTTTTTTTTCTCTTTCCTTTTTTACTTTGGGTAGGACAGTGATACAACCTAAGGTAGATGTGAGACAAAGTACACTATGGGAACGTACCTCAAGTCTTAGACATAATTTATTACAATAAAAGTGTAGATATAGCATGGCTGTAATTGCCATATAATTAATGATGTACATAGGTTTAAAAGATGATACATCAATAATAAATACTAAATGAGTGCTTATTTTATTATATATTATAGACACGCTTATATATACATATATATTTATGTGAATATATAATAAAATATATACATGGTACCCGTCATTAATTACTGCAATTAAAGTATGGATGATTGCAAATGACTTTGTTCGTATTTCGTCACTTTGTGTAAGCTAAGGTTAACTAGTTCACAAGATACTTAGGTTGGTAATCGATATTGATTGTTAAAAGTTCGTTATGAGCTCGGTATGAAATATTATGAATCAAATTTAAACATATATTTTTGTTTAATAAAATAAAAAAATCAACTCGAGTTCGACTTGATTAATAAAAATAATAATAAAGTATACATAAAAAAATAAATTATTTAAGTTTGATTCGTGATTCAATTAATATTCATTTAAATTCGATTCGATTAACAATAAAATTAATTAGGCCATAATTTCAAATAGGTCCAATAGGCCAAGTGTAAGAGTCTTATCCGAATTATGAGCTAAGTCCAAGTACATAAATTATTGAGTTAAATGAGTTTAAATATATGAATTAAGTTCATCTAAGAATATTAAGTCCGTTAGCGATTATTAGAGCAATCAAACTCAAGTCCATGAAGACTCGTGTGTCAATGGTATAAATACTCATAGTCTTCATTGACAAAAAGTTGGTAAATTATTAAACATTAGTCTGCTATTAAGTTCTTTGAATTTATTTGTTCCGAGTCTGACTTGACCATTAAAAAAATTTCTTCGAATAAACTCCCACCACCTCTTCTAACGCTTATTTGTAACACCTCTAATGCTTGTTTGTGATATAAACATCATTCCACGTAACAATTATTTATTTAAAAGTACGATCCATCAAAATTATACTGCATCACAAATTAAATTCAAACATAATTTTTAAAATTCAATAAAAATTTAAATAAAATTGAATAATTCCATATTCAACGCAATTTATTTTATTTACACCCTTAATTAAGGATAACAATATTATTTACTAGGTCAAATTAAAAAACATTGAAATATATAAAAAAAACTACAAGGCCACCATTGAGTTGGGTCCATATTGAAAGCAACATTCATCAATTCACAAGTGATTGTTTTTATTTGTGATAAACTAATCCACCTACACATAACAATTGGCATTTGCTACATCAGAAACCCATATTTTAATTGGGAAGACCACAACCAAAGTCACCACGTTGATTATTTTAGACAGCTTAGGAATTACTCTACCTATTATAAATTCTTGAATAAATTTATTATTAGTTAGTGGGAAGTTGAGATAGCATGTCTCATTGCCTTATTGAAGTCCGGGACACAAAAGTTGACTAAACTAATATATGTAGCCATATTTCCTTTTCTAATATATATATATATATATATATATATGTATTGAGCCCCAAAAATATGTATATATATAGTTTCTTATAATTGCCTTGAACAAATTTCTTATCTTTCAATGACAAAAAGTGTCACACGGGCTCATATAAAAATTTTATTCGTAAAATATATATATATATATATCGATAATTATTGTAATAAAAAATATAATAAAATTTATAATAAAAGATCTTATACATGTATTCTGCACAAGTCTGTATAATCAATCAATTAATTATCATTTGATATATTTTATATCTAGGACAATTATATTTATATTTATTCTTCCGATCATTTCAATTTATTATCATGACTATTAACTAATATTAAGTACTAGTAACTAGTTCATGAATATTGCGACCAATAGATCTTTATATTCATAACCAATGATACATTTCTTTCATTTTCTTTTATTCTTTATATTCTTTCTCATTTTGAAATTCTAAAATAAAAGTTTATTCATATAAAATACTTTCTATAACACTTTTTTTTTTTTTTAAATATTCGCACATACACACACTCCATTGTGCAAATTTATGTACTCTGCATAGTAACATAAACTTGAAGCACCTAAGTCTGGCTCATAAATATCGATTGATAGCTGGTATCAAAATCATAACCAATACAATAATACTATAAGAGAGTCTTTTACTACAAAAAATAAAAAGTAAGGAAAAAAATATATAATTAACTATAATCAGACAAACTAAACCCCAAACTCGTCGGATTAAATACATATAATATTCGATGGAATGTACGATAAAAATTTATACACACTATGAATATGTATTTTTGTGTGTACACTCAGTAGAGTTCCCATCGAATGTAACATTGATAAGATCCGCCCCACCCCCACCTCCACCGCGCCCGCCGCGGCGGCCACCGCCACCCCGAAAAAAAGAAAAATCACAACTATAAGGCAAGTATATACATACCAAACATACATAAAACTATATATATATATATATATGCTCTATAAAAATCACTAAGCCTCTAAATATAGCCTAGACTCTAGAGCTTGACTTTTCGCCTACACTTCTGTTTCTGAATCGCCTGGCTCGTAATATTGATCGTCATAGTACAGTTCATCCTCACCGTCACATGCTTCTTGATGATGAGCATCTTCACTCTCCCGCCAACCTGCGTGTAACTACTCATCGTAAGCAGACCCGAACTATAATCCGCACCCAAGTCCGGCTGTGAAAGGATCCGATCCGTTATAACGTCCACCGTTATGTTCATCCTCATCGTCCGACGCGCCCTCGCACTTCCCGGCGGCCCACGCGCCTCCCCGATCACAGCGCCGTGGTAGAAGAGCGTGGTCGTCGTGTTCTGATACTTGAACGAAGCGAAGTTCGGGTTCTTCACCGAAACGTCGGCGTTCAGCGTCATGTTTGAGCCTGGCCGTGGGGTGTTGGTGCCGTTAGCCAGCTCGAGCGTCAAGACGGTGACCTTGTTCATTCGGATGATCGGGTCTTTGACTTTGAATACGGTGAAGATTAGGATGACGACGACTACGGCTTCGATGAGGAGGGCGGCGGCGACGCACCCGCAGCATTTGAGCCACCGTTTGCGGCGGATCCCGGTGACGGCGGTTGCTTCGTCGTCGCTGCTGGTGGGGCGGTCGGCGGCGGGGGCGAGTGGGCGGACTTGCTCTGATGTCTCCACCATTGTTGAAGATTGTGCTATTGAATTTGAATATTCAGTTGGGTTTGTTTTGTTATATAGTATTGTGAGTAGTGCTAGTGTGGAAGTATAATGGTTGGGGCTTGAGGTTGTGGAAATTGTGGCCTACTTTTTTTGATTTTCTGCTTAACATTGACTTGAACTTTTTCTCCAATTCTTTTCTCCTGAAATAGCAGCGAGCTCAGGTTGAACTTGCTCTGTTTGAACGAAAATTCAAACGAAATGATTGCCTTTTTATACTTTCTTGGTCCTAAATATGTACTATAAAATATTCTTGTAAATATATATTTAGTGAGAATTGAATTCTATACGTATTTAATTATTTTAAAATAAAATATCATATTACAAAAGAACATCTAAAGTGAAATGAGAAAGATTGATTATACTTTATGTTTGATATGCTCCAAATAATACGAATAGTCCAGTACATGAATAATGTTCGAATCTTCTCAAATTCCGACTTAAAAGATCTATAAAATAAGGGATAGGAGTAATGGAAGGACAGCTGGGTCAAATAAGATCATTTATTTCAAATACTGTGTTATTTTTATTCAAATATCATCAACGCATGGCAAGTATATAAATAATATTATTAATTCACGCTTGACATGTATTGATAATACTGAAATAAGAAATGAAACATCATTTAAAATAGATGATCCAATTTGAGTGGGATTATCCAACAAAATCCGTGACTCAAAATATTGTAAAGAAGCAAAAATATGTGTGTAATATGTATTTGTAACATAAAAAACATACCTTATGATGGATGATAGATTTATATAGCATACCCATAAGAAGGTGATCAAATCTAAGAAAGATTATACAATTTTATTTTGATAATCCTCGTTGATAAAATTGTATAAGGATTAAGGAATCTGAATAAGGTAATATTTTCTTTTCTCATCTAAAACTTAGCATAAATATATTAAGGCTTATCAGCTTGGATTGATCCAACTAACTCACTTAAGGGGTGTTCGAGGGTTAGATAAAATTATTACATTGGCTTCACTGATCGAGTGAGAAGAATAAATAAAATAACTCCGTAATCTTAAACCTAACTTCAATAAGAATTCAATCACCTCATGACTCATGACTAAACTCAAATCAACTAAACTTACTAGGATTGCAAGGGCAAATGTTACCGTGTCCATTGAGCATGAGCCCAAAAAAAATATAAAATCAATTCACTCTAAATTGAGTCAATTTTAAATTAGTCAAATTCAACCACGTCAATATTATTACGTGCAAGTCTAACAATTCAATAACTCTCTTGAATACGGTTAAACTTGAATTTTCCATTAATCATAAGAAAAAAAATATTGTAGGGCAAATCGGGTTTGGTCAATCCCAAATCATTATAGACTAGTGAACATACAATTCCCATATGTTAGGCAAATTAAGAATAAAGTAGTATTTGCCAATGGAGTATTTATTACTTTAGGGTCAAATTCTCCGCGTCGCGTCAGCAGAGTGGCCTTTTTGAAGTCGTGTTCACACTCTAGTTGAATTTCCACACTTGACATATTAGTTAAGGCATGACTCACACTCCAGATTTAGTTCCCATAATTCATTTACTTATAATATTTTAGTAAGCAAGTCATCAAACTTGCGGGACATGTTTCGAGAAGATTATTGAATTCATTTTTTATTGTAACAAGTCTATTGAACAATACTCTACAAACTAATTATTCTATTAATAATTTTTTTATGATATTTGTCGCAAATTTATTGTTATCTTCTTTTAGTTATTTTATTTTATAAAATATAATTTTTTTTTCAAATCTATCGTTTTAATTAAATGAAAAATCTAACATTTTTAGGTGAAAATAAACAGATCCCAACAAGTAGGATCAATTGCATTTGCCCCTCAACATTTTGAAATGTGAGAATAACCCCTGAATTTTATTAAAATGTGATTCAATGACCTCTTATCCCATTTTACCATGGGATATTTTAAAAAGAAATTGCATTTAACTACCTAAAATTTGAAGAGTGCCTATTTTTTACTCATACTTTTAATGATAATAATTCAAAATTACAAAAACTTAACTTATTCAACTCTTACTAAATTTCATGTCGATTCAATTAGACTTATAATTTTAGGACAAAAAGAGTACGATATTATAAAATAATTATAAATTAATCCACGTCGCTCATAGTCCTAAGTTTTAGTCAATAAATTAAAGTCAAAGACAATTTTAATTTTATGATGGAGAAAATATTAAATATGGCAACAAAACTCATAATATATTCATCCTTTTTCAAAAAAAAAAAAAAAAAATTCAAAAGTAAGGTTGATTTTCAAAAGGGTTTTTTGGTCATAACAAATACTAGTAGAAATAAATTGTAATGTGTTGGTAAGTAGTAGTTGGTGTCCCATTAATTAATTAGTCAAAACTCATAATTATGGTTAGCACTTAGCAGCAGCGGCCACCACCCCCCACCACAATTTTCACATTTTATTTTTCTCCCACATTAATACAACAACCTTTCTTTCAGACATCAAAAAATAAATGATTTGAGTTGACGAAAAATGTGTACAATTTGAAGGCCCTCAGCACGTGTCACCATCCACCTAAATGCCGGTCTGTTTTTGCTGTTTCTGTGACCAATCACAGTTTCTTTTTGTTTCAACTAATATGGCTGCTGATATCTCAATTATTTTGGCCATGGATAGTCTTCTATGTTGGTAAATCTGAGTCCAATATATTATAATGTAATTTTATTTAAATTTTCTTATTAATTTTTAATAAGTTTTTAATGGAGTCGAATATAATAATAATTTTTTATTTTTTATAAATATTTTATTATTATTTTATTGATTGAGTCAAGTTCGAGTTGAAGTTCAACTATTATCAAGCGAAAAGTGTGTTCAGGTTAGTGTTTTCATAGTCGAAATGGTGATTAAATCAATCTTGCTACTGGTCGGATCGGTTCAATCGCTGATCCAACTGATCTAATGAAAATTAATTATATTTTTATTATATTATGTAAAATGATAATATAATAAATTAATTATAGTGTAATATATTTTAAAAATAAAAATAAATTTATATCCAACAAAAAAAATATCTAACATAGTCCAAATTATATCCAACTAAAATAAATTCAAGGCTCTAAATTTCTTTTAAAAAAAAATTAAAAATAAAAAATTAAAAAATACTAGTTAAATCGTAAAAATGGTTATTTGAAACTGATCAGACAATCAATTCGCGATTAAACAAGTCATACAGGCCGATCCGATCTGATCCGATTTTTAAAACACTGTTTTAGACTTTGATTCGTTCGAGCTTTTAGCCAACACTCTATCAAATTTCAGCCCTAGTTGCTGATCATGGATACTTATGTTAGCTAAACAAACTAAAACTTCGGAACAAAACTAAATGATATAACGAGTTGAAAATTATAACAAGATAATATTTTTTTGCATTTATGGCACGAGCCAATATTAATGGCACGAGCCCAATACGATGAAGGAAATAACCACAAAACCTTGAACCTGGTGTGGCCCATAAGGCCTGCCAAAGATATTGTTGGATGTTATATAGCCCAATAATCCTGTGGGCTGTGGCCAACTTCGAAAATTTCCATTTCACAATCTGAAGACTTCCCTTTGACAGGGGATACAAAAACATGCTCTGGGAACATCGGATTTTCGCGAAGTTTTATCAAGAAGGTGAAGCAGTGAAGTTTCACTGCACGATGTATCAGCTGACGATTGTTTTGTTTAAGTCATAAATGTACGTTAAGTGTATAAAATATTTTTTAAAATAAATATTTAATTATAAAATATGTGAAGTGTAATATATGATGAAATCAAAATTGAAACCAAAAATGAATTCTGAATTTTAGATTGTTGGGGGAGGGGGTGGGGGGTTGCAAAAATTATTTTTTTTAAGATAGTTAATTACTAAAGTAGACTGAACATATATATATAGTACTTAATATTAACACACAAGATAATATTTTTTTAGATTTGAATACATATTCTAAAAAATAGTTGCTTCTAAATGAATATGGGAAGCATTTCTAATTTAGCACAACATAATATAAAAAAAAAATGAAAAACATTCTTGGAAATAAATTATGAGGAAATGAGAGCAACTCTAATATCAAAATCTCCAATAAAATAATAATAATGGTCATAGTGAACCTATATTAAAAATTATTATTTTAAAGTATCTAAAAAAATTTGCATCGAAAACATCATATAAATATTTCTATTACTAATTTTTCAATTTGTAACTCCAATTTCAACACCCATCGAAAAAAAAATTCAAAATTTTGTTTCTTTATAACCTATACACTAAATTCGATGAACCTATAAAATCAGTTAGACTATAATTGCTTATTTATTCTTCATTCCTTAAGAGAAAAAAAAAATTATTCTTATGGATATCTTGTGTATTAAATTGACTAAAATATTCTTAACTTAAATAGAGATGTTTTACTAGAATAAATCCATTCCACCAATAATAGAAGTGGCTAATCGATTTTCATGGCTCCAAAAAAAAATTGAGAGAATTGATTCCAAGAATTTCAACCAAAAGCTAAAGAAAACAACTAAAAATTACATTAGGTTTAGGGGAAAGAGAGAAAAAAGACACAGACTAACATCAAAATAATGACTAAAAATAAATAAAAAAAGAAGAATAAGATACATTTAAACTCCAAAGAATGTAATATCAAGTATGTAAATGTTGAAATATTGAAAATAGGAAAGAAATAGAGATGAAATGAAAAAAGGGGAATAAATAGATGAGTTTTTGATAAAGGTAAAGAAGAAATTTTTAACAATACATAGGATAATTTAGTTTTTTTTTTTTTTTTTTTTTGTGTGTGTGGGGGGAGGTTGTGGGGGGCAAAATTTTTTATTTGCATTGGAAGTGAATAGTGATACAAGATAAGAATGCATTCTCAAAATCATAAAAAAGCCCATCTTCAATTTCAATGATAATCTGTCATATTAATAAAAGCAATCTCCTTCTAAATTGACTTATTTATATGTTTATCTTACAATGCAAAAACAAACCTTAGATGTCTGCACTTCAGACATACTTATAACCAACAAAAAAAAAAAAAAAAGGAAAAAGAATACAAGAACTTAACACCAAAATTGGAAGTCCAAGCAAGTAGTTGCCTTAGCAAGATTTTGGATTACAGGAGGGCCAACATCTTTCTGGCAAAGAACTTGTACAACATCATTATATCTAAATTTATGTCAAATTCCAATAGTGCTATTTGAATTGCATTAATAATTGGTACAAAAGATGCCATGTGGCAAGACTTGGTCATCGGACTTTAATATTTAGGCCACATTCTAAATATTAAATTTAGTACTTCGTGTGAGAGTTGATTTAAATGGATCACCTGAATGAATTCGATATGAACTAAATAGATTCAAGTTGATAAGCTTATCTCAAACTTAGCAAAAATAGAGTTCTACCCAATATATGCAAAGTTTTGGATAAGAAAATAGAATATTAACTTATCTAAATTCATCAATTCACGACAGTTTTATTGGGTAATAATTATCTAATAAATAATAGAATTATTTTTTTTTCTCAATCACTTTCTTATTTGCATGATATATATATATATATATATATATTTTTCATTAAATACATGCTTGAATAGAATGATTGATTGATTATTTTCAAATACTTATTGATTTGAGCGTTGAAAAATTTTCGGTGGTCAGCATTGAATTCAAGATTTTTTATTCCTACTGAAAATCGAGCAACTCAACCTATATTTAGAAAAATGATTGGAAAGAAAGAAAAACTCACAATATATCCCTTCTTCACACCTTGTACCTTATAACTTTTACATTAAAACCCCTCAATGGCTGTTACTTGTCTGTAACACAGATTAGGAGGAGGGCTACAGTCCTAATGAATATCTATAAAAGACAAAAAAATAAATAAATAAATAGACAAAACATCTTGTGTTTTGTCACAGCCATTGTTATGAGATTGAACAAAATACGAATAACAACTTGAACATCATCAATTACAACTAGAAACACAGCAAATGTAGTAAATTCCAAATTTTTTGTTGCATCTTGCTGCACAATTCTTTCAGGAAATAAAGGAGAAACAATGAATTTCTCCTTTGTTATTCCACCCAAAACATTTCTAATTCAATATCTCCCATTCTAACAACGAAAAAAGTAGCCAATTGTGAAAATTAGTAAAATTGTACTTATCATTTAATTTTATTAGATTCGACTAAATTGGATTTGGACCAAAAATTTCTTGAGCTAGACCCTTAAAATTCCTTTTATGGAATTGTCAATCCTTATCTGGGCATCCCCCATTGAGAGGAATAATACAGCTGAGCATTTATCCCATAGGTTCCAACTTAGGACAAGTAATATCTTGGTTAACGTAATTAGCAACACAAACATTCACACTAATGATCCTTATACAAATAGTTTCATTTCATATGTAACTAAATGTATCCAATTCACTCAATATATATTTTAAAAAATATTTTATATATTTATCACGTGCGATCTTATAAGTACTACACGCATACATATTGATGTGTATAAAATATATTGTGAGATGTACATACGACACACACAGTGAAGTATTAGATTTCATCAAATCAGAATAAATGATTATATCGGCCTGCAAAAGTTATTAAGCAATTAATTCTAATCATCATGTTTAATATTCATAAAAACTATTTACCTATGATCATTAATTATCATACATAGAATAAGCACCTAAGAAGCAATGGCATCTAGGCTTTTTTCGTCTACAAGGCTCTTTATGATTGAGAGATTTTATGTATACGTTACACAATACAAAAGAACATTGTTGATATCAAGATTCTTTACAACTCTTGACGGACAAAAAGTTGTCTCGTGCCTACAAAATGTAAAAGAAAAGTGAGTGAGAAGAAAGGCATCATTCCCCTGCGCTTTTCCATTAAGTCAACCACCGCCGGCGGCGGTGGTGGTGGTGGTGGTTGCATTATTGGCAAGCCAAGGGAACTGCGAAGTCGCCGGAAACTGATCGGATAAGCATTCCCCATTGTCGTGCCCGGTTAAATCTTCCAAACCCGCAAAGAAATCATCGTCCAACGCCATATTCGACACGCTGAAACCATCATCATCATCATCCTCAGCTTCCGCCAAGTCCTCCCGGCTGCTCTCCAACTTATCCGGCGCCGGAGAGAGGCTTGCCGCCGTCGACATTTCAGGCGAGCAAGAGGCTTTCTTGGGGTCGTCGGAATTGGGATTCTCAGACGGCTTCTGGCGGGTGCTGCCGGCGAGTGAGTTCCGGTGAGTAGGCATGGGGTGGTTGTGCTCTGCTGTGTAGGTAACAATGAACATTCCCGGGTCGGATCTATTCCGCTCCACTTGTTTTCTTGCCATACATCCTTTTGAGGTGCTGCATCTGTAATAACCCCTGCTCGTCCCACACAAGAAAATAATTAGCAAATTTTGAGAAAATGTTTAGAATCATTGTGCTGAATTCTAAGAACAACCCTTTTAGCCCCTTTCCATTTAAATGAATTTTTTGTTAATACATAACTATTTCCTTTAAATACTCAGATAAACAACTCAATATTTCAAGCAAAATCAACCATGTAGGCCAAAAAAGATCTTAAATCCCTTAATTGAATGAAAGAAAAACTGAGGAACCCAAACCTTGGATATGGGGAGCCCTTGATCGGTTTTTGCCCATATTTTCTCCAAGACCACATGTCAGAAGATAAACTCTCTGCAGGTACATGACAAACCTTCTTCAAATGGTTCTTCCTGTATCAAAATTTTAAAGTATATGTATATGTTAGTATGTAAGAAACTAGATCCATAAATAGTAACCCATTTATTTTTATTAACTTCAAAATAAAGAACCATTACAATCTAGAAGTTCCAAGAGAAAAGAATAGAACTTTAACACACACACACACACACACACACACACACACCTTTTTTTGGACCTTGGACTGGGAAAATGTGAAGGGCTAGCTTTTGATGAGCTATTAACAACAGAAAAGAGCTGCTGTTTTTGCTGAACATGCTGAGGTAATTGTTTTACTACTCGCTGCTGCTGCTGTTGCTCAGGTGATAGATCTTGCAATCCACCAAGAACAGAGAGTGGTGAAATTGGTAAACTTTGGGGAGAAAGTAATACTATTTGTGAAGGCTCCTGTGGCTTGGGGAAAAAGGGCTTGCAAAGATCGTGCAATTCTTCTATGAAGCTCTCTCTTCTGGGCTCCAACAGATCTTGAAACCAAGGAGCAGAAAAGCTGCAATCTTGCTCAAAAGGAGTAAAAAGTTGACCACAAGAAGTGCTGTCTGTGGCGGTAGCGGAGGAGGAGGCAGCAGTGGTGGCGGTGGCGGTTGTGGAGGTGCAGCCTCTGACCACTGCGTGCAGATCCCAATCATCCTCCATTTCCTCTGCTTTTTCTGCTCTGCTAATGAAGAGACAAAAGAAGGCGCTGACTTTTGGAGGTGGGAGAGACAGGGGGGGCGGCAGAGGAATGGACGGTTTGTAAATGAGTGGAAAAGCAAAACAATTTTATTTATAGAGAGAGAAAGTGACTAGGGGGTGGTTTTGCTTTCTCTCACTAAAAGTCTAGAGAGAGAGAGGAATTTTGGAGGGTTAGTATGGCATTATCAAAGGGCTTGGCTTATCTTTTTAGCCATTTCTCTGTCTGTTTTCAGAAAATTTGTAATAATACTGCTTTTGGTTTGTGGGTTGACTTTGCAAATGTCAAAGGGGGGGGGGGGTAGGCATTATAAAAAAGTCTACGCGATTTTGTGTTTCATCGTTACTCGTGAGGGGTTTTCAGTTTTCATGGAGTTGGGCGTGGGGGTGGCCGTGTCGCACTTGCCGACAATGAGAAAGAGAGGCAAGCCACGTGGGGTGGAGCCGCTCCCAAAATTGAAGTGCGTGTACTGCACTTGATCCTCCTGCTGCTATGCGTCGGTTCTTTTTCTTTTTCTTTTTCTTTTTCTTTTTTTAATATTTGTATTACAAATTGTTTTAATAATTTTCTTTTAGAGAAACAAACAAACATTTTAAATTTATATATATGTTATAAATTTATAAAATACAAATAATTTCATTACTAATAATATCAAGATATTAAATATTATACCTATGGTAATCATAATTCAAGTAACATACAAAAATGAGAAAGCATAAACAAATTAATGATATCATAATATTAAAGTAACATAAAAAAAATGAGATAGCACAAACAAATTAATGATCAATTTTTTTTTACCTGGCACTTTAGTTGGTAAAAAATAGAATTTGGCGAAAAGTATTATAAATCCTCTTTAGAGTGCTCGTTCAATCAAATCGAATTGAATTAAAATTTAATTCACAAAAATTATAAATAAAACATCGAATCGAATTAATTGGTCCAATTCAGTTATAATTGAATTTTTTTCAGTTTGTAATTCGATTTTTGGTTAATCGAGTTTCTACAAAAAAAATATAAAAAATAAAAAATAGAAAAAAACTAAATAATAAAATTATAGAGTATTTTTTATTTATTATTTTTTAGTTTGTGTGAGTAAAAAAATAGTTTACAAATAAATAATTAGTATAAAATATTATATTAAAATTATATATATAAATATATAAAAATTAGAATTTGATTTTTGATTTGAAATAAAAATCAAAATTTAGAAAAATAAAAAATTGAGAACCAAATCAAAAAATTTAATTTTTAATTTAATTTTAATATAAATTAAAATTTTAATTTTAATTCGATACTAAATTGTCAATATCCTTAACATTCTTAGATATCTAATTGGAAAGTCACTTTAGTTTGCAAAACGAGGTATGAAATAAAATTGAAGCAAAATTAATTTTCATTGAGCGTTTGGATCCTACGCTGATGCTACGCGAATGGGTAATTTCACGTCAAAGAAGTTAAGTTTTTCAAATTGAATCGACGGCTGTGACCAAGCGTTTCACACTTGGACGGCTGGCGATCTAGAAGGTACATGACATAAGCGTGAGGTGGCATGACGACTTGCAGATACTGCGGGTCCCACATAGGGCAAAAGTCCACGCGTGAATTCTACGGCTGAGAATTATTCTTATTTAAATTATCTAAAGATCGAGCCGTCTATACTTCCGCTATGATTTTTAGGTTTATATATTTTTTTTTTTCTCTGAGTGGAAATATTTTTTCTGATAGAGAAATGGTTAAGATTTTAGATACAAGAAATATCTTATGCACTCTAATACATAAGATTACGCGTCATATAAATAATATATTCTGCACTATCCTTTAATATTTAGTGATTTTTTTCTATTCAACTCTAATACAATATTAGGGATATTTCTATACATATCTAATTATTTGTTCGTTTTGTGGTTTGAAAAATATTTTTTGACATATTACGGAATTTCTAATCATTTGTTCGTTTTGTGGTCTGAAAGATATTTTTTGACATATCACGAGACTCCTAACTCTTTGTTAGTATTATAAGAAGAATCATTAGAAAAATCGTAAAAATACATTTGAAAAGGTTCAAGGTACGATCATCTTACCTTAAACACATCAATCATCATACATATATGAATGATTTTTTTAATTTTTGTTATACAAACAATAAATTTCATTTTCATCTAAGTTTTTTTTTTTTATAACACAATACACATAATTAGAAATAATGTCGTGTTTTTCCATTAGGTTTACTACAGAATTCAATGTTTTTTTTTTTTTTTTACATGGTGTTAGGAAGTGTCCAGATCCTGGTGATATATTATTGCATATATGGCAAGAGTCATGAGTGTCACGATTTAGGTTCACTAATAAATGGACAATGTCACGACTCAAAATTAACATAACAATATATGTTTAATAGGACCCCCCAGCCACCATATCCACACCTCTTGGCACCACCACCACTACCCATGACTTGCACAGTATAGAGGCCACCCACCACTATTCTCCATATTTTAAAAAATTATTTGTATTATGTTGGATATGTATAGGACACTATATCTAACACAATATATATTAATACGTATACGTATATGATATATTATTATTAAATAAAAAAAATTCAATACTTTCGACAATGTGTATGTATTTGATACAATTCGAACACAAAGAGATTTTTTTTTCCATAAATTTGATAAAGTACGAGCGATGAAAAGTTAATCAAAAAAATAATATTTTCTAAAATTACTTGAAAATATTGTACTACTTCACTTATCTCGCACTTTTTCTCTCATGATATTTTCTTATGAATGTCGAAGCATTTTTTTTTTTTCCTGCAAAAAACATAGTCCGATCCTACCATTGAAATGATTTTTTATCCTTTGTACTTGCATTGATATCTTCATAAATATATTACCAATTACATACATATATAAATACTCAAATACTTATATAATATGAAAATATTTATATACATTATTTAGGAGCCGTGTTCGTGTTCTAAAATTTTAAAAAAGCACCATATTCCATGTCTATATCCATACATCATAGCTACTCTATGTGTTACATACATACCACACAAGCATTAAGCACCTTTTTTTTTTTTTTTTTGGTTTCATTTTCATGATAGAGATATGAAGTTCTTGTTTGGATGGAAAAGTGACCCATTCTTTATAGTTCTCCCCCTAGTTTGGAGCAATATATTGGGCTATCTTGATTGTGATAAGAATAATTATCTTTGTTTTGAATCCAAATATGATATTTGAGGTGTAGAATTGCTATTATTAAAATAATTTTTTTGACAACGTTCAAACTTACAAGAAATAGTCAAATGACTAAAGTTTTTGTTACTTAATTCCTTAGTAGTGAAAAAGTACATAACAATAAAACCACATCTTGTTAAAATTTTCTATGGGGACACAATATAGTACTAGACTAGGTTCAAGAACTTTTATCACTTTCTCTCCACAAAAGCCTATATATGCTACAAACCTACAAGATACTATGCACACACACTATCAATTTCTTTAAAGGGAGAGTCATAATTCCTATTTAACTTACTTGATAATATCCAAAGAAAAAGTCAACAATGAGTGAAGTGAAGCAAGTCAAAGGAGAGATGTACAAATGCCAATAAGAAACCATGGGGGGGGGGGTTGTTGACAAAGTATAACAAAAAGGACAACATCAACAAGACTGCAACTCAAGTCATAAAGAAGAGGGCCCAATACAAACATTGAGTGAAAGATAGCCACCAACAATGTTTTCTAAGATGGATACCTTAATTCCACTTTCCAGCACTGTAAGAGGGCATTCTTGCTTGTTTTACTACATCAATTTGATCATATCTTTTACTATATATTTTCATGCATAATTAGCATGCTAGGTGGTAAATTAATATGTTTTTTTGGCAATATAGTTTTTTTTTTTTTTTTGCGTCTTTTAAAACCCTTGATTTTGCATAGCAATTATGTAACCATATAAGTGTAATGTTGAAAAATAATTTACATTTTAAGAAATTGTAGTTTGCAACATTGAGAGATTTGGGTTAAAACTATCGAACTATTCAATAAATAAAATAATCAACTTTGACAAGTCATTTATATGAGTTTTATATTGAACATGAGATAAACACTACTATTTTTTTTCTTTTTTGGGTTTATTTTTCATCAAAGAAAATTATGTGGTTTGTGTTTGTGAAGAGCATTGGGATATAATATTTGCAAAAAAGTAGTGTATTTTTTTGTATAAATCAATTCTTTGCCATTTTCACCAATATAATTGAAAGCACTTACATAATTAGTGGTGGGAGAGGTTGAAATTGGGCCAAAACAGATCAAGTCCATGAACAGCCCAATATTAAACTGGGCTTTGTTGTCTCAAAAAATAGATGCGCTGCATTACTTTGGTATGCACTACAATCATACAAAATTAGTTCCTCAACGGAGTAGTTCGACAAATGTTGGCTCCTTCCAAAAAAGAAACATATTTAGAACTCTAATAATTTCAGTCTTATGTAATTTGTTAAGATATAAAATAGAGTTATTGAGATAGATGCTTATTTACAACCCCCACCCCACTGCCGCCAAAACAAAAATTAAAAATAAAAAGATATGATGTAGCCTAAATTTGTCCTTGAAGTCATTCGATTTAAATTTACGTATGACTAAGTTGAATTTATGCTCCTTTCGGCCTTACACCCACTATACGGTTATACAGGCCTTTGTGGTTTTGTTCAGTTTAGCTGATTTGAGTTCGGATATAATACTTAGGATTCTTGTAGGGTTCAAGTCCAAGATTACACGGTTATTGTATTTGTTCTTCTTGCCCACGCCAATTGAGGTGCTTGGTTAGTCGAACTAAGGTATTTGTTTTACTTAGTTTAAGAGGACTCTTTAAGTTATTTGGATTTATCCGAGTTGATGAATTCAGCTTAGGCCAAATGAAAAGAAAGTCCTACGCTAAATTCCGTAATTATACACAAGGTAGTAGAGTCTTTTTTAATATAATTATCTTTTTAATTGCATGCTATATATACCCTTCATTAATCACAAGTTCTTATTATCCTGTCGATCGCGCACTATTAATCACAAGGTACATTCTTATTCTTCTCCTCGATTGCGTACTTAATTAAATATCGAAGGATTTTCGCTGATGAACCCCAGTTCCCTAATTGTAAGGAGGAGCAAAGAGGCTTCGAACATCTAATTGTGGGATAAAAATTCTTGATTTGTTCTATTTTCTAGAGCACATCAACATATAAAGTTGTTATATATTTTTTCTTTTTCTTTATTGTTTTTACCCCTGGCTGCCTTGTCTGCCAAAACATACCAAGAAAATTTTGTCTGGCTATGAGTCTGTGGGCTAGTGAAACAAGGTGCATGGTGAAGGAAAATGGTAAAAAGGGTTTAAAAGAATGGTGAATAAATTTCACCCCCTTGATTTATCTTTTCCTATGGACCACTTATTAACACTTTGGGTCATGATAAATGAATTTTTACAATAATTAAATGATAGCAATTTTTAGTTTTTTTTTTTTCTTTTTTGTTCATCCAACTTCTTACCGATCGAATTTTTCTTACCAGATCCAGTGACTTGTAGATCTTAATTCTTAAGAAAGATCATGAAAGAAATTATGATCATTGATCATATGAAGCTAACACATAGAAGAAACAGGACCTTCGTGGACCTACTGATCCCAAGAGCCCCTTAATTACACCATAATTGCAAAATGGGCTTTAAAAAAAATTATTTTTGAGTGTCCCATTTCCACCAATATTATTTCTTATGTTCCATGCATTAATTTGATATATTTACCTAAATTTGGAGACGTGGGTGGGTTTATCACTTTTAGATGAAGAAAACTAGTGTATAATCCAGCTAAATATCAGTATGTGCTAGAGTCAAGAGTCAAAGTAACAAGTATAAACACAATTCTGTGTTTTAATTGTGGTCAAATTCACATGTTGATTACTAAAGATGGGCACTCTTTGAATTTTTTGGTATGAATTGGGCAACAAATCTCAAATTTCTTGGAAGAAATTGGAAAACAACAAGATGGGTCCAAATGGATCCCTATGAACTAGGAAGATATACTATGTTGACATTTTGAAAGTCAAGATCCACTTATAGGGTTGACCATTTTAATTTTATTTTTTTATTTTATACCTTTATTAGATAATAGTAATAGTACTTGTTTCAAATATTACTACATTTTTCTTTGTACTAGTTGAAGATTCCTTCAATATTTTAGACCGATTGAGTCCATTATATCGACTTATAAGCATGCATAGAATTCTTTAGGACAACTTGTAAGAGTGAATATGATGCCTTAAAAGTCTCGCTTGTTGCCTTCACCCTGTGGGCCTACAGAGAATTTTCATTCTATAGTGTTGAATAAAAATTTTAGGTAATTTTCTAGAGGGGTGAAAGGTCAAGTTACTAGAACAAGGGTTAGAAAAATAGTTTAAGGCTGCATTTGGATTTTAGATTTTTGTAAAGAAATATTTTCATTATTTTTCTAACTCGGCATGATTTAGATTCTTATTTTTTTTCCCACTAAATTTGAATATCCAAACATAAAAATACAAAATTTATAAAAATAATAAAAATTGTCAGCCTCCAGAATTTTTTGAGGTGGAATTTTATTTTACTATGTGCAATAATTTAATCGATGGTTTCATCTTTTATAAATTAGGAGTTCGAATTTTCCCCTTCCTCATTTTCTTTATTTTAGGGTTTGATTTAAAAAAAAATGAAAAACAATTTAATAGTCGTTGTGCAGAATTGTCATTAGACCTTTTTTTTTTTTTTAATGTTAATAATAATATGTAATTACTATTGTACTGTCCCTCAATTCTCCATCTTTAATTACTCTCTCTTTGTCATTAAATTAGCTTGAATTAATAATTCTAAACTCAAAATAACGATAGTAATAACATTACAGTAGTAGTAGTAATACTTTAGGCCGAAAAAATACTTTTTTTTTTTTATTGAATCCTTTCATTAAATTAAAAACTAAATAGCTTTACCTAAGTCAAGTCCCAAATAATATATTGTGGTATGTATACTGAGGATATATAAAATTCTCTTATTTCTTTCTTCCTTCGATTAATAATACTTTACTTTGATCGAGCATTTTCAAGATCGCGAACAGAAAAAAATATATTGGAAAATAAAATATATTTGCTTAAGGGACTGAATAAGATTCAGAAGGTTAGTACGAACAAATAATAATGGAAAATAAAAAAGTTAATTAAATTTTATTTGAGCGTTTCACGAATATTTATCCCAACCAATTAATGAGAATAGGATTTGGATTGGTCCCTTCAATAATTTTTTACATTTTTGTGAATCTAATTACAAAGTCTCAAATTCTCCATCGCTATTAATTTAAAAGTTGCAAAATTGGAATATTTTTTATATTGGGAATACCCTTTTACACATTTTAGATTACTTAGCTAGTTTGATAATATAAATGAGTGAAATCATTACATAATTAGATAAATTCTAATTTAGATTGAATTATTCAAACTCAAGTTAATTACACGACAAGTATGATATACTCGTCATATGGTTAATTGAAAATGGCCATATCACACCTGTAACAATATCATAATGTTGATCGTGTAATATTCATTTACAGTTTAAGAAAAATAATCAATAAAAAATGCAAACAATATTATAATTATTATATGAACCCCTAATAAGCCAATACTTCAGGCAGAACCTAGATCTTCAACTTCTAAAATGACAACGATATCACCAACTAATCGGATTTTTGATTAAAACGAGTTCAATTTAAATTTTTTTGAAAAATATAATAAGGGAAGGCACTAGAAAATGGATATTGAAGATGCGACTTTTATTTTTTTTAAAGAAATAGTAAATAAATATGTATTTCTTATTTTTTAGACGGAACAAAATTTTAAAATATAATAACTTTATATATAAAATTCATACTAATTTAAATATTTTTTAGAGTTGGTGGGACGAAAGATGAGGACGCCACCGACCTCCAGCTCCATCCATAATTGTAATAACCTTATCCTTTTGTTCATTTCTTGTGCACTATATAATTAGTAAAAACCTACTTTTACCCAATCCAAATTTAGGCACATAATTGAAAATCTAAACACTCAAAAATTCTAAAGTTTGAAACTCTTAAAAGGGAATTTCTCCAAACTCAACAGAGAAAAATGGCAAACTTAAATGAGAAACACGTTAAGAACCAAATAAGATGTTGTTTGTCAAACAACATAATCATGTATTTACATGTGCATATAAAAGGCAGGTGGATTGTATGTTCCATGCACTTAAATACTTAGCCGTCCCATATGATTTTCATCATTATTTACCTAAAATAAGAATTCCCAAACGCGTGGCTATTCACTCACGCGGTGAAACCCTTTTTCTTTTTTTCTTTTTTTCCTCAAAAGGATGATTATTACATTATTTACTGCATCAATATATCTAAATAATAATAATAATAATAATAATAATTAAGCGCAATCTATAAGTATTCTCTAATCTACATACATCTAATACAAAAAAAATAAAAATTGACAAAATAGAATAATATTTATATATTTATCATTTCGGATTTTCTGTTCCAATTTGGAACCCATTTAGTTTCATTTTTAGGAAGAATTTTATATTTTTACTATTTAAAAATGAGAAAATGCATTTGTTACATTTTCATCACAAAAATTATTTATTTTTATTTTTAAATTTATTAATATTTAACGTCTTTTCATATATCTGTTAATCTCATTTTCAAATATACTCATATACCTTGTCTTTTCATACCGAAAATATCATAAAATAAATATATTTTTATTTTTAAACTTAAATACTCTATGTAGAAACATAACTAATCCAAATATATTATTGTATTTATACGAAAACCTAGTGAAAATATTTTTAATTTTGGAAATAGTGGAAACATGAAAAGGAATTTGAGACTGAAACCAAATGTGGACTTGGTGTTTTATTTCGTATTTCATTTTGCAGATTCATGTCAAGATCTGTTAGTTAAAACTCATATTATATTTGTATAATATACGTACGTATAAATAATTGAAAAATATTTTCATTTCTCATACACATTTTGAACTGTTACGTAATACTCTGTACTTTTTTGGTGAAACGTTTAGTACATATATTATATTTACTCGTATAATATTTAACGAATGATACTCTATTTTAATAAATATTTATAATATCTAAATGTAATCTAAAAAATATTCAAAAGTTATTTATAAGTATTAATGGAATATTATATAAATAAAAATAATAACTCTAATAATTTATGAGTATACTAATTATAATAAATAGTTATCATTAAGTTATATCATAATTATAAATTAAATAATATAAAATACTTATAAAATAAATTTTACATAATTTAAAATAAATAAAAACACAATTCATATAAAAATACTGGCAAAATAAGCCATATTTTTTTTCCCAAATAATTATTTTATATTCATATTTTATCAGTACATTTATAAATTCGTATATTAATCATTTTCATATTTTTTTATAATTTTTTCATTATAACATTTAATAAATATTCATAATATACTTGTATATATTAAATATTGACTTTTTCCATCCCATATTTAAATAACTAGCCAAGTGTATATGATTCATAATAAATATATATTTAAAAAAATATTTTACATACTTAACATGCATTCGTGACGTAGAATATAAAATAAAATATCAAATTAAAACAAATAATTTGAACTGCATTTTTACTAAGACTGATCAAACCCCAAAATTTTTCACTTACAAAATTTTGAAATTCGAATTTTACAAAAATTTCATTCACCTTCAAAGCTTAAAAATTTGACAGACAGGACAGCAAAAAAAAGTAACTTTGAACCTTATATGGGTATGAATGTGGACTTGTGATTGTTGAAGTCTTCATATCAGAACAATTAATTCTTGTTGTCTGAGGCATTTAAGACACTCATAAATGTTAACTGCTGCTGGACCAACACTAATATTCTTCCTCCGTCCAAAGTTTACCCTAAAATTCCCCCACATTTATAGTCTAATGATGGATTAATTGAACTAAAATAGCATAAAAATACACCAAAAATTACTTCTTTTTTTTTTTTTTTCATTCTCATATAAAATTCTGTATCGGCTCAAACCAAAGGGTTTACTTAAAATTAGGTTTGAGAGAGTTTGAACTAGTAGCCACTTCATCAGTTTCAAATCCTCGGTTGAGTTGCAAGGATTCATAAATTGATGCCACTTAGTTTTAAGCATTAATGCGACCAAAGAGTAACCAAACAAACCCATTTAAGAATGAACACGAATCAATGGAAAAATCCAAAAAAAACCCCAAGAAATTAAGGAAATATCCACATCGTTTCGTTCCTCCTTCCTTCCTTCCTTCCTTCCTCTTGTTTAAGTCATGAGTTTGGTTCATGAAAACGCAAGCAATTACGAAGGACTTGACACTCATTTCAGTACTAAAACTCCCATATTTTTTTTTCCAAAATTTTGAACGTTGAAACCGACTTTTCTTTCTCTCTTTACTCATGTTTTCTTTACCTTAATTAGTCACTCACTTGCCTATATATATCCACACATGTCACCTCATTTTTTTCAACTCCATTCTTCCATCAACATATATACATTCTCATCATCTTCACACACACGCTCACACACTCACACACACACCAAGAACAACAAGAGTATATCAAGCATGAAAATGGAACTTAAGAGTGGAAATAGCCAAGTTTTGTCTAAGCTAGCCACCACCGATGAGCATGGTGAAAACTCACCTTATTTTGATGGGTGGAAAGCATATGATAGTGATCCTTTCCATCCCACCAAAAACCCTAATGGAGTTATACAAATGGGCCTTGCTGAAAATCAGGTTCAACCCTTTCTTTTTTTCTCTTAATATTTCTCAGTTTAAGTGTTGCATCTCGTATTTTGTACTTTACAAATACATGCTACGTGTATTAGATTTACGCCAAATATATTTTTAAGAAAATATTTATACACTTAATTTGGCATGACATATGTATATTAAGTAAAATACGAGACGCAACACCAAATTAAAATATAAGAAATATAACTAATTTTTTATATTGTCCCATTTGCAGCTTTCTTTCGACTTGATTGAAGAATGGATTAAGAAGAATCCCAGAGCATCAATTTGCAGTCCTGAAGGGGTTGATGCTTTCAAAGATATTGCAATCTTTCAAGATTATCATGGCTTGCCTGAATTTAGAAATGTATGGCTAGCTAGTTTAAGTTACATGCATTTATTTATACCATTTTCTTTTCTTCTTTCTCTCATTTTTTTTTTCTTCTTTTTTGGCTTTTTCTCATCAGGCTGTGGCGAAGTTTATGGGAAAGAGTAGAGGTGGCAAGGTTAGTTTCGATCCAGAGAGGATAGTAATGGCTGGCGGCGCCACAGGAGCTAATGAGCTGATAATGTTCTGTTTGGCTGAGCCTGGAGATGCTTTTTTGATCCCCACACCTTATTATCCAGCGTAAGTACAAATATTTGTTGCCTTTCTTCTGTTTATTGTACTCGTGGTGGAAACCTAATGTGTGGGCCTTGTCTTGTAGATGTCATTATATATATATATATATATATCTTGTAGATACATATCTTTTATCATGATGTTCGATTTTTTATAAAATAATATATTTAATCTTTATTCATACAAAAAGTGTATCATGAATATGTTCAATTTTTTTATAAAATGAGATATTTAACCTTTATTCATACACCAAATGTATTATGAATATTACTTCTTTGCACGTGTTGCAGTCAAAACATAAAAATAATTATAAAAATTTAAATATAACAATATTTCATCATTATATTAATGTGATATGATTCTTGTTCTGATCCGCGATAAAATTCGTGACAATGACCCTCTATCACAAAAGTTGTATAATTAATGTTAGCATTTTAATGGAAGTGTACATGTGTAGAACATATTCATTTCACCTGGTCATACAAAATTCGTCAAGATGACCCTCTATCACAAAAGTTGTCCAATTTATGTCAGCCTTTTAAAGGAAGTGTACTGCATAAAAGATATTCATTTCACCTGGTCATTAGAATTTAATGCACAATTTTGAGAAGCAAGAAACGTTTTAATGTTGCCATTGTTTCCCCATAAATCTTTTCGGTGTGTGGCCAAATATATGTTTGGTCATAATTTCCATATTTATCTTTTCACGTTTTATTCCATGATATTACTAATGTCGTGGAATTTCTGTAGGCATAATATTGTTTTTTTTATGTTAACTACAAAAATAAAAGTGTATTATCATAAATTGTCTTTACAGAATGTTTTTGAGTTGACAAACCGTAATACCAATTTTCAGAAACTTTTTGAGGCAAAAAGGGTTCCATTTTTCTACCCCAGACCCTACCATTTGAGCTATGAATTCTCCAGACAGTCTCCTTCTCTTTAATATGGCGAACTACCACAATTTTCTAAAACCAGCAACTCCTAACATCTAGATATAGATCAAAATTTTCAAACTGTCGTGTTTTACTTGTTGTAGTATATCGGAAAACGTGTATATGGAAAGCACCAAACAGTTCATATTATACCATATTAGATTCATATAATTATTTTGTAGTATATAGAAATTGCCCCAAACTCTCTAAACCTAGACTTAAACACTAGAAATCATTTTTTCACTAGCCATAATTGGACCATGCATGCATGGTGGAGCAATCTACCACACTATATACATTTACTAGCTAAATACTAGAATCTAACTATAGTTTGGCATTGGATTCTTGACAGATTTGATAGGGACTTGAGATGGAGAACTGGGGTGCAGCTACTACCCGTCGTGTCCAAAAGCTCGAACAATTTTCAAATTACACAAGAAGCCCTGGAAGAGGCATATGAAAATGCCCAAAAAGCCAACATAAAAGTGAAAGGCCTCATCATAACAAACCCTTCAAACCCATTAGGCACCACCATGGATAGGGCAACACTGAGCAGCCTAGTGACCTTCATCAATGACAAGCAAATCCACCTTGTCTGCGACGAGATATACTCTGCCACCGTACATTCCATGGAAAAATTTGTAAGCATCTCCGAAGTTGTCCAAGAGATGGAACATTGCAATCGTGGCCTAATACATGTAGTGTATAGTCTGTCTAAAGACATGGGGCTTCCAGGATTCAGGGTCGGCATAGTGTACTCCTACAACGACACGGTTGTGAACATCGGTCGAAAGATGTCGAGCTTTGGCTTAGTCTCGTCCCAAACGCAACACTTGCTGGCCTCAATGCTGTCTGACGAAGAATTCGCGGACAAATTCCTGTCGGGAAGCAAGAAAAGGCTCGCGAGCAGGCACGACTCATTCACAAAAGGACTTGAAGCAGTGGGCATAAAGTGCTTGGAAAGCAATGCAGGGCTGTTTTCCTGGATGGACTTGAGGCCCTTGTTGAAAGAGCCAACATTTGAAGGTGAAATGAAGATGTGGAGGGTGATAATCAATGATGTTAAGCTGAATGTGTCGCCGGGATCTTCGTTCCATTGCCACGAGCCGGGCTGGTTTAGGGTTTGCTTTGCCAATATGGATGATGAGACGATGAAGGTTGCTCTTAGGAGAATCCGAATGTTTGTGGGGAAAGGGAAAGAAGAGGCAGAAGGGATTGTGAAGAAGCAGAACAAGGCTTGGCAGAGAAACCTCAGGCTAAGCCTTTCTTCACGAATGTACGATGATGAAAGTGTAATGATTACATTGCCGTTTTCATCGCCTCGTATAATGTCTCCTCCCTCCCCAGTTCCTCACTCTCCGCTGGTTCGTGCCAGGACCTAAAATTCACACAAGATTAGTACAAAATTAGGGGGTTTCATGGCAAAGAAGGTTTCATGCAGACATAATTAAGGTAGGACAGTAAAACCATGCATTTTTTTTTTTACGTATTGAATTACATGTTGCTATTTTAAATTAATATTTTATGTAAAGTGTTCAAAGTAACACAGTAAAACCATCTTTTTTACGTGTTGAAGTACATGATGTAATACAGTTTAGATTTTCTATTTCGTGTTTTATTTCATATTTTACATAACACATGTACGTTTAATATATAAAATATTTTATTTTATATATACTTGTGTAATAAATAATACAAAAAAAATGCAATACAAAATAAAAGTAAAAATTCTATGTGATTGCAAGATGTGTACGTGTCACTAAATTTCATACATATGTTCGTAATTTAATTAATTGATGGAATTTTAGTAGCATTTACTTGTAGATATCGAGATATTTAAGGCAAATCAAGCCACCCTTTATATTTAAAAATTCAATGTGTGACCATGTACTTTAGGAACAAAAAAAAAAAAGGTGAATCTTGCGGGCAGATCCGAGTCAGAATAAAATTTACAGCATTTTTCCTGCCCAATAAGCCCAATAAAAATTAAAATTTCCTGCCCAACTTCATTTAGTGGCCCATATATCAGGACCTAGCATATTATGAGTCCAAATTGAAATTTACTAGTCCAATTTGGGCTCCTTTATACAAAATATTTAAATTAAAATTAAAATATTCCTATAGTAAACATGTTTTTTTTCCTCTTTAACAAGAAGGGAAATGAAAACTAATTATAATATTTATGAAATATAGCTGGAAAAATTGCAATTTATTTACAAATCCAAGAAGTTTAAGGGTGAGTTTGGCTCAGCCTTTGAATAATTGATTATACTAAAATCAATTCTAGTATTATTAATTCTTAAAAAAAAATAATTTTGAAATAATTGATTTCTTCATATTACGGTTGGTCAAGGACTCCAAATTTTAACTTGTACAAAACAATGAGCTATAGTAGAAGTTGAAAAGTAATGCTGGAAATCAGTGACGGAAATGGGGGCTGGAAGGGCAACTGTCACCTCTTTATTTCACAAAATTTTAAATTCAGTATAAGTTTTATATAAAAATATATTAAATTATAAAATCTCATTTCTTTAAAAAATTAAAAATATCTTTTTATTTATTATTTTCTTAAAAGAAATTAATGCTCCATCCCTTCTCATGTATTAATCTATGTATTTAATGGAGACAGCATACACAAAACAACAAGTTTAGGATCACTATCAATTTCTTTAACTCAATTATTGAGAGAAAAAAATGGTGAACTTTAGGTAAATAATAATAATTAATTAATTAATTACAAAATTCCTAATCTATTCTCTTCACAAGATGACGTGGCACACTAAATTTAGACCAGCCCCAGGGGTGTCCTCTCTCCATTTGGATGTACTAAATTCGGACTGAATCTTGGGTCATTTTCACTTTAATTTTGAAATGACCCCAAAATTTATGTTTTTTTTTTTTTATATTATCAACTTGATTGAATGACTGCCCAAAATTTCTCGACCAAGTTTTCTTTTCCTTTGCTATGACCTACTAGACCGACCATTCTTGTACTCCTACTACAATCCACATGTACCACATTAATTTTGTACGTTGCCCAAATTCTTGCATCCTTTGTGAGAGGGAAAGGACGTACTTGTGGTCAGACCTAATTAATCACACAATTTAAAATTATAATGTTATTTAATAGCTAATTGACATAATAATAATCGAAAAATATTACAAAATGTAAAATATATACACTTTTTTTGTAGTCATAAATAATACAGTACTGTAAGTTTTTTGCTGAAAGTTATAATTAACAAAAGGGTAAATTACAGAAAAAAACCCTTCACAAAAAATTTCCATTAAGTTTCAAAATACAAATATCCGTTGAGCTATTACAAATACTCTTAATAATTTATTTTTATTTTATAAATATTCTCTCAATAGGTATAATTTATAAAATAAAAATAAATATTATGAGACATTTATAAATTTTGAAAGTCAAGTTAATTTTTTTTGTAACAAGATCGAATCTCAAAAATATTTTTTATAATTCATCCTTCACAAAATAATAGGTATGAATAAAAAATTTAAACCAATCATTTAGCAGTCTAAACACCACTCTTTTCCATCGTTAAAAACTATTACTACACATATCAACAATTATAACTTCTAAACATGTCTTATTATGATTCAAGATAAACAGACCAATTTCCCTGGAAAAGATTTTCCAAGATTTGATTTTTCCATGTGGCTGCAGAAACAATAATTTTGAGATACCAAAAGATATATTCCTCCAAGAGGGCAAATTCTGCTAATAATTTTGTGTACTTTTTTGTGGCGTGCAAGCAAAAAACCACACTGACTAGAAACAAAACAAAATAGATAGAGATTCCATGTGTGCTAGCAATGCAATTCTTGTCCTGTCATAAATCAGTCGTCACCCCAATTAGGTTGCCCATTCAAACTTTTTGTCTGCATCAGGAAAGAACCCAAGGAAAATTACATGCACCCACTGCAACTTTCCAGCGAAGATCTCAACTGTGGAGCTGACCTCACTCTTAACTAATAATGTGTGTGATGAAAGTTAATATTTAGGTAAAATGCAAAAATGATGAGCAAAACATTTATTAAATTATATATACATGACAAAATTCTGAATAGACTGTTATAGCCTTACCATGTATGAGCAGAGTTGCTCTGTTTAGGGAGTTTTGGCCATGGATTTGCATCTACTCAATGCAAAACCAAGACCAAGAAAAAAAAAGAACTTTAGTCCCAGTTTCAATTGTTTCATCATGCTTAGCAGATTACACATGCATTTGGATTCTCTTCTATGCTGTGATGCACATAGTAGTATGTGTTCATGGGAGGATAATACGGCCTATACGGCATTGCTGTGCCGACCACTGGTTCTGGTTCAGCCTTTTTCTCCTCCTTCTTGGGTTCTGCTTTCTTCTCTTCTTCCTTTTTGGGCTCTTCTTTCTTTGGTTCTTCCTTGGCCTCCTCCTTCTTCGGCTCCTCTTTCTTGGGTTCTTCTTTCTTTGGCTCCTCTTTCTTCTCTGGTTCTTTGGCTGGGCCGACCGAGATGATATCCGTTGGCCAATTCTTTTTGCGCAATTTGCTCACCACAGTCACAGGATCAACCGTTCCAATCACCATTAGTTTCTTTCCCTTCATATCGATGGTGATTTCATCAATTCCTACATCCAAAACAGCATCAAAATCAGTGAAAAGCACCAGTGATTTACACTTGCAACATGCACCGGTATATGTAATATGTTCATTATGGATTCACATTCCTAGGGAGCCTTCAGGCAAAACACCAATATGAATCATACATACGGTGATAAAGGTAATTGCCAAACGTATAGAGAGGCAGATACATTTTTCGGATGAGTCCGCATTTAAGCTTGAAAAATTTTAGGGGCAAGATTACCATTATCCGTTTTCTTATTTGATGCAAGATTACAATCGAATGCACACATCCACAAGCAACAGCTAAATCATGCACCTAACAAGTAACAACTGGAATTCAATCAGCATGACTGCATTCCTCCATGTGTTCGGGCAAGTGAGCATTGGTAGCATCGTTCGGCCCTAACAACAACAAGTCTCAAAACTTCACAAAGTCAACCGATGAATGAGCTGGTCCTATCTGTGTAATCCAAACACTAACCATAACAAAGAGGAAAAACGAATGTCGATTCATTCTTTCGCATAAAGTTACCTTTTATTTATAAAATGATAATGCAAGAGCCAAGGTCATCCTTAGAGCAATTGAATATCAGACCAATCTACCTATCCCCAGCATTAGTTTCAATCTTATCTGTACATTACTACAATCTCAAAAGTCCAGGGTACTACCCCAGTCAATTCCCTGAGTCGACTAGGCAAATAGGCTCCAGCCTAATGAAGAGACAGAGGCAACCACTTTTAACAACTAATATGAGATTCACAACATCCTATAATTTTCTTTCTGACACATAGAAGGTAAGACAAAATTTAACTAAATTTTTTTCATTTTTGCACAGAGCATTTGTAGAAGAAAAACCAAAGACTGGTCTCACAACCTGAAAGAGTTGACACTGTCTTCAAAGCCCTCCTCTTGTCTCTGTCTTCTTGCAAATCCAACTTCAGCACAAACTTCTGCAAAAAAGAAATTAAACAAAAAAAAAAAAACAAAAAAGACTGAGTGAAACAAACAAATTAAACAAGAAGCTTGGAGTTGGAGAAAAAGATCACTATCATGATCAAATATGCTTTCAGTCATCTAACAAGACCAAATGAAATTATAAGACATCAAGCATGCATACACATAAGAAAACCAATGATCAGGAAAAATAAATGAAATAACCAAAAAAATAGTTTAAAAAAAAAGGAAAAGGGAAATACAAAAATTCCAACAACCCCCAAAAATAGCCAAGAAACAAAGCCATTTATTTTGTGATAACCCATAAAGATATTGTCCAGTAATCAACAGAACGAAAAAAAATGCAAGATCTCGGGCTTACTCAACTCAACAACCTTTTTTTTTTAAAGAAAAAATCTTTAAATTCTACAAAAGCTAATAGTCTATTAAACAAAAAAGTAAACCACAAAAAGAAATCCCACAAAGAATCAGAACAAAAAGGAAAGAGATTCATGTACAAAAAAAGGGAAACTCAAACTCAATCATCGTCAGCAACAAAAAGGAAAAAAGAATCAAGAATCCAACCTTCATTTTTCTTTTGCTTTTGTGAGCTCCTCAAAGAATTCAACTCTGCCTGAAAAATGTAGATTCTGATCAGATAACTCAGAGAAAGCAGGGAATACCACTACTGTTCTAGACTTAAAAGGAAAAGTGAGAGGACAGAAAATAAAGAAGAAGAAGAGGGTGAAAGACAAAGACAGAAGCTAAGAATTGTGGGTTATTTGAAAAAGAAGACAAGATTCTCATACAAACAACAAAGAATCCCTATAACAAAACAAAGAATTGCAGAATAAGAGAGAGAAGAGAAAACAAAGTGCTGCCCACCTCTACTTCTCTCTCACTCTCTCTCTATGCGTATATGTGCATATATAGAGAGAGAAAGAATGAATAGAAAAATGAGAATCAGTGCACGTTTCTCTTCAAGAAATGTGACAGACGCCAGTGAAAACTATTGAGGCAGCAACTGAGCTTATATAAAAGTTATTTTTTGTGTGTCATAAAATTACAGCTAAACAACTGCTCAAAGCTTTTGAGTTAGATCCCCACGCGCGATCGTCACGAGCGTGTTCGTTACGTGTCCACGTGGGGTGCTTAATGGAGTGCCACGTCATATTTCCGCATGTTTATATGTCCAAGCTGGCAAAAAAATTAACTTTTTCTGCTTTGTTGCTGGTGATTTTAATGCGATGAACTTAAAGAGTAATTAAAAATTACTTTTTTTTTCTTTTTTATTTATTGTTTTGAGTAATTTAGTAGCAGAAAAGATTTGTATTTTTTATTTTTATTTTTTAACTATGAGGAAAAAAATTGATGTGGTTTATTGCAGTTATTGTTTTAAGACTTAATTATCATAAAAAAATAAATATAATAATTGCTATAACATATAAATCACATATCTAATAATTATTTCGCGATATTTGAATATTGTCGCTTGAAATGATTAATATAATATATTTCTTAATATTACTTTATTTTTACCATGATATGATGCGACCAAATTAAACAAATTATTATTTTTTAATAAAGCAATTAATTTAATATAGTAATTAACGCATGACAATTAAATTCTAAAAATCAAAATATTATGCGTTTTTAGCTAATGCTTAATAGTTTTATAGATTTTATGAATCAAATATTTGTTTTGTCATCAGATTACATTTACAAGATCTAGTTTGTCAAAAAAAATTGAAGAAAAATCCCTAATGAAATTATAGATTTTTTGTTTGACCTAAAAAAATAGTTAAAAGGTGCAAGAAATGAGAAAATGACTATTTGTTTAACTTTGTTCTTGATGTTTTCTCTTGCAAACAGAGTGAATACGAATAAAAAAGAATAATATTTTTCACAATGAATTATGTGTATCGATGAAATTGCAATGTGTAGCCATAAAAATAAAATGATTTGTTATATTTGAACCTCAATTGTATAAAACAGGAACTGCAACATTTGGCATCAATTGAGCCAGCAGTAAAACTTTATAAATAACACTATAAAATTTTCCTTCTTAATATTTTTAATGAATATGTGGAAATAATATATTTATTAACTTATAATAATATTCTAGATATTATGTTCATAAATATAATGTAGATTTAACTCCCAAAACAATATTGTTGATTTTACGAATCAAAAGCTTATTTAGTTAGTATTTAATTAATTGTGTCGACAATATTGAGTTTGTCTGTTTTTTTGAAAAAAATTACATTATTAATACCCCTAAAGTAGGAAAAATAAAAAGAATTACAATAAAAATGATCAAATTTATCTGTGACAAAATATAACAAAATTTTGAGTAAAATTAATGCTCTTAACAGACACAATTAAAATTAACAATAATTAACACCAAAAAGTCAAAGTCTATCTTTCAAATTAAAATCGTATGTAGCTAAATCGTAATAGTATTATCAATTTTATAAATCAAAAGTTTATTCTATCACTCTATAACTAGATTACATCTATGAGATTAAGTCCATCAATTCTCTTGTTAATTTTAAAATAATCCCCATGAAAATGATAAATTCGTTGTTTACCCAAAAAAAAAAAGTTTTTTTAAGTGCAAGATTATTATAAAAAAAAAAAAGAATATTTGGTTAACTTAGTTCAATGTCCATAAAAAGTGAGCTATATTAGGGGATAATTTTTTATTTTTATTTTTTGGGATGTGTTCGATATTTTCCCATGTAAAGAAGTCAATTAAAAATCAATGTAACTAATTCCTAGCAATACTATAAATTAATTTTGCTCGACGAATTAATGACTCTAATGAATGCAATCTACATTAATTTTTTTTACTAACTCAAGAAAATCATATTCCAAAAACCATAAGGTAATTTATTCCTAATTATTTTGTAGATTTAGCTAATCTAAATTTGTCCCTTTTTGCTAACCAAAAGAACTATTTCATTATTTCCCACAAATTAATTAAAAAAAAGAAAAGAAAATGCCAAAAAAAAAAAAAAACATAAAATGACTTCTTGCTTAACTTATTTCAATTCATATTAATGCAAGATTAGATGTCAAACCTACTCTTTCTATATTAATCTTAACCGAATTACCTAATCATCTGATTTGAGTAAAATTGATTTACAAAAGTGTCAATAATTATTTCATTATTTCCATTTAATTCTTGTGTAGAATGAATTGTATGTAGATCTTGTTACATGGATATTATAACTATTCATCCATCAAATGATTGTAATGGTCCTAAGACGATCCCATAGTATAATTCATGTTTCTCGTATTTTTATTTAATTTATACACTTGGTAATACATATGTGATAATTTGACGAGATTATCAAATTAAATGAACACGAAAATTATAAAAAAATCACTTATATATTATACTATATGTATTGTATATATACACAACTCGTGTAAAATATATATCGATGTGATAATTTCTTCATAATATTAATGCAATTTTTAGGATGTATGCATCTCAATTTACCATTAAATTGTACATTTTCATCTATTATGCATCTCATATACAATACAAAGTATGTCATAATACACTTTTATATCCATTTACTCCCACCCCCTCCCCCCACCCCAACATATGGTATATATAATTTTTTTAATTCTCATTTGTTTTTGGATTCGATCCAATCTATATTTAAAAATATTTTGATAAATTATCAAAATTGATATGATAAAATTGATATGAAAATTTATTATAATTTTTTATTTTATTCGATTGCCCTAATTACTTGCACCGCCTAACACTTAATATAGTTGTGTAATTTTCAAAAATATTTAGTACAACAATAAATACATTTAAATGTCAATTTGTTAAAAAAAAAAAAATGCAGATTGCTACACGCTTCTTTTAGGCGCGTGAAAAAAGAAACTCAGTCAGTTAATTTTGGGGCCATCGGTCCATCACTTCATTTGGACCCCCGCAGCGTAAAAAATGTACTCCCCCGGGTTTTCACAGTCAGAAGATACTCGGGAAAATTCATTGCCAATTTCTATTTACTTTTATTTTCTCTAATAAATACTTCATATATTTCCAACAAAACCAAATTGTTTTTTTTTTTTTTAACTTAAAAAGATTACGAATAAAATTATTTAATCTCCTAATTTTTTTTATATTAATTCTTTTAATAATTATGATGACATCATTTAATTATATTCATGTATATTTTAAATAAATATTTATTTATTATAATACAAGAAAATAATTAAATTGAACGATCAAAAATTTTCATTAGAGGATGAATGGGATAATGGTTTCTAGAGAACTCAATAATTGACTTAGTTTAGAAATTTATTTTATCGTTATACTATTAATTTTTATAATAGTGGTATCTGTTTTTTTTTTTCTTTCTCCCTATGTCATTTGACTTTAATTTTACCTCCACTATATATGGTGCTGACGCAGTGCTTATTCAATTCGTTACATTAATTGAATCCATATTCAAGCAAGCACTCATAATTGGAACCTAAATCGTATAATACAACCCATGCTATATGAAAATAAAATATAATTGGGTATTTTATGATAGATCGATAGTTTGAATTTTTTAAATATTATTTTGGTGGATAAGTTTTCGAAGCTTATATTTATACCTCATGTGGGGTGTGTCATTATGTCATAATAAAAGTTAACGTGTCGAATGTCCTCTTTGAATATATATAAATTGTTGTTATATCAGTATTTATCCGATGATTGAATCAAGAGAAGATCGATCATTTCTAAAATTAATCAAATTAAATATAATTATGTGAGTTATAAAAAAAATAAAAAATAGAATGAGCAAATATTGACTAACATTTAAAAATCACATTATTTCAACTGCGTGCAGCATGACCGCATTGACAAAGAAGCATGAATGTAACCACACGCACTCACACACACAAAGAGAGACAAAAGAAGGATGAAAAACACACTAATCAAGTTTAGCATTTAAGGATGTCAAAAATTCAAATTTTATTTTTAAAAATTAAATATGCTTATTTGGGAGAATGACTGACTTATTAATCCAATTATCTGTGATATGAGAGATGGAGTCAAGAGGCCGGCAGCTGGCGGACGCCAATAATTTCATAAATGTTTAAATTAATATAAATTATACATATATATATAATTATTATTTTAAAATAAATGTTAAAAATACATTTTTATTTAATATTTAAAAAAAAATTCGTTCTCTCAATCTTTATTTTCTAATTTCCTCCCTGTGACTGTGATTGAATTCAAAATTAGAAAAGAAAAAAAGAAATTTATATTTGTTCTAGAAAACTCTTGAAAAATCATGATGTAGGAAAGAAAGAAGAGAGACGTAGGATTGGAGGAAGCTATACGACTAGTATATGCATTAAACTTTTTAGATTTTTTTTGTTTTTTCAACAATTATTACCCTAGCCAATAAAGGCTAATTGGTTTTATTATAGTTTGTATTTTAATGAACTGATTTATAAGGTGGCTTGACACTTTGAAAGCATTTCATAAAATTTGCCATGCGATGCATATATTACCTAGAAGAACTTATTGAGTAGTAACAAGTCTAAAATTTAAAATTTAAAATTTAAATATTTCAGATTTTGATGAAAATTTGTATAATGAGAACTAACAAAGTTGCCAAATTTATATCAAAAGTACTTTTTTCTTTTTTTAAGGATGTAGGCTTTAATTGAAATATAATTAAAGAGTACTAACAGTAATCATGCTTGTTAGCAGATCTAACCACGGGCCGGGTCCAAACTGGACCCGACCCGTGGCTAATCCGTGGTCAACGGGTCAAAATCCGTTGACCACGGGTCCAAAAAATTCGGACCCATGAACCGTCGGGTCAGCCCGGCGGTTCAAGAGAAAAAAAATAAAAATAAAAATGACAGAGCCGTTGCCAACGGCTCTCTTGTGGCAACGGTCAAATTTTTGACCGTTGCTACAAAGTCAAACGGTGAAATTTTGACCGTTTGACTTTTTTTAATTTTTTTTTTTTTAATTTCTTCTATAAATACCCATCAATTCTTCATTTTTTCAACACTTCAACTCTCAATTCTCAACTATCAATTATATAATTCTCAATTCTCTAATCTTCACTCTTAATTATTCATTCTCAATTCTATATTATTTTAATTCTTTCATTAATTTTTTTCATATTTCATTTATTTCATCTTTAATTATTTATTATTCAATTCTATATACTAAATTTTTATCATTTATCAAAAATAGCCGGTTCAAGCAATAGAGGTAAAGGAAAGATGCCCGCAACCAACGAGCAACCAAGGTTCAATATCGATTGTGAAGTTGAGTTAAGTGATGAAGAGCAAACTCACTTGTATACTACTCAAGAAACAATGAGTGATGCTCACACTCGATCTATTCCATCTCTCAAATCTTCTATTTTTACTAAATATTTTGATAAAATAACACTTCCAAATGGAAAAATGCGAGCAAAGTGTAAATATTGTTCGCAATCTTACAAATTTCAATCCGGGGGCGGTTATGGATCCTTGAAAAGACATGTGGAGAAGAAGCATCCAGTAAAATTTAGCATTGATCGTACCCAAACTCAAATGCCATCATTCGCTTCTTCCGACGCCGGTGGAGGTAATGATCTTTGTTTAGTTAAATATAATGATATTAGATGTAGAGAAAATTTAGCTAGATTTATTTCTATTGAACATCTTAGTTTTAGTTTTGCAAATAAATTCTTTTTTAATGAATTAATTCAAACAACATATAATCCGGCAGCTAAAGGTGTTCCACGAACCACACTAACACGCTTTGTAAAAAAATTATATAATAAATCTAAAAAATAGTTAAAAGAATTATTAAATAATGTAAATAATAAAATTTCTTTATGTAGTGATATTTGGAGTGATCATTGGCAAATACATTCATATATGGGTATTACATGTCATTGGATTGATAATTATTGGACACTTCAAAAAAGATTACTTGCATTTAGAGTTTTTGATAGTCCACACACAGCGGCAAATATTTCACAAATTATATTTTTAATATTAAAAAAATATAATTTAGTTAATAAATTTTTTTCAATATCATTTGACAATACTGCAGCTAATAATGCTAGTATTGGTGATTTTAAAGTTGTATATGAACCATCAATTGGTGGTAAATTTTTTCATATTAGATGTATATGTCATATTTTAAATTTATGTGTACAAGATGCCTTAAAAGTTTTAGATAATCAACTTAAACCAATTAGACAAGCATTTTCTTATTTATGGACACATCCACATATTAATAAACAATGATTTAGATTTTATAAGGCTAATGGTGTAAGGCCTAAAAAATTTCCATGGGATGTTCCAACCCGTTGGAATTCAACATATAAATTATTAGAAGAATCTATCGACTATAAAGATTTATTATGTTAATTTTTTGTACAAATTATTTCTACTCCTTTTCATTTATATCCACATCATTGGACAGTATGTGAAAAAATTTATAATATTTTAAAAATATTTAATGATGTTACTTTACAATTATCTAGTGTTTATTCCCCAACTTCTCATTTAGTATTATTAAATTGTTGTAATATTACATCAGTTTTACATGAAAATATTAACTCCCAAGATGAAAATTTAGTAAATTGTACTTTATCAATGCAGTTGAAATGGAAAAAAATATTTTTATGAAATTCTAGATATTAATTTAATTGCTGTTGTTTTTGATTCTAGACTTAAATTAGATGATTTACAAGACTTGTTATTAATTTATTACAATGCTTTAACACGTAATGAAAATGATTATATTATAGATATTAATAATATTATATTTAAAATTAGAACACTTTTAAATGAATTTTATAATGAATACAGTTCCAAATATGGTCCATAATCAACTCAAGTTGATATACATAAAACTAGTAGTAGTGGTGGTTTTAAACTTACGGCAGCACAACTTTTACTTAGGGAACGAACTAAACGTTCTCGAGAATCCTCAAGTTCTAGCCAAGAACTTGAGAGTTATTTTAATGTTTCATTTGAGTTTAATGATACAGATGACGATGGAAAGTTCGATATTTTGCGATGGTGGTCGCAAAAGGAGCAAACGTATCCAATTTTGTCCGTAATGGCGAAGGAGATACTTGCTTCACCTGCTTCAACCGTTGCAGTGGAACAAGTTTTCAGTGCAGGAGGTAATATATTGAGTGAGAAACGCTCAACGTTGTCTTCCGAAAATTTAGAAACCCAAGCATATCTTGATGATTGGATCAAGACCTCAGTACGAAAACAAGATCAGCCGGATTCAGAGGAAGATCAAGAGAAGGACACAGATGGAACAACGACGGGAACGGGTGGGAGTGATTGAGTCACGCCACTCCCTAAGGTAAGAAGGGTTAAAAGGTAAGAGAACTACGTGAGTTTTGAATCCTCTGTACCCTAAGAGGATACGTAGGCAACTTAAATTTAATTTCAAACTTATTTTTATTTTTAAAATAATTTTTAATTATATAATTTAAATTTTTGTGAATATTTTTTTAAATTTAAGTGCAATTTTTTTTTATTGAAATTTAAGTTTAAACTTTAAGATTTCAAGTTGAATATTTTTTTTATATATTTATTATAATTAGAATATTTGATACTTTAAATTTTAGATAATATTTTTTTTTCAAATTTAAGTTAAACATTCATTAAATTCAAAAATTAAAGATATTTTTTTTAAATTTAAGTTTAAAATTTTTCATTCAAATATATGTTTAAAATTTCAAACCCTTATTTTTGTTTTACAAAAGTTACAATTTTATAAAATTAATAGTTAATTAAAAAATTACAAATTTTCAAAATATAGATAAAAAAATAAATAAAAAATTCAAGGGTTGGAACCGGAATCGGAACCGGCGGTTAACCGAAACCGTAATCGGAACCGGCCTTGACGGTTAAGGTTAAGGGTCGAAATTTTCTTGAACTGTGGAACCGGCGGTTCCTGAACCGTGGTCAGGTCTAACCGGAACCGGCCTTAACGGTTAAGGTTAAGGGTCGGAATTTTCTTGAACCATGGAACCGGCGGTTCCTGAACCGTGGTCAGGTTTATTTGTTAGGATCAATAGCTTATTATTAGGCCAAAAGTTATAATTATTGAAAAAAACACAATTTTATTACCTTAAACTTTTGAGAGTGCAGCATTAAATAGTTGTACCCCATAGGCATCATGAATTGAATTAATTAATTTTCGATCACCTTTTTTTTTAGTGTTAACAATAAATGCTGACCCATATTTAAACCATTCAATGTCTAAGCCAATATTGAAAAAAAATATATATATATTTGAAATGCAAATAGCTATTCTATAACACGACTATCATACACAAAAAACACACTAGGATGTTGTCTAAGTAGAGATCAATTTTATGTAGTAATGTCGATTTTGTAGCTTATCTAGTATTCACAATCTCATTTATTACTAATCACACTAAATCGACATGTATAGAATCATCTCACCACGAGATTAATCTTAATATCTATTTCTCTATTCACGGTAATTCCATCAAATTTCTTAAAAAAATTATTGCTATTAAACACAGAAAAATCAAGAATTTTTTTCTAGAGCTAAATACACAATTATTTCTAAAATTATTATTTTTAAATATTAAGCATATACTAAGGATATGAAAAAATTCATCCATCAAAAAACAAAAAATGATATGCAAAAAATTGCTAGCATTTACTTATAGTTTAACAGTGGGAAATATAATTTTATCCCTTTTGATAATTTAATTAACTATAATACCCTTAAAAGATCCTAGAAAAATCTAATTGATGCCGTTTGAATTGATAGACGTGTTTGACAAATATACCCCCGATATAGGGAGATATGGTATGCTCAATGATGCACCGGTATGGGTTTTTCAAAGATGGCGCAACTGATACCGTCTGAACGTCAGATACTCTCCACTCTGTGGTCACGACTTAACGTGATCTTACAGTTCACGAGTTTAAAATGCGTCTGACAAAATCAGATTTAACTCAAGTTTACAAGCACACTATTTCGTTACTCCAACATCAATTTTGGGACGCTGAACTCCCATCGCAACACTAATAATATGTCATTCCAATCATATTATTTAGTCTACCCCTTTGTTACTTTATTGTTAATTACATTTTTGAAGGGATAAAAATTTATTTATATGATTTTGGCATTGAAGTTTGAGGCTTCACTTTATGTGAAAGCTAAGGTAGTAAAAATAGCCGGCCTATATATCTGCAATAAATGAATATATATGGGCCACTCGTACTTGGATGATTCAAAGGCTAATTCTTTGGTCACAAATCATTTTGGTATAGTGGCCCCTAAAAATATTATTTATTTCACTTGTATTTACATTAAATGCCTTTCGAGTGGCCCCATTTCTGCATTTCTTCATGTCCATTTTGCAAGTGTTAATAATTAATTTTACTTTAGTTATATGGTCCTGAATGAATAAAATAGAATAAAATAAGGTATTATTTAAGTTTGATTTGAATTATTTTATTAAATTTAAAATTATGTTATAATTTAATTTAATTGTTAAATGGGTCGACTTTAAATAAATTTTAGTCGAATTGAATAAAGTCAAAATCAAATAATTTGATATTTTTATAATTATTTTATTATTTTCTTTTATAATTGTCAATGTGAACCAAACTTTAAAGTTTGCCAAACCACAAAAAAATATTTAAGTTTGATTTGTTATGCAAGTACTTTAATTTATTTTTTGCCCTATGTAAAAAAAAAAATAATATGATTTTTTTCATTTAATGCACCCTTGTTGTTAAAAGAAAAAAAGGAAAAAAGAATGGTGGCCATGGCGTCTTTTTCTTTTTTTTTGAACATTCTAGAATATTATTACAACGTTTTCGAACTTGCTCTTATTGTTGTTTTTAGGGTTAATTACACTTATGTCTCGTTCTCTCATCTAAGTTTGCTTTATAAAAAAATTGAGACACAAAGTTTGTATTCAAATTAAAAAAAATAAAAATAATTTAATTTTTAATTTTTTAAATGATCGTTCTTCCCCCCAGTGACTTGATAATGTTAATATATTTGGAAAGAGGTTTATTTGTAAAGTTTACATAGTTGAAAGGATATCTTTGTAATATATCTATAGTTAAATTTCATTATCCTAAATATTCATAAAAATTTAAATATAAATATTATTTTTACCCTCTAATTACATAGAAACGGTTTCAATACGAAAATTGAAGAGCCCGATTTGGTTTCATTTATAGAGAGAATATTTTTATGTTACATTATTTCAAAATGAGAAAATGTATTTGTTTTACTCATTTTTATTAAAAATATCATTTATTTTTATTTTAAAATTTTATTTTCAAACCTATTTCATGCAACTACTAATTTTATTTTTAAACATATTTTCACGAATTTTATGTATAAACACCATAAAATAAATATATTTTTATTTATAAATATAGTTTACATAGAAATATTGCTTATTCAAACATATTCTCATTTTTACACGAAAAGTCAAGGCAAAAATATTTTCAATTTTAGAAATATTAAAAATATACATATAAATTTGAAAATCAAATCAAATGAGCTTGAAGTCTTAGAATAAATTTAATCACATTAAAACCCTAAATCGACTCTCATGTTTTGTCCCCCCATCCCCCAAAAAAGTTTGAAAATGTGTTTTACTCATTTTTATTAGAAATATCATTTATTTTTATTTTAAAATTTTATTTTCAAACTTATTTCACGCATCTACTAATCTTATTTTTAAACACATTTTCACGTATTTGATGCATAAACACCATAAACTAAATATATTTTTATTTATAAATATAGTTTACATAGAAATATAGCTTATTCAAACATATTCTCATTTTTACACGAAAAGTCTAGCAAAAATATTTTCAACTTTAGAAATATTTAAAATTTAAAAATAAATTTAAAAATAAAACCAAATGAGCTTGAAGTCTTAGAATAAATTTAATCACATTAATACCCTAAATCGACTCTCATGTTTTTCGTTGTCCACCCCCCCCCCCCCCAAACCCCGACTCTCCTTTCTCCCTATTTGTTTCAATCTCCTTTATCTCTTATAATAAATATTAGTGAAAAATATTTTAAATGACCATATAAATGTTCTTGCTTATTACATATATTAAGTAACAAGAGATTTTATTTAGTCATAATAGTAATTTTAACAAGTTTATTAGTGACAAAAATATTGTCATAAATTATCGATGATATTTTTTATTGTCGTTATACAAGTACTACTAATTATCAATATTGATAATTTAAAATAAATAATTTTTATCTTTATTAAGCAATTTTGTACTGAAACAAAAGCTATTCTGGCATTTCCACCCTAAAAAAAAAAACAATGACTGAAAAAGAAAAAGAAAGAAAGTAGAAACATATAGAAATTTGAGAGAAAAAGAAAAGAGATACACAAATAATTTTTTAATTATTTTCCTATATAAAATCAAGTCTAATTATTTCTTTTAAAAACATTTTTTTTTTCATATTTTAATCTTTCAACATTAGAAAAAGTACTTGAAGAAATCATTTTTCGACAAATGCAATAATGAAGTCGGTCTTATATATATAAGAGAGCCAAAAACCAATCACTAAAGGCTAATTTTATTCTCTAACGATCAACTTTATCCATCCAATGCCTACATTTTTTTATTAGAGTTTCGTTACATGTTTCTCCTTTTATTTATACAATTATTACATTTACATCCCTCTAAATTTAAAATCAACAAGTTGAGTTATGGGCAAAATAGTAAGTTCACCAATTTTTTTGCTGATGTCATTATTTTTTTCAGTCCAAAATCCAATGGTTGGGGAAGTTTGGTAAACTTAATATATGTAGAGAAAATATTTTTGTAACTATGAAAGAAAGAGAGAAGGAGTTCAAAGGAAAAAAAAGAGTGTAATTAACCCTTGCTTTAAACAGTAATAAGTACTTCCTCTATTCTAATTAAAATTCTTATTGAATTAATACAAATTTTTAAATGAAAAATGAAAACTTAAATTTTTTTTTTTAACTTTAGAAAAAGAGAGAGAGAGAGAGAGAGAGAGAGAGAGAGAGAGAGAGAGAGAGAGAGAGAGACAAAGTAATAAATATTATCCCTTTTGAAAAATAGTAAAAGTTAAGGTAATATTTATGCTACACCTGATCTATGGTATATTTGGTGTATGGATGAAGGTCAAATATCTTATTTTATAAAAATTAAAATATTTAAATAATAAATTTATATCAAGTGTATATACATCAAAAGTAGTATTTATTTTTAATTGGACCGATGTTGGGGGTTGGACATTAGGTCTTAGATTCAGAATAATTAGGCGGGTCAAGGTAGAATGAAGTTGACTCCACCTTCGAACTCCGGTTTGAATCTTGGACTTGAATTTCTCCTATATCTCTTATAGTCCAAAACTAGTTGGCTATTTCAGTCCATCATCTCGTTTGTCAATGATCTAGCCCAAGTAAGTTAAAAATTTGGACATAGAAACCTTATTTGATTTTGTTGCAGTTATTTAAACTTAATTTGTAAATTTTATTGAGTTTAAAATTATATTTGAATTTTAAATTAATAGAGCTCGAGAATAATTCTGTTTATTCATTGAATAGGAACTCTAATCAAATTTTAATTTTTATTAAATTAAAAAAATTATTTAAATTTAATTTATTATAAATTCGACCAAATTTTTAATAATAGATTTAAATGAATTATTCGAATAAACTTAACCATAAAAAGAGATCCGACCCAAAAACCCAAGTTTTTATTGGATAGACGTAACCCGACTCTCCTTCACTTTTGTCAATTCCTTGTACCTACGGCTGAGGATTGGTAATTCTTGGCGGGCTGGGACCCGGAAAACCACAGCCCCACGTGGCTGGGGCATTTAGATTTTTTCCCATTCCCCCGTCTTCCCATACCCCACCCGCGTGTGACGCATGTGACTAACACGCTCCACTTGTCCAAGGCTTCTCTTCTCCTTTCTCTCCGTCATTTTCAACTCCTGAATTACCCACGAAAGAACCCTAATTCATTACCTCAAATCCTGAAATTCCCAAATTTGGATGTCTTGAATTTCCCGTAAATGATCCCAAAACCGTGAGTTTCCTCTCTTAAAACCCTAATTTGCCCGAATTCGTTCCATTAACTTATCCGAAACTCAGGGTTTTGAAAATGGAGAAAACCGACGATGAATTACAACTAGCTATATACAGACCTCCGAGTTTCACGGGTGGCTGCTTGGAAATTCGGCTTTTCTACGTGCGCATCGCCCCTTGCGCGGTGGACAACCTCTCCGACCAGCTCAAGCTCCGCCACCTCCGCCGAGAAGTCGGCGTTTCGTTAGAAATCAACGGCGCACGTATCCCCTCATCCGACGCTGTTTCCATTACCCTCCGCCGCGATCGTGTCGATAAGGATTCCTCCGAGGTGACATACGTCAGCACCGACAGTGTTAAAATCTCGGGGCCTGCAGAATTCGAGGTCTGCGAAGAGGAGGATGATTTGGATTTGATTCTATGTGGCTCGCTGGAGAGAGCTGATGCTGCGGTTGCGTGGAGTAATGAGACTGCGTTGGATAATGATTTGAAAATTGGGTGGAGTTTGGAGTGCTATGTGGCGACCTCCATTACGAATAGGAGGTCGGCGCTTCTCCAGCCGAAGAAAGGGGTTTGCTCTCCGTCGATTGAAGTTTATATAGCCGGGTGTTGCTCGGGAACGCCGGTTATTTTGATGAAGAATTTTTTGATTAGTCCAAGGAGGAAGGTGAGGCAAGGGATGATGCTAGATGCAATTCCAGAGGACAAAGAGATGGGGAAGGAGCAAAGGAGTGTGTGTGATGGATTGGTTAGGCAGCGGAAATTGCAGGTAATTTGAATTTAAGTTTAGTTTTTAGCGTTGATTTTTGCTTCTTTAATTTGTCATCAATACGGACATGTACATGTAGTTGTTCCGATGGTTGCACATTTGAGCTAAGGATGAATGTGCTAGTATACGTCCAGCAATGATACTTCTCAATAACATGCTAGAGTATCTAGGATTTCTATAGATGATGCCATTTATTAGTGACTAATACAAAGGAAGATTGAAAATATATGTGCAGAAGGTGAAGCATCTACTTTCAGAGTGACCAAAGGAAAGCAACAACTGAAGTGGATAATCATAAGTATAAGCAGGCCAATTTAGTAGGGCAACTAAGACAAACAAATTCATGACCAATCAGATAATACGACGTCTATTTTTAGAATTTTAAGTAATCCAACCCTGTAAATGGTCCTACGATTCAAATGCTGAGATGCTTGATGCTCATTGCCAGTGGTTGTACTTTTTTTTATCAATATGGTCTGTTTTTTTCTTCTCAAGTCTCTGTCATAAAACTCTATAAACAGGGTGGTGTTTACATTGAGGCACTATTGACCTATACAATTCACATATGTTAAGTGAAGGCAATTCCATCTCCTTGAAGCTCCAAAGCTGAGATGCTTGATGCTCATTGCCAGTGGTTGTACTTTTTTTTATCAATATGGTCTGTTTTTTTCTTAAGTCTCTGTCATAAAACTGTATGAACAGGGTAGTGTTTACATTGAAGCACTATTCACATATGTTAAGTGAAGGCAATTCCATCTCCTTGAAGCTCCAAAGCTGAGATGCTTTTTCCTTGGTAATAATTCCTCTATCCTATATCAAGCATTGTGGTTTGGATTTTGCTGTCAGTTCTCAGATGTTTCAGAGCCAACTTCTATCAATTTATCTAGTTTTAGAGTAAAGACTTTGTATGTGCAAACCTTTCCTTTTGGCATTGTTACAGTTTTAAACATTTAACCTGTGAATTGTGCATGTTAAAAAATTGACGCTATAGAAAACATCATAGCTGGCAGCAAAAGTGTAACCACATCATTCAACTTTAGATAAGGGGCGTATTTAAGTTGCAACAATGAAAATCAACTTTAGGTCAAGGAACGTTGTTAGTAATAGGATTTCATTGATTTCTTCTATGTCGAAGCTTAAATTATGTATAATTTCCAATTTAAGTGAATGATTATCGATTGCTAGGTTTCAACTCCCACTACCACTGCTATATATCAGAAAAAGGGATGTACTCTTTGTGTGCACATTCTCTTCTGTACTGTGATATATTATGTTCCACCAAATGACAATGAGGTGTAGTCGTGTAGCTCTACTTTCCAGCACTGAAAAGTTCAATACCAGTAGTTTTTGAGGATCTGGGCCTGAACAAATAATGGATACTTGCCAGAGCCGATAAAAATGTCCATATTTTCTCTATTGGCATATTTATACCCCCTCCGTCTGAAAAAAAATTGGGTTCAATTTGACCTGGCACAGAGTTTTAGATGAGATTATAGAACAAAAAAAAGGAAATTCTCTTTTAGGAAATGAAGTCATAACTTCCCAGAAAGAAACTGATAAATTTGGGATAGAGGGAGTATTTTTAAAAGCAAACCATTTGTGTAATGATGATAGAACCTAGGCAAGGAAATAGGCAAAGTAGATGTAGGACATCGGTATTGTTGTCTACAATTGGAAAATTTTCATACCATCTCATTTACTCAATACAGTGAGACCAGAATTCTATGAGTTTGATCAAAATACAATGGGTAGGTTTTGATTTGGAAGAACACGAGAAAACTTGTTCTGCTTTCTGACTCATTGAAGCTAGCACATTAACTTTTGGTTGCTGTGTTGCAAACTTCTCCTGAAAGTTTTATGTGTCTGGTGGAAATACTAGTTTATGGTGGAGCTTGTGGGCAATGAACTGTTGCAACAGCCAATAATTTTTACTGAGTTTTCTCCAGATAACCTGTTGATCTTCGATTTTTTTTTCTTTGTATACCAAGATTTTGAAAATATTTGAACTATTTGCCCAATTATTTTGTGCCATTCGGCTGCAGGGTGGAGACTTATATTTTCTTATATCCACTCACAAGAAATCTTGTTTTTTTGATTGATGTATCTATTTTGCTATGCACCATGTAGTAATCCTTTCTTTGAGGGTATCTGCCAAGAACAGAGTTAACCCTCAGTACACTGCATGTTTTTGGTCCTCTGAATTTCCAATGTTAACTTATTTTCTGCAGTTCATGGCGGCTGATATGGATGACTACGAGTCAGATGGGAAAGTTGGATACAGCAATTACTCTGAAGATATGTACCCTGGTGAAGATGGCCAGCTTTCATGGTTCAATGCTGGTGTAAGGGTCGGTGTGGGAATAGGGCTTGGGATGTGCCTTGGCGTTGGCATTGGTGTTGGCCTGCTTATGCGATCATATCAAGCTACAACTAGGAGTTTCAGGAGGAGGTTTTTCTAATTTCTCCATTCACACTGAGGAAAATAGTGATGGGTATCATGTTTCAGATGGAAGTATACTTCCTTCGGGATTGCTAACCTAGAGACACCAAAACGCAGCTGAGGAAGTGAAAAACACATAATATAGCTACTCAAATGTGGCATATCATCAGGTGCTATGCAAATTGTGTTTCTGGTAAAGATGCTGTTTTGATCTATGCTGCCAAGTTCTTCCATCGTGTGCCACCGGAAGTGTTCATGTAGCAGTGTTAAATGTTAAATATTGGGCCTGGTGTGCCATAAGGGGATGCTGGGTTCATGTGTGGATGGTCTGTTAATGTGATCTGTATCTTAGTGCTTGGTCCTTCGTAGATATATATTCTGTTTGACGAAGTCTTTTGGATGGATCATTTTTGTGGAGTTATTTTTTTATTCCTTTTTCCATGTCCCGTTTAGACGTTTTAGCCATTTTTTGTTCTTTTTTGACTGTCCAACTAAATAGCCATGGTGGATAGAAGAAATCGCTGTTTTGTAATAATACATTGTTGTAGAGTTCTATTACATCAATGTCGTCATGTTGTTTGAGATCAGAGATTTTGCTTAAATTCGAGTTCATTTGATGGATGAAGCCTTTTTATTTTTGAATAACCATATTCCAATGGTACATTAGTTTGAGGAACGTTTTTGTTTTCTAGTACTACTTTTGTTCAATTAAGGAATGAGATAAAGAGGATGCTATTCTTAGGAGGTCTGAAACTCGAAATTCGTGTTCTTATATTTATTTAGAATTTCAAAACCTCCTAAAGATCATTGGTGTATTTTTTAAGAATTGCAAGACCTCTTAATATTACACCAAATAGGAATTAACAGTTGCTGTAAAAAATATTAAAAGACAAAACGACTAGCTTATGCAATCTTCTAATGGTGGTCAGGTCTACCACTCTGCGGCAGTATCATCTTCCATGTCTCTTCAAAAGGATGGAAAAAAAAAGAAAAGAAAACTATCATATTTCATTTCCATGTCTCAAAATATTTTCACCCATGCAATTAAACTGTGAATAAAATTTGTGAGAAAATGTTAATAACATCTTATTTCGCTCAAATTTTATGCATTAAAAATTGTGTATGAAAGAATGATAGGTACATATATGCAACAAATCCCCTTTGATGCCAACTTTAAGTAGGGTTATAATATATAACTGAAGGTAATTTGGAAAAAATCAGTATTAGCTTTTGAGATCGGATTTTGATCGAGGTTTAAGGTCCGATGAACCATGAAATGATATTTAAGTTTGGATGATCTACAATCGAACATAACGAGTGGGATGGTTTTCAATTATAACATTTCACAACCTAAATTAGTTCGAGATTTAAGGTTTAAAAGATCAAATAAGAGGTTAAATCTAAAATATCAGTTCTCCTTAAGTCAACTATTTATAGATGGTGAGGTATAGGTGTGAATTAAGTCAAGGTCTTCAATAGTTAGGATCTCAGGTCAGGTCCGATTAGAACACCGAGTTGTGTTCGGATTCACGCAAAAAAAAAAAATGAATTTTGACATATTTGGTCATTTTAACTATTTTACATAGGTAAAATGATAAAAACAATGCTTTGCCCTCTTATCACAAGTAATCATTATAAATAAAATTATTATTTTAATTTGTAATACTTAAATTTGACTATTTACAATTTAATATTAAATTAAATAAAATTAATTGAGTTAAACACAAATCGAATTTAAATAAAATTAATATTTTGTTATATCATTTTTAGTTAGCATATTGACTGAATTTCGTTGATTATAAAAAAAGAAATTTTCAAGTTGGTTTTATAAATTTCCATTCAATCTCCAAGTTTTAAAGATAAGAACATCAAATAGCATAATCAAACTTAAGCATTCTAAAACAAAATATACAAATAGATTTTGAGTCGAATTTCAAATAAAATGATTTGATTTTCAACTGTATTATAAATCAAGTGTCTTTTTTGTTTTATCCATATGTAATTTATTTTTCTATGTGATAATAGTATAATACAAATACTAATTTATAATGAGGGGAAAATATAAATCTGAAAAAAAAAATGTGAAAATCATTCTTGTGGATCTCAAGGACATAAATGTAATTTTACCCTCTCCACATTTATTCCTTTTGTATTTTTATTCTTCTACTGCTCACAAACAGTCTCTCCTTCAAACACACTCACACAAATCGATCTAAAGTGGAAACAGACTTGAATTAATTCCCCCAGGTAATTCCGTCTTTTCAATTCTATTTTCCGGTTTAATTTCTATTTTCCTCTGTTAGAATTTCTAATTTTTCTGCGGTATCGATCTTGATTAATTGCTGTTTATTCGCTTTTTCTGTTTTCTAGCTCTCCTGATAAATTGTTTGCATGTTTGTGCGTTAATGCGATTCACATGGCCACGAAAATTGATTCAGTAATCTATATTGAGATCTCTCAGGATCTAGGCTGATGAGGATTAAATGAAATGTATGGCAAAAAATTCGAGATTTATTTGACACAATTGTTGTTGGATCATATAGTTGAAGTTTATAGATCACTTGTTTTATTTTGATGGTTTGATCTTCTGTGGTTGGCTTATGATTGTTTGAAATATATTAGAGGTTTTTTGATTTAGTCAATGCTATTGCATGAATGGTATTGCATTCCTGAATAGTAGGACATGTTTGATTGCTGAAGTGTTGTAAATTTGTTATTGTTTTGGTGTGGGTTCGAAGTTGAAATTCTGACACTTATTTCATGACTTAATTTTTTCAATCTAGAGTTGAAATTGCGACAATTTTCTTTGAAATATTGATATATTAAGTAGTGCACTTCCATGTCAGGATGTAATAGATATTTTGAGTCTTTGAAGACTATTTTGATTTCAGCAAATGAACCTTGAAGATGTTAAAAGGAAGCTGATGTATTGAGAATGTTAAGATGGGGTTTATGTGCATAAAAAACATTATGTGCTCGTGTGCTAAAGGGTAGTAAAGTACCATTAGTCAAGTGACACTAAGAACGAGTTATTAGAAATTTCCTAACCTTTTTTGCAGTTTTCAATACAATAGCTTAAGGGATTGAATATTAGTCCCCTTGTGCTGCATTGATACCATACAATTCGAGAGAGAGTCCTGTTTGACTATAGGCCCAAAAGATTCAATCTAAATGCATATTCTTGCATCAACTCTTCTTTGATCAAACTAAGATTTGGAAACTCATCTAACTTTTGTGATCCTCAAGCTTTGTGGATTAACAATTATGGAAAAGCTGGAACTGCTTTGGTGGTATGAATATGATATATTTACTCTGCTTGTCTTGTGTTTCTCTTGCAGAAATAGTCAAATTGTGAAAATTGTTATTTCTTTCTATCTTCGAGTAGTGCATTTTTTCAAAAATAAGTTGTCCCATGAAACCATTGATTAAATTGGTGATTCGTGTCTAGTCCAGGTGTTCTTTTTAGAGTACTTGTGGCAAGAATATGTCAAGCACTGAGGAAGTCACAGAACAAACAGAAGTTGTTATGGAGGACGCTGACAAGTCCTTGCCATCAAGACAGCAGGAAGTTGTGTTCAGTTCATGTTCTTTTTGGGTATTGTTTAAATGTATTCCTGTCAGTTCTAAATAGATTCATTATGTGTTTTGGTGCAGGAGGAAGCTGTTAAGAAGAAATATGGAGGAATAATGCCCAAGAAACCACCACTGATTTCTAAGGTATTGATTACCTTCTCGCGTGCTTTTGACATGTATCCTGAGGATTCTTTCTAAAATGGTTCCATTTGACGTCAGGATCACGAACGTGCCTATTTTGACTCTGCTGATTGGGCTTTGGGAAAGGTAATCCTTTTTGGTATTTGCACCATTTTTTGCATTCTTGAAGCTTGTGATACTGATATAAAAGTGATTTGTGAATTTAGTTAACATTCATGTTTATGACCACAGCAAGGTGTAGAGAAGCCCAAAGGACCACTTGAGGCTCTCCGGCCAAAGTTACAGGTAATTGTACGTCCTTTTCTTTTTGGGTGCAGTTAATTACATGAATCATCTACATTTTTAAAGGTATTTTTGTGAATCTATCATGGCTTTCCCGTCCATGTTAGCTAGTTTCTGCTGCTATTACTTCTGGTGCACTTAGAAGGGGAATATGGCAAAAAGGAAGCCAGTAATAACTGATATGTAAGGATATATTAATAGCTCACTCCAAGATATTTATTTTATTCTTAATATGATAGAGAAGGTTTTTGGAATATCAATGTCATGGTAAGGATCTCTTTTCTTTCCGCGATCACCTTTTTTTTTTTAATTGCGAATGGGATGCTATAAGACCCCGTTTCCCGTGCTCATGGCTTAGGATTCCCTATGAGTGGACTAGTGCATGGTTTATTCTACTTTTCAGGTTTTTTCTGCAAGAATTGTTGCTAGCGGGACTAGTTATGTTCTTTATCACATTTTGGTGGAAGATTTTGGGAAATTTGAATCACACTGGAGGTTGTGTTGGAATTAATGATGTCACAAACCAATTTTCACAATCTAATCAGTTTATAGAATAAATGAAACATTTGTGTCCCTGTCTCCAGCCTCATTGCTCCTTGGACGTCTATGATTCAAAAAGTGAAGTCATCAATATTTACAGTATTCTCAGTACCAATGGCGGTGCCGGGGAGGGGGGGGGGTGGCTGGGTGCAGCCACCCCCCTCCCCTCAATTTTTTATATTTACAATTTTAATATGTAAATTTTAGTAAATTTAAAAATTTGCCCCCTCTCGAATAATTAAATTATTCCAGCCGCCCCCTCGAATTTTCATAATCCTATTTCGAATATATAAATTTAATAAATTTAGAGATGTTCTAAAATTATTTTTAAACTTTATTTTTTCAAAAAAATTAGGTAATGAAATTTATTATTGATACAAAGTTTTAAAAGGTATGTGTACTAATTTTCAAAATTTATTATGATTTCGTTTCTAAAAATATGGATATTTTAGTAAAAAAATACTTCTTATTGTGGTTTTTTTATTTTATTTTTTAGTTTTTAACTTATTTGATTCCACTTTTGTTGCTTATTATTTGAGGTTATACTAATTTTTATTTCGCAAAAAATCATAAGTGTAGGTTTTTCATGATATAAAAATTATTTGATTTGATTAATAGTTATGATATAATGTTCAAATTCTTGTAAATTCATTTTTATTTTGTGTTGGATTGAATTAGAATTGATTAACATTTTCGTTTAGAAGTTAGTTTTTGTTTAAATACTTATGCAAATATAATAAATATAAAATATTTATGTATAAGTATAACATATTATATTATATTTACATTTTAGTTTCTAATAATTAGTTAAGAAAAAAATTCCAATAAGAAAATAATTTTATATATAAAAAAATTATAATTTGACAATCGAATCTCGCTCCCGTATACTAAAATTCTGGCTCCTGAGCACTAAAGTGGGGAAATTAACAGCGTTATGATATTTTATGCTGCGATGTTATTTCATGTTTCTTCAGAAAATTGCATTGGCACTTTATGCATTTGTTTTTTCTCTTTTGCCTCTGTGCTGACACATTCTTCTCTTTTATATTTGTTGTTCTAGCCAACACAACAGCAAACACGGTACCGCAAATCTCCTTATGCACCATCAGAAGGTGAAGGTATGCATGATTTGTTAAATTTCTAAAGAGAAACACGTTGAAATTCTCAATTTATTTTGCTTAGAATTGCATCAGTTGTATTATTAATTTGTTTCTGTATTTTGATTTTCCCTGGGAAAAAGTTATCTGTAAGAAATATTTATGGTATAGGATGACTTTGAAGTTTGAACTGTATTCTCTCTCTCAAATAGCAGTTCTTGCGGAATTAGCATAGGATTGTTATTTTCCAGAGGTGGTTAACTAAATCTTGTATCTATATGTAGACGGAACTACTGCACCATCAGAAGATGCGACTACAAATGAATGAGAAGCAGCTGTTGATCCTTAGTTCCTCCAACAGTACCTGCATCACAACTATTAGTGAATTAAATTTCTGCTAAAATAAAATTTGAAAGAATATTCTAATGCCTGCTTAAGGGAAGAATGCATCTACATGTACTTGCTGCTGTAATTCAATTCCCCAGATCGAGAGGTCTTCCTGATCTATTCCTGTTGTAGACTATTTACTTACTGTCCAGTCGCCAATGAGTTTACAATTGAGATCTCGGACATATATTTGGGACCCCAAATCATTCATATTATCGACTTTTATGGCCTCTATTTTTGTTTCCTTCAATGTTAATCTATTACTCACACTCAGAATGAACCTACCGGCACAAGTCTGGATTTCCTTGAAATTTCTTACTTCTCTTCCACTGTTTCCTCTCAGATTATATTGTTTAGCTATTTCCTCCTTGCGCTTTTTCTTTCAATATACTTTTGTTTGTGTGTGCATGTGCTCAAATGGGTGCCCCCGGCTGTGTTTTCCAGTCTAAAGATCTCCGTTGCTTTGAGAATCTGCGCATGAGAGCAATGGAAATGCCTTCATACATAAATGTTCTGAATTTGCTTTTGCTCTGTTTGGATCTTGAAGTTATTTTTCAGGGGAAAAAACCAATGCAATTGAATTTGCAAGCATGTAAGCAGTGAATCTCAAAATGTATGAACATGTTGATGTTTTCTTCACTTTTCTTGTTTCAGGTAATATTATGTGCTTCTATTGTACTTGTCTATTTAAAGGGCCACCCTTGGAAGTTTAAGATAAAAGTTTTGACTCATGTTACTCATTAGGAAGAGATATCTTGGAGTTAAAGCCACCAAAATCATAGGATGTGGTAGAATTTCACTTGCCTAAAGGTTGGTTGATGCAAAATGTGACCACCCATAATGTTGGTTGATATTGTTAATTATCCAGTCACATTTTGAAACTTTTGAAGATTAGTATTTATATTTTTTGCAAGTGAAGAAAGTACCAAGAAAATCAATTTTCATTGTTTTGATCAGGTATGGAGCCAGGGGGCACCGTAGTAAGATTTTAACTACATAAAATCATGGGTTTATCATATAATTTTATAAGATTTTAAAGTTTTATCCCTCTATATATGATAATATTTTCTTTAAAATGATTGAAAATATTTCTTTGCTATTGGCTTTGAAAAAAAATTCAATCTCTTCTCCAAAGCTTAGAATTTCCGGCTTTGTCCTGATTTTGGTCTTTATATTTTCACTTCACCACATGTTAAATTCAAACAGATTGCTATAGCGCTATTTTGGTTGAGCAATGATTCAATCAACAAACGAGCTATGATTCAATCAACGAATGAGCTAGCACAATATTGAATAAATGTAAGACTAAATTTTTTCTAATTTCACAATAATTATCCTGTATATTGAGTACATATTACTCTTGCCTATTAAAATTATTACTAAATATTAGGTATCAATCAACCGTGTCACTGATTATTACCAAAATCTACCTACAAGACTTTGAACCAAATATAAATCTGAAGTCTTAATAATATTCTGTAATTAAGAGGTTTTGAATTCAAATTTTATAAAAAATATATATAGATATTAATTTACTTTTATAAATAACATATTCTAAATAGTAATATGTTTTGATCTCCATCGAATTGATCATTTTATTAATCTTTAGTATATTAATATGTTGAATTATGTAACTGATCAATTACTTAAAAAACAAGATCCAATTTCACCAATCTCATCTCTTGGCTAGCCCTTGTCATTCTTATTCGTATTCTAATTCTAATTCTAATTTAAATTCAAACCAAACACAAAAGTATAAATCAAGAATATTCCCACAAAAGATATGGGACTTAACTGGAAATAAACAAATGTCCAAGGACATTCACAGGTCAAAAAACACTAAATCACACACAGTAAAGGGGAAAAAAACACACACACATTGAGAGGTAAGTAGAGTAGGGTCTTCCTTTTCACTCCGCCCTCTTCCAAAACCACTGGAGCTCTCATCTATAAATACTTGGAACTACTCATTTCCAAAACCTTCACATAAATCACAAGCACAGTATGCTTCTCCTTCTTCACCTATAAGCACGAAAATCACACGTTCGATTGCGTGTTAGTGTGTGAAAATTCTGCAGAGATTTACAGTGAGTGAGGGAGATCTCTTGCAGCAATGCCTCCACGTAACAGCGCTGCTCCTCAATCTCATCCCCTACCTCTAGTCGTAACGCTCAATTGCATTGAAGACGCAGTGCTAGAGCAGGAATGCCTGTCCGGCGTGGCGCAAGTAGAGCACGTGCCGCTGAGCCGGCTGGCGGAGTCGCGGGTTGAGTCGGCGGCGGCGGTTCTTCTCCACTCGCTCTCGTTCCTCCCACGCGCCGCGCAGCGCCGGCTCCGCCCCTGGCAGCTGATCCTATGCCTCGGATCCTCCGACCGCGCCGTCGACTCGGCTCTCGCAGCCGACCTTGGGTTGAACCGGCTGATCCACGTCGACGTGAGCCGAGCAGAGGAGGTGGCGGATACTGTGATGGCGCTTATTTTGGGGCTACTTAGGCGTACGCATCTGCTCTCAAGACACGCACTCTCGGCTTCTGGATGGCTCGGCTCAGTGCAGCCGCTCTGCCGTGGAATGCGCCGATGCCGTGGATTGGTGTTGGGGATTGTAGGTAGATCTGCCTCTGCGACGTCGTTGGCTAATAGGAGCTTGGCGTTTAAGATGAGTGTGTTGTATTTTGATGTGCAAGAGGTATGCTAAATACGTGAATCTTAAGAAAAATAATTGATGCTGCAGTTTAGGAAAGTGTCTTTTTTCGTGCTGATGGGTCATATATTTGTGCTTTGTAAAAATTACTGTTCCAGTTCGTCAAAATTGTGAAGTAGGCTCTGTTGTACAGATTGTGGAAGTTTCTTATTCGTGCTGAAAATTATGTGTTATTTACGGTTTTTCTGTTTGTGGAAATTGTCAATTTGTGTGTTATTAGTCCTTAATGTTCTACTAGTGGTTTAGGTCACTGAACTATGATGTTATTAGGTCTTTCTTGTTTTTTCAATCTACTTTTGATAATGTTTTATGATTCTTTTCTTAATAATGTATATCTGCCTGCAGATTTTATGAGCTGAAAAATTATATGTTCTATAATTGTGCTTTCGGTGTAATTACTCATTTGATTCATTGATATAGTTGTGCGACTATCAGTAGTATGTAATGCTTTAATCATGGTTTTGGTTGCTAGAACATGAAATTAGTATGATCTTTGTTTTGTTTCCTTTTTTTGTCTACTTGATAAGTTTCTGTGAATTCTTATTGGTAAGTCACTTTGTGATCATGTTTGTGATGAGTTGGCTGATTTTTTTACACCAAGTTTGATATGCAAGTAGCATTGGTCTCTTTGGAGTGCATAGTTTTCTACTATTTCTTTTTTATGGTAAGTTGTGAATAGATTGGACTTTGTGATATGAATTTGTAGAAATCGAGATTCTTTAATGTTTACAAGCAAATTTATGCTATTATGTATGTTGATTTTATTTTTGAAATTAAGTTTTCTGTCCTTATATCTGTAGGGAAATGGTAAAGTAAGTAAATCTTCCTTAAGATTCCCAGCTGCAGCCAGAAGAATGGATACACTTAATGACTTGCTTGCTGCAAGTGACCTCATATCGCTGCACTGTGCTCTGACTAATGACACGATTCAAATTATCAATGCAGATTGTTTGCAGCATATAAAGCCTGGTAAATTATTTAATAGTTGTTCTTGAGGATTTTCAGTGCTTGGTTTTTCGGACCATCTCTCTCATGAGGTGATACTTCTGTAAAGGGGCATTTCTTGTAAATACTGGGAGCAGCCAGCTGCTGGATGATTGTGCTGTGAAACAACTTTTGATTGACGACACGCTTGCAGGATGTGCCCTGGATGGTGCTGAAGGGCCACAATGGATGGAAGCATGGGTATGATGAATAGTCTTAGGGTATGAATGCATTATAGAAGTGTAGTTCAGAAGTTTGCTTCTTCTTTTCTGATGAAGTTGTGTCATGAAATTACATGACTCTTTGCTTGATCGCTTGCTATTAGGATGTAACTTCCCTTTCTTTTGAAGGTTTCTACTCCCTCTTCTTTTATGTGTTTTTCTTTTTTTAGTGGGTGGGACTTTGTTCTGCCCTTTGGTTTTTTAGAATCTGTCATAATGATTAACACGGAAAATGCTCTTTCCTCTAAGAAAAGCCAACGCTATCCTCATTTTGCATCATTGAAATTGTTGTTGACTTTAATGTGATTCAGTCATGTCTGCTTTGAGCAAATAATACCTCTTGCTGCACTTAATGAACTACCCCTACTTGTGGCATTTTTGCCCTGAAATTTGGAGCGAAATTACACGGGTGCAAAAAACATGAACGAATAAATTTATACATTTTTTTTTTCCTGCAGTATTATTTTGTGAGCAGTCTGAAATCACATCATACAGAAATCATCTTAAAAGTTCACAGTATAGCAAGGCTTAATGTAATATCTCTGTAGCATTTTGTGGGTTGCAGGTTAAATTTAAAGGCCTTTGTACTCTTTTAAAGAAATTAGCAATATAAATTTAGTTTCTTCAGTTGTAATGTAATAGCTGTATATCATAAGACTTATGTATACAAAGCTATGTGAAATTAGTCATTGAATTTGTAGTATGTCGAGCTCACTGCTGTAGCATGAACATTTTCTCCAAGGGGAGAGTATCTGTTACAGGATGGCTAATCAAAACAGTAAGTTGTATTGTATGTTATGGGTTTAAAAGTAAGATATTGATTGCAAAATAGTGTGATGGAGCTAACATGCATGGAGCATTTGTTCATCTTGGAGGAGACTATTGCATGTCCTCTGTCGATTCAGCTTATTTTAGCTGTTCTTGTACTTAACAAGTGTAGCAACGCCTGAAAACAGAGAGCTAGCTTAATGCAGTTGTCTTACTTTTTTGCACATGTGCATACTCCATTTTTAGAAGGTTCTGATAGGAACTTATGAATAGTGACAAAGTTAAAAAGCATAAAAGACATGCTCAAAACTCTTTTCTGCTCATATCGTGCCTAACAGTGTACGTAGGAACATATTAGTTAAAGATTTGTGGAAACACTCAAACAGACATTATAAGTGTATTATTTTTCTAAATTAGATATAATTGTATGGGTTCCATAGTCAACTGAGATTATACTGTAATTGCTACAAAAGGATTTTGTAGATTTTGACATTTCTCAGGAATAGCATTGCCTTTCTCGTTCCTTTTACTAAAATGATAGTATTTTGACCTGATTTCAGCTTAGGGAGATGCCCAATGTTCTGATACTTCCTCGGAGTGCAGACTACAGTGAAGAAGTATGGATGGAGATAAGGGAAAAGGCGATTTCCATACTACAGCAATTCTTCATTGATAATGTCATCCCAAAGACTGCTGTGTCTGACGAGGAAGAAGAGGAGGAAAGAGAGGTGGGATATGAGGACGAACAGAGTCGCACACTAGACAATGAAACTTCATTCCAAGGTTCAGTTGGTGATAGACTGACTGAAGATATTCAGCTAGTGGCTGAAAGCTCCCAGAAAAAGGTCTTAAATCAGTCAAAAGAAACTTCATCTCAAAATCAAGGTTCTGTTTTGTCTCAAAGTACTTCAAATAGATCTGAAATAAAGCGAAGCAGATCAAGTAAGAAGGCTAAAAAGAGGCATGGTCGCCAAAAATCTCAGAATAAAGCAGATGATGCTTTGACTTTTGAAAAAGAGAGTACTTCATACAGAGAAGATGATGCTACTATGAGTGGCACAGATCAAGTGTTGAGTTCTAGTTCACGTTTTGCTTCTCCTGAAGATTCAAGGAACAGGAAAACACCAGTTGACTCAAAAGGAGAATTACCTCCAGAGCTGCTCTTAAAATCAAGCATAGAACTTAGTAAAAAATCAGGTGAACTGCTGAAAGATGGCTATATTATAGCTTTACATGCAAGAGATCGTCCTGCACTTCATGTCTCAAGGCAAAGAGTTCAAGGGGGTGGTTGGTTCCTCGACACATTGTCTAATGTAACAAAAAGAGATCCTGCAGCACAGTTCCTGGTTGTATTTAGAAGCAAGGTGTGTAGATGAGAAGTTTAATATTGTTTTGACTATGTCTGCCATTCTGCTTCTTTCATTGGCTTGTGGAGGTACTTTAGCAAAAAGAAAAATGTCTGCATGAAACTAGAGCAAGTCCAAGGATAATAACTGTTGAGAGAATGAAATCAAGATAGCTAATTGATTTCTTTTGTTGCTGTGTTTTGCAGGATACGATTGGTTTTAGATCATTTACTGCTGGAGGAAAGTTATTGCAGGTATGGCTTACAATCAAGTTGTGATATGTCTTTCATTATTTTTTTATGAGGTTGTTAATTTTGAAGTGAAAGGATTAAAGAGAGAGAAAGAAATATAAAATGCAGCTAATGCTACGGCTAGTAGTTCATGTTGTTGCTTATGAGTTGTTGATTAGGGGTCTGGTATGGTTTTTAATGAAGCTTCATGTGAACTTTTTTACATATGTGATCTCATTATAATGAAATTTGATGTTTTAACTTTCCGCTATGACTTGTTCTCTCAATTGTTAATGAAAATAGGCCCAATAATTATATGATTGAGCATTGTGGTTGTTTTCATTTTCTGATTTGGATGTATGAGAAATTTTCTCACATTAAGTATTAAGTGCCTCCTGGTATCATACAAATGAGATTTATTTTCTCTGTTCCCTTTGTGAAAGACACTCTGAATCGTTTATCACATTGCTTTGTGTTTTGAATATTTCATATAGCAAATGGCTGTCGTTGCTTGAGATATTTCTTGGCAAAAGGTTTAGGTAAGTATGTAGAATTTCTGTTGTCTGAGCTTTCACTTTGACTTTACAGATAAATAGGAGGATGGAATTTGTATTCGCTAGTCATAGTTTTGATGTTTGGGAGAGTTGGACATTTGAAGGTTCTTTGGAAGAGTGCAGGCTGGTGAATTGCAGAAATCCTCTGGTAAGCTCATTTTTACTTTGCTCGGTATGGTTTGATTCATCAATTGTTGCTACATAGAGCCCTGAATTAGTGATGTTGCCATAATTGCAAAGATCACACACAGGGATATATAGTGAGCTAATTGAGAAGGCTTATTGTTTGAAAGGTTTTCCCTTAATCCTAGAAGCAATGTTGAAATTTGCAAATGAGGGAATCTGATCTAGTTGAGCATCTATGACCATAAGAAATACAATTTCATGAAGTAGTGAAAACGCCTTTCGGGTACTTGCCAATTTGAGCCAGTTCATTACGCCTGAACTGTCACCTAAGAATCAATAGTATAATTTGCCTTTTCCCTTTCTTTCTCCTTTTTCTGTATCATTTGATTGTGTGGAAGCACAGCTTTCTTCATTTTCTCATAGTGGTGTCAATCAAAGTGGTGTCATGAGAAGGATATCTTTGTATTTTCTCATACCCTTTATTTATTTTTTCGTTGGGTGGATTTCATTTTTGGGAGGGGGAAGGGGGTGGCTCAGGTGTCAAGATATAAAAAATGCGCGCTTCTGCAGATGGGTGCATTCGTATCTGCCTGCTGCAGTCTCATGGATGTTGATTGAGTCTTTGAGCTATTATCCTCTCTCTTTCTCTCTCCACACACTAATATAAGTTCCAATCTCCTCCATCTGCAGGCTGTGTTGGATGTACGCATTGAGATTGTTGCAGCTCTAGGTGAAGATGGTGTTACTCGCTGGCTTGATTAGGTAGCTGGAGCCAGACACTTAAAAAGATATTTAACACATGTGCATGACAATTTGTTTTCACTGAGGATTGTGTTGTCTGCCAAGAGCTCTTAATTTGTAAAGAATTCTATTTTCACACTGGAATCATGGATGTATGCTTTTTGTATTTGCTTACTGATCTCCTTAAGATAATATTGTTGTAGTTGAGAGATATGCCTATTGTAATTGAAAATTCAGGTTATTTGCTTGCTTATTTTAATTATCAAGTATCTCCCTATTCTTCCATTTTTATGTGGGAAATTCTGGCTTTTCTTTCCCATCTTTTTCATCTGTGAAAACTCTTGCCATTTTCTTTTTCCTATTTTTTTTTTTTTTTTTTTTTGTGTGTGTGTGTGTGATATGGTCATATGGGGGTAGGTGTGGGGGTGGGGTGGCTTTACACTTTACAGGCAAAAACCTCTCTCTCATGTGAGTTTGTGTCCCAAAATCTCTTGCAATGGAAGCAAGGAAACGGGTAATGATTGCTGCCTAATCTGAACACGACTAATTTTCGATCTGAGATCACTTCAAGTAGACTCAAGGATTATTGCTATACCATTTTGATTAGCAAATGTTTGTACATGTATTATTAATTAAATTGAATTTGCAATCTTGTGACACAATTTGCACTGAAAAAAGACCTTTGTATTGCGTTCAAAACTACAAGCCATCTTCGTTACTTAAATAGTTTTCAGACCAGCAAAAACTTAATAGTAATCAACTTGACATTGATTTCTTGTATTTCACTCGCATGTTTTATTTTAAGTTAAGGTTCTTGAATAGACAGAGAATATGTTCTGTGAAGTCAAAGGAAGATTAGCATAAACATAGTAGTGATAGAGAAGAATCAATTAATACTATTTGAATGTCTGGGACCTCATAGCTAAAGCAACTTAACACTCCAGAAAATAATTGGCCTGCTTTAGTCACTACTAGGCTTAGGAATGACAGAAGGATTAGAGGAACAACTCTTGTATGATTGTAAGAATATTACCAACTTATTCTTAATATAATTGCATTCCACCCTCACCTTTATCTCAATGCTGACCGAATATTCATAATCCCATATCATTGTGTTTTCAACTCTATGAGAGAGAGAGAGAGAGAGAGAGAGAGAGAGAGAGAGAGAGATTAGTAAAAATGCATTGAGATTTAAATCTTCACAACAAAAATTGGAATAATTATTTTATATGAAATAAACTCCTAAAAAATTAGTGGACAACAACTCATTTACACTTTGTGTTGCATCTCAATATAGTAACATGTGTGAACAGAAACAGCTAAAAACATGTTTGCTTATCTCAAATTTCATGCACGGACAATTATTGAAATTTTACGTCCCATAATATAGAAGAATCTAAACCTCATTAGTTGAACTATAAAAAAATATATATATATATAATTTTCCTTCAATTTTAGGTCCTAAAAAAAGAAAAAAAAAAAAGAATTCAAAATTATTAGTCAAAGTCTTGAGTGAAAAAGTCCAAAGCATAACTACCTTGACGAGAAACAACTTTTACCGGCAAAAAAAGCATAAACACCTCCAACCATCCAAACCCACACTGACACCTCATCGACCCAAATTTAACAACCCATCACCCATCTCCCGCCACGTGTGCGGTCAGATCTCCTTCTCCCCCCTCCCACACAAAGTCGGTTATTTTAAACCTCCACAGCTCTCATTTCTCGTCTCCTCTCTCTCTCTCACCAAAAGGCCAAAACCACACAGAAAACCCCTCAGAAATTTCTAGAAACCGAAATTCAGTTCGAAGAGCCGAAATATAATATTGTTTTTCCTTCTTATTTCTTTTCTGTTTCTATTTGTTTTTGGTTTGTTTAATTTTTTTTTGGATTTGAGGTGTTGGGTTTTGAAGAATTGATCATAAATGGTGTCTGTGTATCCGAATCCACCACCGGATCAAGATTTTTCACATTTTTACGGTTGTTATATGGGTGGGGATCCGATGAAAGTTCCGGGGATGAATAGAAGTGATAATAATCTGCTTCAAACGGCGCCGGTTGGGATTGTGGGTTCGGGTGTGGATGATCCTAATAAGAAGATCCGAAAGCCGTACACCATTACTAAGTCTAGAGAGAGCTGGAGCGAGCAGGAGCATGACAAATTTCTTGAAGCCCTTCACTTGTGAGTGTTCTGTCTGTGTATGTCTTATGTATATATTTGAATGAGTAATAGATTTTCTTTTTTTAGATATTTGGCTTTGACATGTGGAATTTATGTGATTTTTATACTTTTTTCTGGATTTTTTTAAAAAAAATTCCCTGAGCGGGAATCAGTACTGAATAAAGAAAATTTTGGTAAAAAATCAAGCTTATGAACTGTTTGATCTTTGAAAAATATGGGGTTTGATTATGTTTTCTTCATTTTTTTATATCGTGGAGATTATTTGTGTAATTAATTCATTTGTACTTATTTTGGGTCCTTGATGGTGAGGGAACTTAATAGATTGGAAAATGAATGAAATTTTGAGTTTTGATATAAGATTGTTCTGTGTTGTTAAAAAGGATGCTGACTTCATTTGGAGTCTGATTTTTTCGCTTTCAGATTTGATCGTGACTGGAAAAAGATTGAAGCATTTGTCGGGTCAAAGACGGTTATCCAGGTAATCCTAAGTTGATTTACACTTTTATAATGTGAATGCAAAAAATTGTGGCTTTAAATTTACATCCCAATGCCTGAAGTACTGAACTAGTTCTTCTCATCACATCCGTTAAAGAGGTAATGAATAATCGTTCTGACTTCCTTATTGTATTTATGTTTTAACAGACTCAGGATGTATGGAAAATTTTGTGTCATGGTAGATATGGTCAATTTTGGGCTTTGTAAGAGAGTTCCTGACTGAGGCATGTGGTTATCTCTTCAGTTTCTGTAACGATATTTGCTTTAATTTAACTCCTGTGGTTTCTATTTTCTTGTTCTGATTGTTCTGTAATCTATTTACCATTCCTGTTTTTGTTATGAATCGACTGAATTGTTTTCTTTACCCTCATTTCTCTTTTTCTTCAGTTAGTTGCAAGCTTGCATTTCCATCTGGAGCATTTTATAATTTCCATTTTCATTTATAGGGGAAATTATTTTTGCCAATATTGTACCTCCCTACAAAAATTTGACTAATTTGGTGTGTGGGCATGATGTATGCTGCAAAGTAGTAAAAGGATTTTTGTTAAAATGCTTGTGCATGCTGCATTTGATTTTCCAGAGGCTAAAGAGTATGTTCTGCAGATTCGCAGCCATGCCCAGAAATATTTTCTGAAAGTCCAGAAGAATGGAACAAGTGAACATGTACCTCCCCCACGTCCAAAGAGAAAAGCAGCTCATCCTTATCCACAGAAGGCTCCAAAAAATGGTTGGCAGTCTTTGGTGTTTCTATTCATTTATTTCTCTTTGCTCCAGGACATCTTGTGACATTTAAATCATCTTTTCCTTGTACTTTGCGCCGGCCTATGCAGTTGCGTGTCAAGCCACAGGTCCTTTGCAATCTTCAGCTACTCTACTGGAGTCTGGATATGCTGTGGGGCCTGATTCGCTGTCAATACCTAGAAATCCAATCGGAAGTGTACCTTTGTCTTCTTGGACTTACAATGTTGTGCCAACAGGCTGTTTGTCACATATTTCAAAAGGTACTTTTCTATTTATTTAACATGCTGATCTTCTATTTGCTTTTAAGATGTCACTGGTGAAATGGTTTTGTCGGTGTTTCAGACGATATTGGATTAGCCAGTGTTACCAATAATTATAGCAGCAGCAGCAATGAAAGCACTCCTCGCGTACGGACAACCAATGAGGCACATCGCGAAGTGAAAAGATGCAGCAATACAACAAGAGGTCTGTTTTCTTTCTGTCTCTTGTTTTCTTCTGTTGGTCGGTCAGATCAACCTACTGAGGACAATGTGTACGATCAAAACCCATCATGCTCTGATTTAGTTGGTAGATGTTTGTCGCTGATATTAAGAAATTCCTCTTTTTTTTCTTGGAAACTTTATTGCTTGGTTCTGTATGTATACTTGCCTAGATCTATTTGGTCTATTTACAGCTAATATTATCAGGAGAGGACGACATTATATTTTATGGTTGGAGAATTAGTCTCAGTTTTGAATGAGTGTTATTCTTGTTTATTTGGATAAATGCTGTATCTTCTACTTTTGCCATTAAGGAATTTACTCTGGTTTTGTTGATGCAGTTATGCCAGATTTTGCTCAAGTTTATAGATTCATTGGCAGTGTCTTTGACCCTAGTGCAAGTGATCACTTACAAAGACTTAAAAAGATGGACCCTATAAATGTTGAGACGGTGAGTCAAATTTCTGTCACTGAATTAGTGTTGTGCATATATGCAGGAGCTTTTGCAGTATCAGCAACTGGGTTATGGATAATGACCTGTTCTAATTGAGCTTTAGCCTTTCCAAAAATTCCCTTTAAAAAGTGTAAACTCATCTAATATAAACTCTTCTAATTAGTCTGCCATGATCTGTTGGTCGTGTTGATTGTGGATTCCTAATATCTTGTGGTTATGCTGATGAGTATAATAAGAAGAGGGGGGGAAGAACAATTCTGAATCCACCCATAAAAGTATGAAATCTAACAAACTGTTGCTACAGCAGCTTCACTATGAGCCAATTGTTCCATGCCATTTATTTGATCCAGCAGCTTGCCTACTATGAGTCAACTGCTCCGTGCCATTTTAGTCGAACGCCATTTGAATTGATTCAATTAACTTGACTAGGTAGGAGAAAAGCAGTATATATGTCTTTTGCTGTCTCAGACAGCAAGCAGCACCCAAGTTTCCTTTATATTGGCCTTGACGAGTCTGAGCTTGGGTGGGGAATCTATTCTCTCTCTCTCTCTCTCTCTCTCTCAGACACACGCACACACACACACACACACCCCACACACACAACCACCTACAGCGCGATGCCACACACAATTTGATTGTGGGGTTACTTGAGATGAGGTTGGGATCCTCACTCCTTGCATATACCGAATTGGACCTTTGGCATTGAGGTCCCTGGTAGATTATGTCAATACTTTTGCTTAATTATGTATATTAGCATATTGGTTGCTCGGTAGTTTAAATTATCGAGTAGTGACCTATGATTGATCAGCTTGTCCACCTTTACTGCAGGTGGTGATGTTGATGAAGAATCTCTCAGTCAATTTGGTGAGCCCCGAATTTGAGGATCATGTAAGTTTAACGTTCTCCAATTTTATTTTGTTATTATTCACCGACTACTGTTATTGTAGCAACCAAAATTAGAGAATTTTCGACATACAACTTTCAAGTTGTTTGATTTTACCCCAAACACTGTGAGTGCTTTCAGTCTAACATTGATTTCTTCCTAGTACCATCATGGCTTGAGTGAACAACGTTCCGATTGTTGGATGTGCCAATCTATGCACGAACTTGCCTGATCACTTCATATGATGGTATAGACGTGAACATTATTGGCTGTAGCTCTACTATTTTGACTAATGATTGCTACATGAATTCTCAGCCTTGTCTAACTTTTGGTGTTATATTGCTGGCCATATGGCTCTATCCATAATGTATTTGAATTTACTTTCTTATCTGCACCTTCTTTTTTGCAAAGTTCTTGCTCCAGTATCCTATTGTCCTGGATATAATTCCTAATACTGTTGAATATGAATAGTTAACAAAATCCACCTTGGGTTTCCTTTGGTAACATTGATTTTGCACTAATAATTTGGGGGAAGGTATTTTAGTTGAACACTCGTAGCAGAGCATGCAATTTCAAGCTCAGGTTCTGCATTCCTTTTGCTTGGCAGCATGAGACTATGATTGCAATGTCTATTATGAACTAGATTCTTTCTGTTCTTGAAATGCCATACATTGTAAGAGACGACTCATAATGCAAGTGGTTTCTTGATATAAATTTTTAGTTTCCACTCTGCTTCAACAGAAAAAAGTTTTTGGATTTTGATTGTTATACATTTCTCAATCTCTCTGTTGTTCACGTTATTTAATAATCAAACTTTTATACACTGTAAACAGGATTTGTCGAAGTTTTAAATTTTTTTTGGTCATTTAAGTATCATGTATTGCCAGATGAATGTAGTATTGGGTCATAAAATCGTTGTATTGGAAGTCAGACAAGAGCTTTTGGTTGGAATTTAGCACATAAGCAGAAATTTGGTGATTACTTTATTTGGCTTTCTTGAGACTTGTCTATTGTCTTGCCGGTCGCTTGATATGCACATAAAACTTGACCTTGATATGTCCTAGTTTTGATCTGCAAATTTAAAGGGTCTGAAATTCAATCGAACATGTCACTTTAGTTGCAGATCATAACTTGCCTTTGAATATTTTTATAGTCTTATCATTTCCGTAACTTTTTTTATCTGTTTGATTGTTGACAGAGGAGGTTGCTATCATCATATAATGTTGGCATTGAAAACAATAGCATGGGGAGTAAAATCCTGTCTGCGTGATGTTACGAGGGAAAACAAGTGTGATCTGTGCATTCAGAATGTCATAGCTCATTATTGATGAGCTTTGCTTAAAATTGGGTCCACAGCTGGAAAAGTTTCTGCAGAACTCTTGTTTCAGCTAATGTCTTAAACAGCTCATGATATCTATGGCAACCATGCATGTGTTCGCTTGATCTATACTACAGGCACTTTACTTTGTCGATTTGTCACCTGTATGTACATAACTGAAAGGGTGCGGGATTGGATTGTGTTTTGAGTTCTTGAGGGACGATATATATCTGAAACTATAGCTTGTATAGTTTTGCTAGAGCATCTCGTCTTCATCGTGTGTATATCATGTGGAAGTACTTCCTTGGAAGTTTGTTAGCCAATAAAAGGTTGTGGAGGTTGATAAGGATTTTTGATTCAGTAGTGTGTTTACTTGCTGTAGTAGGACAAGTTGGTACTACTCTCGTGGCAGTTATGTAATCTATCATGTACGGATGCAGGCTCCCTGCCTGGAAACTTCTTATTTTTTTATATGATTTGAGTTGTTCTCATATTCTGTTCCTGTGATTGTTGTTTCACTCGAGAACCTGCTTGGAAACCGTTTAGCTGGGTTCCAAAAATCCTTCCAAGTTTGTTCGTTTTCTTTTTCCCCTCTACGTATTTTTCGACCCTCCACAGAGTAAGTTCTCTGTTTTTTTCGGGTACTCAGATAACCTATGTGGTTCTACAGAGTATAACTTTTTCGTGCACATATTGTTCTAATCTCTACATCGCAAGTAGCATGCTATTCGTACAGCCCTGTGAGGTTCTAGAGAGTACACTAGTAGCTAGAAGCTGCGGGAAACTAGTCAGCTGGTAGTTATATAAATGTTTTACAATCCAGGGGATTTACTAGACAACCAACTCCCACATAACTACATTGACAAGGTCAAAACATGGCCTACCGATTTTTACAAGCAACATAGACCTAATAAGATTTGCTTGAAGTCTACTTTTAAAATTGACGATGAAGAGGTAAGAAGCAGCTTTTTAAGTATACACTCCACAATGTAAAAGGGATAAAAACAAACATACAAACACCTGGGTACGTGTTACTATCTGTGGTCCATATATTTAGCAAGTTTATAATACATGATACGAAATGTCACTGAACACAGACTTAAGTGTCAATTGTTTATCATCATGAGCCTTTTCAATCTTCCAGTTCTAAAAATGGATTAATAAAAAAATCAATGCCGATTAGCGGAAAAGCAGCTGCTGAGCCACACAAATGGAAATATAACAGGAAACAAGTAATAGTGATGGAGAGAAAGAAAGAAGAAAAGAACAGCTGAATTATGACAATCATGCAAATCCACGTCCCAGCCACGCCCCCCCATATTCATTATGATCGCAAGTTACAGAGGAATGAATTCTATATAGATTTAGTCTAAGTGGTATGCCAATCCTTCTGAGAAGATACAACTGACATGGAGTTGCGTCGTGTAATTGTTATCAACTATCTATATCGGGACGCCATGTCTACCTCGCGACCATATATTCCTTGGTTAGGAACAGGAGCAAAAGGGTGGATATGCTTCGAGTTTGCCCGGAGCTCCATTTCGATTAGCTTTTGGAAAGCCTCCGGAGGATTACTTCCAGAAGTGATGTCGGGTGCTGGTACAATCACAAATTTATTAACTCAAAACAAAAACAAAGCAAATGATTTTACTGACCAAGACACCTACGTTTTCAACCAAAAGTAACTGAGAGACATTCAACCCCAAAAACTAGAAGCGAGGGAGGAATTGTACAATAACTAATTACAACCAAATGGCAAGCTAGGAATAATAACTAATTTCTTATGTTAAGAAGACCAAGCAATTTCAAGAAATTTAAGAACATGATCTGCTCCTGGATGGCAGAATTCGGATGACAGATATTTAGAAAAGAAAATCCAAGATGCATAAATATTAGCAGCTCCTTCAAATATGTCGTACAGGGAAGCATATCTTTTTTATTCTTTTACGAGTGCTTTGCAACCACAGATTACTATTGCTCTCTATAAGTAGTACTTAAGTACCACAACATTCTTTCACAAATTTACAATCCACCCCCCACCCCCCCCCCCCCCACCCCAAAAAAAAAAAAGACCCAATTAACAAATCGAGATTTTTCAAACCATTCCCGGTTTACCATGAAGTTTGGAAACAAGTGAATCTCTTATTATTATTAATAAGTTTAAAGAAAAGCAAGACATATATTCCCAATTTATACCATTTAAATGAAACATGGAATGTATTTACCTGGTATTGGCAACCTATGGCTGCCAATGTTTGGTTGGCGCCCCCTCAAAGGGAAACCTTGCATTTGGTTCATTTCCTGAATAAGACCAGTTGCTTGATTGCCATGATGAGAAACTGGACCACCCCTTGGAAAGCCAGGTAACATGTGAGGAATGTGGTTGCCTGACATTTGCATCTGATGCAGCATTGAATGATGGGATGGAACATCAAATCCAGCAATCCCAATATTTGGGTGATGAAATGGACGCTGAATCATGTTTGAAGGAAATTGGTGATTGGCTGGAGAATCATGATTAATCATGGGCTCTGGACGCAAGAACTTCATCTGGGAACTCATGCGAGCAAGATGCGACTCCAAGTGATTATATAGTGGTCTCACTTGGGCCAGTTGTGGAGGCTGAAACTGTGGCGATGGTTGCTGCACCTGAAGACTGCAATAGGAAAGTTCAGGCTCCAGGTTTTCATAAGGACCACGTGTGAAAGGCAGACTTTCTGAACCTACCATAACTCTTTCATCCTTAACAACAGCACTAATAGCTGCCAATTTGTCCATTATTTCATTAGGAGCATTTGAAGAAAAGTTTATATTGTTAATGGAATTATGAGTCGGCATAAATGTTGACATCCGGTGATTCCGAGGATCAGCTACAGAAATAATGTTTTCTTCAGGCAGCTGAAATTCGGCCCCCCCTTCAAACCCACCGTGTATGGGAATGTCCCCGGGATGATTTGATGAAGTTCTTCTTATTTTGGAATCATCAAAACTAAGCCAGTTCTCTGCCTTGCTCAGCTTTATCTGCTGGCTGTGATTTGAAGCCAAAACCCTATGGTCATGACTTGGTCTTTGACGACCAATTTTATCAATTGCTGAAGAAGAAATGTCACTATCTGTGACTGGAAAAGGTAGTGCATGAGGCTCTGGGACATCAACTTCGGCTGACCCAGTAGGGCCCCTTTGGACAGAAACAGGTGCTTCAACTGATTGTAGCTCCTTCATAAAAACAGATCCAAATAGCGTTTCAAGAGTAAGGGTCTCCCCCAAAATGGGAATATTCTTGCTGTTCTGTTCGCCTTTAAGCGAATTGGCTTCTGTGGCCATATCATGTTCATGAGAAACTCGAGGTTTATCTGGAAAATTAATATCAACACCGAAGTTCAGAGTCATATTACTCTGCTCTGTTCCCTTCTGCAACAGAGAAAGCAGGTGTAGAGATGCATGATCAACAACATGTTCACTTGCTTGTTCAGTATTTGCATCAGTGGTACTCCAGCTTTTTAAGAGTGGCTGAACGTTTGTAGTCTTTGCATTGTACTCTGTTAAAATTGATTGTTCAAGGTCTTCACAGGTAAGCACAGTTGGACTGGTCTCCTCTTTGTTATTAATGCATGCCTGGTCAGAGACCCCATTAGCTGCAGAGGGCAAGTCAAGTGTAAGCTTTTTAGATTGTTCTAAGGTGTTATAGGAGAAATCACGCGGAAAGTGCTCAGTTGCTTCGGAGTCAGAAACTTGATATCCGACTTTATCACCACTGACTATTAAAGACAGTAAATCGTTTGGCCTTCCAGACGAGATATCGTCTGCAGGCTTTGCATCTGCAAATATTGAAGATAGAAAACTTAGAACCATATGAACACCATATAGTCAGAACTTTTTCAAATATTAAATTGTAAAATACTTAATCATCACACCTTCCTCAAAAAACCATTGAGCAAATTTTGATGACTGTACGGAATTGGGGCTCCATTTGTCATCAGGTTTACTATCATGATGCTAGACAAGAACACATAAAAAGAAGAAGTTAATACTGACAGACACCGACATTCATATAAGAAGAGGAAAAAGCATGACAGCAGATAAGTGCCTCTTCTTTTGACCAAGATGGCATCAATCATCCCACACAAACCAACTAGATTGAAGTAAAACAGGAAGACAGTCTAACCCCAACACAATGTGCTTCTTCTCAACTAAATCAATAAACCCATTGTTAAAAAGAAAAATCACATCAATATCCATCTATTTTAACTCATAAATTTGGTAAATATAAATTCACCAAAAATGTATTGGAAAACTCAATCATCTGAGTTGAGCAATACCAGCAGCCAAAAGTATTACCATGGATATCCTCAACTTCTTCCATTAGGTTTATAGTTAAATTCTATAAAGCAACTGAAGTAAGCCATTTAAACAGAAACCAGAAATTTAATTAAGATCTGGTATTACTAAACTTTCACCATCAGAGGTACCTTATACAAGTACATTGAGCTAACGGAAACAGTTTCGTGTTTAACAGCAAAAATAGCATTTTCTAAAAATTCATAATAGCTTTAGCTTCTCTTCTTATGTTCAAATAACCAACAACTGAAAGCAAAAGAAGTCAGTACATGGTTACCACAGTTCTAGCTTAATTTGAGTAATAGTCTACAGTAATTTGGCAACATATTGATTAACTAGTTATAAATAGCAAAACATCTCAATGAGCTATAACATCATTATCAAGCTCGCTCTAGCCATTCTGCATCCCACTTTGCACCTCACTACAAGAAGGTGTTGCCACACCCCTCCATGTTCTTACACATTTTTTTCTTAAAAAGAAAAGGGGATCAACAATTTTCGAATTTTACATCCATTTATCAAGTTTAAATTTCACAGACAGATAATACTAGTTATTTTGAGAAACGTGAATGCTTTAGTCTACAGAAAGTTTTGCAGTAGTATGATAGGATGCATCCACTAGGAATTTACTAAGGAACTTAATTACCTCAGCTGAACTAGAAACATCATCATTCATGGATAGTGTGCTGCCAAATATTTTTCCCAAAATTGAAGTTGAAGAACTTTTGTTGGAGTCACCCACTGTTTTGTCCTCCAATACATCAGCATTGAGTTCAACAATTTCAGGGTCATCCAAAGTCCCATTTGAATCTAAATGACTCAAAGCATGGGGTAATTGATCTTCCATGCCAGATTTCCTAATAGGCACATCCAAACTCACACGCAAGTTCACATTTTCCCCTTTGTCCAAAAGGGGTGTCTTCTCTACGTGCTGCCCATCAACTAAACTGATCTTTTGAGATAACCGTCTCTCTAAACCATCATGAATACCATTTTGAACAAAGTTGACTTCAGCATCCAAAAGGCTTTGCCCTGTTATAGGTTTCCCTTCCTGTAAAAGCACAAGATATCTGAAAATTCAGAAGGAAAAAAAAAAATGACAAATGGTATCTTCAGTAAGGGATATGATGCAGAAATTGCTACAAAACCAAGTAGAATCGGACTACGACTAAACTTAATACAAATTCATCAGCAATAGAGCAGTATCACCAAAGTAACAGATCATCCTAAAGAGAAGGGTTCCCTCTCCAAATTCATCTCATAAACCCTGCAAAAAGAGTGCTTTATTTTTGCTAAACTGACTGTATGATCTTCTCTTGGCAGTTTTCAAGTAGAGCTTCTTATACTTTAGGTAGTAGGACTGCGGGAGATAAAAAAAACCACTACATATGCATGTTTTCAGGAAAACTCATCAACTAGCAGGCAAATTATCTCAATAATGGATTTGATTTCTGCAGCAAGGGACAGGGACCTAATGCAGTACTGGATGAGGAGACTTTTTGCAACCACATACCGCAATGTTCTAGATTTGGATCCCCACAGCTCCAGCATCATTCACTACTGTTATTTGGGTTGGGGGGGGCAGAAAGGCCAAGGGCCTTCAGGCCCTCAAAATGCCAGAATCCTCTGAGAGTAACAAGTAGAAACCATTTGTACTTGTGTTATTCTGGTGTACTTGTGCCATTCCAGACTCGTAGATGGAAATTTTGGCAAGTGTAGATAAAGTTTACTTTGGTCCTTCTCTATACTCTGCACGAGTTCTTAAATATCAGATAGAACTCGTGCTTTGCTACCGAGCATTATGCCCATTGAGAAACTACTAACTACATTCATTTCACCTAAAAATAAAAAATATGATAGAAGTACAACCATTCATATTCAATCAAAGAAATAAATTCACATTAGCTTCAACTATGTAGAGAGAAAATTTATCTAGAAAAATGGATCACTTTTGTGAGAATTACTATTTTTTACACTGAAGAAAAGGCTCAATTTCCGTTCTCTCTGAGTTCCCAAGGAGGAGCTTCACCACTGGAATTCCACCGAGAAATGGGCAAGACGATATTAAAACAACGGTACAAAAGATACATTTACCAGCAGTATGGCATATTGTCAACTAACAGCATGTGAAGATCCAACACTATTATTTTTATCAAGGAAATGCATTGGGAAGCTTTTGTGAGAATTACTATTTTTTACACTGAAGAAAAGGCTCAATTTCCCCTTCTCTCTGAGTTCCCAAGGACGAGCTTCACCACTGGAATTCCACCGAGAAATGGGCAAGACGATATTAAAACAACGGTACAAAAGATACATTTACCAGCAGTATGGCATATTGTCAACTAACAGCATGTGAAGATCCAACACTATTATTTTTATCAAGGAAATGCATTGGGAAGCTTTAGATGCTCCTTACAAGCAAAGAAGTATTTTGCAAACTTAGTGACTAATCCTTTTTAAATTGAAAATCATAGTGCCAGGCAAGAAGACCAGTAATGATGAGTGAAAACTCATAATGTTTTAACTTCATTACAATGGGTAAGGATGCATTTGCCTGGTTTTAAAGAAGTGGAAAAAAGTATAAGCAGTATCTTGAGAAACAGCATTACAGACCCCAATGAAATAAAAGGAGCAGTAAAGAAGAATAACAATGGGGAAGCATAAGAAGTATAGTTGCAGCCAGTTGACATAAGCCTATTATTTCGTTTCACAATATTGCGGAACATTAAATTGACATGAAAGCAGAGCACAATTAGCACAGTCAACAAGCTAAATAAACCTATTTTAAAAGGAGAAGGGCACTTAAAAACAGAATCATGTTCCTTCGAAGAACAACCAATTAACAAGCAAACTGCGATCTAACCATGCAAGTTAAAGCGTGCATAAATCCATTTCTCATTGTGGATCATTCATGAGAAGTGAAAAAAGTATTGCATAAAGCTCAAGCACGAAGATGTAGACCACGTTACTCATGCAGATAGTGAGCCTGCCATAGAAAGATATTGTAAAATCATCATACATCTCTAATCAACTAAATTTGGGGGGGGGGGGGGGGGGTTGTTTGGTGGTGAAGGAAAGTGGAAGTAGCATACCTCTAATAAAGGATGATGAATCAGAGGTTTCAGTCCAGAACTCTTTTCCAGTGTATAGTTTTTAAAACCAGGCGGAACAAGCGGTCTAGATGCTGAAGAGTGTGAAGCAAAAGAAGATTTCTCAAAATCATTACTCAAGGTAGGAGTAGCATCAGAAATATCCCACTCATTGTTCTTGACAAAAGGTTCTTTTTCTTCTTTTTTATCCCCCAACGCATCACAAAGGTTGGAGATATCACTAGATTTATGCTTCTCCAGATTTAACTTTTGCTTCTCTTGAAGAGCCTTTTGCTGTTCCTTTCGCATCAACTCAAAAGAGGCTGAATTTCGAACAGGGGTTGTACACAAACAACAAATTAAAAGAATAGCTAACAAATATAGAAATCATGAATGGCTCCAATTAGAATAAAACAACACCTCTTCTCCTCCTCTCGTCCTCTGCTCTATCTTCATTACTGCACTCCATTGAACCAAAAGTTTCATCGTTGTAGGCATCTGTGTCTCTTCTTGAATAAGGTACTGCCTGAAAAAATTATGAGTTACACAAGATAATGTTCAGATAACTGCACAAAAATTTTCATTTCTTAGCACATTGATTTAAAAAAATTACTACAAGTAAAAAGATTAATTTGGAAAAACAAAAGAAAGAGCAAGTAAAACTGTGAAACTAGAACATTTTAGAAAATTCATTAGTATCACATAACCTTGTAGGGCCGTGGAGGATGATACAGCTCACTGCTCTTGCTAAGTTGATAGTGCTCATTTGCTCTCACCTTTGGAGCAGAGATCCCAGCTGCATATCCAGATGGTCTTGGAAATGAGCCACTCCCAAGGAGCCCATCTTGCTCAGTAGTCTGCCTAGACCGTTGAGATTGATGGCCATAGTGCCTTCCAGAATCTATATAAGAATTGGCCGAGTTATCAAAATTGAGAAGAAAAAAAATCCAAAAATGTAGCGATAGAAAAAAAGGGATGGAAAAACAAAAGAAAGAGCAAGTACAAATGTGGAAGGAAAGTCATAAATTGTATGACACATACACAAATTGCAGCCATCAGACCATGTGAGTGCAGGGAAACTTATTCAAAACACAACCTCGAGCATGCGCACACTACTTCCTCCTTCTCAATTTGAATTTTCCATTTTAAATTAGCATAGGGTTTTGACTGAGAATTGGAAAAATAAACATTTTGGTATCTTTCCTCTTTCACCCTTAAAAGTAGTGTTGGAGTTAATGGTGTCACATCATTGCTTTAAGTGATAGGACACTTCGGGAAAGAAAAAATCCATTATCAGAAATTGGACACTGTTCTTAGACATTCCAAAAATCAAAAAAAGAGCATCCAATTTGGGATGGAGTACTACTCAGAAGGTAAGTGAGCTTGACCAAGAAAAAAGAAGCAACAAACTATGGAGAATGAGTGTTCCTTAGAGGATCTGTTCCAAACTCGAGAGGAACCTTAAGAAAGAGAGGGCAAAGAAGGGATAAAGGGAAGAAATGACCATGGATAAAGGCTATAGCTTCAGTCCACAGCTAGACCAAATATCGACATGCATAATTCATCCAACAGAAAAGCATGCCAAACTTAAGAAGTGAAAAAAGATGAGCTAATCGTTAGGTGCTGCTTAACTGTCAATAAGGTTAATTATTTACATGCAACTCGGACCATATAGAAATGTACCTCAGGGTGATTTGAATCAAATAGAACAGGTACATATATAGGAACTTGGTATGCCAAATTGGAATATCCGATAAATTGTCAGATGTGGAATCAAAGGGAAATAAGGATCAATTTAGTGGATTAGAGAACAATAAAGGTATAAGACAGGGCCTGGACTTAGAATTAGGTAATTAATAAGATGTAAAAAATGTTTTGTAGCCACTCCACCACGAGGTAGCATCCCTATATCTTATTGTGTTCGGTTTAAATAATTCATCCTTATTCTTTGACTAATATCTACTAACCAAAAATACATAAACACATACTTCAATATAAACAAAACCTTGTCAAGATGCAAGGTTGCCTAAACATGGCCCAGTTGGGGCAAACTCTACACAAAAGAGAGATTTTCTAAGAAAGAAGTACAAGCAGATACAATGGCTCCTTCACCCATAGTAATCAATAAAAACTCCTGCTATGTTTGGATTTGCTTTAGGTGTCATGTCGGAAGTGTTTTAGGGAAAGGAGTTTTGGGAAAATGTATAAGGAAATATGATGTATGCTTGGTTTTATTCCAGGAATGTGTTTTGGAGTGTAATGATTAGGATGCTTTGAAATATTGGGGGAAGAGAAGATTGTTTTTGGAGGGAAATGTAACTGGAAGAATATGAAGTAATGTTTGGTTTTATTTTGGGAGAATGAAAAGGGAAAATGAAAATGAAAACAAACATAGCCTCGGTGTCTTCTCCTCCAAGGCCTAACCTAAAGAAGTTCACAATAACAAGTCATCTACTAAAAAAAAATTAGTGAGATCCACATGAAATGGACTTGTGCATTTCTCTCTCCACCACACAAACAATTTTGTCACATATTCTCCCTGCTACTAGACCCCTGAGAATTGGTTAAGGTACCATTAATAGATGATTTGTCTATTATATAAATATGTAGTTAATTTTGATTTATGATTTCTCTACCTGTTTTTTTATATTTTGTTTAATTTTTGCAAACTTTTAAAGTCAACGGGTAAATGCCCACATTTAAGAAATAGAAGACATTCTTATCGTGCAATGCAAAGACTTGCAGATCATAGTCCACTGAGTCAGAGATAAAGCAACTGCATTTGGCTTTAATATGACTTTACATAACCCAAACTCAACAATATCTCGCTTCCCTCCCCCACCCCCCACCAACCCACCTAAATAAAAAAAAAAAAAGCCCTGGTAAAGGGAATGACTATATCAGACACGTCAATCGAGGATACTTAATGTGCCTCGTAATCAAGCAGTCCTCATCCCAGCCACCAAAATTCTGAGTGTGATCAGTTACGAGAGTGGCTTTTAACACTCTAGTTCAACTAGACTCTCAAGCACGCCTCACAATTGTACACAAGTAACCAACACATACAAATATGTATGTCTCGTATGCTTAAGGAAGAATGCTGAACAGAACCTGAATCCCGGTCGGATTGAGAATCACTGTCTCGATCACTCCGGCCAGAAGAACGGCTTTCCCATTTTCCATAAATGCCTCTAGAGTAATTACCAGAATCCCCCCCTGTAGGTGGAGATGATCCGTACTCATTTCTTCTGAAACCCTGCAAAGGCAGGCTCCCAGGAATTCTTGGTCGATCTTGTATGCTTTGCATGGCATCCTCAAATTCACTACAACAGATAAACATACTTAAAGTACGCAGGAAGCTTCTAAACACAGGCAGAAATTCCAAGCAAGCACCACAATGAACTTTGAGACATTAAAAACAATAGTTTAATATATTAATTGGAAGAGCCAGTAAAGTAACTTGCGTTGAAGATACTCAATTTGTCTTTTACCATAGCAGTGATTCATCAAAACCACTTGGCAACGTCTTGCAGATATCCAAATTACTCAAAGACAATAGGAACTCTCTCGGGTACGATATTTTCAGCTTCCTAAATCATCAAAACAACCAAGTGTCATTTACCCTCAAGAAAGCTACTTCGCATCCAAAGATAAATAAACACACTCATTTGATAAAACAAAGGTAATTACGTTAAAACTACGTCAAACTTGTCAGAACCCTTGTCGGGGGATCTGCGGTCTTCGTTTTCTAAGCTCATTCTGCAGTGTGCAATTAAAAGTAACTTCCCCACGAGCTAAAACTTGTACTTGCAATCACACAAATCTCTCCAATTCCATTAAATCTAATTCAACCATGCATAAATGCGAATAGAAGAAATATCCCTCCAGAGCAAATCAAAAACCTCAAGTCTTCAAATTTCCAAACTGAACTCTCAATTCATGCAGCTGATTCCTTACAAATTCAAGTCAATGCTAATAGAATTTAAAAATGCAAGATTACCTCAATAAACAATACAAGCTATAAAATTCACTAATTGATCTACCCAAATGAAAATCCACGCCCTAATCTCACCAATATCCAATACACAAAACCGGCAATCAACCCCTTTTTACCCTAATCATACAACACTAAAACCCCAAATTCCTCAACAAATGTTACAACGCTCGCTCCCTTTACAATCTAACATAAACAAAGTCTCAATCTAGGCTTTCCATTGAGACACAGCAAAAGAGAAAATTAGGGTTTGAATTTCTCGCAATCTTTCTTCATATTTCCCCATGAATCATGCATTTGAGACAGATAATCTACACACACATATATTAAGTGTTCGTACGCATATATCAATATATAGATAACGGAATCTGTGTGTATATATGAATACGTGTGTTTCGATTGTTTGTAGATAAAGAGAAATAGAAGCGAAAGGAGTGAATTTTTCAGAAACAGGATTGAGAAATGACGTCGGCGAACTGGACCATTACAGAGCTCGAAATATAGGAGGATACTTTTACACGATCTAACGTGTGTGAATGGCACGCTTCTTTGGAAGTGGTGGTTCCGGGTCTGTCTATTGGTTCGTGTGCGGTCTACCGCTCTCAGTGCGGGTATGTAACGGGTTTTTTTTTTTCAGGGAACAAAAAATATCTATATGGAGTCTTTGTTCTAAAATACTTTTTTGGGAAAAAATTTTGGAATATACTATATAGTTCGATTTCCAATTTCATTGTTTCGGTAAAAAATAATAATAATAATAAACTTTATTATATAAAAATATATAATAAATTATTAAATATATTTGATTTTAATTTTTGAGGAGTCGACTCTTCCTGTAAATATCATGTTTTGTAAGATTTATTTATTTATTAATATTATATTATTATTTTATATAAGTGTATATATTTTTAATTTATATAGTGATTGGATGATAGTAGAATATATATTTTTTATTGGTAAGATAATTTTAACAAGTATAAATAAATATATATATATATATATGTATGTATAATAATAATTATAATTTTTTATATTATTTTAAAAATAAATAAAAATATATTTTGAAGGATTCAATTTTGAATTTATTTTTTGAAAATAATAAAACTTTTGGATTGAAAAATACCTATACCAAACAAACTAATTTGTGTAATCTATCGTTCATTCCGGGTGTCTAACGAGTTGAGTTTTTTTTTTTTTTTTTAGGGAATAAAAATATCTATAACGTGTCCTTTTTTTCAAAATACGTTTGGAGAAAAATGTTGGACATTTATGTGAAATTGTAATATTTCATATTGTTATGGTATTTGATATTTCTTTTTTTGACAAATATATAAGTATATTATATATATGCTAAAAAATAAGAATTATAAATTTCTTTCATCCACGGTTGCTGATTGTGCTCGTTATAGTATAAAGTAAACAATCTAATCTGTTTATTCATTATATAAATATTTTGATAATTTTTTATGTTGTAAAACAACATTGTAGTAGTTGTTGTGTTATTTATATTTATTAATTTAAAAAATATTAATTATTCGATATTGTACAAAATGAACTTTTATTTTTATGAGATATATTCCAATCATTATATTAACTCAAATATATATATATATATATATATGTGTGTGTGTGTGTATATATATCAATCATTACAGGAATAAACTATATATTTTTAAAATTTTAAATTAGAATCTTAATATAAATATACATTTTTCAATTATTAATTTAATATAATAATAATACAAAATACTATAAAAATTTGACGTAATGCCATTAATCAATTTTTTTTTTATGTGAAATACATTTACTTAGTCAGAAAATATTTCATTCAAACATGTTTTCTATAAAAATATATCGTATTATTATTTTTTAAATATATATTTTTATAAAAATATATCATATTATTATTTTCCATACAAATATGTAAGATTTCTTTTCCCCATCTTTGGTTATAACTACTGGTTCATAGAACTAAGACCCCCGCCCCACATTTTATTTAATGGCCACCATTTGTTGAAGCAGAAGATATTTCAAAGGAAAAAAAAAACCGCGGGAGACGACTCCAAGCTGCTCTCTTTCACTCTTTTTGTCCTTTTTCACATGGCAAATTTTCTCTCGTTTACTTCTTCCATCGCTCCCAACCTCCATTCTCGCCGCCACCATCTGATTATCCATCCAAATCACTGCCAAAAAGTTCCCAAATTCCGATGCTGCGCAAGGAACCCAACCAACAATTCATCAGCCAATAATCGAGAATCTGAGCCTGAAAATGTGCTGCTCAAAGTTGCCTGGTATGGCTCTGAATTCCTCGGCATAGCTGCTTCTTTCCTCCGTTCTCCGGCGAAAACTGGGGGTGCTGGAGTTAGTGTGGAGCTTTCTGTTGATGTGCTCGGAAAGATTGATCGAGCCGCTGTTGTGGAGACCATTAAAGAGGACTTTCAAAGATCCTATTTTGTCACAGGTAATTAGGTATTTATGTTTGAGATCATTGCCATCTAATCTTGTTTTAGGGGCCTTTGTAGGAATGTAGTTAGAAATTGGAGGTTGGGGGTAAAGTTTATTCTCTTTAAAAAATAATAAATAGATAAGTATTTATAATTTTTTAGAGGAGGTAAAATCTTAAAATTAATAATTTTATATATAAAAATTATATTAATTTAAAAAATTTATGGAATTGATGGTGCAGCCACGTCCCATTTTGTCTTCGTCTATGCTTTTTGGCTAGAATTGTAAGAAAACATTTTTAAGTTAATTCAAAGAGAATTTATCGTGTTTTAAAGTACCCTCAATGTTTTTTATAGAAGTATATTACTCTTTGTGCTTTTAAAAAAGTCATAATTCTTATGTACTTTCAAAAGAAGAGTGGATATTTTTGAAAAAAGTCATATAATTCTCATGTATTTTCAAAAGAAGAGAATAATATCCAGTTCAATTGTTATGGCTTGTTAAATTATAAAATACCAATTTTTTTATGTATATTTTTTTTAATTTTTTCATAAATATTAGGGTGATATCATATTTATATCAACAACAAATACATATTTCAAAATAGGCGAACAAAAATATTTTTTTAATAACTTTCTCATTACTTTATGCAAGATAATTTGAATAATTAAATAAAAATATAATATTATAAATTTTAAGGTTTTATGTCATATCGTCAATGAAAACTTGTCAAGAAAGATGCCAAATATGTACTATACCACACAAGCATAGTGAACTTTAATATGCTAATATTTCACTTTTATATTAAATATAAGGAATAAAATTTATAATTAAAGTATATTTATATTATTTTTCATATTTAAAAATTACGTACATATTATTAGTAAACATATATTCTAAATATATTTGTATACTTTATATTATTTTAAAGGATTATGACCTGAGAAAATTCATAAGATGGTCATTTTCCAATTTAATAAATGATAAAAGATAATTGGGTATTATATGCCTTTTTTTCCAAAAATATATGGGGGTTATGTTTTTTTATTTTTATTTTTCAAAACACAGAGTGTAATACACCCATTTTAAAAAACAGAGTGTAAAATGCCATTTACAATTCAATCCACATCAGTTTCTTCCATTCCCCACCCCCGCCCTCCCACCCCCACAAAAAAAAAAAAAAAAGAAAAAAAAACTTTTTAGTGCATGCTTGAAGATAAGCAGGGAGTGACTTTATCTTGTTTTTGCAACTCTTCAGGAAATCTGGCGCTTGATGCTTATGAAGAGGACTGTGAATTTGCTGATCCAGCAGGTTCATTCAGAGGTCTAAGACGGTTCAAAAGAAATTGTACCAACTTTGGATATCTACTTGAAAGCTCAAATATGAAACTTATGAAATGGGAGGATTTTGAGGTGAGATCACCAATCATACCTTACAGTTTTTAACAATATTTCCGTCCCTTCTTCAGATTAAAAGCAATCAAGTTGTTTGTGATGAACATTTTTTCTAATTCTTGATTTATGTCTTTGAATATGGAAACTGGCTGAACAAGGAAAGCTGGTGGTGATTATTTCCATTACCATATTGTCTGTCTGAGGTTTGTTATGTTGTTCTTGCTTGGGAACAGGATAAAGGAATCGGGCACTGGCGTTTCAGCTGTGTCATGTCGTTTCCATGGAAGCCGATTCTATCAGGTAATATTCAACTTAATACCATAAAGGCGAATCTTAAAACTGTACTTTTTCAACATTATATGAACTTATCGGTGTTATTATGATTGTTTTGGATATATCTGATTCTTTCATATCATTGCAGCTACTGGTTATACAGAATATTACTTTGATGAAAAAACTGGAAAAGTATGCAGGTAGTTCCTTTGTAATTCAACTGACTGCTACTCGTACTTTCTCTACCATTCGTTTCTTTATTTGTGTGTTTAGCCAGCCACTTTCTGGAATCTTTCAGGCATGTGGAACACTGGAATGTTCCTAAAATGGCTCTTTTGAAGCAAATTTTAAGGCCTAGCAGAAGGCTTAGGGACAAGAAATCCAACTCAGAAACATGAGAAAGTTTGAACTTAAGGATGAGAAATGCCATGCTACCTCTTCCCCTTTTCACCACCTTCCCTTGATGCTGGTAAGAACCATATTCGTTATGATTTCTTAGCAAAATTAAGGAACGTGCGATTAAGAGGTGGCATGTAGATAGCTCCTTTAGCATATATACATCGGACATATCAAAAAGAGTCGACAAGTTTGGGCATGGGAGGAGATAAGAGAGCCACTGTCAAGCCTACTGTAACATTTTGATTTGTGAGTGATTTCCAGACGCACTAAAATCAGTTCTTGCCTGATTTGGGCATATTATTTGGTCCCATCATTATCTGTATAAATTTAGTGAAAGCCTGTGAGAAGTATATGTACAGGAATTGTTGCTTAGCATCGTCTTTATTTTCATTATTTTTGCTGAGTTAATAATTTCTGCTGATAAATATAGATGAAAATAAACAGTAGAAAATTTGCACTGTTTTAGACAAAACTATATGTGCCTACTACTTCTACTTGAACTGCACACACACACACTCATACATACGTAATACATACATACATACATATATGGGTATGTTTGTATGTATGTATGCATACATGCATATATGCAGGAGCACATGTGTGGATAGATCATAACATTACAAAATTGCCAAACATTCTATGTAAAGATAAATTTTCAATGTTTTTTTTGTTAAATTGCTTCATACAAAACTCATTTTGAATCTTAGTGGAGATATATAACTAAGGGAAAATTTGTTGGAAGAAATTGGAAGATCCTTTTCATTCTTGAAACATTTGTCAGAAATAAAAGTTGGCCCAATTAGAAATACAATGTGCTTTTGACTCTGCCTACAAGTGTTTCATACGATAGGCCCACATTATACGGCCCTTTTCTGCTTTTGGATCGTGGGCTTGGATATTTGGGTTTGGAGTACACACTAAGATTGGGCGGTTGGACACAGTAATTATTACATGCAGCTTTACTTTTCAAACAAATAATTGAATATTTATTGGATTTCAATCACCATATTCTTGTCATAAACAAGCAGAGTACCCAACATAATATATTTTTGCTATATATGGTTTGAAAATTGATTATTGAAATTGAACTCAAACACGTAATTTATGATAATAGATAATATGTAGAGGTGTAAATGAATCGGGTTGAATTATATTATTATTCAAACTTATTTGAATTTTTATTAAATTTTAAAATTTGTATTTAAATTTAATTGTTCATCGAACGAGTTTAAATAGACTTTAATCGAGTCAAATACGATTGGAATTTGAATAATTTAATTTTTTTATATATATTTTATTATTTTTGTACTAATTAAATCGAGTTATAAACAAGTTATTTTATTAAAAAAAATATATTTAAATTTAATTTTTTTATATTAATAAATTAAACTTAAATAAATTTTTAATGATACTTATGAAGTTGAGTAACATGGTATCAAATTTAGCCAAAAGACCACCACAATTACCGCCACCATCACCACTCAAAGTAAAAGAAAAAGAAAAAAGTGTGAGCCCTCGTGAATGGGGAGACGAGGCCAGCCACAAAATTCCTACCAATGAAAAGAATGTAATTATCATATGATATGACTTTTGTGCTCACTTGAGGACCAACATTATCCAGACGCTTAGTAATTATTATTTGCTTGTTACAATTATATAGTTTTTATATTAGTCAACACAAAATTTCTAAAAATTTAAAAATAGTGACTGAGAGTTAATATTATAAGTGAGAATGTATTTTGAAGTAAAAAAAAAAATCCATTTAAAAAAAAATTATTTTAAAACATCACAAAAAAATAAAAAAATAAAAATATAAGTGATAAATTTTGAGATAAAGAAATTATTATTTCCTAGAATATACATGCAATTGAGGCCAATAACATGACAAAAATTCAATCACCTTCAATCGTATTTTTCATAGTCTTCATTATTATGACTTTTAAGGCATTGTGGAGTAGAAGAAGAGGATATGGTTATTTACAAGTAACAATTTTGTATTGTCCACTTCTCTTTTTGACTAAACAATCAGATATATACCACGTCACTTATCATTAAAAAATAAAAAAATAAAAATATATAATATTTATGACTATCTATTAGAGATTTTTTTCTCCTTATTAATTTAATTATTTCTTATTTTCTGTAATTCGCCCACGAATCATATTACTGGTTCCTTCATAATTTAAAAATTGGTCAAAAATAAAAAAAAAAGATATACTAACCTTTCAATAAACATATAAAATAAAAATTATACTTCATTTTCTTTTGACAAATTCCTTATGTTTTCAAATAATTGACGAGGTTAAAATTAATTAAAACATCATTTTTTTTTTTTTTAATATTGCAGTAAAAATAAGTGTTCAGATAGTTGGTGAGGGTGTATAGTGTGGTGGGGCACACCCAATCGATGCCCCGTGAAGTGGGTCGGCAGTAGTGGGGTGAGATGAGGCTCACGGGATGGAATATGGGGCACCACTCCCAATAAGCTGCCAATGGGACCCCACTAACTACTTTCCAACTGAAACAAACCAAACACTATATGTTCACAGGTTCACAGGTTCACATACCCACATTACATTCTTTCTTCAAAAATTAATTTTATAATTTTTTAATAAAATCAAAAATAGTTATGAAGAAGAATTAACCCTATACTCAAAAATAATATTGAACTTGGTGTGCTAGCTCATATTTAGAGATATTCCCACATAACTATATAGTTGAATGAAATGAAATTCGACTCAAATTTATAATTTTTTAATGAAATTCTATAATCGCTTATAGATTGAGCGGATGATATAAATTTAATTTGTTGGTTGTATTTTTTTAGACATAAAAATATTGAATTAATGACCTTTTTTTTTGGAATAATAAAACATTCCAATGAAGAGTATTTCATTCTTGATCACATTCAAATAACATAAATATTGTAGTTTGTCCCCTACTTTATTTTAAAGAAACAGCTTTATTCTTATTTTCCCTGTGAACCCCCCCCCCCCCCCCCCCCCCCCCCCCCCCCCCACAAACGAAAAAAAAAAGACATGCACATTCAACAGAAGAATGTATGTGCTTGTCAACATTGAATATATTTTAAACATATTTGATGAAAATACTAACAGGTAGGCTTCTATAAATACTTGTGCTTGTCTGTTATAGCAGAGAACATGTTCTCATTCCTTTCCAAAATATGAACTGTTTGTGGAGAGGCTCCTCTTCAGCACTTCAAGTAAGATAACACTTCATTTTTTCTTATCACCTTCTTGTTTATTTATTTCTCCTTCATTTAGCATTTTTAATTTACTGTAAACTGGATATTGATACATCAGGTGAGTTGCTGAGGTGCTTTTTTCACATGCATTTCTTGAAAAAAATAAAATAAAAATGGCCCAATTCAGTTTTTTTTTTTTAATTTTTTCACAAAGTTGCAAATTCTGAAACCAGCCTTTTAATGACAACAATCCCTTTTCATGAAGAAAGATTTGAGAATGTATTTTAGAAACCAAGTTAATAATATTCTGATACTCCATAATTGTTTACTTCACTTTTTTTTTTCTTTTTCTTTTTTCTTGACACAAGCATTCTTGAGTTTCCTGGTAGATGATTAAGCCAATTCAGCTGTTTCTGGTGGTTTTGGGAGTGCTTATTCTGAATCGAGTTGAATGCAGAAAGGCAAGGATTTTAGACTCTATTGAGTACTCAGCTATTAGCTGCAGAGCCCACAGTGCATCAATATTGGATTTTGGTGGGGTTGGAGATGGAGAGACACTCAACACTCGGGCTTTTCAAGCGGCAGTTAATCACCTCAGCCAGTATGCATCAGGCGGTGGGGCTCAGCTATTTGTACCTGCTGGTAAATGGCTGACAGGAAGCTTCAATCTCACCAGTCATTTCACTCTTTATCTCCACAAAGATGCAGTTCTTCTTGCTTCTCAGGTATCTAAGAAACACACGCACACATACAAAGTCCTATTTTTATGTCCTTGTATGAAATTTCTCTGGTTCTTTTTGTAAGCTTCACTTGTTTTCACAGTTCAAGTGGTGTAAATAGTTAGTATATTAGTGGATATTGGGAAAGCATTCTGCAACTGACAGTCACTCTCAAATACTCCAACTGCAATTTAGGCAATCTACATGCAATAATTGACGGCAACATTAACTTATTTCAGGATATAAACTCCTGGCCTGTAGTTGATCCCTTGCCATCATATGGCCATGGAAGGGATGCAGCAGGGGGAAGGTACATCAGTCTTATATTTGGAACAAATCTTACTGATGTTGTCGTCACGGGTAAGAATGTGTGTGTGTGTGTGTGTGTGTTTATGATTATGTATTTTTGGTGGTTGATTAAAATGATAACGGATTGGCCTTTTGTTTTATATCAGGTGACAATGGTACTATTGATGGTCAGGGTGCTCTTTGGTGGCAGCAGTTTCACAGGAAAAAGCTAAAATACACCAGGCCCTACCTTATTGAAATTATGCACTCAGACAATATCCAGATATCCAATCTAACACTAGTGAATTCTCCATCATGGAATGTCCATCCTGTTTACAGCAGGTAGTATATATATTCACTGGCATTATCAGTTTCAGTTTCACAGGTTTCATGTATGATTTGCTAACATTCATCAACATTGCAGTAATATAGTTATACAAGGCATTACAATCCTAGCTCCAGTAACATCCCCAAATACAGATGGGATCAACCCAGGTCTGTCAGTTTCTCAAGCCTTTCAACATTAGCGCCTACATTTTTAATGTTTCCCATCTGATCACCAGATGGGGTCCAAATGATTCAGCTAAAATTTTCAGTTAAATATCAAAACTTGTCGAATCTAGAGTTTATGCTATTTACATTCTTTAGCATGATGAATATGGTATTGAATACTAAAGTTTTACTTCATGATCAGATTCTTGCACAAACACAAGAATTGAGGACAGTTACATTGTCTCCGGAGATGATTGTGTTGCAGTCAAAAGTGGCTGGGATGAATACGGTATAAACTACGGTATGCCAACAAAGCAGCTGATCATCAGGCGCCTCACTTGCATTTCACCTTACAGTGCTGCCATTGCATTAGGGAGTGAAATGTCAGGTGGGATCCAGGATGTGAGGGCCCAAGACATAACAGCCATTCACACAGAATCAGGGGTCAGAATAAAGACAGCAGTGGGGAGAGGAGGCTATGTGAAAGACATATATGTAAAGGGCATGAATTTGCACACCATGAAATGGGTTTTTTGGATCACTGGAAACTATGGCTCTCATGCTGACAATCACTATGATCCAAACGCCCTTCCGGAGATAAAGGGAATTAATTACAGGGACGTGGTGGCTGAGAACGTGACAATGGCTGCTAGGCTGGAGGGTATATCAGGTGATCCCTTCACCGGTATTTGCATTTCTAATGTGACAATAGGAATGGCAAAGAAGGCTAAAAAGTATCCATGGACTTGTGCTGAGGTGGAGGGCATCACCAGTGGGGTGGTGCCGCCACCGTGTAACCTTCTGCCTGATAAGGGAGAGGAGAAACTGGGCATGTGTGATTTTCCTTCAGACAGTTTAGCTATTGATAGTATAGAGTTACAAAAATGTTCTTATAGGATGAACTACTTTTAATAGCCTGGGAAGCTCTTATCAGTTGCAGTATTGCAATGAGCTACCAATGTCAGAAGTAGCTTCTGATTCAATATTGTGTAGTTCTTCAATATAATGTTATTATGCATGCTGCGGACGGATATGGGATTTTATTTGCTATCCTTAATTGAAGAGCTAATCTATAATTAGGAGGAATTCATATTCAATTCAGGATATATACAAACACTCCAAAAGGTCCCACAACATTTCTACAGGGAAAACCTTCCAGTTACTTTTATGAGACCAAGCTAAATCCCAAAATGATATGATGAAAGGAAACTAGTAATGTGTATATGTGGCCATGTAAGTGATGTGTCTGAAATATACGACATGGGATGAAAGAAATGAGCTCTCAGCAATGAGGAATCTTTACTTCAGCTATGTCATACAACATTCACTGCAAAGACAATACAACCAAATAAAAATGCTATAACCTAAAAACAATCTTTTTCATACCCCAATATATTTCCACCTTGGAGACTCTACAGATGTCAGAGTATCCTGGCGGTCTACTCATATAATAACATTCCTCAATGACTTGGGTCTGGGTTGAATTTTACGGATTCCCTCCATATGAGTTCCTTGATATTTTCTTCAGTACAAGATGGCTGCTCAAAATCGAAAACGAAAGGACTAGGGCAAACAGGCTCCTCATTGATATCATGAAGAGGTGCCAAGTATGGATGGCTGAGAGCCTCATCAACTGCAAGTGATCATGAGGTAAGAGCATTATTGCAAAAAAGGGGATGAACCCACAAAATATATACGAGAGAGGTCATAGGGGTAGGCTGGTTGAATTTATGCAGCTTAAAGGGTCACTGATCAGAAAGTAATTATCTTTTTATTTTCTATATTAGGGTAACAAACAAGCCACTTCCAGCTAACTCGTTCACCAACAGTCTTCATAATTTTTAACTTATTTCATCCTCCAAAACTGAGCTTTAAATAGCATTGTAGTAAGTCTTCCCCAGAGAATCAGAACACTTATGCTACATTTCATCCTAAAACTTGAAGTTGCCACCATCTCATATTTCAACTCAATGATACCTAGAATGTGGGTGGCTAGAATTCACAGAACGGGATCGTGAACAAAATTCATTGTCTCAAACTAGTAGGCTGCTAGGTGAGGGCTTCTTTAGATTACCAATCATTTTCGAGAAACTGAGGACAATATATCATTTTGATAATTTGAGATTTGATGATGATACTGGGCTTCTAAATAGAGAACATTTTAATTATATGATTACAAATCTCCAAGTGGAATGGTATTATCTTTCCATGATTGATTTTCATGTTTGGACATCATAGAAAGAACATTTAGATAATTGTAAATTTGGTCCCATATCTATAGCAAGTTCCAGAACAACAATTTACAAGGAGTTAGATAACGGTGGTTGGTAGCTGTTACTCTACTTAGAAATGCAACCATACCTGTAATGCGCCTGCTTGGGTCAAATACAAGCATTTTCTCTAATAAATCCAGAGCTCCAGGAGAAGTGTTTTGAAATCTGGCAGAAAATTGTTGCTTTGGGTATTGTGGGAGCTGCCTAACATATCTTCGGGCATTGTCACCCCTAAGAAACCCGAGACTAGCATCGTCTGGAGAGCCTATGAGCTTTACAAAATGAAGAGAGACAATACAGCTTCAGTATCGAAACAGATACTAGCCAACTCCAAAATGGGATTTACCATGCTCAGCCACAGATAAGTTATAAAAAGAAATATTTTGCATAAGAATGAATGGCACGAATGCAATTAGAAAATCCCTATTATATCTTGTTATATAGACTGCAGAACCTTCCCGAACTATTGGTAATTCTGATTCAGATCAACTTTTGAAAACCTGTTGTCCTAAATTAACTGAATCACACTCATATAGGAATAATCAGAATTAGATCTGTGCTCAGAGTGGCATGTATGCTCCCAGACAGATATTAAAACCTTAGTTCTGCTATCAGAATATGTAGGACAAGCTTAAGATCCAGATTTGTCATTTTTCCTTGGATGACATAAATAAACTGACAAGGACATGGCATATCAAGAACATTTAAAATAGAGGGAAAGATCAACAAAACTTGTTCTGATAAATTGTATAGAAAAATAATATGAATATTGTTTCCCACGACAGGAATGAATATCATATCAAGAAGATATAATCAATCAAATAGAAAAATACTGTATGCATTTGGACTACTGTAAGCAAAGAAAATACCTCTGTGATAAGTCTCAACTGATGAACATAATCTTTGCCAGGAAATAGAGGTTGTCTGGTCATGATTTCACCTAGTGTGCAACCTACAGACCAGATATCAATTGCAGCAGTGTATTCTGAACAATTTAAGAGCAGTTCTGGTGCACGATACCATCGAGTAACAACATACTCAGTCATGAAATCAGTCTCAGATGTTGTCCTTGCAAGCCCAAAATCTCCAATTTTCAAATCACAATTAGCATTGAGGAGCAAATTGCTTGGCTTCAGATCACGGTGCAAGACATTCGCAGAATGAACATATTTAAGTCCTCGCAGAATTTGGTAAAGAAAGTACTGCAAAATTTGAATGAGAATCAATTGGGCTGCCCCAGTAAATTGAAGTCAAGTTCGAGAAAAGGTAACACAGCTACAAACCACTAAACTAATCAACTTGCTCACATAAAAAAGGCTGTATAACCTCTTAGTGAATAAAAGTAGCAAGATTAAGTTTTGAAATAGACAAAACCAACATTTCTTTCAAATATACTTTTGTCCATGTTGTTAACAGAATCAACAAACTAGATCTTGCTAACCAGCAAAACGTAGCAGAATGAATAACGAAGATGATTTTTCTTACACGGATAATCAATTAAAAAAAATCAAAAATAGAAAAGTATCAATTTAATATATAATATCTGGTTTCAATGCTTTGCTTGTCATTCCATAATAAGACTTTTATCCTACAAAGGGTTGATATCATTATTACAGAGGGAAACAGGTGGCAAAGCTCAAAGTGACACTTGTTGCCACATGGAAGGTATAGGTAATGTTCATATGCCAGTACTGTAATCTAAGAAATGCTCTACCCAAATCTATATCTTAGCAAAAGAGAGATGAATTAGCATGTTAATTTGAAGCATGCCATATATTAAGCAACCAGGCCTTTTAGTTGTTAGTAGCTTCTAAAGCCTCATACTATCTTTCATACCCAACAACCATCCACCCCTTCTCTTCTATTTTCTTTGGCCACCAAACAAAGAACTGAAGGAGCGCAAAAATTAAACGAAGTGTAAATGGTGCTTAAGACGTACACGTATGAAGTTTGAAGATCAGAAAAAGTAATGCAAAAGCATTATTAAGGAGTTTCCAGATCATAATCTTGCATGAATTACTAAGTTATAGATAAAATTAACCAAGAAATGAGGTGTTCTCAGTCATCTATTGTTATAATACCAAATGAACTAAATCTTCTATGACGTAAGAAAAGTGAGGCCAAACCCGACAATGGTCATCAGCCAATGGTTGGTTGGATCGAATAATCTGATGAAGATCGGTGTTCATTAGTTCATAAACAATGTAGACATCATTGAAGTTCTCCTTCTTTGGAGGCCGTATGATGTCTTTAATTGCAATCACCTGTTTAGGTAACAGAAGAGTAAGATAATGGTTGTGCATAAAACTTTTCACAAATACTTGAGGACACACTAATTAATTTTAGAAGTATGGTCCCAGTTTAAGTAAGAAAATTATACTTAATAGGAAAAAACCACAAAAGTATGAATGCAAGGGAAGGAGAGAAAGTGGAAGATAGCATGCAATCCCAAAGGACCCTGTCAGCAGTAAATCCTTTTAGAATCTTCAAGGCGAATGGTCTACATTTAAGTGGATGTAAAATATAGTTGTCAACTGAGCCAATCTGGTTAGGACCGGCCCAAAACCACATTGGCCCCCAAGGAAACGGGCTGTTCAAGCCCAGGTTCAAACCTGAAGCAATTTGGGTCAGGCTGAATAATTTTTTTAGTAGGTCCATCTCGGCCCACTAACCTGGTTCTAGTGGGCCGATCCCAGTCCTGGATGGGCTATATGAGCTGGACCTACAAGCTGGCCTAAAGGGCTACTTTTTTTTTATTTCTTAATTTTTGAAAATTTGATTATAATCAACTAATATGTTTAATTCATATCTTAAGATTGAATTTGTAAATTTTGATACTTAATACTATTTTACTTTAGTTTGGTATATTTACTATTACTTTTATTTGATTATTTAGTTAAACTAAGTTTAGATTGTTTTTATGTGACTATTGACTATCATAATAGATTTTTTTTAGTTCAGTATACTAAGTACTATTATACATTTTTAGTAATATACTTACTTTTTAATTTATATTTATTTTGATGAATTATTTTTTAGTTTAGTATACTAAGTAGTATTTTACCTTTTTAGTAATATACTTACTTTCTAACTTTATATTTATTTTGATGAATTATTTTTTAGTTTAGTATACTAAGCAGTATTATATTTTTTTAATAATATACTTACTTCTAGCTTTATATTATTAAAAAAATATAATACTGCTTAGTATACTAAACTAAAAAATAATTCATCAAAATAAAATATAAAGTTAGAAAGTAAGTATATTACTAAAAAAATGTAATATTACTTAGTATACTAAACTAAAAAATAATTCATTAAAATATAAAGTTAGAAAGTAAGTATATTATTGAAAAGTAAAGTAGTACTTAGTATACTAAATTAAAAAAAGTCTATTATGATAGTCAATAGTCACACAAAAATAATCTAAACTTAGTTTAACTCAATAATCAAATAAAGATTGTCGTAAATATACCAAACTAAAGAAAAATAGTATTAAGTATCAAAATTTACAAATCCAATCTGAAGATATGAATTAAACATATTAGTTGATTATAATCAAATTTTCAAAAATTAATAAATTATAAAATAAAAAAGTAGTCCATTGGGCTAGCCCGTAGGCCTAGCTCATATAACTTGTTCAGGCCCGGGACCAGCCCACTAGAACTAGGCTAGTGGACGGAGTTGGGACTACTAAAAAAATTATTTAGCCCGGCCCGGACTAATGCAGTTCTGGGTCGGCCTAGTTCCTAACTGGAATGGCCTAGTTGACAACTATAATGTAAACCACACACCTATTTACTTTCCTATTCTTCCCTTTTTCCCCTAAGTGGTTTTGCTCTCTCTCTCTCTCTACCCTTTTCTTTTATATGTTATAATCTTCGTCTGAAATTCATTAGCTTCTTTACCTGATCTATTTAACAAGTCAATTACATACTCAAAATAAGAGCATCTTAAATTATTAAACTCATGCAGCACTCAAAATTAGAAAATGAAAAGAACAAGAACGTAAATGAAAAGAATGGGGCCAGATTAAGAAGATACTCTACAATCATTTGATCCAAAACAAAGGAGCTTTTACAAGAGAATGCGAATCAGCATTAGAGTTACCAAAGCAAAATCTCTTGGCTTTATAAATGGAAAGGCTCAATGGCCAATTTTGTCTATTTGTAGATCGTGTAGTTGAAAGTGGGATATGCCAACTAACAAGCAGCATTTGCCCAGTATATCTCTCTGACTACAAAAAGTCGCTGAGCTTAATAGTCAGCCCATTGGAGTTACCTGGACAAGAATTTATTGGGAAAGGCTGTATTTCCAATTTTACTTACTTCTAGATTGAAGAAGTACAAAAGGGCACCGCAAACAAGCAGCATGAATATTTTTGGTCATGTCATTTCTCTTTTCCATCACAGTGGCCCCTTTCACAAACAACTAACTTTTCCTTTTGTAGTCTTGAAAGAAAAAAGTAGTCCTCTAGCAATGCATTTTGAATAAAATTGACAACAATATTTTTAGTGCAAAAGTACCAAGTGAAGGTCAAGTTTTTTGCCTAATTAAATGTGGCAATTAATTTGCACAAGGCAAACAATTAATGCTTAAAGCCATAGAAAAGAAATCTTGTGACATAAAAAATCAAGTAAATCATCCCAAAGTCGTAGAATAGAGAAGGAGACTTCCAAATCCAACCAAGATGAATAGCTAAGAGCAAAATTTGTATCTATAGGGCATAGGCTTACATTATCATGATCCATGTGAAGCAGAAGTTTAATTTCCCGTAGTGTCCTCTTTGCATCAGTTCTGTTATCAAATGCATTGCCAATCTTTTTAATGGCAACTTCTTCACGTGTCTCAGAGTTTACAGCAGCACTAAAGCAAATAAAGGATTAAATTTCCCCTTATCACGTACGTAACCCAGAGAACAAAAGCATAAACAGAAAGCAATTTCAACCTACTTGCAAGTCACACATATTAACATTGAACTCAAATTCTGACTCCACTTTTGAAAACCTTCCCCGAAGTCACAAGTTGGTTAAAAATTTAAGGTTGCTGATAAGTCAAGTCCTAAAATCTACAAATGATAGCAGAAAGATAACAGAGAAAAAAGTTAAGAACAATTACTTAGTTAGATACTCAGTCAATCCTATATTATCCTAATAAGGATTCTCATGAACAAATGTTAAGCTACATGACGCAGGAACAAAATTTTTAAGTGTGACAAAATAAGAAACAATAAACCATGTCTGACCCAAATATCTGACATTTCTGCTAGGCAATCAACAAATTATCTAAAAAATGAAGGATCTCACATCAAATCTAACATAACCACCAAAATTCTCAAAACCCCACTTCATTTTATCACATTTAACAACAAACTGTTAACCTTTACACCATCAACACCAATCAACTATAATTGTAACAACCATAAATGAACAAGTTTACAAAAGAGCTTGAATTCAAGAAAATACAGAAGTGTGTCTTGATTATTACCAAACAATGCCACAAGCCCCACGTCCCACGGGCCTAAGAGGTACATACTTTCTTGAAACTTCAAAGAGATTTCCATACATATTGTACTGCACATATCTTCCACCATGAGTTGGCACCCCCTTGATATTATGTCCACCATGATCACCTGAACCACAGCTTGACTCCACAGACATAGCCAAAAAGAAAAAAAATCCAAAAATATTAAAATCCTTAGTAAGCCAAGAAAAGGAAAAAGGGTGAAAACTGTCAAGAACCCCAGTTCAAAGACTGGATTTTTAATCAAGTTGTTTGATTTGGTTGTGTGTGCGTCGGTGCCTATGAAAGCAAAATGTGAGCTTTCTGACATTTCTTTTCCCTTGCCTTTTTCTTTGGGGTGGTGAATATTAACTTTAAAAAATTTCCTTTTTCTCTCTTTAAATTTTCTGGAGAGAAAGAAAGTGGAGTTTGCCCGTGAACTTTTGAACTAGAATGACTTGAGATTACCCGTGAAGTATCTTCAACCATACACTTGGGTACAGGTTTCACTCTGCATAAGTTTTGCCATTTTGATTTATTCATGTTTTATTTTAATTTTTCTTTTTTGTTATTCTATTTCCAATGTGTATTAAAAAATATATATATAATGTGATTAAAGATATGAGAGAGAGTTATTGGGATATAAGGCGAGAAAAAAAAAATTGTTACAAATGATACACGAAGAATAATAAAAAAACAAATTACTTGACACTCGTCAATTTTGTATAGGTTGTAACATTATCAAAATAAAAAATATTTTGGCACCCCTTCAAATTTCAATTCTAAGGAGTGTTATTTTGAGCTGATTCCCATTATTTTTTGAAAATAATTATTCTGTTTTTTCCTTTTATGATTTTTTATTGGCACTGTGGACAAACCTTATGACAAGCAATTTAATCTTGCACGACTGGGCATAAATAAATACTATGAGATTCTATTCATTTTACATAGCAAGAATTATTTAAAGAGCTTAATCAAGATACAGTAAGAACTATTTAACGAATTTAATCAAGACAAAGTTATGATCGTGTAAACACAATAAATAATTCTCTAACATAAATCCCGTGAGCTTATTATTTACACCAAAAGAACACAATGTCAACCATATATATATAAAACATAGAATTTTTTGCAATTTTTATATAAAAGTATAACTAAGCAATTTATTAGAAGAGGGAATCAGATGAACATTAAAAAAGAAAAAAGAAACGCACACAAAAATAAGCACATTTCTAACTGAGAGGATACAAAGGCAAAAATCCGACAAAAGAAGGAAAACAATTTCAAAATACTAAGGAGCAATTTCATCTGGGGTGGTACTAAGAATAGAGTTATCGCCATCCCAAGTCCCCAGACAATAGACCTGTAAGAGAAGGAACCCTGTGCAGCCTGAACAGATTCATGCACACAATACCAGCTATATTTATATTTATACATTAAATACGAGTTCAAACATTTATCAATAACATTACATTTGACAAACAACACCTCACAAGATATACTATAACTAAAGCAACATATCTCAACGTTAAGTATATATTCAACCACGAAATATAATTCCCCATTGCGTTGATCTTGTGTGTACAGGTGAGAGTTTATGTTTATCGGTCACCTAACTGCCTGGCCTTCTAAATTGAGATTAGTTCGCACCTCATCAGAGACATTACCTCCAACCCTAAGGTTACAAAGCAAAGCATCTCGTCCGGTTAGGACAACTTGGAAGAAACTGTCCACCTCCTTTGCAAGCAGATCCAGTCCTTGAGATAGTTTTTCTGCCGATTTTTCTAAATCTGACGTTGAGTTCTGCAGCACTTTAGCTTCAATAGGATCTACACCATCTTGCACAATGGGGTATAACTTCTTGACACCTGTATCAACAGCTTCTAGCTCCTTCAAGACAGTGACCATTCCATTTGAATGCGCATTTCTTATTTCAGTATTTACAAAAGTCTGGAGATCAGCAAAAGCCTCTGCCCACAAGCATGTCTCAGGAACCTGTAGGTCCATCAACTTCTTTGAAGAACCAGAGAATGCAGCAGCAAATGTGCTACATACAAAAAGAGTAACCACCTTAACTCCATACATAGCTCGCATCAAAACTTTTCCCTTTGAAGAGTTCTTAATTTTTGGAAGGTCTAGTGTTTGAGCAAGACTATCCATAACAGAGAAGCAGTTATCAAGTCTAGGATTCTTTGAACTAATATGCTGCTTCCATCCATCAAGTGACGAACGTGCCCGCACAAACTGCTTTGAGGAAGCACTGCCCAAGTTATGCAAGACACATTGAAGGAAAAGGTGACCCTGTTTCAGTCGAGAAATCTCAGAGCTAAAAGCAATGCAGATATCCAGCAACTTCACACTATTGTCCAAGTACACATCAATCCACTTGTCATCCCAATCGCAGACAGGGAGTTCAAGAGCAGTAATAAGAATTTTTATGTCAGCATGAATTCCACAAAGTGACTCCATTGCACTTCTCATCCACGACAAGCATAGAACATCTTCCCGGTCTGCTGGCTTAAGCTTTTTAAGCCTCCCTGCCAATGTCTCCTCAAAAGTATTCAACATATCAAGTAGCTTAGGAGAAAGGTGTGATCCCTTCGGCCGTATCATGCGGAAGGGATTTCCAAATGAGAGAAAAGACCTATGTGGATCCTGAGGACGACTCATTTGATGCACTAACTGCTAGAAAAATACAAAGATAAAATACATAAGACAGCAGACAGGAAGCCAAGTTCTTTCGCCCACCATGTAAAAAACAAAATTGCAGAAGAGAAGAAGAAGAAGAAGAAGAAAGAAAGGAAGAGACAAAAATGCACTCATAAAGATGCAAGAAGTCAATATTCATTGTCACATGAGAATACAAAACGCTATTATGTACTTTTAGCAGAAATCTACTCAATTTCAAACATTACAATCAACACAAAATGTAAAAGCATGAATTCTCAGGTCATTATTACAATTTAAGCCCCAAAAACTGAGTCACATGAAAAAGACAAATTAATCCATGCACAAAAGGCAGAACTTGTAACAGCACCAAATTATGAACAGTTAGAAAAGGGAGAGGCTGCAACCAAAACCATGTTGTGCTCAAGCACTATGCAACTAAAAGTGTATCCCAGGAGATCTGGTGCCCCGGTATTAAATGATAACAATAAGTTGGATGCTATCACCAAGTCTAACTAAAAAAGTCACTTTTAAGAAAAAAAATAATTAAGAACTGAAACCACAGAAATTGATGCACTAACAACTGAAAGCACAACAGAAGATTAGAAAAATCCCAAAATTTTCAATTCTAAGTTCACAAATCACCAAATAACATGATCCTCTACATATCTATCTTTTCATATATTGAAAACATCAATACCCAACCCTAGAGCAAACAAGTATCAATAAAAAGATTTCAATCCAGAATTATCCAAAAGAAACTAAACAATATTCTTGGGGAAAAAAAAACTATTAGACCTCTCCGATTAAAAACAGTTAATAAAACTCCTTTCGAATTTCACAATTCAACTAAGAAACTCATCGATAAAATACAAAACAAACAATAATACCTCAAAACTCGCACAAATTACCAGATCTACACAGATTAAAACAGTCAACGCACAAATATCTCCTGATTTTCACAATTAAACTCCGAATTCAAAGTCAAACCAAAATTTCTAACTCTAATCATATCACATACAGAGAATAAATAAATAAATACAAAATCATGCAAATCAAACAAGCAAAACAAGTTACCGTACAAAATAATAATAATAATAATAATCCGTCAAAAAACTTACCAAAACTATCAGATCTTCACCGATTAAACGGTAAACGGGCAAAAACTTTCGCCGATCCTCAAAATTAAGCTCGAAAATTCAAAGTCAAACTCCTAATTTCGAACTCTAACTATATCATATGAAGGCAAAAGGCGAAGAAAAGTATATAGATACACGGAAATATGTATATAAGTAGAGAGAGAAAGAGCCGTACCTGAAACAGTACTCAGAGACGCGTAGAGAAAAGGCGAAGATTCGAAGAAAGTCTTAGCAAAATGTTGTAGGGTTGTGTTTTGCGGAATGGGGAAATGAGGGATAGATGATAGATTATATTATTGGTAATCGGTTGGGACACGTGGTGGGATGTGAGTGGAGGTTAGGTATTTCGTGTGTGATATTTAGATGGTGGGGGTGCGAGCAGGAGATCAGAATCCGCGGAAACGGACTGTTACATTGTGAGGTCAGATTAAGGCGTGTTTGCTGGTTAAAAAAAGAAAAGAAAAGAAGGAAAATTACTATAGAGCTCCTCAAAAAATATTTTTAATTCAAAAAACCCATAAAAATTATATTTCAAAATAATAAACCCACTTCATCGACTTTTTATTTCAAAAAATCAAATAAATATTTTAATAGAATTTTTTTTTAAGTTGTTCGGATTGATTTGTATCAATGATCATTAATTTTAATGTTAAATTTTTACAGAAAAATATTCTATTGAATTTTTAGATTTATGAATTACAGTAGAGAAAATTAAAATGTTTAAAAATAAATGTACTACAAAAAAAGATTGACTTTTTCCAAAATTCATAAATTAAGTTTGTAAAAGTTGTTACTACATATAAACAGTACAATTAAAAAAAAGGTATTTTTTTTTCAAAAATAAGGTAAAGTTTAATAATTTAGTTTTTGGAATGAAAGGTTGATGGAATGATTTTTCTGGAGTTGAAAAATAATTTCATAATTTTTTTAGATATAAAAATTTAATTTAAAGGGTTTTTTAGCAAGTTCTTTTATATATTATTTTATTTTGTTTATTTATTTTTCATTATAAATTTTATATACTCTCTTTTTTTTTTTTTTTTTTTTTGTGGAATGGGGAAAAATATTCTCTCACCCACACTCCATGTTGCACTTTTTCTTGAACCTAAATATTGTAGTGTGTAATTCGATTTGGTCCTTCTCTATGATTTATTGAATAAAGTATGATTCCTTCTATCATGTGAATAATTTGCTTCCTTTGTCCTTCTCTATGATTTACTGAAAAAAGTATTATTCCATCTGTCCTGTGATAATTGCTTCCTTTATTGTAGAACTTGTTCTCAATTTGCCATCCACTAAAAGATTATTTATTTATTTATTTGGGACAAAAAAAAAAAGTATAATTTTCCATTAAACTGGTAAATCAGAAATTTACAAGACTCAATACATTAATTCTGGGGCCAATTGGGCAGCCATGGCTTCCGCATCACAACAACTATGGATCCACTGAAATTTTTTTAAATTGTAAATTATATTGACCCACATTTTATTTTATATTACTTATGTAGCATTTTGTTGGGGAAAAAATGCGAAGAAAATTAATTTTCACTTTCTTGATATTACTATTTGTTTTTCTCACTTTCTTTTGTAGAATAATTGAAAATAAACAAATGGGGTTAAGAATTGCAAATTGAGTTAGACAAGCAAGTAGAAACTTAAAATACTTCCCAAGAGGGAATGGTTATTAGTCCAACTTTTCTAGGAGAGACCAAATCATGTAATTCTTGTGTCCCCCCCTGCAGGAGTGACCAAACTATATTGCCTTTAATGAAATATAAACCTACTTAATAAGAAAAATCCTGCCTAAATTCTTAGCGGATCAGCTAGTCCCGACAGATCATGATCGTCCATCTATAGACCCAGTATGTTGGGTCATGAATAAAACCAACAGATGGACAGCCATGATCTCTCAGACATGCTAATCCCAAGTTTAGCCGCTATGAAAAACCCAAGAAAAGTATCACACCAATGTCCCCATTGTGCTGCTCTATAGGCAAGACTAGTGTCGTGGCGTTGATGGCGATATCAATACCAAGTTCCAAATGCAACAATTCATGTGGATGCATAGCTTGCCATGGAGCAAACAGGACAAGGATAAACATGGTGAAATGAATATGAACATACTTTTAACCAAATTAGGGGTCCACTGAAAGCAATAAATCGAACGTTACGCAATATAAGTGGCGTACCACGTACTTAATTCTATCCTAGCTGGTCTGGAAGGGTAATTCTAATTCTAATCCCACAAGTAAAGTTTATGCACCTACCCGTAAGATGTGCGTGAGGGACAGCACGTTACGAGCATCGTGTCATAGTGCGTGCCCCTCTAGCCCATCCAACATCCGCTGTACCAAAACTGAAGTAGAGATATTATATCTGTGGGTGTGTGATGCATACTTCTGTACAGAATGCTTTGCAGTGATGTTGATGGAGGTTGTGTATGCCACCTAATTATCTCTAATTGGATAATGCAACATACAAACTAGAGTTGGAGAAGGATGAAACTACACTGTATAGGAAATAAAGTGTGCTGTGATGTTGATCTTTCGTTAACTTCAAAGAAATGCCAAAACAATTTGCTGTAATTTCTATAAGAGTAAAGAATGATCACTCACTTTACAAATGCTAATGCTTTAGGCAACTACTGAAAAACAATGGTGATAAATATAACTAAAGTTGATAATGAAATGGTATAAATAAGCATGGAAAACTTTCATTAATAGAAATCCAACCATAACACTATCTCCATCTAGTTGGCATATTATGGTTCCTACTGCTATCCCCTTCACTAATATCAGATATACCTTCACTGCTTTGTTTGTTAGCCAACTCTGGACCCAGATGTTTTGTCTTCTAGGTGGGAACTGGAAGATTCTCGACCAATTCGTCGTTCCTGAATTTTGAGCAGCCTTTTAGTGACAGAAATTATATAGAAAAATAGAAACATCAAACCATTTCTTTCTATTCACTAAACATGAGATTGAAGGTAATCAAGGGTGAATAAATTTTCAGGCATACATCGCGAGATAGCAAGTCCTCTGATTCCAGCATGTGTATTATATGACCCATTTTTGGCCTCTTCTGGGCATCAGGATCAACACATCGAAGGGCTACCAAGATAACACGTTTCAGCGCTTTTGAAGCAGGCCTTTCAGGCAATTTAGGATCCACTACTTCCTCTGATTTTCTGTTTCCAACCATCATCTTCAGCCAATCAACCAGATTAACCTGCAGTTTATGTCCTTGGTGAGAGTTGCAAATAATCAACGTGTCCAATCAACAACTATTGCAAAATTGTCAGGCATTTTAAGTTGTTAATTAAAACTAACCTCTCCCTGCGGCCGACTATAATCAACAGGAGATCTTCCGGTAATAATCTCCATAATCAGTATTCCAAAGCTATATATGTCACTCTTCTCATTCAGCATACCTGTGCAAGCATATTCTGGAGCAACATATCTAGCAGAAGAATGAAATATTAAATTCCCACCCACCACCGAAAGCAGCTTAGTTTCACTACAATTCACATCAAAACAATTATCTTTTAGCAACAATGGACTAACCCAAATGTTCCCATCACTCGAGTTGTCACATAAGAGCTCTCTGAATTCAAAAGTTTAGCAAGCCCAAAATCCGACAACTTAGGATGCCACTGACGTCAAGCAGTATGTTGCTGGACTTTATGTCACGGTGAACAACCTTTGGTTCCAAACCCTCATGTAGATAAGCCAAGCTGCCACAAAGAAGAGTTCAAGAAATAAGTTACTAAGCAACAACTATGCCATAAGTAGCAAGAGAAATCATAGTGATTTTGAGTCACCATACCCTTTTGCCGTTCCGATAATTATATTAATACGAATCTCCCATGTCAAAGGGCTGACTTCCCCGACATCTCCATGAAGCCACTGGTCCAAATTTCCATTATCCACATATTCATAGACTAGCATCCTACATGATAAAAACAATGAAAGCAGTTCAACTTTTGATGCATAAATATAATTTAAAGGTCAAGTAGTAAAATGAAATAATTATCAATACCTGTAAGCTCCTTCAACACAGTACCCAAGCAACCTAACAAGATTCTTGTGTCTGACACGTCCAATTGCTTCCACCTCCACCTTGAACTCTTTTTCAGCTTGACCCCTGAGAATCATGATTAGCATGAGTTTAGCTATACAGGCAAAATTATATAATGCATTTACATGTTGGAGAACTAAACCTTTTAGATTTTCGGTCAAAAAGGCTTATAGATTTCTGCAGTAAGAAGCAAGGGATAGAGCTACAAAAGCATTTTAGTGCCTAAAAGCATGATTGCACTCCACGCCACACATTTCATTCCACTTGTGACATAAAATGGTTTCTAACTTGCACTTCCCTAAACTTCAACTCAAAAATGTAATTTTTGATTCATTTAGGTTAAAAAAAAAAAAACAGAGTTCATTTTTTTCCCCAAACAGACCCCAAATTTGAAGAATGAACTCTGCAAAACTGAAAAAATTTAGTCGCACAAATGAACGGAATGCTCCAACTCACACGCATACAAATGAAGGACCAGAGTTTAACAGCACACAACCCGCTACTGGACTTAAACTTTGCAGTGCCTTCACTCAATAGATACGTACACTTTTACAGGCAAGCTTAGAAATCTTTCATCATTTTAACCATTGCAACGGTATATCCACGATAACGAAGTTATCCATGACAAACTAAGAATATAGCAAGCCACAAACATACTCATTCACAACTGCATGCTCTGTACTGCAAAGAATCAATCTTTTCGAAAGTCAAAACAAATGGAGGAATTTCCATACCTGTTATTCAACAAATTCTTTATGGCAATTCGGGTGTTGTCAGCCAACACACCATAATACACAATACCATATCCACCTTCACCAATCACATTCTCATCTGACAATCCATTAGATGCTGCCTCAAGCTCTCTCAAAGTATACCACCTTCCCCATCCCAAATGCGATACCTCTGGCAACGACCCACTACCTCCAAATGACCCGGTGTCAGCCCCACTCGTAGCCCTGCTCTCACCACTTGATGCTCCCCTATCAGAAAACACCACTCTATGCTCCATCTTGCCCATATCTATCTGTATCTCGGCCTGAAAAAATTTAGAAAATAAAAGAAAAATAATAACTATTATCAATCAGTCTAGAACTTACAAACAATCCGGAATAGTAAAAATATCAATGGAAGACAAATCAGAGAAACAAATTAACAGCCTGTATTTTCAATCATAATTATATATTTACAAGTGGATTAGAAATAAATGAACTGCACTTGAACTTTCCCATAAATGATATTCCTTTCAATTAAAGGAAAATCAATTTAAACCAAATCGATCAGTTAAATTACGAAAGATGATAAAAAAGAGTTGTCATTATACAATTCCATAAAAGAAAATTAGATCTTGTCATTATACCTGAGGCACAATCGGACGGTGATCGGCGGCAGCGGCGGAGGAGTCGTGGACGATCTCCTGGATTTCCTTGGAGACGACGGGAGTAATCTCTCCGCCTCCGGAGAGCTTCGCCGGACGGAGGAGTTTACCCTTGCCACTGCTGCGACGACGCGAGGCGGTGATGCAGAGAGATAAGAGGAAGAGTATGAGCACAATCACTGCTCCGACGACTATTCCAATGACCACCCATAAATGAAGACCGAAGATCGAGGTCTTCTTCGACAGCTCGGTGTCCACAAAAGCCGCATCGTACACCGACATCTTTGCTTTAAATTAGTCGTCCGTGTGTGTGTTTTAGTGTGTGAATGGTGAGAGAACTGAAAAACCCAACATGCAAGTGGAGACCGGAATGGAACTACACAAATCTTGATTTGTTGGGTTGTCAGAAAAGGAAATTAAGCGTAATTGAGTGTTCATATATACGTATATATTGGTTGGGAGTGAATGCGTTAACGGCGGCGCATAGAGATATATACTGAAGGGGTTGGGATATAGGATTTGAATTGAATTGCATTGGGTTCCGCCGGAAATATGGGTTCTCCGGCGAGCGAGTGTGTGTGTGTGTGTGTGTGTGTGCGTGAGAGAGAGAGAGAGAGAGAGAGAGAGAGAGGGAGAATCTATACTGTACTAAACTCTGAGTGTGTCTGAGTGTAATTTTCACCGTCTAAAGAGAAAAGAGTCCTACTTCTCCATATTTTTTGCTTTTCCTTTTTATCTCCCTTTTTTTTTTTTCAAAATATTCTCAAAATTTTGAAATTTATCCAAATCCCAAATATTAAATCCAGCTTTTTAAGCTGTGGTTGGGAATTTATTTTGATTATTATTATTACTAAAATAAATCTTCAATTACACAATCTAAAACAATAATGTTGTTTTATTGGCAATTTTTGTATACAAGATATTACTATATCTTTCAAGGTATGTCATAAATTAAGCATTTAAGTGTACTTCCTTTTAAAATAACATTTTTAACCTTTTTTTTATGAAGAATTTTTTTTAGTAAAGCGATAATATACATTTTTTATTTTTTAATATTAATTAATAATAATTAACAATTAATAATTTATAATAATCATCTATAAACAAAACATAATACATGTATTTTTTAAGGGGCTCGAACCAATCAAAATTTTGGGACTCAATTTTGCCACTCGACCAAATCAATCTTCAAAATAAGCTTAGCCCATTTATCTTCCAATTTAAGCTATAACAAGTTATTCAAAATCTAATTATACACATGCTATAATTTTATTGAAAATTGATATTTTTTTTGTATAACTATTAAAATTTGATGTTTATTGCCACATTAGATTTATAACTTTTTGATCATAAAATTATATTCAAATTATTTTTTACCACGTAACACTCAATATTATCATCCAATTAATTAAATGCAATAACTTACTTTGGATCCTATGATATTTCATTTTATATTTTATATTTCAAATGCATACCAAATATATTAAATATTTTATTAAATATATATTTGGTAAGAATTATGTATATTTAATATGAAATAAAATACAAGATTAAATATAAATTTGAAACATAAAATAAAAAGTGACAATAACCATCCGAGTAGCCTCATTAATTTGGGAATAACTATGATATTATTGACCAATGAAATATTAAAATTTTTAGACCCAATTTAGCGGAGGACTAAACTTTTTCCTAAACCAACGGAGATTTGCCCTTTTTCATGTTTTCCGTTTCGAGACAACCTCAATTAAGTTTTCAGCCAATGAAGTTCAGATAAAAGAATCTATCATCTATGCCAACAAACACTAAATTGGTGGACTTTTTTTTTTTGGACCCACTCTCAACGGTCGACTGATGATTTCAGACTCGGTTTGAGCTACTTCCGTTTGGCTCATTATATACCACTTACTTCGATATTATTAATGGAATTATAAATTATTCAATTATATAGAATATTATTATTTTATTTTATGATACTATCATATATATATATATATATAATAGTACATAAATTCATTTTTCCCATTGCTGCCTGCTCTAGGAGCTTGTGTCGTATCTCAATCCCATGCGATTCGTGGAGAACTTTTCAAGAACACCAGGAAAAGAAAAATAATATATTTTATTTAAATAAGTAAAATGAAATTCTCAATTAATTAGGTGGGCCCGATATTAAAAGGGCCCAGGACTTTAAGCCCAAAGAATCTTTAGAGAGCATTAGTGAGGGTTTTGAGATATTTTATTTTTTAAAAGGGGGGGGGGGGGGGGGGGGTTAATTAGTAATGGGCAGTTCATTGAGTTTAATAAAATCTTTATATACTTGTCCTTTTTCTAGGTAATAGAGTTAATGGTTGAGGGTACGCTGTGGAAATTGATAAATGAAATTTCACTTTATTTAGGTAAATGCTCTTTGCTTTTGGCTGGTACCAAGTAGGTTATTTTTGAAAGGGATTGGTCTGGTTGGTATATATGTATATAATCAAATACCTTTGTTATTATTTGTTATCATTATTATTAAAGGCAAAAGAGTGCCTGATTAGAATGATTATACATGTGTCACTTTCCTTTTTCTTCTTTTTGTCCTAAGTTGATAAGGGTAGTCATTTATTTGTACATGCTAATTATAGTTACCATTGTCAATTTACATGAAGGGGAATTCAATTTGTTGTTTAATTTCTACATTTGAAACAAGAAATTTCATATGAATCAAAATTAATCGATATCTACCATCAAAAGCTCATTTTAGATCAATTCGTTAAGCATAATAAATAAAGTTAAAATATTTTTTTCTATTTAATAAGATTTAAAACTTCAACTCAACTACTTGAAAAAAAAAACATAAAATACATGGAGAAAATATCAAGTTACTCGAATTTGATTCGTGTGCGGTTTGACTAAAGTTCATTCAAGAATAATAAAATTAAATTCATACACAATTTTAAAATCGATATAAAATTCAAACCAATCTTAAAAAACACTCTATTTGGCTCGATTCAATTTTATTGAGTGAAACAAATATATAAACAAATTGCTGGTAATATTATATAAAATTACTTAATATATGTTGAACTGAATATATGAGTGTATCCATTGCTCGTGAATTTCACCACCCACTACCAACCAGAAACAATAAATTTGGTTTATACACTCAACCGTAACAATTAGAACGTGATATTCTTCCAAAATTTCATTATACGGATAGTCCACCAATAATTGATTCTTTTACAGAATATGTACGTGCTATGAAATTAGCACTAATGACAGTCACATAACACCTACTCCAGAATCTAATGTCGTTATGCAATCAATAAATAGGCACTTTCCATCCACTTCACTAATACCAAATTACGTGCTTTCATTATTCTACTAATCGAATTGATTATGAGGAAATTTATCTGATTTGTTGGATCAAACAAGTTGATAATCGCAATTTCTAATTTCAAGATTGAGGATACAACGTGGCCAACTGTTAACAATTGTCCAAACTTTAGAAACAGCACTTGCTGTTAAAATTAAAGCCACTAGGTTGGGTTATTATACAATATTGCCCTAATTGTATTTGGTAATAACTCAAATAAAATAGCATCACAAGAAAGCTGAAAATCACAAGCACTCAGGAAAAGATTCCTTGATAGAATAATAAGCTTCCATCACTCTCAATACTGATATCTTGCCTTATATATTGAGGCATAGTGGACTAAAAGAAAGTGGCAACTTTTGAAGAACTTTGTACATAAAAGTAGAACAAGTGGATAGAAAAAGAGCTAGCTCATAAAAAAAGAGTATCCCAAGATAGAAGACCACCTCAATTCGCATCCTTTCCCAAAATTTCATGCTACTCATTTAGGTAGTGGTCAAGTGAATTTATAAACCTTTCATGTATAATGATATCATGAAACTCTCAAGGCATAACACCTACTGAGACCATAACTAGTCTCAAAAGGAGACAAATTCTAGTAATATTTAGTTTCTAATGGTCCTATCAATAAACAATTGTGACATGATTGGAGGGATTCCTAGATTTCTTTCTTCCTCCTTAAGTAGCCTTTCATGGGCCACTTTGGTAAAGCCCCTCTTTTGCAGAAGTAGCAAATCAAGTCTAACTTTTTACCCACTATAACAATGCAGAACCATAATTTTGGCTTATCCAGCATACCAATAATCTTTTAAGCGTCACATCCCCATCACCAATAATTGAGAATTAATGGCCAGATAATAGAATGGTGGAAAGATTAACTTCCAGCAAAAATGTACCCAATAAACTTAGGTTTCAGTCAAACGATGATAAGCTTGATACAAACTGCTCTGACAGCAAAACACAAGGTTAACATGCTGTCTACAGAAGAAAATGCAAACTTAAATCTGGAATTTCTGAACTCTTCAGCATGTTTTGAATTTCATTATGCTATTTCCTCTTACTCAACTTTTGTTACATGTAAGTGAACAACTGCCAACACACATGACATTCAAAAACAAGATTACAAGTTTTTCATGATTGAAGCAGCCACGACTTAAGTATAAAAGGACTAATTGTATATTCAATTGCTCAACACTCATATTTTCTGTCTAGTCGGTCTTCTTATCAGGTTCGTCGATAGCAGCTAATCTTTCAACCAGGGGTGGATGCGAATAGTGGTAAGCAGAATACCAAGGGTCAGTGTTCATGGCAGATAGATTCTCTTCCTGTCAAACACCAAGAAGTTGTAAGGTACATAACCTCCATATACAGAATTCCAACATATTTTGCATTGAGCTTGGATAGTCTGGATTTGAAAGAATGATTGGGAACCAAGAACTTCAATGGCCCCAATATGGAGAGGATCTCAATTCCATCACAATGATTGAAAGATAGCTAAAAATGATGTGCTAAATGATTTGAAATCCATAGTAACTCAAAATTATTCGAAAAATTGCAGTAGTTATGGATTTGAAGTACTTCCATCCAAACTTAATCTTGATGAAGTTGTAGCAATTAAGAGAGAGAGAGAGAGGTAGCCAAAAATTATCTAAGGAAGGAACACCCTAAACAATCCTCCAAAGCGGAAAAAACATATACAAAAGCAGATGGATGAGACTACTATGCATAGCACTCCCTTCTATTTTTTAACTCTAGTAGAGATAGTGATACCGTATTGACCATTTCCATTTCATGAAACAGGACACCAGCTCCCTCTATAATTCAGTAAAAACTATAGATGGACAAGACGCATTTTGAAATGCACAAAAATAAATCACCTGCAGTTTGATAAGACCAGCTCGAAGAGGTGCAGCATAACCAAGCTTCTTGGCAAAAGCGTCGGCCTTTTTGAAAGAAACAATATATCAGTCTCAAAAAACGAAATAATGAGTTTGCTACAAGAAACTTGAGTTTCACACTCCAGATCAATGTAAGCCTAAACATAAGAAGGCTACCTGGAACTCAAAAGCCCGGCTTACAAGATTAAGTGAAAAGCTCACAAGATGTTGGAGAGGTATCACAGTATGCTGCAATCACCAAGAAAGAATTAACACGCATATAGAACTTCGCATACTAATCAACTTTCAAATTACAAAAGAGTGAGCTCCCAAGTCCGCACTTATACTTAATGAATAAGACCACAAAATACCAGGTATTGGTAAAACACATCACTTGCTTGATTTATTCACAAATCCATTGACCAAGGTTTATGTCACCCTTTGCAAGAATGAGAATGCAGATGATAATAAGCACCGAGGAAAGGGCCAATTAAAATTTCATCATTTTAAGTATAGCACATTAAAAGACAGAATGCGATGGTTAGAATCTGAAAGGGCTAACGTCGACATGCCATGCATGGTGAAAGAAATTTCAGATGACTTCAATTTTTCTTCTTCTACACGTGATACAGATGTGAAATAGTTGATCAAGCCATGTGAGGTTAGACCAACAAAAGTCTGTCAAGAAAAAGAGTGGATTTGATTTAACAAAGTAACAAAAATCACTGTTCCAAGTATCAAAATTCAATAGTCATGCAAATGATTAGCAGCCAAAGATCCTCGTGCGTCCAAAAAGAGAACAAGAAAGAGTTTGTATTTCATTAACTGAACTGGTGCAAGTCTAAACAACATCCTTTGATTTGGTTTAAGAATGAAAGATACTCCCACTGGACATACCATGCATCCAGACAAGATTGTCATCACAACCTTCTCACTAAAAAATTAAGCATTCAAATGTATCAACAAACCCATGCGAGCATGTGCAAGAGGGATGCCCGCACACACACACACAGATATATATATATATATATATATATAGAGAGAGAGAGAGAGGAACAGTAAACTACGTGAGGAACGACAGTAACCAGTGCACAGTAAACCACAAACGTTCAACTTAATACCTGAAATATGATAAGTCCAATAAGGACTGGCTGTGTATCAAACCCAAAACTCTGGAACAGATCTTTAGAATTCCTAACCAGAGTGTACCCTCCAAACTGCAACAATGTCAGGATCTGCATTGCCAATTAAACCACAAGTTAGGCATGAGATTTGAGTACATTATTTCAGAGCTGTAACTATGACTTAAATCATAAGTACTCGACAAATACAACCAATAGCTTGTCATTCTATACCTGGTATAGCAGCAATGGGCAAACTAAAGATAATTCTTACATAATCAAGTTTCTTAAAAACTAAAACTGAGATACAGAAAAACTGAAAACAACATTGGAAACCATTTATGCCAGGAAATAATTCATGACCAAACTTCGCTTTTCAGCATCACAGCATGGACAGCTCAAATGTATCACAAGAAAGATTGGAAAAAAACAGAGAACAAAGAACTATGCCAAACATCAAGAAAGAAAACCTAACTAGAAATAATCTCAAATTTTCACTCCCATTTAAAAGTCGTTAAAGGATAATGAGTCCAAAAAAGATTGTTTCAAGCAATATTAAAACAGAGACTAAAATAACATGAAGCTATATACAGATAACCTCAAGGATTAGGTTTGCAAGTGAAATGGGACCATAAAAATATGGGATATCAGAATTTGGAAGTACAGCAAAAGCAATATTATGTGATAAGTCCTTTTATCCATCTACAAATGTGCAATTTATCACATTTTCATTTTAAACTAGAGTTTTCTGCATCATCTTAATAACAATAGACTTTCAATCATTGCATTTATAATTGAATCATAGTTAAGTCAACAAAATTTTGAAATGATCTAGTGACCTAAGTTCTAGGCTAAGCAGCACATTTTTAAATTGTTAAATCACTAAGGGTAGAAGAAAAACTAATGTAATAAAACTCAAACATACTCGCCATCAAGAGGAACTACATAGAAAGGGAAAAATAATATGAAAAAAAAAGTCAGATACTTCCATCCAAGATCTTAAGAGTCTCATTTTAATTAATTGCTACTTCTAACCAGATATTCTAAACTACAGGATTTCCTAGTATGATAGCGTAGTCAAGATACTTCAATCAACAAATGAAGGTGAAAAACAGGCGGAAAGTGCCAATCAAGTGAAAAAAACACCAACTTATTCAGCATTTAAAATGCTTAACAGACGTCTTAAAAAAATTATTTTAACCCCATACAGCAAGCATTCAATATCACAAACACTCTTTGACATTTTGAAGAGGGAACCATCAAGTTGATCTTACTTGTCTTCTGAAAGATAAACAGCAAAACCAAGCTATGTTATGTTATTGTGAACGCTGATATTATTACCCCATGATAGACAAACAATGACCTGATTATCAAGGAATAATCACCACCATTGGGCATGTAAAGAACATTAATATTGACTTTATCTAGAACTGCTGACAGACCTGAACTGCGATGAAGGAGTACATTGTATGATTAAGCTTCCAGTGACCCAGCTCATGGGCAATAACAGCAACAACTTCTTCATCATTTTTGCACTACATTGAATTGTTAATGAAGTGAACAACTAAAGAAATGGAGAATACCTTTACAGAAAGAGAAATTATGAATGTGCACTAAAGCAATAGGATGTTTGACCACAAAGGGGAAAAAGCAATAGGGCAACCGCAAAACAGAATTTTAGCTTGCTTTCTATCAAAATGATGAATCAAACATGAAGCAACTCTATGAGCATTTTATGAATCTGGCCTTGCATATGTACAAGAAAAGATCGCACAAAACAAGGACTTTGCAGAAGAGACAAATTCACACATCTACTGGGCAGAGATATATTAAAATAAACTCACCATCTGCTTTGCTATATACTAACAGGATTAGTAAGGATTGGTAATTCTGTTTTCCAAAAATCACATCTTTCATTTTAACTATTGCTATTGGTTACAATCACATACTTTCTTGTCAACACAACCATCAAGTGTGATACAAGTCACTCTAAATATTGCCAGACACTCTAACAAACTTAAAACAATGATAGCATAGAGAAAATTCACGCCTCAACATATTATTGTAGGTAACATTGTCAGTAAATAACTTTTAAAACAGCTGCAAAAACATCATCATCAACATATAAGGAATTGCCAAAGTCAAGATGCCATTCAAGTATATATATAAACAGTACTGTATGATTGAAAGCATCAGACTTTAAATTTTCTAGTAGATACTTACCACCAAGCACATATATATTAATTGAGACAAAAGAAAGCAGATTTTCAAATAAGAACTCCATACCTGCTGTATTAATGTGTCATAAAGGACAATTCGTTTGTTCTTAAAAAATCCGTACATGTATGCCTGCAGAGAACATGGGCATTAGATGAGTCCTCGTGAATAGACGGGGAGGGGAGGAGCCAAAAGAGGAAAAAACAATGACAGCAATGAAAACAGTATGCATCAAGTGAATAAAAAATATATAATCTTTTGCTCGCTTGTAAGTAAGGCTAATGCATTATCACAGCTTCACAATCCCACACTTTCCATCCCAATCTCAATTTTGCACAGCATTCCAATTTTCTCTTTAGAACTACATTTTATGCTATTATATAGTCCTCTCTCCACCCATCAAATGATAAAATCTTGGTGTTCTAAATCTTCATTTAACAATTTATTGTGCATAAAATAATTGGATAACCATAGCCTTTCTTTTCATGCCCTTCCTCCCTCCCTAAACCAAAAGAATAAATATGAACGCGTGTTAACCATAGACTGCATAGAAATCAAAAGCACACAAGATTTCAACAATTTATGAGCCAACTATTCACAATCTAAAATACCATTTTATGATGTAAAGATTGGAGGAGAATGTACTTCAAAAAGTCTTTAATTTAAATTAAGAAAAAACAGCAAATATATTAATACAGAAAAGGAATGAAAAACAAGCATACTCACATTGCTATGGCTCGATCTTGTTGATCCATCAACGACGAACAACTTCGTCAAAGGGAATTTGAGAGACGAAGCAAGATTCTCAAGTTTGGCCCTAAGATCTCCATCCGGAAGCTGCATGTTTATAAAAAAATTGAAAATAAAAGGGGGTCACACTAGCAACTCATATTCTATTCAGAATATGACCATTACGAAAAGCAATACTATTGCATAGTATTAGATTAAAAACATTCCCACTACTTACAGGAGTGAACTTGTTGAAAAGTGGGGCGATCAGAACTGGATAAAGAGTCATCATTACAAGAGACACAATAAGCATAAATGCCCAGAGATATATGGCCAAGTACGGACCTCCTTTCTGCATGCAAACACTTATCAATGTTGATTGATACACTTCACTACATGGTTATCCTTACCATGGAAAGTTGAAAGAGAGAGAGAGAGGCTTAAAACTACATTGAAATGCATAAAGAAAATAAATCAACAAATAAGAAATTACAAATGCAGCAAAAAATTATGGTTGTCCTTGAATTTATACCATTCCTTACAGATTCTCATGTAAATGCTATAGACAGAAGTACCTGCACTATAATGATGATAGCAGCTACAATAGGTGGACCAATCACTATAGCTAAGGCAATTCCTTTGAGCATGTCCCTAAAGAATAACCACATTGTTTGCTGTAAAAAGAAAGAGGAGTTCATGACCAGGGATGTAAGATGAAAAGAAACAAAATTATAGAAAAGTCGGATGAAAAATGAAGAAAATCTAATTGATATGACATGCGCAAATATGACCAAATACCTTGTTGAAACCATGGCGAGCCTCAATGACAAAAGTGGAGTATAGAGAAAACGGCAAATCAGTTATCTGCATAGAGTTTCAAACCAAATAGTTAGACAAAAGCATGAGAATATAACAGGTTATAATTGTTGTCAAGGTGGAGCAAACACAAAATAAAATATATAGTGCCAGATTATGGTGATCAAATAAACTGTCAGCAACTCCTTCCAATGAATATTTTGTTAATCTTCCAAAAAAAATAAATGGAACTCATATATGCACCTGTGACCAAAACATAACACCAGCTAAAAATGCAAGTGTGTGTAATATCTCATTTTCTGCATTCAGGCCAGCATACACCAAAAACTCTCCAGACCTCTGCAGTTAAAAGAAACCAAAAATATAACAATACAAAAATAAGAAAGTCAACAGCGAGTTACAAACCAATTAGAAGGCCTGGCATAAAAAGACTCACCTTCCAAAACCAGGGCAATATTCCGAAGTACAAAATTGCAGAGTCCATAATAATGGTTACAAATTCGTGCAGAAAATGGAAATGGCTGACAGTAATAAAAGACCAATAACCAAGACACAACTGGTTAGTGAAAAAGCAGATGTGCAATGGTATCATAAGTTTTCAAGCAAAAAATAAATGACTGCTCAAACCTTTTGTCAAGACTATAAGCACGGGATTTTTCAAACTTTTCTTGACTGATTACTCCAACCAAAGGTCTTGGAAGAGTTGGCAACTTAAGAGCAGTGTGCTGCCGCAAATCAAGGTACGTCTCAAAAATATACACCAGTATCATGAAACCTGAATCATTTAAAAGCCAAATTAGGAACAAAAAGCCCAAGTGACAAAATATGACAGTACATTTGCCAAAGGCAACTATAGTATCATTTGGAAGGAATTTATTAAAAAATAAAAACAAAGAGGGACAATTACCCTAAAATAAAGCACATTAACATCATTCTCTTGAAGCAAAACCAATTTAAACATTCAGTTAACTTGTTGCTCACGCCACACTCATTCTTATATGAAATGGAATGGGCAAACTTACCTAAAAAAATACCCATATTCATGATTTGTTCATAATTGCACACATTTAACAATTACTAACCACAAATTTTCTATACTACATGAATAAATTCCTAGGTATGCCAAACTTGGAACACAAACTATACTCCACTTCCATTAAAACACAAACTATACTCCACTTCCAGATAAAAAAATTCACTCAAGTTAACAAAATGATGTAAAATTGACAAGCTAATTGTATTATCAATAAAATATAAAATGTACAAAACCCACTCCTCATACCCAATGATAAACGCCCATTAAAACAACTGAAAAAACTAAAAAATTACGACTCTGATCAAAAAGGAAAAATCACTAAATCCTAACAACTGAATCACATTATACATAGAGATGCCACCAACTCATTCAGTTTACAATAAACAGAACAGCCAAAAAATAAAAAATAAAAAAATGTTAATAATATACATGTATCTCAATAGTTATATATTGTTATAGATGTGAAACATTGAAATGCATAGACATACGGAGGAAAGGCATACCAACAACTAACCAAAAATTTTCAATACTAGATGAAAAAATTCTTTGGCATTCCGAACTGAAAACACAAACTACGCTCCACTTCCAGATAAAAATTTAATCCAGAATTCACTTGAGTAAACAAAAGGACGTAAACCTGAGAATCCAATAGCAGCATCAATCGAATACAATGTATTCAAAAACCCTAACACCCATTCCTCATTCGCAATCACAAACGCTAAATATAACAAGTGAAAAAACTCAAAAAACTGCGACTCATGGAAAAAAAAATCACTAAATCCTGAAAACTGAACCGCATCACACATAAAGAAACCACCAACTCATTCAGTTAACAATAAACAGAACATCGATAAAACAAAAATAGAAAGGTTAATCATATACATGTATGTAATAATTAGATACAGATATATGTAAAACATAGAAATACGTAGATATACGGATGAAAGACATACCAACGACAGCCTCCATGTACGGAAACGCCATGACGGGAAAAAGAAGGGGGTTTTCTCTTGCAAAATGGAGTATAGAGGGCAAGTGTTTAAATAGAGTATTTATAGTTGGGGGAAATTGGAAACTGGAGTCGAGGATTAGGAGCATTTTTGTATGGATTGACGGGTCGGGTGAACCCACTTTGTTGGTTAATAAATAAAGAAAAATAATTGCGCAAAATATTAAAAGAAATAAGAATAGCTCTGTTTGGATATAGGATTTGGTTGGGGTTGGGGGTGTGGGGGAGGGAGGAGAAGTGAAGAAAATGAAAATGAGGATGAAAATCAAGTTAATTGAAATTAAGGTTGTGATTGCATTTTTCAGAAAAAATCATCACGATAATTTTTTCCAACAACTTATGTTTTTTATGATTTTTTAATTTGTAAAAAAATTAAAATAATTTTTTTCACTTTTAACAGATATATTCACGTTCAAACATATTTTCACAAAAAAAATTATAACACCAACTATAATCATTCGACTTTTACATCTCATTTAATACTGTTTTTGGGAACAAAAGAAAAGCATTGGTTGAGTCGTAACTCCAATTCAAGCTTACTATTACCTTTTCTTTATGGGTCCCTAATTGGATAGGCGGCTAACACAATTACGACTGGCACTACGACTCGTTATCTGGAAGTGCCTCGTTATACTGCCTACGAAAGTTCCATTGGTCTGACCTCTCGGGTCACATTAGACTGGCGCTGCTATTATGGCTGACACTGCTACTTGCACTACTAATAGCTCGAACCTGGATTGGAGGCACGAAACGCAAAATAATATTAAATGAGATGTAAAAGTTGAATGATTATAATTGATGTTACAATTTTTTTGTGAAAAAATGTTTGGACGTGAATATATCTGTTAAAAGTGACAAAAATATTTTAATTTTTTAACAAATTAAAAAACTCATAAAAAACATAAGTTATATTCACATCCCAATATATATTCAAAAAAAAAAAAAAGACATCTCATCTATTATAATTATTACACTATTATCTCTAGTTCAAACACACTTTTAAAATTTATTTTATTTTCTTCTTCTTATTATTTTCTCTTAAATGATATATCTCATAAATAAAATGACAAATAATCACACCCTAAAATTCTTTTATATTTTTCTAATAATAAAAATTATTTTGAAAAACAAATTTGAATGTAGTTGACAATTAGTAAAAGTTAAATAAGTAAAAGTTAAATATACGTGACAAATAATGGATGACTCTCATGATTATATTTTTTTCTTGTACTATTTTCTACATTTTTTATCGAATGAGAAAATCTTAATACTTTCTCTACTAAAATTTCGAGATTTAAAACATTTGAACTTGAAATTATTAACAAAGTTTGTACAAAAGTTCCATCTAAATCTGATTTTATTTTTTCAATCTCTTAATGCCAGTTATTGATGATACTACTATTACTATCTATTGTTCGTGTAGATGCTATTTTCACCATTAAATATTTTATCTATTTTATTTGATTTCTATAATATTTTAATTATTATTTGTTTCAATAAGCGAATTGAGTGTGACATTCAAGTATTAGAATCATACATTATCATTTATTTATTATGTATAACAAGCTATATCTATAAAGTGCAAATGAAGTTTGGATATCTTATTACACATATAAGAAAATATTTATTTTAATATATATTGTAAATCATATACATTTTGTATGATTTTGAAACTTCCTAAGAATTACACGGACCTTGGTTACTAATTGGGTCGCACTGATTGAAGGGCTTACCCGGTCCGATTTTATAAGGTCAAGCGACCAGGGAGTTCGACCAGTCTACACTTTGGGCCGATTGACTAGGCCTTTGTTTAATATGGGCTGCCATCGGGCTTAGATAACTCAAGTCTTTCAGCCTGGTCCTTTTAATACATCACTCTTGATTACAAATTTCACACAACATAAATTAACATACATATGTAATTTGTTGATAAATATTTTGTATCTAAAATTTTGTTAGTCGTGGGTTCGATTCAGATAAAAAGAAATTGGAGAATTAATCAGTATCCTTTTAAAAAAAATATACATATATAAATGTATATACATAAAGTTGCCCTAACTTGGTTCGCTTACATAATTTGGCTAATTTATCTTTTATGTTGTGATGATTTGGCAAATTTATTTAATCTTGTGACAGATCAATTATTGCCTAGATAAAGTTATGTGCAACTATACATTCACATTTCCTTGCCATCAAGGAAATTGAAAAAAATGGACACATGATACTTTTTATTTGGTTAGTTATTTTTTCTTAGTTGTTATTGATGCAACAACTTATCTGATTTTTTGGCTGATACATCTAGAGTTGGAACATAATAAAGATACTTGAATTTTTTGAAATCTGTAACAGCTAATCCAAAATCCTTGTTTAATGCAAAATGCATCCTGAAATATATATTTAAAACGAATCATATAAATTTGATGTGTATTTATGAAATACAATACGAAATGCAATATCAAATTAAAATAAAAATATAAAAATACTTATCGACCAATATTATCGGATAACGACCAATATTTTGAACCATGAGAGGATATTGGGTGTTCAATGATGCCATTTTGTTTCCTCTTACCAGGTAAAATGCTAGTAAACATTTCATGCTCATTAATTACTTTCATATTGTCAAATAAGCATGTGAAATCCCATGGAAGATGATATATAAAAGATGTGATTTCACTAAATTGCGATAGCGTATCAATCTATTTGCACAGGCCAAGAAAAGTTCGTTGGGTTGTGACCCAAACCGGATTAGGAGTCGTAAGTCAACCCAATCATATATTGATAATATTGCGACATGTATACGTGACTGAAGAATTGAGATTATGCCATTTGTTTAAGATTCATGTGCTCCGCACATGACTCATATCTATTAATAACACCCACTTGCTACAGTAAAGAATAATATCACTCAATTTACTTATATTCTATTTTTATATTTTATGAGTTCTTATTCTTTTTCGAAATCGACCTGACTTTGATATAAATTTTTTTTATCTAACAAGTAGCTCAACAAGCCTAATGTGTCTTTATAACAGGTCATTCTAGTTGGTATTGGATTTAATCAAGCCGTTTTACAACATTTGGGTAGGATTTTAATAGGTTATATGAGAAGAAATCTCCAATTACCGCAATCCTACTCTCTTTACCCCAACACTTGAAAACCAAAAAAAGATTTGAAGTTGATTTGTTTGGCACACACTCATCTTGAATATGGTCCCTAAAGCATGCTGTTTATCTGATCACATCAGTTCCATTACATTCCGGCTGTTCTTTGCCCCATAAAGTGCTCAATAATGGTACATTTGTATGGCAATGGGACAACCTTTGGGAATCAAACTTGGTCTTCACTACAGTGTTGAAATTGACTATTGGAGTGGTCCAATTATGTCATTTAACTTTTGTGTGGTGTTGTCTTCCTCAACTGTAGGGTGCATCCTCTCATTTCTGCTTAGTTTGGCCTAATCCCTTTAAGTACTCTCTTGTAATAAAAAAACCTTCTTCTTATCAAATCAATATCAAATATCATTCATACAACGCATAATCACAAAATTCGAGAGTGGATTAAGTATATCTATACGTAACAAAAATTGCGATTCATGTTTTTGGATCAAACTCATTTACAAGTTTCATTTTAATCAAATCAAGAATATACTTTGACTTGGTGATAACTACTAGAGTTGTCAACCTATTACACGTCTCAAATCCCTCAAGTTCTTGGTGATGCTCAAGGGATATATGTAGATATATTTCTTTTCCTACATAAGGAAGAATCCAAGTCTAATTAAGAATTTAATCCCACTCAAATTATAAAATTAAAATTCAACTGGAATATGAATATCGATTAGGTCATAAGCGTGGTCAATAAGTTGCAGTTGCAACTATCTTGATCGAATTAATAACAAGCCTAATTGTTTCGCAGGTTGGGAACTATACGCAAAAAATTCTATTTTGCACTCAAATTTGGCAACACCTAATTAATCACTCGTCTTAATATGCAACCATAACGACATCGAATTTCCCGACATATCTATATCCACACCACGTATGTCCATATTAATCCGTACAACCCACATTCATAGATGATAACTTGAACAAGGTACGGAGACTTTTGTTCTTCACTTGCTAATTTAAAGACTTGGACCACAAAACCACTTGTTCAACCCATCGAGCTCATGCCCTAGCAAAATGTAGTTGTCACCTTGTCAAAAGTGCTTCTCTCGATCATGTTTTGTTCGACCTTTGTTGTGCTTGGAGCAAATGGTAGGGCGATGATGCATTGCATGTACACTCTATGCAAATGCAAGCTAGAGCAAAGTTAATTTCATCAGAGTTTTGTGAATTAGTGTTGAAATAATAGTAATCATTGATTTGTACTATTATTGCTAATGTGGTAGGAGAATTGTTGGTCTGGTCGAAGCCAACTCATCAGAAATCAACTTCGACGATCAAGTGAGTATTTTAAGTAGAGAAATATCAAGAAATTTATAAATTAAGTTTGAAATTAAACTTCAACGATCAAGTCAGTATTTGAGTAAAAAAATATCAAGGTACTTCAAATATTAAGCTTGTAAAGTGCAAAATGAATTTTACGTATTTAATAAAATGGAGAGATATTTATAATTATTTTCATTAAATTATGTTCATATGTAGTAGGGTGCGTGCATCGTTAGGGTTTCTTAAATCTAAAGGATTGAACCTATTAAATTGGTGTTTCTAGATAGGACTCAAATTTTTTAGATTGGGTTGAAATTATCATAGTGACTATTAATTACCAAACAAGTTACAACTATTCTTCTTATTCTGTATTATTTAGTGATTGTAGTATTTCAAAACCCTAATTTTTACAGATGCATTAACACCAACTTTGATGAATAGTGATTCTTCCAACTCTATCCCACAATTATTGGAATTAAAGTACCCTAACAAATAATAATAATAATAAATTTGGACATTTTAATTTTATGTTATACCTTATATTACGTATTATATTTTATATTACATCTAACATGTGTACTTATCACGTGTATATAATTAATTCAAAGTGTATATTTAAAAAATATTTTATATAAAATGGTGTGCATTTGTTATATGAAATACCAGATGTAATATAAAATTGGAATAAAAATACTGACTAACAAAAGGTAAATTTTAATTTTGTTGTATCTTTTGTACTATTATCTTTTAGAATTTTATTCTTTTAGTTTCTATATGCAAATTAAACAAGCGAGGCATTGACTTCACCTTTGCATTTCTTCCTATCCTAGAATTTCTAGTGAATTTACTAAAAACCTAAGACCAATTAATTTCCCATTTGGACTAAAATCCCCTTGTTTCATTCTTCATTAAATTAAAAGAAGCAAAAAAAGTAAAAGACAGCACCCCCCCTCCCAAAAAAAAAAAAAAAAAAGAGAGAGAGAGAGAGGATGATGTTGGCCAAGTCGAATGGCAAACACGTGGAGACGCACATAAAGCACGCACACCATGATTCTTGGATTAACAAAAGCACAAGGCTGCACACATTCCCTTTTAATAGTAATACTACCATTACATAGTCAATTTTGATTCTAGTAATAGTACTCTCCATACTTGGAATACTTTCCTTTTTGCAACTTATATTTTTAAACATTATTTACAAGTACAAACTACACAAAATAGGAACTCTCGAGCGCACCCCACTCGTGTCCCTTAAGGTTTTTTTTTTTTTTAAAGACCCAAAATATAAAAAATATCTTTTTTTTTTATTTGGATATATGCTGTTCAATATCACGATTAATTAAGTACAATCAATAAGATCCTATTCCGAGTGCACATAGTGCCCAAAAATTTGTCACTTGGATATTGTTTAGGGTTTTAGGTCACTTATGGAAAGAATGAAAAAGATTGCTCAAATTAAACTCCGTCGGCTATATTACTTAGAAATGAGGAAATAAGAAGTGCTATTTTTAAGCCTCCAAGTGACGTACAAGTTGGTTGCATGAACCATGCAACTTAAGGGGACTAAACAATCCATGTGGCCAAGATTTTGACCCTAGGAAAAATGTCAACTTGTTTTCATTTTCAATCCAATTTTTGTTGCACTTCAGCCCTTTGTCTTTGTGGGTTTCTTTTTCTTTTTGTTGGGTTTGTGGGGGGTTGGGGGTGGGGGGTGGAGTCATGCTTCTTGCTGGATCTTGAAGTCCACTAGCTAGTGTACAAATTTAGCATGTCACAATCTTCCTCCTATATATAAACATCACATTCCCTTAACATTCTCCCACAGAATACAAAAACATTTTATGCATTCCTCCTCTCGAAGCAATAGATACCAACCCTTTGCAAGAAAAAATAAAAAGAGAAGTCATATTCAATAGGGAGAGCATACAAGCATGGATCCACATAGATCACCACCACCTTCTGACGGCGGCAACAACACCATCCGAGCGGCGATAATGGCGGTTGTGACGGCAGTCTTTGCCGGGTACCTCTTCTTGTGGGTGATGATGCCCACAAACCCCTATAGACAGACTTGGCTGCCAGAGCTCCGAGCACAAACCACCTCCACTTACTTTGGAACCAACCAAGGTTTGAATAGTTATCTTGCAACATATATATGAAACATGACTAACTCTTGATTATTTATTTATTTATTTGAAAAAAATTAATAACCTTGAAGAAAAGTGGTTTTAATGTGCCTCAACTTTCGTGTCATGAAGTATAAGAAAGTAGGAAGAAATTTTCTCACAAAATATTTACCGATACATCAGAATCATGTTATATTTATATATTTTGAATTCTACACATAATATGATTCTCATTATTTAATGTAAAAAATAAAAATACTCAATTTGAGATAAGAATGAAAAAACAACAACATATATTTTAATTTTCTTTGGATCAGAGCATTTACTCATATTTACTCATATTTACTCCTATGTTTGTTTGCAGGTGCAACTTATCTGGTATTCACCTTCCCAGTTCTATTCATTGCAGCCTTGGGCTGTGTGTATCTCCATTTAGGGAAAAAATCAAGAAATAACAACACTAAAGGGTAGGCAATGTTTTGGCATATATAGCTTATACACTTGATTATTAACTAATAATTTAAATAAATATTACCATAAAGATTATTGTATTAAAAGTATAATATATTAATTTTCTCATGATTAACTCAAAAATATTAATTTTTCTTTCTTTCTTTTTTTTTTGTTTTTTATTTTTTATTTTTAATTTTTGGGATGAACAGAGCTAATGGAGAGCATCGGTTGGGCATATGGAAGAGGCCAGTGATGATCAAAGGGCTGGGAATAGTTTCTCGAATAGAGCTTGCTTTTTTTCTAATGTTTATAGCTCTTCTTGTTTGGAATTTTGCTACCTATTTGCATATCAGTTTTGGCAAAATTACACCCATGTCTGCTGCAAAAAGTGGAGAAAAAGTGTAAGAATTATATATATATATATATTTATATATTTATATAAATATTCTGTAATAATTCATAAATTCCAATAAATACACACTAGTTTTTATTTTATTTTAACTTCTTTTTGGGTGGGGTCAGAACTTTTTCACCTTCTATATTCGGTTAAATTTAGTTCATATTTATATATATAATAAATTAAAGATATAAAACCATGAGTTTTAATTAATTACTTAAATGCTTATTTTCCTTTTTATTATATAAGCAAAAGAATTAAAATTTTCTAGTTCTTTTTAGAGCTACAAAAGACTATGTTTTCATTGGCTGAGATTATTTTAAGCTACAAATTCAAAAGCATATTTCTCCAAAAAAACAAGCTTGTTTTTCCTTTCTTTTTTTTTTCTTAAAAAAAAAAGATTCAAATTCACAGAACAAAAAAAACAAAGAAAGAAGGAAAAGACAGCACTGATAATTTTGTTATTTAGATTGTTTTACTTGATTTAGTGAAGCTAATTAATTAATCACTTTCTTTTAATAATTTGATTTGCAAAATAAAAAAATTGATTTCACTACTCACAAAAGCAAATAAATAGTAATATATTACATTATTATTTATTCTAATAATACAAAAAATAGGTATAATCAGGTGGTGGCTGTAATAATATAATTATTGTAACATAATTATGATTAATTAGATTGAGAAATGGTGGTGGTTGGTGGTGCATGGCAGGTGGGAAGCGAAGCTTGACTCGGCGGCGCTCCGCCTCGGACTCGTCGGAAACATAGCCCTATCTTTCCTCTTCTTTCCGGTGACACGTGGCTCATCGGTGCTTCCACTTTTTGGCCTAACCTCGGAGGCCAGTGTCAAATACCACATTTGGCTGGGCCACATTGTAATGACCCTTTTCACTGCCCATGGCCTTTGTTACATCATCTTTTGGGCTGCCACTCATCAATTATCAGAGGTACTTTTTTTTTTATTTACTATTTATTTTTATTTTTAATATATTCGTCTATCGCAATTTTATGAATCTAGAATATGAAATTATGAAAGAGAATTAAAAATAAAAATAATTATTAATAATGAAGAGTTAGCAATATTGCATTATTATTAAATATAACATTTATTTTGACGTGTTTCAGAAAAAGAAAAATAATAAATTTGGATAATGACGAGATTTTAATTCTCGTATAATTTATATAATTTCATCTAAGATTTTATTTTGTGGGTCTTGTTGATCTATGAAAGTTGATTAAACAATGGAATTAAATAAAATTAATATGATCTCAGCAAATTCTAACATGATTTATTTATTTGATGACTTAGATACATACATTTCAAATCTACCATAGTCCATTACAATATTTTTTTAGATAGAAAGGTGAGCAATGGATTATTCCTTCATAATAAAAAAAAAGGAAAAAAAGGAAAAAGAAAAAAATGGGGAGCAAATGTTATTTTCTTCAAGTCAATAAGCCCATTTTTAAATAAATGAATAATTGGGCATGGAGATATTCAATAAATATCTTTTTTCTCAAATAAATAAAATATTTTTTTTTTGAGTGACCATATATATATGCGATAAATACCAGAAAGTAGTGCGTTTTTGGTTTGTTATTTCAGTCTTGTTTGTGTTCTTCTTTCACGTTTTTCTCCATGCAAAAAATTACGTGTCGGTCTTTCTTCTGTTAGAAAAAGAGAAAAAGCTAAAGAAACGCAGTTAGGCTGACACGATTACATACTTTAATGGTGCCCTTCTCTTTTCTTTGATTGACACGTTTACGATACGAAATACTCCAACTTTATAGTCAACTACCAAAGTGGCTTCATGGTCCCAAAAATGAATAAATTAAAATAAGATAAAAAAAATATGTATATTTGGCATTTGTCAACTATGGCAAGTTTATAACACAAACACTTAATTTACTTTTAAGGGGTAATTTTTAGTGGATTTGGATCTCTAGAACCACTCAAATTAACATTTATTTTGAATTTCACGCGGGATACATATGAGATTCGTACAATAAAAGCAGTTAAATTCAAGAATATTAAGTATTTTTTTCTTTTAATTTAATTTGTAATTTAATTTAATTTACTCATTATTTTTTTACCATGAAAAAAATTGTACATTTTGTTCCAAATCACATAAACAACCATAGATGGAGCCAAATGGGACGACCGGCAGGCAACTACTCTCACCTCCTTGAAATTTTTAAATGAATATAAATTTTATATATCAAATTATAAAATTTTAAAATTTTACTACCTAAAATATTAAAAATATCTATTTTTAAGAAAAAATAAATCTTGTTTCCCAATCTTTATTTTCTAATTACGTCCCTTAAACAAGATAACTATGCATAACTAGAAACAAAATTTCTCACAATTACACATGATTTTGTAGCACTCATATATATGCTCATACATATTTTCAGAAAAAAAAAAAAGAAGAAAAAAAGTGGATCCAAAAATATAATTTTACTAACAAGATTCATTTGTCTTCTTTGGTTGCTGCAAATTTAGATGGTGAAATGGGAGAAAACTGGGGTGTCCAATGTAGCAGGAGAGTTGTCTCTGGTAGCAGGATTAGTCCTGTGGGCCACAACATTCCCAAGAATAAGGAGAAAGATGTTTGAGCTCTTCTTCTACACTCATCACCTCTACATTCTATTTGTCTTCTTCTTTGTGCTCCATGTTGGCATCAGCTACACCTGCATTATGCTCCCTGGCTTCTTCCTCTTCATGATAGATCGGTACCTCAGATTCTTGCAATCCAGACGAGGCGTTCGTCTAATGTCTGCCAGGGTTCTGCCCTGTCAAACTGTTGAGCTCAACTTCTCCAAGAGCAAAGGTATATATATAGCATTCATAATGTACATTAGTCACAATCTTTAGCTGATCCCATGTAAGTATTATTGGATCAATGTTAAATATGCCTTTTCTACAGTTATATATATATCATATGTTTGCTATGTATGTAACAAAGTTTAAGGCAACTGATTTGTGTTTTGATCTATGTTTTTGTCAGGTTTAAGTTATACTCCTACCAGCATCATGTTCATGAATGTGCCAAGCATTTCTAAGTTGCAATGGCATCCTTTTACTATTAGTTCCAGTAGTAATTTGGAGTCTGATAAGCTAAGTGTGATCATCAAAGGGGAAGGAACATGGTCCAATAAGCTCTACCAGTTGCTTGCTTCGCCTTCTTCCGTTGATCGCCTTGATGTTTCCATTGAAGGGCCTTACGGACCTGCTTCGACTGATTTTATAAGGTATGCAGTAGACAATCTAAATAATCCAGCTCTTGGTCAGACTGATTGGCTTTTTTTTTTTTAACTGCTTAAACTTTTAGATGAGGTGGATCACACACTATTGACACATCCTGTTTCTGTAGGCATGATCTGTTGGTGATGGTTAGTGGAGGTAGTGGCGTAACGCCTTTTATCTCCATTATTCGAGAGCTCATCTACAAGAGTGAGACGGTGAAATGCAAAACCCCAGAAATTCTGCTGATCAGTGCATTCAAGAACTCTACCGACTTGACCATGCTAGACCTCATCCTCCCCATTTCTGGTGCCCCATCAGAGTTATCCAACTTGGGGTTACAAATTGAGGCTTATGTAACAAAAGAGAAAGAGCCCACAACACAAGAAAAGAAGACCATCCGTAGCGTATGGTTCAAGCCTAATCCATCTGATGCACCCTTAACTCCAATTTTAGGCCAAAACAGCTGGCTGTGGCTTGGCGCCATAATATCATCATCTTTCATAATCTACCTTATTTTCATAGGCATTTTGACGCGATGCTACATATACCCCATCGATCATAACACTAATAAGATATTCTCTTCTTCCTCTAGAGCTGTGCTCCACATATTAGTCCTATGCATTGGCATAGTTATTGCAGCAACAGCAGCTTTTCTTTGGAACAAGAGTAAAAATGCAAGGGAAACTACACAGATTCAGAACATGGAGGGGGCAACTCCTGTGGCCTCACCAAACTCATGGTATTATAATGCAGATAGAGAATTGGAGAGCTTACCTCAACAGTCACTTTCGCAATCTATCAACGTGCATTATGGTGAAAGGCCAGACCTCAAAAGTAAGTAACCAAGGATTGATTATGATCACATAAGATTTGTCATATTTGAATATTAGTCTAAAAATCCTTAAAAATGTTTGTTTTGACTTAGGATTTCTGTTCGAACGCAAGGAATCTAGCGTTGGAGTTCTTGTTTGTGGGCCGAAGAAAATGAGACATGAAGTTGCAAATATATGTTCATCTGGTTTGGCAGCTAATCTGCATTTTGAATCCATCAGCTTCAGTTGGTGATCTTTATCATTTCCTATACATGGAAGATATATATGGACTCAGTGTGTGTGATGTTATCGTCGACTATGATTATCTACAGTTTAAGTACAGTTGATATAATGTGGTTCTGTTGAGTTTGGAAATGCTTTTTTGGTATTTTTCCTTTTGTGTGGTCTTGTTTGCTCCTCTGCTTGATTGAGCTTTTCATCTACAACTGTAAATGGGAAGACAAGTCTCTTCCTCTGTAAAATTCAAACATGATAATATCACTGAGTGTCTTTGTTGCCAAAATCTGAAAAGAAAATGACAAGTTTCATTTCAAGCCTTTCAGCACTTAGCCCTCCCCCCAACCCCCAAATTAACCAAGTAAATAAGATAAATTCTTCATTTAGAGGTTACCAACCTTGATGCTGACTGAGACAGACATCAGCATGAGGAAATTCCATTAGGTGGAAGCTGTGCATGTTGGAGTTGGAGACACATGCCCCGTTAAATGAAACTCCATAACAACTCCCAAGAGCATGAGAAACAAGGGTAGTCAGTATACCAAACTAAAGATTTTGGCTCATTGAAACAGGGCTTTGTTGCCACATATACATGTATTCTTCAGTGCCAGTCCTTGTAATGTGGCCACAAGACTTTGCTTAACAACAAAATTGTGCAGTCATTAGTGGGAGTCTCCAGGTGTTTTCCATAAATTTCTAGTGAGTCCACTTCATACAACAGTCTAGTCACCTCATATCGTGCCATTAAAACAATATTTCCTCAAGCACTATCAGTTTCAAGAATTGATGCATAGCAACTTGACTTAGAATTTTGGCAAAAAAAGAAAAAACCCATCAAAAAATGGTTGTTTTTTCTATAAAATTGATTGGGTAAGAGTTCATCATAACTCATCAGCCTAATCATGAGAGAGAGGCACCTGTAACAGGCACTATTAATTTATTAGGATGGTCATCATTTGGCCCTATTCCCCTTTTAATTCTCTATAATTTTCTAATCTTTGTTCTTTAATACAAAATAGGCTGACAATGAGCATATCATCTTATTTCAGCTTGCAAATAATTTCTGGAACTTTTTTCAACCAACCTCGGCAGCTTAATTTAGAAAAGAAAGCCAAGATAATTTTGTTGATTAACTTGTTTAGTCTTCAAAATAGTTCATAAAACTTTATAGCCAAGAATCAGGGCATTGGATAGAGTGGCTCATTTGGGCTCTAATTTAGTGAAAATTCCTGGCCCTTTGATCCCAATCAATTACAAGGCCGGCCACTCATGTGATTGATACGTATGAATCAATCACAAAGTTAGTAAAAATGTTAAATGATAAGTGTTCCACTCAAACTGTGCTCAATATACTAGGTAATGAATTCTCAAACAGTTACCAAAAAAAAACAAAAAAACAAAATAATAATAATAGTAACAATAGAAGGAAAATAGTTAAGAGAAAGAAGTATAAGAAGATTGAAGACAGATAGGATGTCACTAGTCCACTAGTGGTTTTCAATAACCTTTTCAAGTCACCAACAGTTTCACATGTGTACGTGTGTGTGTGTGTGTATATATATGCATACAGACACAACACTTTTTCATACTTACATTCAGTCTCAATACATTGTCTTCCACCAAAAGAAGCTTCCCTCTCAAACTCAAAATAGCAGTAGAGAAAGAGATCAAGAACACAACAATGGCTTCCTATGGGATAATCACTGCTACCAGAGGAGCAATTTTGTTGCTGGCCCTGCTGGTTTTTCTTGGTAATATAATGATGTGGATCATTATGCCAACTGATACATATTACAATGACTGGTTGCTCCATATTCTGGCTGCTACAAATTCAACTTTCTTTGAAATACAAGGTAAGAGTTTCTCCTTTTCTTTCTCTTTAAGTGGCTAAAAACTCATGTTGTCTGATTTCATTTCTGCATGAAATCTCTACCTTTCAGGTCCAATAATTCTGGATTTCACATTTCCCATTTTGTTCATTGCTGTTCTGGGATGTATATATCTGCATTTGGGAAAGAGAAAAACTAGTGTCACAGCAAGGTTTGAAATATTTGGCTCTTATAATCTAGTAATGGAAGTAGTCCTACCATTTTAACTTTTTTGGCTTCTCTTTCTTTCTTCTTTCACTTCTAATACTTTGAATGCATGTTTCATAACAGCAGCAAAAGGGACACAAAATTCAGGTTCTTGAAGAGGCCGATGATCGTTAAGGGGCTCGGGATTGTTACTGTGACAGAGCTAACACTATTCACCTTGTTCATTGCTCTATGTGTTTGGTATTTTGCAGATTATGTGCGCCATTGGTTTAAGCAAGCTCCAGTACTCTCTATGACAAGAAATGAAAAAGTGTAAGACCTTTCCCTACAAGTTCCGTAGATGTTTCTATTTTCTTTTATTTTCAACAAAATCAACAAAATAATCTCCAAAACTGAATCCATTATTGTTATATGCTCCGATATTGAATCTTATCTGTCTCTCTCTCTCACATACACATATTTTTCCTTGGTTTTTGCATAAGTCCTGGTTGTCTTTAGCAGGTGGCAAACCAAGTTGAATCAACAGAAATACACATTTTTTCAAGAAAAAAAAATAGAACAATTTCCAAAACTAGCTCCAAATTCTTATGTGCACAATATTTACACAGTACACTTATCACATTGAACGTCTCATAATTCTTGGTTTTTGGCAGGTGGCAAACCAAGTTGGATAGAGTGGCTATAGTGACAGGGGTAACAGGGAATTTGTGCTTAACATTTCTCTTCTATCCAGTGACAAGAGGGTCATCCATTTTGCCCATGCTGGGGCTAACATCAGAGGCCAGCATCAAGTACCATATTTGGCTTGGAAACATGGCCATGGCCCTCTTTACTGCTCATGGATTTCTTTACCTTGTCTACTGGACCTTCACTAATAGATTATCAGAGGTAAATCAATTCTTCCCTTTTGTTTCAAGAAACTATCATTTATCGGAGGTAATCAAACAATCTTAAGGCTTGTTTACGCATAACTGATACTGCAAACTTTAGCTTGACAATGTGAAGCATGCAAAAGGTTATTGACATTGTTCATTAAATTTTCATTACAAATAATATAAAAGGTTATTGGTCAAGAAAATCTAGAACTTGATTTGTTTAAAAGGCCAGAGAAGGGAAAGGAATAAGTGGAAAGCTTTCAAAACAAGAGAGATACTTGAAAAGTTGGAAGAATAGCTTAAAGAAACAAAGAATGATCATTATGGTGATGAAAAAAAGCAATATTTTTAGGAGCTGGTCATCACAAAAGCCACATATCTCTTTGGTCAATATGAACACTTTGTTCACAAGAATATTCACCAGATTGCAGCATTTACACCTGCTTTTATCTTTCAATAATCCAAGACAGACCAAAAAACAGAAAAAATGTTTTGAAGAACTATTTTTTTGCCTACTCTATATATGTCAGTACCATATAGTTTTGAAGAAAACTATTCTTTGAACATACAGATTTTGCCTACTCTATAGTTTTCAACTTACAAATTTGAAGAAAAATACACTTATTGCCTATTGTATATGTTAATACCATATAAGTATAACAATGGGTTCATCTTTCCTTAGTCATAATTACCTCTTGCTAGCTTATGAATACTTTTAGCTTTGATTCCAATTTACTTATACCTACCTAAAAATTCTTGACTTGGAAAAAGACCAAAGTAATCACACAATGCAAGTCAAATGAATGACTATCATTTTCTCCTGTTAAGTTGTTATCTAAAGAAGTATACCTTGCTTTGTGCCTCTGTCCCATCATTCTTTTAGTTGTTGGTTTTGGTTTTTATGACTTAAAATGAAGTATGAGGTGGAAGTATACTAAGTTAAACTTGGGAGTTTAATCAAAGGAGATATGTCAAGAAAACCAGAGAGAGAGAGAGAGAGAGAGAGAGAGAGAGTAGCAGAAGAAAACTTGTAAGTAGGCTCTCTTTGCAATTTTACATAGTTGATAATCTGTCTTGTTAGCTATTGATTCTTTCAAGAAACTATGCCAAAATGTAAACCTTTTCCAACTATGTGTGATTAGGTATTCTAGTATGTCTTATAACCTCGTAGTTACGTAAAATCTTCTGATCAAAACTTTGGACTCTTATTCTTATATTCTATTTAACTTTTTCGATCATTTTCATATTTATTCTCTATTTTCGTCGTTATGCATTTTTATTCTAAGTTTATGTGACAAGACGAGAAAAAACTCCACTACTTTATAAAGTGAATTGGGATACAAATTTTTCAATCATGAGCCCACCATGAGAATCTCAACCAAGGATTGGCAAACCCAATATGCTGCAAACATTGTCTTCTCCCCCATGTTTGGTAGTTGGTATTGTCACTAAAGGAGCTTTTGAAAAAACCCTTTGTCATTGCCATTAGTCTTCTTGCTATCATACTTCTACAATTATGGGACCATAAAAAATGTGGCCATGAAAATTCAATAAAGGATCACGAAGCCCTTTTCCAAAGATTTTGTATGAACCATAATTATTTGGTGCCCCAATTATATACATGTGGAATGGGACTCAGAGTCTAAAGATGATGGTGAAATAAAATTTTGGACGTTAGAAAATTGCGAATATAATTTTTTTTAAAAAAAATAAAATGAAATTATGGCCAACAATGCTTATGTCATGGTGACATAATCATAGCATCATCTTTTTAAATTTCTTTCATTTTTTCTTTGTATTCAAACCAAGTTTTATATGTATAAGTTTTATGTATTAACACCCCAAAAGTAAAAATTTCTGTACATTTCCAACAAATTCTCTTTGAAGATAAGTCTTATTTGTGGTAGTAAAGAAAGAGTACAAAATAATTTTTTAGAAAACTTACTAAATTACATTTTTGTAAAGCCAATGCAAAGTCCCTTGTTTAACCTTATTAAGTAAACGTGATTTATTAATTTTTCAGCCCTAGCTCAAATGGATGTTTGCAAATTGCACCCCAAAAGTTCTAAATATTTTATCTCGACTCTTTTGTTTAAAAGTTGTCACTTGATAAGTTTGGGTTTACTTTGAAAATGTAGTATAAAACCATCAAGCTTTTAATATTTCAACTATAATGGCCAATTTTGCAATTAAAACCCTAAATTAAGTGGGCCTATTAGAAAACCAAGGCAAAGTTTTGTTGGATTTGGGTGAAGATGGAACCTTTTTTGGGCTTTGGCCCACATTAATTTTCTTTGATCCATTTTTCAATGGGCTAATTTAAGTAAGTTAATCTTATCTCTCCACTTTTACACCAAACCCATGCAATTATTGAATTTAGTGTGTATCCAAAATGAAGTAATGAAATTTTTAAATGAATCGAGTGCATCACTATAATAATAAAAAATTATATTAAAAAATAAAATAAAATAAAGGTAGCTAAAATACTACATTCCGCAATAATTTTTTTTCCCCCTCTCATTTACTGTATGAATTATGCAGATGCTGAAATGGGATGATCACTATGTATCAAATATAGCTGGAGAGATCTCTTTGCTATGTGGATTGGCCTTGTGGGTGACAACTTACCCCGACATAAGAAGGAAAATGTTTGAGCTCTTTCTCTACACTCACTACCTCTACATTCTCTTCATCATCTTCTTCATATTGCATATTGGCATTGGTTTTGCCTGCATTATGCTCCCTGGTTTTTATCTCTTCTTGATCGATCGATACTTGAGGTTCTTACAGTCTAGAGAAAGAGTCCGTTTAGTTTCTGCCCGCGTTCTACCATGTGAAACCATTGAGCTCAACTTCTCCAAGAGTCGAGGTATAGCCAAAATAACAAATTTAGTAGGCGTATTTTCATTTCAAACTTTGAAATTTTTTTTCGAAAATGAAAAAAGTGGTATTTTGATGAAAATGAGTAAAATATATGCATTTTCGGAATTTCAACTAATGAGGCTCTGTTTGATATTGGATGATCTTAACCATCAATCTTGTAAAACTCACATGATCTTTAATGGCCTCAAACTCACATGATTTTTGAACCCATGTAAATTAAAATTGCTGGACTGCCCATATATTTGCAGAGGGAATGTCATTAACTTGAACATGCAAATTTCATTCTGGCAGGTCTGAAGTACAATCCAACAAGTACCATCTTTATAAATGTGCCCTGCATTTCCAAGCTGCATTGGCATCCTTTCACTATAACTTCTAACAGTAGCTTAGAACCAGAGAGGCTAAGTGTGATAATCAAATGTGAGGGCAGTTGGACTAAGAAGCTTTACGACGTGATCTCATCCCTTTCCTCCATTGATCATCTTCAAGTATCAGTTGAAGGACCATATGGACCTTCTACGACAAATTTTCTCAGGTTCATAAAGGCTATATAACAGTATTCACACGTCTAGTGCACATACAACTATATGGTGACACAAAGATTTGATATGGTTTGCAGGCATGATGTGCTGGTGATGATTAGTGGAGGAAGTGGCATCACCCCTTTCATTTCTATCATCAGAGAGCTTATCTTTATCAGCTCAGCTCTTAAATGCAAGACTCCGAAGATCATGCTCATTAGTGTATTCAAGAACTCCTCACATCTCTCCATATTAGACCTCATCCTCCCAATTTCTGGCACTTCCTCAAATTCCTGCAACTTGGACCTGCAAATTGAGGCCTATGTGACAAGAGAAAAAGGGCCTCCGAAAGACAAGTTAGAGCCCCCTCGAACCGTATGGTTCAAGCCAAATGCATCTGATGCACCTATATCTCCCACATTAGGCCCCAGCAGTTGGCTCTGGCTTGGTGCAGTAATCTCATCATCTTTCATTATTTTCCTGGTGCTCTTAGGAATTTTCACTCAATACGTCGTTTACCCTATCGATCAAAACACCAATGAGCTGTATTCCTACACCAAGAAAGGTTCAATGAACATGTTGCTCATATGCTTCTCCATAGTGATAGCAGCCAGTGGCGCCTTCCTGTGGAACAAGAAACAGAATGCCAAGGAAGCCAAGCAAATTCAAGACATGGAGGAAACAGCAACCACTAAATCATCAGATTCATCATTTGATCAAGATGATACAGAACTGGAAAGCCTTCCCCTGAAGTCAGTTATCAAATCTATCAAAGTGCATTATGGTCACAGGCCCAACCTCAAGAGTAAGCAAAGTCCAAATCTTGAAGCCATTTTTGTTCAGTTTTTAAAATTCAGGTCTGGAAGTAGCCTTTTGATTTTGTCATGTGAAGAGATTTGATGTGGGTTATGGTTGCAGGGATTCTTTCGGAGATCAAAGAACCAAGTGTTGGAGCACTTGTTAGCGGCCCCAAGAAGATGAGGCAGGATGTTGCAGCCATTTGCTCAACTGAGCAGGCAGATAATCTCCATTTTGAATCCATCAGCTTCACTTGGTGATCTGCTTGCATAAAAATGAATGCAGACGAAAATTAATAATACTGGAAGTTCTTTTGTATCTTGCACTTGAAGAATGTCTATATAGATAAGCAGTTAATGGATCTGTGTGTAAGAGTGTAAGATACTATTCTGTGTTTGGTTCCTGTTTTCAAGAGGGAAGTAATAATTAAGTAAAATTTTGCTATTTTTTTGTTTTTTGTTTTTTGTTTTTTATTTGTGTGTGTGCGCGCGTGCACAAGAGGTTACAAAGGATGTTCAAACCACCAGCGTAGTTCATAGGAAACTGGCAACCTCTCCTGGAAGTTCTTCCCAAATGATCAAATTGTCAACACTGATCAGGTCATTTCTTTGCTGTGGGATCTTAACATTCATTCCTCCATCTCTTTTAAGTCTTAATACATGATCATTCTCAAGTCGAGTCTCAAGTAACTTGATCCTTTTTTCATCCATACTGTAAGACATGTACAACTTATATCCCAGGGGAGCCTCAAACATCTTCCTGCAGCCTTCATTATGTTGCCACATCTTAGGGAGTTGGTCATAAGGCTATTGTGACAAGCCACAATAGCCTAAGAAACTATTTTATTGTTGGACCTTTTTCCCTTCTTAAAAACAACTTTTCTATTTAAAAAAGAGGTTACATTAGCCTCCACAAAACTCCCTCTACACAGGTCTCCATTCTGTAAAGAGTGGAACAAAACACCAACTTTCTGCCACATCACTTCATCTAAAGAGGTCATTTCTAACTCATCAAATGCAAGTTATAGTACAAATTCTGTATGTGCATATTTGTATGATGTTCAGTTGATGAATAATTCTTATTCATCCAAAACTTCTTGTTTTTTCAGTGTGCATACACATGCAATTAACATCAAGTTCCCAACAAATCGTATTAACATAAAGCAGCCAGATCAATGACTTTGACTCTGTTCAATTGCAGTATGAAAAATCAGTCCAAGCAGGTGAAAAAAAAAATACTTCCAACACTTTCAAGTACCTTGAGAACTGAGGCCACAAAGTATTATAAATTCATTTTGTTCATCATACAGATATTCATGAAACAGCCCAAAAAGAAACATTTGCAATATGCATGAGGACAGCTACATAGTGCAAAGTAGTTTGGTACCAAAGAACACCTTATTTTAGTGGTGAACATAATACAAGTTTGTCCAAGTTGAACATAAAAATAAGTCAAACCCAGCATTTTCTCAATATTTTAGTTACCTTTTCAAAGTGGGTACTTCAAAGCTGAGCAATTTTATTTATTTTAAAGTTATATTTTTATGAAAATTAAATGTACAGAAGGTGTCGTGGTGTAGTTGGTTATCACGTCAGTCTAACACACTGAAGGTCTCCGGTTCGAGTCCGGGCGACGCCATTTTTCATAATTCTTTATCCCCTATTATTTTATATTTTTGTCATCCTTTTGAGAGGTTTTCCAGTTCTGATGGCTGAAAAAGAGACAAAAGCTAATTAATTAAATATATAGAGCTTAATAAAAACAAAATGTTAACCACCACTCAAGAATGGTTTACGTGCCCATCTTAAGTAGCCCAAGTTGCTCTCGAATTGTCCAATTTTTGACTTCTCCAAAATCTCTTTTCCTTTTTTCCACTCAGGCCCCTCAATATTTTTGCCAAGAGTCCCCTCTCTTTACAGAAAGTTCAAAAGGCTAGCCTACTACAAATGAAATGGAAAACAAAGACAACCCTTTCACATGTTGCACACTCCTATGCCGTAATTAAACCAGGATTCTCATGTAAAGTTTCTTCTTTTGAGCATATTTATGCTTGTGTGTGTGTTTAATGTTTTCTTTTTGCTGGGTTGTTTTGTTGCTGTGAAACTGAATTTACTGCTCGTGGGCTTTCTGCGAAACTTTGATTAAAGATTGATTTGGCTAGTTTTTTTAAATTCATATTGTGTATTAGTAAAATTTAGACTACTTCTGTGCAAGATTGTGGATAAGATGGATTTTAGCTGTATAGTTTAACTTTTGATCAAGTGAAATTGGAAATTTTCTTTGTGTTGGGTTTATACTCACGGTGTTATGTATTTCATGGTTGGTTTCTTGCGCAAAGAATTTTCCTGTTTTTGGTGTGAGTGGAGATGCTATAGTTGAATTGGAATTCTTGTCCCCTCAAAAAATGATAACCAAAATGTTTGATTTGTCACATATCTGATGCAAATGGATTTTGAGGACATAGGTAGTGAGTTCTGTTAAGTGTTATTGTTGGTGAGTAAAGTTTAGCATGGAGTTCATAATCGGATTTGGTGCAAGCAACGGTTTTTGAGAGTTCGATGTGATGGTATTGTGTAACATTTCAGCATTTCTATTATCTTTCCGATTGGAAAAGCCGAACAGTGAGATACTTTAGAGCTTATTCATTTCGCTCTAGTGATTTGTCTCATAACTTGTTAATTTTTTTGTTGTATCGACATCTTGAGGCCACTTGACCCTGATTCTTTACTCTTGCTGTTTTCCACTCATTTGCATTTTTATGGTTAGATTCATGATATTTGATTGTTCCAGTTTCCTGAGAGTTTTTCTGTGTATTCTTTGGGTATATAAGTGAGCTTCTTGATTCTCGAGCTTGTTGGCCTTATGTGCTCTGTTTTTTTTCTTCTGCAACCATGCAGAATTATTTTTGCTTGTGATATTCAAGCTGGACTGTCCTTTAATTCCAAAGTGCAGAAGGGGGCCGGCACGGCATCCAGAACTGAGTTATTAAGTAAAAAACTTGGTGAAATGGGAGGTTGCTGTTCTTCTTCCAGAAAGCTGCAGCTTCATGGAACACCAGTGTATTATTATGTTAGTGATCTCATTTATCATTCTTTAAGTGTCAGCATTGTATTCTTTTACCAAGGGTACTCAGCAACTAGTCTTGTTAATTATTCCTAGATAAGTTTCCTGTACCGAAACATAATCTTTTTCTGTTTGAATTTCTTGGCTTCATGAACTTTGGGATATGTGTTATGTTTCTTATCCTAGATATCTCATATCTAAGTCTGGCACACTTATAGTTTTGAACTCTCTAATTACCACGACCCATGGCTTTGGTAGACATTTCATGAGAGCAAACAAGATTAAGTAGATTACAATTCATAAGCAGATAAAAACCTTGTGAAAAATGTTTTCAACACAATTGATTTGTTACATGAAACTCATTTACAATTTTTGAGATCTATTTGCCCATAGAGATGCAAAGTTGAAGTAGGAGAAGAAAGTAACACATCAATTTGGTATGTGATCTTCAGGAAGGAAATTTGATACCTTTGCCCTTTTGGTTGATACTGGGAAAACTCAAGTTGGATTCTGTATTAAGTTGTTTTTTCAATTTTACAAGGTGTTGTTCTGAGAATGGACTCAAGATAAATGGAAATTGATAAATTAAGGAACGGTTTTTACATCTAATTACTAATGTTATCTGATTTGTACATATTTCCTCTTGAAGAAGCATCTACATTCACCATTGTGATATCCATGCCAGAAATGGATAGGACTTCACAAGTTTCCAGGAATAATAAAGTATAAGTACCTGATGCTGAATTCCCCTTTCTTAATCACATTATCAATTATGTTGATACATTTGAAATAATCTGAAAGTCAAATATTTTATCTTAAAATGGTAAATAATCTTATATGTTTGATTTTACACCAAGTAGTTGTGTACATCAGGAATTTCTTCTTGACTCTTGTTCCTTTGGTCTCTAATAAAATTAAGCACTATTTTCTATTGTCACTTAATTTTAATATGACCTCTGTTCTGCAGTACCCACCAGCTTCAGAAGAGCATGTGTCCCTGACATCTCGCGATGGTGTTGCAACTGTACTTTCTTCTGGACTGTTAATTGATTTAAATCTGAATATGTCAATTCCTGACACTTATCGATCCCCTCCTGCACCTACACCGTACGATGTGGTTTTGGGTCGCCCACAATCTACAGATGTCAGGTCTGGAGAAGTGACTATAAGTGGCGGTAGTTTGGAAAAGCCTAGTTGCATGAATCTCAAAGAAGCAAATTGCAAAACTCAGTTGGGCTTTCTTTCCCCCACCCCAAGGAAGGTGGAGCTTGAACTTTTGAAGTCAAATCCACTAATTGTTTCAGCAACAGATGAAGAGGATGTTTGTCCCACTTGTCTTGAAGGTGAATAGCTGGCTACATATTGGTGGATCCTTCCCCTTTTTTTTTCTTTTTTCTCTCCTTTTTCAGCATATCTGTTGGTACCAAAAATCAATCCTATTGCAGCTAATATCTAATTTCCTTGCAATATCATGTGCAGAGTATGATTCAGAGAATCCTAAAATCATGACTAAGTGTAACCATCACTTTCACCTTTCATGCATACTCGAGTGGATGGAAAGAAGTGACACCTGTCCCATTTGTGATCAGGTTTGCTTCGTGTTTGAATATACTGGACAGTGTGTGTGTGTGTGTGTGTGTGTGTGTGTGTGTATGTGTGTTTCAGAGGAAGTGATAGCTTATTCCAAAAGGTCTGGGAATTACATTCATATTGCATGTTATATATTGCTCAACTGCCAAAGCAGAGAAAAAAGATCTGATTATACTCCTTTGATCCTTATTTCTCATGCTGATTTTGTTCCATTAAGCATGATGTTTTAATTCTCTAAATTGCAGGAAATGATATATGAAAGCCCTTCGAGAGTCCCCAGTCCAAATTAAATTGGCTACTTTATTTATAGCTCACCAATGTGAATAGCTAAGGATGCATATGATTCTTTGCTCTTCTGTTCTTTTCTGGTTGGCTGCCAACACATTCATTCATGCCAAGATCAATACCGTTTGTCAATATTCCATGTATAAATTCACATGTCTCGTCTTAGTCCAGCCCTGTTGAGCAGATTCATTGCCAAGGGAATGTATGATCACAACATCCAGGAAGAAGGTACTAGTCTCGTTCCTTCTTCGAAGGAATAGCTATCTGAAAATCAACATTCCTTGCAGTTGTCTGCTTAGTGATTGTGAGCTGCATATAGGCAGGAGGGAGCTCACTGCAGTTCAAGTTTCCTCGACTGAAGTAAGTTTACGGTCACTCAATATGTAATTTGTAAAGATTAAAGCACAAAACAATGTACATAGTTGTTTTTCTCTCCCTCTGTCCTCCTTCCATTCACTCTTGTACAGGTTCTTCTTCTATTCATCAGTTATTTCTTGTATTAAATACTTACTGGCTTGCTGAAAAGCCTGTGCTTTTATGTTCTTATCCTTTGTTATTATAAGTTATTGCAGTGGCTTGTTTTCAGTCATTTGAAAATATACAGTTTAATTATTAATTTTTCAAATTCTACTAATTTCTTTAATTTTTTATGGATTTCATGTACTCGTGTTTATGCGATATTTTACGCATTGAAAACAAATTATTCGTGTGATTTTTAAAAATTTTAAATTATTTGAGAATCAATGTTCTAATGTTTACACGGTGTGACCATTTCTATTTATCTGTAATAAATTTTTGTAGTTGGAAATTTGAACAATAAATATACCTCAATGTTTTCTTTTTAAATATTATTTAGTAGTTAATACTATTTTTTTAATTCAGTTTATCAATTTATCAAATTGAAAAAATGAAAAAAAAAAATAAAAATTGGTAATTTACAGAATCAAACCTACTTAATTTGGTATTCGATTAGCAAAAATGATATATCAAATTATCGTATACCAAATTTCTGTTCGATTTGGTTTTACAATATCCTACCAAAAACTCTCCTTTTTGGTGGATGTCTCCTGTGATTGTTGAGGCCAAAGGAAGTACAATAAGGAAGCATTGCTTCTGGTTAAAGTTTTAATTCACCAAAGTTAATTCTTAAACTATATATTAAAAAGTTTTATTTTAAATCTAATCATAATAAATGGACACATGCAATTTTACTTAGCTTTGAAATTGATAATCTTCTGAAAAATAAAAAAATTTCATTGCATGCCCAAATTGGGTTTCAATTGCATGAAATAAACTTTCATTAATTTTGTATTGACATTTGATATTGATATTATGAAATACATTAATGGAGCTCTAATATTTCATAGGAGTATTAATTACTTTAGTAAAATAGTAAATAATTGGGCATCACTCATAATTTTTGAAGTTTCAATACCAATTCTATTTTTTTACCCCTTCAAAAATGGTTGAACGATTTCTTTACTTTGTTTTGGTAGTTAGAAATGGCTTATTGATTAAAGAAAATAGAATAAAAAATGTTGAAAAGTTGTCACTAAATTATGAGTATGAAAGCTTTTGCTTCCCCATTCATCAACCTAACCCTAATGCCGCCACCCCGCCCCCCCCCCCCCCCCCCACCCCCTATATATATATATATATTATAAAATTAAGATTACGAGGCATGTGGGGGAGTTGGTGAACCAAATACAAGTCTCTAGAATGAATGATCGGAATGCAATTTAATTTTATTCAAATACTCCATAATTATTGAAACCAAACAAAACACTACAAATAGGTTGATATTGATATGCCAAAAAAGTAACACACACACACACACACACACACACACATATATATATATATATATATTGATTGCACCTTTCAACTATGCTACAACTTGTACCATATTTATTCCATTAAAAGTTTGCTAAAGGTCTACTAAAATTCAATATCACAATCATGCTTGTAATGGCATGATTGCAATTAAATTATTACTCAGAAGTAAATTATAGAATCTACGAATAGTATACATATATATATATTTAAAATGCGAAGATATATTATTTAGTTCAATCGATTTCATCATGCATTTAAAATTTAAATGAAGATCTTTCAAATGGGATTTGCAAAACTATTTAACAAATTCTTTCTCATGAAAGTATTGAAGCATAACTACACAATCACAAGTCTTTAAAAACTTTTTAAAAGCAAATATTTCATCACTCTAACAATAATTGGTGAGTCCATTGCTTTAATAGTCACATGTAAAGTAAATTATTTTAGATCACACACATTAATTATTCCATATTATGATGAAATTAATTTGAGTAAGTAGGGCCCATATGTAGTATATAGTAGGGAGTGGCAAAGGGATATATAATAACACTTAATATAGCATCGATGTGGGTTTGAGTGTATTTTTCAAAACTTGATATTTATTTCATTAAATTTTTTAACTCGAACCAACCCAAATCTATTGGGTTAAGATGCATTCTAAAAAAATTTTAAAATATTTTTTTTAAAAATAATATTATATTTATATATATATATTAAAAATTAAATGAGTTTGGAGATAAATTTGAAAACAGAAAAATCAAGATTTTTTTAAAATTTATTTATGATTTTAAAAATCCACGTGAGCAAGATAGGTGAGATTTGAACCGCCAAATTATGGGTTAGGAAAAGAATCTGGAAAATAGAAAGCATATTAAAGTACACACAAATATACATACATACATGTATTGTATATTATTATATTTATATACATACAGGTGCCTAACCATCATAAATGTTGCTTGTCACACAACCCCTATATTTTTTTCCTCCATTCATTTATTCGTTCATGTTCTTAACTCCTTTGCTTCTTACAGTTGAACAAGCAACTCAATTCTTGATTTCTTTCTTCCTCATCCCTTCTTTCTCTGTGTTGAAAATCAAAGCAGAAAAGAAAAACAAGCCCAGAATTTCAGAGCAAAGCAACTATGTCTTCCCCAAGCAAGAGGCGTGAGATGGACTTAATGAAACTGTAAATTCTTGAAAGCATGCCTTTTTTTTATTTTTTTTTTTTTGGGGGGGGGGGGGGGGGGCGTTGGGGTTGTATTTTGGGTTTGCTTTAATTTGGACTAGTTTTTCTGCATGAAGTTGCTGGGCCTTTTGTTCTTACTGGAATTTTGCTTTCTTGAAATAGGATGATGAGTGATTACAAGGTGGAGATGATCAATGATGGCATGCAGGAGTTTTATGTGCAATTCCATGGACCCAGTGACAGTAAATCCTCTAAACCCATTTCTCAATATTTAGTCTGTTTGTTTTTGAATGAAGATTTTTTTAGCTTTTTTGAGGTGTTTTGATTTTTGGGTTTCTCTTGGATCCATTTTAATCAGAGTATGCTGACTAGGCTGCAGTTTTTCTAAGTTACTGTCTGCATCTTTTGGGAGTTATATTTATCCACCATGGTTATGTGTAAGAACTCTTCCAGAGGATTCGCAAAAGAGTAATTGGTGGTAATTGAAGTTAAATTATGTATTACATACATGCTTCACCGGGTGTTTGGATAATTGAGCTATTGACATTAATCATGCACACACCCCGTGTATAAGGACCACAGTTAAACTATTCCTTTCTTTAATTTTTCACTTATCGTAAATCTTCTTTGTTTACTTGAGGGTTGACTAAATATTGTCTTAGCTTCTTAGGTAATTCTAGAACTAATTTTGGTGATATTGAGATAGAAAGGGTGTTTCCATATAGTCACGCTTTTTCTTTAACATTTTTTTTTTCTCTTTTTGGTTGTGTGGGGTGGCTTCTTAATACTTGATGAACATACTGAACTGGAAGAAGTTGAGATGGCTTTTCTGCAAAAGATTTTTCATTTTTCTTTATGTTTAATCAACTTCTGATTTTTCTGTTTGTTAAATGTTCTCAATGGAATGTACAGGTCCTTACCATGGGAGTGTATGGAAAGTAAGGGTGGTGCTTCCTGATGCATACCCATTCAAATCTCCATCAATAGGATTTATAAACAAGATGTATCACCCCAATGTGGATGAAATGTGAGTGATCTATCTCCAAATTTCAATACGTTCACATGACAGATAAGATATTATCCACATCAATATTGAATGTTTTTTTGGGATTATCAAAATCCAGGTCAGGCTCAGTGTGCTTAGATGTTATCAACCAGACCTGGAGCCCCATGTTTGGTAATGGGCTAGTGTAGTTTTTATTTTGCATAACAATCCTACCATTTTCTTTTCTTGATAATGAGTTCTTTCTTTAACCACATACTCTGCAGACCTGGTGAATGTGTTTGAGGTATTTCTACCACAACTTCTATTGTATCCAAATCCATCCGACCCATTGAATGGAGAGGCTGCAGCTTTAATGATGCGTGACCGAGCTGCTTATGAACAAAGAGTTAAAGGTACAGAAAGCTTCATTTTTCTGTAATCTGGAAATGGCTTATAGGATCTGAAAATCAAAGTGTAACTCTGCTGTATATATCACTCTGTAACTTATGGTTAAAGGTCTGAAACTAAACAAAAGGGGCTGCGTGGCCTCTGATACTATATAGCAGATCTGATGTTTTAATACAGATTCAGCTTTTTATTTTCATCTTTATAGTACTATGCATCGTCTATTTTCCCCTCTTTCCTCCAAATTGTTGTCAATCATGATCGAAGCAATTAGGGAATCCATTTAGTTGACTTTTTACTATTGAAATATGAAGTATGAGAAAAGTCTATATTATAACGCATTCAAGGGCGACGTTTCAAAGTTATGTTTGATACTATTTAGTTCTACAATTGCCACTTGCTGTGTAGATTCCCCTTTATATTTCCGAGCCTTCCAGATGATACTACCTTGAGACGGAAAATTGTACAATTGATAATCCGTAACTGGTGTTTTCACACCTGTTGGCTGTAATTCCCTGTATAGCAGATATTAAAATCTAACCTTTACTGTGTGTATCAGTGAAACTTCAGAGTTTAGGCTTTATCTTTCATGGTTTGAGGAGGAGGGTGGGTGGGTGGGGTGGGGTAATGGCGAATTGGAGAAACAGGATGCTCCAAATACCCAATATCCAAGCTCAATACATACTTGATCCAAAAGCTAGAACCTGGAAGTCTTAGTCGCATTTTCTTTTTTCTTCCAACTTTGATGTGCTTTCAAAAGCACCCATCATCTTGGGCAACGACTTGTTTTTAATTTGCCTTGGCTCTGAAAGCACTTGTAGCTGGTTCCTTTTGCATTGATTTCAAGTAAATTGATGTGGAACTTCAGCAGCTTTGCGATGGTTTGGGTAGTTCACTTTTATGCCCAATAAGATCTGTCAGAAAGAAGTCTGGCATTGCTGTTCTATTGTTCAATTTGTAATATGAAGGTTTATTGCTGTGATTTTGTATGAATGTATTAGTTGAGAACTGAATAAGACCTGATTGATCATAACACCCACTCCCCACAGAAAACCATCAGAAAGGATGAACAAGAAAGAAGGGAGAGAGATGCATCTCTTTGAGGTTTATGTTTGTTTATAGGAACTTAATTGTTTACTCAACTAGTATGTCCTACAATTCACGGGGGTTTGAACCAATGTTGTACCAAAGGTCTCTCAAGTCCTGTTATCCTCTCAATATTTCCTTTCTCGGGACTCAAAGGGTCACCAGGGTTGAAAATGGGATAACAAATGATATCCATCTCATGAAAAAATAATAATAAAACGTCATTCCATCAACGACAGTTAACATTCATTTTTGGCAACTCGTACATGTTCTACCATGTCTCTATTACCTTAATACATATTGTACTTACATCTCTTGGATTGGATTATGAATGTAACACACAGAATGTTCATCATCCAGAATATTGTCAGAAATACGCCAAACCAGAAGACGTAGGGGCTGTCCCAGAGGAGAAATCAAGTGATGAGGAGCTGAGTGAAGATGAATATGACTCTAGCGATGAGGCAGTTGCAGGGACAATGGATCCATAGCTTTCGCTATCTCTATACCAACCCATCCAGTTTCTGTACATGATGTTCTAGTCTCTGCTAAGATCTACTTAAAGTGCACATAGAAGAAACTATTCATAATGCAGAAGAAATAATTCTGTCCTTTTCTAGTGTTTTTATGTAAATAGATTTAGCATTATTTATAGTAGTGCACATAGAAGAAACTATTCATAATGCAGAAGAAATAATTCTGTCCTTTTCTAGTTTGTTCATGTGAATAGATGTAACATGATTTATACTTATTTTCTTCATTACCTACCAAGCAAATGCTTGGTCTAAGTACCACAGCTGCATTAGTTATGTATTAAATTTTGTGATCTTATGCTTATCTAGCAGCTGCAATTAGGGTCAAGATGTTTCAAGGTCCATGGTGTTGTTCCTTGCCATTTTCTTCATCTTTCAATGCAGAATCACTGTGATTTTCATTAACCTGAAAGCTTTTCTCATGGCACCAGAGCAACAACGGCTTTAAAAATGTCTCTCTTATCAATGTTGAGTGGCAAAATGAATTACTAATTGGATTTATCAATTGGTCTATTACTGCTGCAGGTAAAATGTGAACTTAGTGGTGCCAATAGACCAGAAAAATGAGATGGTCAAGTACTATTTCCAGCATATTATTAACCAATCGATTACTTGTAACAATTCCTCTCTCCATTCATCATTGTATGTTCATATTCCCTTTTGGGATGTCATGTAATCAAGGGTTCAAAGGAGAAGGATTAAACTATCTTGATACTAATAGACCCTTCAAAATGAGCCCAACAGGGTAAAAAACAGACATACATTAAGAACTGAATGTGTAATTATTGAACTAGCCAATAGTGGCAACGGCATATCATGAAAGTATAAGAATTCAGGACCGTCTCAATTCCAAAGCATATACCTTCTTTTCCACCTTTTCCTTTTGTTTAAAAGACAACTTCATAAAAATTCAAACCTTCATAAAATTCATAAATGGCTAGGGCGCCTCCTTCCAGCATCAGTTCTCAACTTCTTTACAGGATTTGCCCATCCAAGAGAGCCACCGCTGCTGTTCCCTTGTTGAGGAGAAAGGGCAGCCCATCCTTGTTGTGCGGCACTTTGTTGGCTCGATCCCCTGTCCTTGGTGCCTGGAATTGAACCTTGACTTTTAATATTGTGACCGAGCCCAGTAGGCGATAGAGGACCTGCCAACCCGTTCCCAGACTTTGCAGCTGACTTTTCCCTATCTTTCCTCTTCCTTTTGCAGATAACAAGGTCCCCAGGATGGGTGAACGGACGTGCACCTTCCGCTTGACCAAGCTCCCGGTTACTGCTAATTCCGAGCCTCGATTCCTTTTGGGAAGCGTAGGTCTTCACCTTAGTGTCTTCAACAGTATGGATGGGTACTCGAGTCTGCAGCTTCTGGAAAGGACTGTTTTCAGAATCCACATCCTTTACTAATTTTTGGCGCTTGCTCTGACCAGCAAGCATCTGTCTTGAAGATGGGCAAGCGGCCGGTGTAGCAGCAGAACTTGAGAAAGATAGGGAGTTTCTGGCTCCTCGAAAATCAGCATCTGGAAACGCGATCGTCAAGATATCAAAGAATAGATCGTGAACTTTCCTTGCTTCTGATCTCACCTATTGCATTGAATTATACAGTTAATTCAGCTAAAATCAAAGAAATTGGCAAACAATGTACAGTGTCGAAAAGGTGGGTGACATACAGTTGACTCTTCTCACCTAGCTCAAATAAATGACAAAAAAATCAATTAGTATTAAAACAGTTAATGGAAATGGAGTTCTTTAGCTATCAATATAAGCATCTCATTCACATCTTTCAGAGAGGCAATAGTGTTCTCATTAGCTTTAACCATTCATGAGGAAAATGAAAGTTCCCTAAGGTTAAGGGGGAATTCTAATATCCACCCACTCACAAGTTAAATGAATAGATTTTCTCTACATATAACATAACCCAGATAAGCCCAAAAGTTCTCAAATTCATGGTTTTTGGTTTGACTAAACCATGCAGTAATGCAACTTGCCCTTTCAAACTCTAACCTGAACACATTTTTAATATTTCAAAATGCATTCTCTCTCAGTGCTACATGGTGGAGTTCTGAACAGTCAAAATGAGTCTTCATATTATGCAACTATATTAGCACCAAGACTCAAGGATAAAAGATAGATGGATGCTCCACTTCTTCAAAATTTTCATATCGCTTAACCATAGCAATGTCTTGTCTTTAAATTCTTGGACAGATATAGTACCGATTCACTCTTATCTGTACCATAACATATACTTGGAGTCTGTCACGTAACAGCAAGGAAGCACAGAAATCTGTGTGGAGATAGAACAATCGTACCTCACATGAAAATTTATAAAACTGCATGCCACTCTTCAACATAAGCTGAACATCAGACACAAGGTCCATGATCCCAGTGTACTCAGATTTGTCAACACGGAGATCAATCTTTCTTAAACCCAAAAGGTTATCCCCTGTCCGACTCACGCCACTCGAGATTTCACATCTTTTCCACAGTTCAGATAGCAGTGGTATTATTTGATGACCTTCTTTGTCTATTCTTCTCTGGAGCTTACTGATAACATTCTTGCACTGCAACACAATAATGTTAAAATAACTCTTAATTGAGCAACAGAAAGAAACTGGAAGGTAAAAAGACAAAAACATTTGATTACACTCACACACATAGGGAGAGGCTGGACAAAAAACTTGCCAGGGAATCCCTCCTATTTGACTAAAGTTTATTTTACACCATCAGGTCAGCGAAAAGACATAACATGCGGTCTGGTTTAACTGGATTACAAATCATTACTAAAAACCAAGCATATCTTTTGAAAGGGTTAAAAAGAATACACGAATACATCCCCACCCCTGCAGCCCCCAACACACACACAAACAAAAAAAAGGCCAAAAAAGGCATAAAAAAAGACAAAAAGAAAAGAAAGAAAAAATGTGGTCAATATCGTAAATGTGACGACCAAGTGTCTAATCCCTCAGGGGAAAATGAAACAGAAGTAATGAAAAGACCAATCGGGTGATAAGCCATAAAAGAATTTCCCAGGCCATTAAGTCACAAGATATAAAAATCAGCACCCTCCTATCCATCAATTTCAACCAATGTTTCAAAAGGAACCTCTGAACTCACCTAGGCAAGGAAAAAGAAAAACATCTTGTTCATTCCGGTTAAGGCAGATATCTAGAGATGCAGTTACACTTCAGTTTGGGACATACACGAGCCAGATGCACGTTTACTATGCCTCGATAAATTGACAGCGTGCAGTGCTTTTTTCTTATATTCTTTCCGGACAACAGTTAACTAGATTTTTTTAAAAAATTCGGGTTTGGGTAACCCGAAATCCAATTCCATAAAATCGGGTTCAGCAATGGGTAGGAGCCTCCAACCCAAATTTTTGAAAAATAGAAAAACTAAAATATACAACCATAAAATTACAGTTTTTCTTTGATTTTTTTTGAGTCAGATTCTCTCTCAGCTCCAATCTGAACACCAGCCCCAAAATCATTCACCAATCACCATTCCTCCACGACTCCACCTACCGCTGGCATTGGGAACCCGGCCTCCAGCCTTCCCACCGGCCATTTAGCTGCCTACCTGCTAGCATCAGCTCACAGGTTACTGTTTAACAGAGGCAATAACTTACTGCTTCTGCTTCTGTTACTGCCTCTGCGTTAACAAAACAAGGAGGTCACTCACTGGCTCTGTTTTCTGTTTCTGCTATTTAACAAAAAATGGAGGCAGTTACCGCCTCTGTTTCTACTTCATACCCAGAAAAGAAAGGGTGAACTTGAACCCGACAAGTTGGGTACCTGACTTGTTCGGGTACCCACCTATAAGGGTCGAAATTGGGGTAGCAAAAAAAGCTATAAGAGCTGTTGTGTACCCATCCCGACTCCCACCCCTAATGTCATGTTTAGTAAATTGTCACTCAACTTCAAGCAGCGAACATGATGCATCCTTATTTCTTTCTTCCTTGATTTCTTTTTTCTTTGTTTTTGGGGCATTCGCGGGGGGAGGGGGGGGGGCGTCCATTGCCTTGGTTGACGACTTTTACATGATCATTGAGCCTAATACAAAACATAGAAATAGATATTGTGAATGCTGGTTAAAAAGCATATAGTGTGGCTCTAAATGCTAACTGCTTAAACAAACTATGCCCCACATGTTAATCCAAAGCTACATATGTGATAACAAAGTACAAGATATGTCACAACATAGCTTTACCTATGACAGTTCAAACTGAATGGAGTAGAATTAGAAGTGCTTCAAGCAACATACCTTTCTTCGGATGACCTCAGACATCTTATTGCCACTACTTGTAGGCCCTTTCATGACTTTACTGTCCCAGTTTTCTCTAGGGTGTTCAGTAGCATCATCGGGAGTAATAGACCCACAATTTACTCTTTCAGATTTAAGAGAACCATGCATTTTACCTGGATTTGAATTTTTCCTTGATGATAAATTTCGTCTGTTCTTAATGGAAGAATCATTTTCGTGCGGATTTAAGGAACTAGACTCTCCAAGAACTTTATGTGCGCGGTCATCCCTTGCTTGTGTCTCGTATTTACCATCCACCTGGAATGGCAACGGAGAAGGATTCCCATGGCAAAGAGATGACTTGTCACTGTACTTCTCTTCTGACCTCTCTGCAGTATTCCGTGGCCGAAGCCGTATACTCCGTTTCCGTTTTATCTTGGGCTGCAAGACTTGTTCATCTTCACCTTCATCACGATCTTGGATCCAGCTACCAGATTGCTGGTGGTCCATCTGAGAATCTCCAGAAACAGCAATTTCCCCTTCTTCCAATTCATCTGCCTGGCAAATTAGAAAATAAAGGTATGTCAGATAACTCGATGACTTTCAGAATTGCTCATTACAGGGGATCAGAAAGAATGTTACCAGACATACCGATTTCTTTGAACGGGAGTTGGACCTGCCATCTAAAGCAGAAAGAGATCCAAACTTCTGAGAAGACACAGAAGGTGACACAATTTGCATTAATCTTCGACTGTGAGAAGAAGATCCAGATGAACCTGCTTCTTCAAGTATACTATTGTTTCTGATGCTCTCCAGAGCTTGTTGGTTGTCATATCCATCAGCAGAAAGAGGACCATCTTCTTCCAATTGTTCTTTATTAACTCGAGGTGCCCCACTAGACTCATCATCTTCAAACTCCCCTATTTCTCCTTCTTCTTCTTGAACAGAATATCCGTTCCTATCCTCAGAACTAGCTTCAGAATATTCTCCATTTTCTTCATCCAATTCAGTGTATATAGGAATTTTCCCCTTAGGGCGCCCCCTCCTTCTCTCAGCCCCAGAAGCCACTTCACTGGAATCCATGCCAATACTTCCTCCAAATAAAGCAGTCTTTGATGCCTTCTTTGATAAATTAGCAATGGTGGCATTCACTTCTTTGGTACTAGCACGAAGCCACTTTGGAACCTGATCATATCGAGTCATCTCATCCATCCAGTCAAGTTCTTCATCCATTTGATCAAAAAGCTCCACTTCTGCTTCACTCCTAGCAATCATGCGGTTTACCTCAGGAAGAGAAGGAACATCATGAACTGTGTCTTGGTATCTCTCTTCATCATGCAACAGGGTTTCCAAGGTCAGCCGTCTCTCTTCATGTGTAGTCCTCTGGTCAAACCGCCCAGCATTTATAACTTCATCAGCCATGTCAATCTTATACTGTTGGATATTCTTCCGAATCAAGCTCTCAATTGACCCCATGTACCGGTCCTTGCCAGCAAGGTCTTCATCCGAATCAACTATACCTCCACTCCCGAATTCATCTTCTTTCTGATGGCTTGATATTTTGTCAACCACAGCCTCCATATAAATGACTTTCACCTCCCTAGTCTGCCCGATACGGTGGGCTCTAGCAACAGCCTGTTCCTCATTTTTTGGGTTTGGATCAGGATCATATATGATGACCGTGTCAGCGGATTGAAGATTCAAACCCCGTCCAGCAGCACGAATGCTGAGCAAGAAAATAAAGCAATCAGTGTCAGGTCTGTTGAAGTCCACAATAGCACTTTCCCGGTCTTCTAAACTAGTTGTCCCGTCAATTCTTCTGAACACAAGCCTGCGCCACTGCAAATACTCCTCCATAATATCAAGAAGTTTGGTCATGGTACTAAAGAGCAGTACCCTATGTCCAGTTCTATGAAGCTTAATCAAAATCCTATCCAGAACCCATAATTTCCCGCATGATCTCACAAGAAAATCTTTAGAAAAATCACTAAAATATGGATAATTGAGCAAAGGATGATTGCAAGCTTTCCTTAGCTCCATGCATCTATTGTTTAAAGTTCTGTAAACTTTTGCCTGATAAATTGCATTCTTTTGAACCTTGCGCATCTCATCTTCTGGGTCAACCCTAAGAGTACCCGTGGATTTGATCCAATCATATATGGCACTCTGTATAGCAGACATTCTGCATTTCAAAACAACTGAAACCTGCATTGAAATTGCAATTAGAAATTATTCATGACAAAATTATCCATTATTCTTAGAAGGGCATACCTTGGGAGGAAGAGATCCTTCCACATCTTCAACACGGCGCCTGAGCATAAATGGCTCTAATATTTGATGAAGTCTATGGATAATGATGACCTTCTTCTCAGTCTCAAGCCAGTCATCCTCAGCATTGTGCATGGGCCCTTCTTTTTGAAATGGTTGAGAGAACCAATCATGAAACGCTTTTCGATTATCAAAGACTTCTGGGAGCAATAAGTTTAAAAGTGACCAAAGTTCTTTAAGATCGTTCTGCATACAGAGGGAATGAGTGATCCATGGAGGTTTGAGTTGAAAAAAAATAAAAGAAAACAAAAATAAAAAAGAGAAAAACATGGAACCTAGTGCATTAACCAATATATTTCTCCTCATTCAAGGGGATGGAATCCATCTTACATCTTATGAGGGTTTACCCTTAATTCAAATCTTTGTTCATGTGCATGGCAGCATGAACACTGGATAATAGAAATAAGAATAATGTAGGTCAAACCTCATGTTCGCAGAGCTGAGCATGAACCTCATGTTATGACAGCTTATTCTATTCTGTAATCTAAGAGTAAACAATTTACAAAATCTAGAAACCCCTCCCACTCAAAATGATGTCTAGCTGGTCTATTGGCATCAGGTTAAAGATAGAGATGACATAAGAAACAATTCTTAGATTTGGCAGTGATAACTAGGAAAACAATTTATTGCCGTGCTAAGAAGTGAGCATTACTGTGTGTTTGAAAGTCTTAGGTCAGTACAAGAAACCAACCATCCATTCAGAATTATATTGAGCGAGCATCTATGCAAATGTTTTCCAGAAAGATGGTTTTGAAATAATTAGTTCTGTCATTAAACAATCAACAGTAAAGGAAGAACAATCATATTATCAAAAACTTTTAAATGTAAAAAGCCAATCTATGAAACCTAGAAATACTTAATCTAAAGTGATAGTACATGAAAGGAAAACTTCTCATAGTCCACGCAGATGAACTCCATAAATAGAATAGGTAACCTGCAATGGTGTCCCTGTGAGAAGTAACCGCCTTTGGCAGCGATATCTATCAAGATCACGAGCTAAAACCGACTCTCTGTCCTTCATACGTTGTGCTTCATCAATTATAATGTAGTTCCAATCAACTTTTGAAAGTTTTGAACGATCATACATAATGAACTCATAGGTTGTCACAAGGACATTAAACTTCATGGCTAACACTTCCTGCACAGTAGACGAAACAAAAGGAAGTCCATTAAGATAGAAAACAAATTATCAATCTAAATTTTAATTGTAACTGATGTGAAACTTCTTACTTGAGAAAACAATTTCGATCTTTGATCTTTCCCACCAACATAATATATGCAGGAGACAGTTGGAAGCCAATTGTGTAATTCACTCTGGAATACTAGCTAAATTAGGATGTAAAAAGGAGAATATGCTCCTAAGAATTTGAACGGAACTATAAAGAAATACAACCTTCCAGTTCACCAGAACGGCATTAGGAACAATAATAAGATGTGGACCATAGTTTCCTTTGAACTCCATTAAATAAGCAATCAATGCCATAACCTGTATAACCAAAAAACCACAATTAAATCTCAAAGTATACATCTACAAACTTTGGCCGTAAACCTGTCTAAGTCTAAACAAAATTATATCTCAAAATATGCAACTATAAAATTCCCAGTGAAGCAATATGCAGGTGTTCAATAAAAGATTCATAAAGGAAACACAAGAGCTCCAACAATCAGGAAAGAAACCAAGCAATCATGCATAAAAGAATGGACATTTTCTCATGAAGGCATACATAGTGGCAGTATTTTCAAAATAATATTAATCAATAGTAATTAACCTGCACAGTCTTCCCAAGACCCATCTCATCAGCCAAAATTCCATTTAACTTGTTGTTATATAAAGATAGCATCCACTGCAAACCAACCTGGATATTTTTTGAGTTTAGAAAAGAACATAGATCAACAACTAGAAGCAATCAAAAAGTCAAAAGTCAACTGCAAAATGGAGCATCAAATGTCAATGATGGACTGAACTATGAAAAAGGGGGCAACTGACAAGCTGATAGTCGCGTAATATTCCAGCTCGTAACATTGAAGGCTGCCTAATGACCTTTTCACTCACAGCATGTGCAAGATTGTAATACCTGGTAGAGACGGAAAAAAAGAAAAAAAACATAGAGATATTATGCCAAAAGATAATTATGTATGACAGAATGTTATTTTAGGTTACTGCAAAATACTGACAGTTTCCACGTGGCATATCCAGTTAGAATGCAACAAAACTATGCAAATGTAGAACATAAGAAAAACAATTCCAGATGCTCCATCCGATAGAGAAACTGACAACAACAAAACGTTTACCAGTTCCTAGTAAATAGTTCTTTAAGGACCATCTCTATGTCAATTATCAGAAGTCATCTACAAAGAAGCTTACTTGTTAACAGAAGAACTATCTTTTGGTGCATTCATCTCAGAAAATCGATTCCTTATCATCACTTCTTCTCTAGCACAGGCAGCAGCAGCTCTTACTTCTTCTTCCGAGAGACCCTTTCATCCAGAAAAAAGATCAATGAGAATAGCGAAGTATCTCAAGCCAAAAAATTAGCAAATAATATAGAGAAATGGAGAAAGACAATTAAATTCAACAGAGCACTTATTGCAGGAACCTAGGGGTTTGAAAAAGAAAAATCATAGAGCAAATGGGTAGACAGACCTAGTGGATGTATTTCACTCTTTTCCTACCGCAATCATGAATGAACAATTAAATTTGTATAATAAAATAATTGGTGAATATCGCTACATGACTCGACATGAGAAAAAAGAAATTATCAGCTTTTTATTGAACTTGGCAATGTTACCAAGGGCCATTACTAAAAGGGGGGAAAAGGCAATTAATGACAACAATTTTTCAAATTGTATACTAAGTGTGACGATGTTATTTCCAATACTCGTTTCATAAAGCAAAGATAAATAGGCTAAACACTTGAAACTATTATTGTTTCAAAGCATCTTCAAAGCTTTCCGTAAGACGTGTTTCCCAATGATATCTAGAGTAAATGATTAAGGATTTCATCCTCTGAAACGTACAACTTCTGTAATGGGAACTGCCTGAATGTGCAAGCCCATCTGCTCAGGAAATAACTTCTAAACAAAATTAAAACTATCACAATTACTCTCTTTTCTTAATTAGCAAATACTGCAATGTCATTATTACTTAACGTTTCCCAAATTGAGATGATAATATCATTGTGCTTTTAGCATTCAATTCATTACTAGTAAGAATAACCAGTAAGAGCACCAGATTTCACAAAGCAAAATCTTTTTTCTGTCCCTACTACCATATATGTAATCCTATCAAAATGTTGACACAATTATAATGCATGACCCCTATGCCTAAAGCAGTTTCTTTGCTTCATAAGAGATCCTTGATAACGTTAGTTCTGTTGTGTGCTTATTGTGCCATTGACTGTCGGGTAGGGGAGAGAGAAACAGAGAGAATGCCTGTGCACGTGCAGCTGCAGCAGCAGCATTAGCTGCCTCCTCAACCTCCTGCTGATTTTTAGCAGCTGTTATTTTACTTCCCAGTTTGTGAAGATATTCTTCGGTTTGAGTTAAAAACGAAGACAGAACAGCATATCTTTCTGCAGCCTCCCCAGGTATGTTAGTTTGTTGTTCCAGCAACATCTCCCTATATCTTTCTACATCATTATTCTTCAATGCCTCCATCCTTTTATTGCGGTCATCATCCTTCCTCTTGGAGAACTCCCTCAACATCCTTTCATGATACTTGTGAACTCCCCTATTGCGGGCAGTTCGAGCATCACGGATGGCCCAATGTGCCTCAAGAAGCTTCTTGCGCCACTGGAATATGGATTTCAGTTGCTTCTCCCTAGTTGCCTTCTGATTGGCCTGTGATTGCCTGTTGAGCTCGTGACGTTGACGCTCACACAGTCGAACAAATTTTCGATATGGTCTATCAGGCATAGCCATTATTTCTTGTTGTTGTTGCTCGATCTCATCCCTCAAGCGTGCCTGACACTCTGCAAGCTGGAGTTTTTTTGATTCAATTTGTAGCCGTAAGACAAGATCTGGTCTAATTCTCTTCCTCTCTAAGTTTACAGCAAGTATTTTATCAATCTTCTCTATTTTCTCTGCCCTTTTCCTTTTACGGATTTCTCCACCTTCATCAGCGAAAAGATCTTTAATATCGTATGCTAGAGTCAAATTATTATTGTTGTTCATCATAGAGGATCCAAGAGTCTCATGTTTCCTGGTGAAGACAGGGAAATCAAATAAAGGCCCGTGATATTTTCTAGTTGAACCAACATCCTTAGGTTGGGTTGTATTACTCGCTTGAATGGGTTTCTTAACTTGCATTGAATCTGAAACACTTGACTGTGTGGCAATTCCTTTACCCCTATCTGCAGCAATGTCACTCCTGATAGGAGTTTTCTGATTGCCTGGTTCAGACTCCTGGTCAGATTTCCCAGAACTACCTAGGCATTGCTGCTCTTCTTTTCCAGGCGGAACCACAAATCTTGGCTCCTTTGTCGCAGTTGTGGAGCTTTGCATGTTAACTGTTAAAGCAGCTGCCCTATCATCTCCTGAACCTTCCTCTTTTAAATTACTTACCCCGGTCACTGGTTTTACAACCTGAGGCCCCTTCTCACTTGACTCTATATGTCTTGCATGCTCATCTACATTTTCTCCAGCTGATCTATCCTTGCCAGTAGTTACAGGAGGTGGAGATACCTGTTGCATCTGCAAATCAAGTGGAGGAGGAGCAATAGCTTGGAGCAATTCACGTGGCAGAGTTCCATCTCCTTTCTGCAAGCAAAGCAAAGAAGAGACAGAACATGAAACAAAAGTTTTTGTCAAAAGATCAATCAAAAAAACGAATAGAGAACCATTAACAAATATTTGGACCAATGCAATGCAAAATTTCTGAATGTGTAGGCAAAATGCCCTAACCTTCAGGCGCCTAAATGCAAGTATCTGTGCTTTAAGAACATGCAGTTGCTGCTTGGTAAACCCAACATGCGATTGTCGCATATGGGGAATCAGTCCACCCTGAGATGTTGATGGATTACCCACATCCCCGTCGTTAGATGGAGTTGCAGATTGTGGAGGAGATCGATTAAGCTGTCTGGCATTTTGCGCCTGACAAGCTTCTGGGACAGTGGCTGAAGTTTTTGCAAGCAAACTATCAACTCCTTGGTTCAAATTCCCAGATGACTGTGAGGGATGCATAGGAGGCATTCCATGACCAAGCAAGGTAGGTTGTCTAGGGGGCAAGTGGTTATCTCTACCATGCATAGAGAACTGTTGCACAGGTATGTTGCTAGAGTTGTTAACTAGAGCTGCACTGGAAGTTACACCAAGAGTACTAGGCGAAACTGTCTGCCTAGCTTTAGAAGAGCCAGATTGCCCTGAGACATCACTTGAGGAGTTGCCATGGGGAGAACTTTCGTTTCCAACTTGCGGCGAGGTAACATGTTTCGCAAAAGATGCAGACTGTAGATCGGTACTACTTTCATTTGCTTTTTGCTGAGCAACCATCCTGGACTGCATGAATGGAATAAGCTGTGCGATCACATTTGCATTTGCAGGATGTGACAGGTCAATATTACGCTCAAGTGCCAAAGCCTGCATTGCCTGCATTGCCTGCATCTGTGCAGCCATAGCTACTGGGTTGTTAGCCATGTTCATGATATTTTGCTGCAACTGTGGCCCATGCATTGATGCGGATGGAATTGCTTGACCAAGTAGAGTAGGATGATTAGATTTGGGATCAGTTCTGCGATCAGATATGGACAGCTGACTGTGGTCTGCCTGGTTCTCACCCTGAGAAACATGCTCAGATGATATCTTGGAGGAGGACATCTGAGACTGATTGGCTGCTTGGGCGACCACAAGCTCTTGCATCTTCATATTTGCCATTAGACTATCTTGATCTTTGCCAAGAGGGGCAACCATTCCTGGTTTCATCGGCTGTTGAGATTGCATCCCTGAGGCAGACTTCTGTTGTGCCGCCTGGTAGGCATATTGCAAGTAAGCTTGTTGGATAGGATTCAACATTTGTTGCTCAACAACTTGCCTCCTATTGTGACTTTGCTCTAAAATGTTGGGAGGAACAAGCTGTCGGCCCAAATCAACAACCTTCCTGGGATGTTGAGGTAGTTGCATGGACCCAGATGGTGCTGTAAAATTGGCCCCTCCAAGGACTCCTTGAACATTGCCAGCTGGGTAGGATAAGAGGGTGTCATTCCCTTCAGGTCTTCTCAGTAATTGTTGGTGCAATGACTGCAAATGGCGTTCAGAAAGGACAGGGTAGTGAGTTCATTGCAGCCAGCAAGTTTCAAATAGAAATTTTAATTGCAACTCCAGAGAATTGCCAGGAAATATTATTGTAAAATAGTCAAACTCAATGATTATTTAATAGTACCACAGTAGGGAATTGAAAAAAAATGAACAACAAAGGAAGTTAAAATAAGAAGCAGAACAAATTAACAAGCAGCCCTACCAATGAAAAAACTGCACAGTTAATTAGACAGAAGTCAAAAAGGACACCCAAAGCAAATGAAAATCATAAAGAGTGAGGCACTGCATTAGATCCAGTCTTGTTTTCGACTAGTACAAGTGGAGGAAATAATAAATCCAGTTAAGTCTCATCAAGCATGGCTTGGTTGTAATTCCTTCCACATCTTTCACATTGCTTTTACTTCCCTCCGCAGACATCTAAGGTGTTATGTTGCCTCTGCCCCAGTGAGCTGACATGCTCCACTCCAAGGATTTTTTGCCTTTTCCCGTTCCACTTCCAAAGAACTAAATTGCTTATTCGGAAATTTGTTTATTGGGTAACAAAAATTCACTTCTGGAACAGCTGCATGTGATTAACAAGAACTCGGACCAACCAAACAGAGGCCAGAAATTATAACATGAATACAACAGAAAAAAGTTGGGGTCCAAACACGAGAAAAATGTATGCGGTTTTCATAAGTCATATCACTTAGACTGGAAAATATATTTGAAGAAGAAATGACAGACGGAAAGCAAAACCATGAGATGAACCAGAGGACAAGCAGTACATTGCTCCAGAATTGCTAATCTGCTTTCACATGTCAGTAATGAATTGCAGTCCAAATGCACCTCATATATTATTATCTCACCTTCTTGAGTAAATCATCCTCGATAAATCTGCCTTCAAAGATATCTAATGATAAAAGCTTTTTAGCTAATTTTCCCAAACATAACAACTGCTAAGACTGCATGACAAATCTTATAAACAAATTACCTGATGAGCACTTTTTTTCATGAAGGAAGTTATCTCCTAAACAAATCTGTAGGTCTCAAAACAATTTTAGCGTTTTAAGAGTAACAGAGTTCAGGGGGACCCACGAACCAAAAAAACTTTAATTCCACCGCCCAAACATCAAAACAACAAACAGAGCTCAAATTCTACCCAATTCGCTAAACGCATAAACAAAAATAAATGAAGAAACCTTCAGCTTTCTGCAATAATAGGAAAATTTAGCTAACCTCAAAAAGTACAATTACTCCAGAAAAACTAGACATAATTAGAATGAAACATGTCAGTTTCAAATTCATGCTTTACAAACAAAGCAGAAAAGCCCAAAAACTTTAATTCAACTCCATTTACTACCGCTATACAAAAAACAAAAGAAAAAAAAAAACACCATTCGTTACAAACAAAAATATCTGACCTGTCTCTGTTGCTGCTGATCAAATGCTGACACCGCGGACGAAGAGGAGGATGGAGAAGCGGAGGCGGATGCCGCTGTACTACGGCCATGCCCTCCACCGCCTTGCTGCGGCCCACCAGATTGCATGCAAGATATTCAAAAATAAAAAAAGCAAAAAAACCCAAAAACACCAAGCTCGCTTAAATTGGCCAAAAAAATCAAAGGAACAGAATTCACAGAATCACGTTAAAACTCTTTTGGCAATTGAAGCTGGTGATAAGAGTTAAAAGCCGTCGTTTTCAAGACGAAGGATGCATGCAAGAAATTCAACCTCGAAAAAAAACCCCAATTTTTTTTTCACCAAGCTCAAGATTTCAGCATACGCATCAATACACCCAGAATATAAAAAGAACAAATTCTATGGAGTCCCATTAAATAGCTAGTAAGAGTTGCAATCCTCATTTCAAGGCGACCACATTTCAACCTTGAAAAAACCTCTAAAAAATCACCGAGCTCGAAGATTTCAGCAGACGCTTGGATACCCCTCAAAAAATCAAAAACCACAAGACCAAGAGAATCAAAACCCTCTTCGGCAATTGAAGCGGGGCAACAGAGTCAGAAGCCGTCGTTTCCGAATTCCGATCCCAACGTTCAAAATTCACTCCCCCACGCATGTCCCACATAGGGGTATACATATGAACCGCATATATATATATATGTACGTATAAGCGTCTGTTGGAAACAAATATTATTTTGGACAAATCGAAAACATGGAACTTTAGGCGCGAAATTGTGGGGCACAGAGACAGATCGATCTGATGGCCGGCGTTTTTCCGAAGTTGCCGGGACTTTTTCCACAGTCAGTCGCTCTCTCTCTCTCTCTCAATCAGTGTGTGTGCCGTGTGTGAGAAGTGAGTACAAATTTTCACCAATTTGCACTTCTTGTGTGTGTCTTTTGGGTGGGGGGAGTGGGCCCTTTACATTGGTTGACAGGGGTATGAATGGACAATAAAATATTGCTCCTTTTCGTAAATTGTAAGATATTTTTCGGTTACTCAACTTTCACTTTAATTACATAAAGAGCACTCATATTTTGAGTTTCAATCTAGCCACATAGAAAAAGTAATCATTTTCAGAAATAGCATATTTCACCCCTCAAATTTAATGAAAGTGACATTTTTACCCAAAAAATTATTAACAATATTGACAGAATTTCACTCGTATAATACAAAAATATGTGGGTTCTAATGATTCGAACCAGTCAATGTAATTTACTTTATCTGTCAAAATTTATTGACTCACCTAATTCATTATGATCCAAAATCAATGGATGATTTAGTGCATATTATTTAGTGAATTTTAAAAACTTGGTAGGTAATATTAGGGATTTAATAATTTGCATTAAAAATTGAACTTTTTTTTTCTCAGAAATTATTAAACTAAGAAAAGATGATAGCATACTTTATATAAGAAAGATGTGAGCACATAAATAGAAATAAATATAATTGTATTTATTATTTGATACATATAACATTATGTGAATAGTATTACTTTTTGTAAGAAGCAAAAAATGTTAAATAAATGAGAATTGCGAATAAGGCAAGTAATTTGGTAATTGAGAGAAAAACAAAAGAAATCCGACCTGCCGGATTCGAACCAGCGACCTAAGGATTTCAGCAATCACACTACAGTCCTCCGCTCTACCAACTGAGCTAAGGTCGGATTGTTGGATGTTTAGTCGACCAAGATTATATTTCTTTTTATTGTTAAGATTAAATTGTAGATGAAAATTTTTTGGGTACCTAAATGCAAGAAAAAATAAATCATCCACCAAAAAGAAAAGAGAAAAAAAAAAAGAATTAATTTAGGCTAATGATGATTTTCTTGAAAATATATCGTTTTTGACAATTATGTAATTGTGAAATCCCATCTTATGAACTCATTCACCTAGTCTTTTCGAATCCTACTTCAAGACAGTGCAACAAGGACACAGGCTAGGTGGTTTTCACTGGTTCCAATTAAGGTTCAAGAACAGTTGTCTTATGTTGATTAAGCTAAAAATACTGCATTATTTGCCATTGGAGTTGTTTCAGTAGCTACTCCTACTCCTACTACCTGAGCAAATGTCCATTTTTGCAGATACAACAACAATTTCTACATCAACTATTGACCCATCATTTATCCTGCAGTTATGTGCATTCTCAAATTCTTTAGTTCTTATGATACACAGCAATTAACCGATGTTTCATAGTTTCTTTTAAGGTATGCTTGCTGTTACTGCCTATTGTTTTCCATGTCCAAACGTTGTCTTTAGCGTTTTTGTCAATTCTTTGGACAGTTGTATTCTTGCATTTCAAAATTCAGCATCTTTGGAAGAAGATGATGCATTTAAATTGCTGAAATTATGGGACTTGTTCTTGTTCATAAAATGGTAAGGCATTTTTTGGAGAAAGGACAGTGATCCGAAGTATTATTTAGATTCAAGAACATCGGTGCTTAGAAGAACTGAAGCACTACTATTAGGAGAATCACTTTAAAAATCTACTTTTGGAAGAACATCTTTTGAAAGTTTGCTCCATTGTGCCACCCTTAATCAACTGCAACAGGTTGCATATTTTCAGCTTCTTTCCTCAGCTCCTGAAACAGGACGGATGACAAGTACCGTTCTCCAAAACTTGGATGGATAGTCTGAAAATAGAGCAATTTTACGACATTAAACGATATTCAACCTAGTATAAGAACTGAGAGAATTGCATAACAGAAACAGGAAAAGGAAGTCTTTGCTAGTGATGTTAACAGTATAGAAGAGAGGAGTTGAACTAGTTAAGTTCATACCACAATGAGTTTTCCCTTGTTTTCAGGCCTCCTGGCAAGTCTCAGAGCGGCAACCGTGTTGGCTCCCGATGAAATCCCAACCTACAAGGGACACACTTCATCACATGAATAATTGCAAAAATAACATATAATCCCACAAATTTAAAAAGAAGAAGAAGAAGGTGATGCTTTTTTGTGTAAAAATCAAGAATGATGATGTTTCTTGATCTGTATTACCATGAGCCCTTCCTTGACTGCCAACTCTCTGGTCATATTAACAGCATCTTCACTGGAAACCTGCAGTAGAAAATCTTATTAGTTTACAAAACTTATTCAGTTGTAAACTTTTAGGTTTAGCTAGAAAATACTCAGTTGTACCATGAGAACTTCATCCATCACATCCATATCCAGGATATCTGGTTTGAATCCAACCCCATTGCCAGTAATATGATGGGGACCTGAATCAAACACAGTTTTTCATGTTATTAGTACTAAAATAATTTAGTCACCTCTCAGCTGCTAAGGTGACAGAGGATAAAAATTGAGTTTAAATCTACCAATCCAACTACTAGTAGTAAATACTGAAAATCTGGTGATGGCAGAAGATCTGCTGAGATAATTCCACAAAGACGATACAATGTCAACATGATACCTGGTATACCGCCGTTCAGAACATTACTCTCAGTTGGCTCAAGCCCATATATCTGGAGAATAAAGATTGGAAAGAATGTAATGTGATTTAAAAGCACAAATTTATGCACACATGATTATGCTAAGTTAATATGCAGTGCATATTACCTTAACATCAGGATTTTTGGATTTCAGGTATTGTCCAACACCAGAGACAGTGCCTCCACTTCCTATCCCCATAATGAAAATGTCAACTTTACCATTAGTATCCTCCCATATCTCAGGACCTGTAGTCTCAAAATGTGCCTGTCATTCAATTTTGGGGGTTAATTCCTCCCTTGAAATTACAACAAATTGATAATATTGTAGCCTAACTTAAAACAGGACTGTTTTTTGGTGCTAATTACAAAAATAAAAATAAAAAAATCCCAACTTATAAAAAGTACCACCAAGTTAATAGTAAGTTAGGATGACGGTGGGATTTGGATACCTGAGTATTCGCAGGATTTGAAAACTGTTGCAGCACGATAGCATCCGGAGTTGATTCCAAAAGTTCATAAGCTTTCTTAACTGTGCCTCCCATTCCCTTGGTTGGATCGGTGAGGATTAAATCAGCTCCAAATGCTCTCATGGTTACCCTTCTCTCCAAGCTAGTAAAAGAGGGCATTGTCAGTACCATTTTATAACCTTTTACAGCTGCCATAAATGCCATGCTGATTCCCATATTCCCAGATGTAGGCTCAATCAAAGTGGTCTGAAATTAAAAAGCAGACGATCAATATGAAGTGGATCTAATGAGATATATAGACAAACGTATCTTGACCAACCCCATTTCATCTGTGTAATTCAAAATTTAAATTTTGAGTCAAACTGAAGCACGCTTTTTGCTTACCTTTCCAGGCACAATGAGACCTTTCTTCTCAGCATCATTGATCATGGCAAGTGCTGCTCTGGTAAGAAAAGGGGACAAAGTTTCAGACAGCTTGATCACAAGTGGTCAAGATCCAAGATTGTAACCAACATAATGAATATTTATGATACATCAAACTTGTAAACTGCAGAGACAGTTAGAAATTCTAGCAGAAGAAGGAACTAGCTAGATACCTGTCTTTGATGCTAGCAGTAGGCTGCATCATCTCTTGTTTAGCAGCTACATAAGCACCACAGCCCTCGGTCACTTTATTGAGATAAACAAGGGGTGTTCTTCCAATAAGCTGTGCTAACGAAAATGCAATCCATCGATAAATGGTCTTAACCATTTCAATATTTTGATCACTTTCTTATTTTGAAACTATCATGTAGAGACAAATAGTAGCTATATGCTATCTTTTGCAAGGGTAATCTTTTGAAAATTCTCATGTAAACTCAATGTCCTCACATGGAAGTGTAATCTTATGCCATAGACTTGTCCATGGTAACTCACAAAAGTTTCTGAAAAGGGGAAAACAAGAAACAAAGCCAGCATAAAAACAGGTCAAAAATACTGTACTGTCTTTTTTTAGTTGCAGAATACTCCATTATCATCTTGCTGGCTGGAAAATAACAAAAAGAGCCATCAACTAATCCAGTTTTTCTTTCTGTGTCCAAAACCAACCAACCATTCAAGTAGAAGAATGTTGTATGATATAATGCCGGCACGGAGAATTTATGGGAAAACAAGGGATTTACAATGTATTGTATATGAAAATATAATTTAATATAAGATGCTATTTTTTTACGTATAGATTTCTTTCACTATGTGTAAATGGTTCCCAATAAATTCTTCACTAGATACAAAGCTACAACACGAAATTTCTAAGGTCACACTTGTTAAAAAAATTGAACTAAACTATAAAACGAGTTTTAAGATAAAGAGTTAGAAAATAAACGTGGAAAGACTATTTTAAGAATGATGAATTTTGTTAACTTATATATTTCAAATTCAGTTGAAATATTAACAGTTTTTATAAACTTTCAAAATTATCTTTAATAGTCTCATCATTTTCAAAGAGTGTCTTATGACACCTTTTTGGTTTCTTTGTCCAAATAGTGTGGTTGGTGTGGGCGGAGTCAAGATTGTAGGATAGGGTGACAGATTCGATTGTCAAATTATTATTATTTTATATATAATTTTTTTTATTAGAATTTTTTTTAATTAATTATTAAAAATTAAATATAAATATAAATATAATATATTATAGTTATCCATAAATATTTTATATATATTATAATTGCATAAGTATTTGAACAAAAATTAATTCTAAACGAAAATATTAATAATTCTAACTCAATCCAACACAAAATAAAAACTAATTTACAATAATTTGATCATTATTTTATAACTATTAATCAAATCAAATAATTTTTATATCATGAAAAATCTACATTTATGATTTTTTGTGAAATAAAAATTAGTATAAGCTCAAATAATAAATAACAAAAATGGAATCAAATAAGTTAAAAACTAAAAACTAAAATAAAAAAATCACAATAACAAGTATCTTTTGACTAAAATATTCATATTTTTAAAAACGAAAGTATAATAAATTTTGAAAATCAGTACAAATACTTTTTAAAACTTTGTAACAATAATAAATTCCATTAACTAAACTTATTGTAAAAACAAAGTTTAGAAATTATTTTAGAATATTTTAGAATATTTTTAAATTTATATATTCAAAAAAAAATTCAATGACTGAAATAATTTAATTATTCAAGAGGAATAAATTTTTAAATTTATAAAATAATTATATACTAAAATTATAAATATAAAAAATTGACGGGAAAGGCTGCACCACCCGTCCCCTGGATCCGCCCCTGGGTGTAATTGCAAGATGGCACTCCAGATGGTGTCTTGCACCAGTCGGTACCTACTTACTGGTTTAAAGAATCTGACCTCTTTCTCTCTTTGATTTATATATTTATTTAATTTATTCTACAAGAAAAAAATTAATACTTTAATGACTAGGGCATCATATTTTATGTAAATATGTTTTGGAAAAAACTATTATGAAAAAATACATTTTGAAAATAGGATTAGGGAATGTGGGGGAATAAAAAATGTGTTTGGATAAATTATTGCGAAATCATTATATGATATATTTTTATAAAAAATGTGTTTGAATGAAACATTTTCTTGAAATTTTGTACTTAAAAATTGCTTTTCATATATATTTGTTGGGTGATTAATATTACATCAAGTATTTATAGTATTTAATATTGTTGTTATATTAAGATAATAATAAAAATATATACATTTGTATTGAGATATTAATTGGAATATGTAAGATATATTATTTATTTTTGTAATGATTGTGATATATGTAATGTAATATATATATATATATATAAATTAATGTAATGAGTGGAAGATATATAGAGATGAAGAGAAAATAATTTTGAGAAAATGGGATTTCATTTTCTGATGTTGTAGGAAAATAAAAATATCATTCTCCCAAAATAAACTTAGCAAACGTATTTTATTCCAAGCACATGAAAATACTTTTATGAAAATGACTACAAATTCTAACTCCATCTTTAACCCAAGTAAATGCAGCAAGGAACTAATCATGCAAAAAAACAAAAGTAAACATAAAATGATACACTTCTGAATCTGTTAAATGAATTTCATTTAAAAAAAAAAAAAAAGGAAAACTTTAATCAGCATTGTCACCAAGAAATGGAAAAAATGAAATGCAACCATGATCCACCATAACAAGATTACACAACCATGGCTGAAAAAAAATATACATATATAAAGATCACAAAAACACACACACACACACACGTGTGTGTGTGTGTAATTTTTGCATGCTGAAGTATTGAGAAATATCACCTGATAAACTTCTTTCTTGATGTTGGCACCATGGATATCTTCATGCTGCAGATGATCTCTTAATCTCTGAGCAAAAGGAGGAGAATCCACCAAAGGGCTTGTTCTTGTTGATGATGAGAAGCATTTTCTGCTGGTTCCATTGAAATGAAAATAAGGGGATGGGCTTCTCTTGATGAGGCTACTTACAGCTGCTGCCATTGATTCAGACCAGTTGAGAATATTTAGAGCTTCAATTTTCAAATGGTTGTGGCACTGCTCAGTTGTAACTTATAATGAGCTTCAAAGGGTAAGTTTGTAATTTTAATGAGTTGAAAGTTGTCTGCATGGTATATGATGGAAAATTATCTGTATTCATTAAATGTGGAGAAATGTAATGAATCGAGTATCAAGTTGTTTGATATTTTTTTTTTATCTGAAATTCCACTATTGATGTCGCGCACTTTAGTCTCGTCATTTAATATTTTCACAATTACTATATGTAAGAGTTTTTTTTTAACTTACCTACAGGTGTGCCAGAGATGGGGGCTGTGTGTAGCCATCCCTCAATGTTTTTATAATTCTATTTTTAGTATGTATATTTTAAATAAATTTAAAATTTTCACCCTCATTTGGATAATTAGATTATCTTAGCTGTCCCCATCAAATTTTTATAATTTTATTTTTTTAATATGTAGTTTTAATAAACTTAATGATTTTGCCCCTTTTGAATAATTAAATTATCTTTTTATTGAGATACAATATCTATTTTGTCATCATCTTTCCCTCAAAATTTTCAATAAAAATTTTTCTCTCTCAAATCCATCTAGTCACTAAATATATGTTCTATCTTCTTCAAATAAAGAAATTCTAAAATTATTTTAAACTTTATTTAAAAAAAAAATTGGTGATAAAATTTATTATTAACACAATATTTTAAAAGGTATTTGTATTAACCTTTAAAAAATTATTGTGATTTTGTTTTTACAAACATGGGTTATTTTAGTAAAAAAATACTCATTATTGTTATTTTTTAAATTTTAACTTGTTTTATTCAAATTTTTTTGCCTATTATTTGAGATTATCCTATTTTTTATTTTGTAAGAAATCATAAGTATAGATTTCATGATATAAATATTGTTTCATTTCATTCATGGTTTATGAAATAATGTTAAGATTCTTACATTAGTATTTGAAAGCAAACTTGATTTGCAAAATCTATTTTTGGCATATGACTATAAATTTTTTTTTTAATGTTAAAAATTGTTTTTATTTGAATAATGAGTCTCTGTCACAATAAAAGTAGTTAAAAACTTCTTTATTTTTTAAAATATTTTTATTCATTGGTTCTTAAAACAATTTTTTATTTATATTTATTTAATTAGATTATCATCTTATTAAATACTTCACGTTTCATTTATTTTTTAATTTTATTTGGTCCAATGAGAACTATTTCTCATTTTATTTATGTATCTTATAGGACATAATTTCATTACTTCTTTAATATCTCGTGATTGTAGCTTATCATTAAAATAGAAATTTTCGTTGGTTCCACTTGAATGAAATAGTTTATATTTGACGGGAGAATTTACAGAAAAAAAAAATTCAAATGATTGAAATCCACTCTAATGACTAAAAAAATAACTCAAAATAAAAGTTCAATAACTGAAAATTTATTGTATTATGACATTATCCAAACAAATTTAATAAATTTGTATTATAGATTTAAAAGTCTTAATTTTAAATTTAATGAATCCAAATGGAGCCTTCATTAATTCATTTACATGCACAAATCCAGCAGAATCAATCCCCGTGCCACCAACTACAACTAAAACCTTAAAGTTAGCAATAAAAGCGAACTATAACAAATAAAGAAAAATATAATACTAATTGAACAAACATCCCCATAACCTAATTGTAGAATTTGAAAACAAGAGCTGCTGCTTGTAGTGGACAGCCAATTTGGACCCAAGAAACATCCAGCATTTTGGAGCTTGGAGGTTAACCTTCATTTCCTAGAATTTTGTAGATAATTTTCAAATTAGTTAAAAGTGTGTAGAAAGGCTAGAAAGCTTCTAGGATTCTTCTTTGTAAATATGTGATGGCATATCTTCTTCTGAGTATTCTTGGATCATTTCAATCTCCCGCATCCATTAGCCGGAAGAGTAGTATAAATAATTACAGTGTTTTCATTTTTAACCATTCAAGTTCATTTGTAACCATCCAAATTTTAAATTAGGATTTAAGTTTGAGTGAATAAAGTTCTCTTCCAAGCTCTCTTATTAATTGAATTATATAATAAAAAAACAAATAAAAAAAACTATTGAAGAACCTAAAACTGGACTGCCCATTTCAACCAATTCACAACAAAAAATTCTTTTTTTCTTATTCTTTATCTTCTTGAACCCATTTCAACTAAAATGAGAAAGAAATCAGCAAAAAAAGCAACAAAGTGAATTTTCAATCAAAATGACCAAAAAGAAAAAAACAAACCTATGGGTTACAGGGCTGCAGTAATATTTGTTATGACTCGCAACATTCATAGTTCAAATAGAAATTATAAAAGTCGGAACTTCTATATTATATTAATTAAGTTATGACTCACAACATTCACAATTTAAATAGAAACCATAAAAGTGCGAAACTCTGTATATTAGTTAAGTCTCTTTAGAGATCTCTACATAATAGTTTCCCATTGGTGTATGCTAGATTGCCCTTTATGCATTAATTCTTATTCCAAAGATATAAGAATGAACTTGGTATCTTGAATATCATTTCTTAATATTTGGTCATCATTGTAATTCAATTTCATTTAAAGATCTCAAATGGCTGACCGTCCATAGCCAAGCTCAATAAGTTATCAATTTTATTGTAACGTGAAATTGACGAAATTCATATTCAAACCCAAATATTGGATCAAATAGTCGACCATTTTATTATAACACCAAATTCTTATTCAAACCTAAATAATTTTTGGGTCTATGCCGAGAAATATAAGAATAGGCTTGATAAGTTGAAGATCTTAATATTGGGTCTATTAATTCAAATTGATCTCATAGACAACTTATTCAATGAGATAATACACATTTTCTATATATAATATGGAATATTTTAATAGAGTTTGGATTAGACAAAAAAAAAAATAGAGATAGAAAAATAACTTAGATTCCTCCCTGACTGTTTAGTTCATATATCCAAAACAAAAAAAGTATCACTCTGTTAGTTCATGGGTAGCCAAGGATGACTGTTAGATGTGTTTTAGTAACTAGATTGAGAAAGTTGACACTTGTAGGACAAAAAGGGTAACTTTATGAACTTTGTTATAATTTCCAAGTCGATAACTTTTGGCCCAAAAAGAACTGAGCACAATTTTCTATTTTCTTTATTTTGTCTTTATGCTCATATATATCAAATGGCAAAATCTGGTGGAAAAGCTTACCGTAGAACTCTGCTCTGGACACAAACTTGCATGGGTTTATTCCATGCCATGGACTGGAAGGTATGTTACATATCGAGGAATCATGTTATATATATATATATATATATATATTTTCTATTGTAAACATAGGTAATTATGAGTTTTGATTTATATTCTTTTCTTATGTTTTTTTCTCATATGTTTGTAAACTGATCACATTGGAGTATAAATTATGTATAGAAGAATAAAGAAACTATTGTGGCCATTATTGCTTTTCTATAACTTGGTTCATGCACTTATTTGGCAATGTGGCTGTGGTCAAAGGCCAACTACTTGGAGCTTTACTCTTAATGTTCAAGAAAGCATGACAAAAAGGCACCTGAAAAAGTTATGTATATCATTGGTTAACGAATGATATTAATTCTTTGTATTGTTATTTTGACTGATAAAATTTGATTTATATTCTCGACTATTGACAAAAGTAAATCGTTATGAATGCTTTAAATTTACAATTAGTACTTTTTTTTTTAGAAAAACAATATTTATATGATTAATTCAAAATATCAATAATTTATTGATTCAATGCAATTATCAGTAAGTAATTAATTACCAAATAAGAGAATATTGAGCGAAACAAACATTCACATACCTGATGGAACTTTAATCTTTTATACACCTGATGGAACATTAATCCAAGATATAGTAGTTGTAGAGTTTAGGATCTCAATGTAGACAAAATTTCATTATCATTTCCAATTAAGATTTTGGCAACAGCAGTGAAGTCGATCTTTCCAGCATAAAATTTCCCATTCACATTTAGTCATTCTTATTAAGCTGTCTTGGAATCCAATTTAACAAAATCAAGAAATACTGAAAAATACAGAAGATATCAACCACATTTCCATATGGTATCCCCTGGTACAAACTAATAATTGAAACTCAAAGGGGACAACGCCAGAAGGCAGAATTATAACCAAGTAAGATAATACATGGGCTCATTTGAGGTTTTCTCAACAGTTTAGAAACTGTAAGCCTTCAAGCTAAACATTAATAACCACCCTCCAGGTTGGTTGGTTGTTGCTAATCTTAGCACAAAATGTGAAATAGGTAAACTTGAGAAGTTTCACAATCTGAGACCAACTCCCTTAATCATCTCAAGCAGCTAGCCATCGACGGGACTCAGGTTCTAGAGAAGTAAGAATGGTGGCATTTGATTCAATCCAGCTCCTTCACGTATTATGTGACTTCAGATATTCTTTTCGACGCTCTCCTTTCATGGTATCTCTTTAGCTATCTAGCAAATCTCTTTCTATTTATTGTCGATAACCTAGTCCAGAATTTTCTCTCCAGTGGAAAAGAAGTTCCACACTAATGTGCCTACGATGTACAATGCAACAGCCACTTTGAACACGTCATCCCAAGAACCTGTGAAATATGATTCAAGAATCAAACCATAGTAGTCAACCACAATGTCAAGAAAAGGATCAGTAGATAATGATGAGATAATGATGTATTAGGTTTGGTTGTACCCTTTTGGAGTATGTAACCAGTAGCAGCAGTCCCAAGGACACCAGCGAGTACACCAGCCGTGTTAGATAGTCCCAACAGTACTCCCTGCAACGGAACAGCATACCAGTGTTTGAATATCAGGTCGACGAATTAATGCTAAGGAAATTCTATATATTAACACCTTCAATAATAAGATGAAAAACAACTCACAGCATAACGGGGCCCAATATCTTGGTGATTGGAGTATAGACCAGACTGTGAGAATGCATCCGATCCCTGGGGAAAAACCATATGCAAATTGTACAGAAACATAAAATTTTAAGAGAAACCAGTCCAACTGTATGTTTAGAAAATATCTCAACCTGACTGCAAGCCATGCATAGCACTGCTAAAGCAGGTGTCTTCACTTTACTAAGCTGTGTTAGGAAAAAAGCAGGGCCCAAGAACCCAATCGACTGCATTATCTGTGACAATAAAGAATTGAAGAAGAGTCATTCTCTTTGTAGTGCACGTTTGACCATTAAATCATCGGAAGTAGTACTTACCGCACTATTTTGCTTTTGAAACTTACATGCAGGTACATGGATAGCATACATGTGCATAAACGAGAAACATAAAAGTGCTGGCTTGCTAAAAAAGAATGACAATGCTTGCCTTACGAACTGATGTAATTGACAGGCCTTTGCTCACAAGGGTATCTGCAATCCAACCACCTATATTAGCAAACACAGCCATAGTGAACCATGGAAGCACGCAGAGCAATCCAGATTCAGTGAGGTTGAACTTCAATACCTATAAAAATAATCACAACGGACAGGAAAGGAATTAGTATGATTGCTTGATTGCCTTTATTTATTTATCAAAAAAATCACATTAAATTGGGAATTCTCCAGCCATGAAGTCTTCATATCGCATTGGTCAGAGCTGAATCTTAATCAATTCCATAGCATTCACGAGCTAAGAATACCTGGTTATAGTAAGTAGGCATCCATGTCAACAGAATAAATGTTCCCCAATTATGGCAGAAATGGGAGATAATGAGAGCCCAGACAGGGGCCTTTGATAGAATTTTCTTCCATGGAATTCTGGAGACAGGTTCCTTGGATATGCTGCCTCCCAAGATCAACTTTTTTTCCTCCAAACTTAGATTTGGATCTTGTTTCGGTGAGCTGTGTGCCTAGAATATGTTAAAGTTGAGGATTTAAAAAAAAAATCTGTAGAATACGTCACCTGCCAATAAATTCTAGCACCAAACACATGAGTATACAAAAAATATCCAACATTAGGGGCAAGAGAATGAGTCCCAGACTATCTCCCTTCTACAGGTATAGATAATGTACTAGTAAAATTGGCTTGATGCAGCCACAAGAAACAGAATTTCAATTTCCTAAAGCTTCCAGGCTTCAAAACACACAAATAAGCTTGTTCTGAGAAATACTAATAAAATATTGGAATGAATGGAAACTGCAATACGAGATTCAGTATATAAATGTTTCCCAGTGTTAAGCAAAGATGAATGGATGATAGGCGTGACATAGGACGTTGAAGACATAAATAAATAAATTATTTCCTTTGTAAGAGCCTGTTTTCTCTGCTAAGCTCATTTATCATGGGGAGCAAATAAGGGTTGTGGGATTTAGTTTTATCACCGCTCATTAAATGATTGGATTTATGTGAACTATTTATTTATTCTGGGGTGCATGTGCCGGTTGAGGGGTTGGGGGCTTGGTATTGTGTGGGTGGGTGTAATATATTGTACAACACTTTCCCTTTTTCTGGTTGAGGAAACATCCATCCTCACTGTCAAAAAAATTGTCGCAGAAAGAAGCAAGGCCTTACTTTGCTCAACCACAATGCAAACCAGATACTTCCAAGGGATCCAAAAGAATAGAAAACAGATGGCCACCCGAACTTGTGGATCAACATGGGAGAAACTGCCAAACCAGTAACTGAACCAAGATACATGCCACTGTACACCAGTGCAAGAGATCTGCTTCTCTCAGAGACAGGAATCCATTTCGATAACAAATTATTCATAGCAGGCATAGCTACACCCTGATTTACAAAATAAACATCTTTAGATATGAAATCATGCCCCTGCACATAAGGTTTTTATATCTTTGCATCTCAAAGTGTTAAAATAGAACTTAAAGCAAGCAGATAATTTGGATAATACCGATTACCGAACCTTGTCAAATAATTTGGATAATATTTATCACTGAACTTTGTCATATAAAGGCCAGTTTCATTCCCATGTACAAGTGGAAATAAATTATTTGACCGATGTGATCACAGAAATTTTAGGAAATATCATAAATTGCAACATGTAGTACAAATAGTTGACAACAAGGTATATGTATCAAACCATTAAAAATCTTATCAATTTGACCATGACCTTTTGCAGTTATTTTAATATTGTCTTACAATAAATCCACACTATCTTAATGACATGAACATATGTAAATCAAACTGTGGCCTGTCAATAAAGGCAAGAGCGAGAACTACAATCCACAATATGACAAACCTAATATAATATAGATACAAGAATTGTATCCCAAGACTGATCAGGGAAGAATGTTTAGGAACTTCAAGTCACTACCAGATGTGATCTCAATTCAAGGTGATGTTATAAATTGAAAATATAGAGCACAACATCTGACCAAGTAAATTAATATAATATTAGAACACCTGCCTTTCAAATGCAGAAATACTTCTTACTGTGTGAGGTACCAACTCCAAGAGGGAAAGATATTCTATATACTACACTAAAAGATCAACTGTACTATCAATGATTATGATAAGTATGACAATGCGTTTTTTGTGCTTATAAAGAAGTTCTAGTTTTCCCAAATTATTGCTTTAGATTTGTACAAGTAGATAATTTCTAATAAATCAATGCAGAAGTGTACGAGTGGCTAACCTCTCCAATTCCCATAAAGGCTCGCATGACAAGTAAGAAAGGGAGCCCAACTCTTGCAGCAATTGGTGTCAAAACTGTTGCAACAGACCACCATACTACTCCAAAACCAAGTACTAGCTTCCCACCAATTTTATCTGCCCATATGCCTCCAACAATCTACTCAAAGAGCAAATGTGAAGAAATTTAAGCTAGAGACAAAATAATAACTGCTGTGGAAGTGGCTCAAGTGATGCCTTAAGTCAGCTTGTGTACCATTTATGTGGATGAAAAATGCTTAAAGACAAGATACAGCAAACCAGATCGGCTAAGCTAGCTCAAAAACAAAGGTATTAGTTTAATTTTATCACATCCTTCGAAGAAAACACATAATGGTTGGAACTTGGAGATTACTGTGCCTGTCTCTCCATTATAGATCTATACCTTAGATTTTAAGTTTGCAGGAATACCATAACTGTGCATGTGGCACCTCTGACCACCATACAATTTAGCAGTAAATAGGAAGCAATCACAAAAAATACGTACTGGACCTTGGTTTGTAACTCATACTTAAGCCAAAAGATTCATAGAAAAGATTAATCACAGCCTACTTGATAGTATAGATCACAAGTGCAATTAATATATGCTGTTGTAAGAGATGTACGGCAAGAGGCTAGGTCAAACACTTGTGTTAAAGTGGAGATAACCCAAGCCATTCAAATAGGAAGAAGTAATTCAAACATGAGTAAAACCTGAGTGAGCAGATAACCCCAGAAGAAAGAAGACTGAATTAGGCCAACAGTAGCACTGTTCCAGTTGAATTCCTTTGACATTGGGAGTATTGCTATGCTCATATTCACCTAAAAAAAAGCAAACAAATTAGTTAGAATAGATAGTAATGATTCTCTCTCATTTGTCTGGTATGGAAAACTCGCATGCGCAAGCAACTGACTTCCAATATTAATTTGGAAAAGGAAAATGCACACTTAAGTGGAAAGCATCATACAGAAACACATCAGCAAATCTATAATCGATTAAAAAATAATAATGAACATTACACGGTCCATGTTGCATAACAGAAACGCAGCAAAACAAAGAAGCACCATCACCCAACGCTTTGGAAACTGCTTCCACCATGGTTTTGCTGGCTCAACTCCTTCGAGTAAAGCAGCTTCAGGTGCCCCCTCAGATGATACTAGGGTCTCCAACTCAGTCCTTGTTACGTCATGCTCTTCAGATTTGAATTCGGCTCGGGTCCTCATCACTGTTGAATGCTTTGATGGCAGCTTGTGGCCATCAATAAAACCAAGCTTATCCAACTTCCTTGCTTGAATCCAACTGGCATCAGCCGAAGAAAGGCAACACTGGTATATTCCTCTGATTTTTCTCCTTGTAATGATGGACCTAAAATTCTTGCTCATTTGGTGGGAAATTAAGAGAAGAGGATCTACTTTAACATGAGATGTTGAATTTGATCTGGAAACTTCTCTGTTTGGTTGGTCTCTAGCGTGAAGGGATGACTGATATGCATAGCCAAATGAAAAGCTTGCCCTTGGGTGGTATAGCTTGCTGCAAAACATTTTTTTATTCACGTACTGCACTGCAGCAACACTCAAGTGCTCACCTCTTTGATGATCTGTGGCTGTTTCTCCATGATCGACTCGTCCTGGTAATGCAAGCACATACAATGATGCATCTATTACAATATAAAAAGACCATCAAATAGAAAACACGCTATACACTAAATGGTTTAAATTGGTGCCTACAGTGCATATGAAGTAGAAAATTAGTCCTGAGGGATGGAGTATGTCTCAACACAACATAATAAAGGCTTTAAACACCTGAAGAGTTACAGCACCTCTCAGGTCAGTATATGAGCTTGGACTTCCCAGATATGACCCTGAGCTTTTTGGAGTTAATTTCCCTATGTAGTATATACATTAACAGCTACTGGTTTTGAAATAGATGCTATACATTGTACCATGTCTGCGCACAGGAAGCATAAGGCAAGCCTCATTCATACTATTTTTTATCAAAAAAATTTCCTGTTTTCTCCTGTCCACAATTGTTGCACGTTATTCTCAATTGTGCCAAAGTGACACTCATTATTTTCCCGAAAAACATACCTAGTTCCTTTCAAATCCTCACGTCTAAACAACTGGAAATAGTCCTATAGCTACTAAAATAATGCTTTCCAAACTAATATACTAGCTTATACAAATCATCTACAATTAATCCTGTCACATATACCTCAGAAATGCAGGATGTATTCGATACTTCAAAATTCAGAAAGTGAAAACACATATTAATCGTAAGCGCAATTTACGTCCCAGAATTAGAAATTTCAAGAATTAATTGCTTTATATAGTTTGCAACACTGTAATCAGCAAATGAGAAGCTCAACATTATTCTCTATTATACACAAAAAATCATTTATTGAACAGAATAATTGCAAATTAACAAATAAATAATTACCAGGACCAACGAAAGAGCCAAAATTCCGGTGCGAAACGACGGCGCTGATTGCCATTGACACCGGAAAATCCTCCGTCAGCACTAATATTTTCTATTTATCCTCTCATATTTCTAGCCATGCATACAAAAATAAATATATATAGTTAGTTCTATGTATATAAATTATCAAACTTCAGATTTTCTCTCACTAGAAAGCGTTTCTTTCTCACTCTAAAAGTGGATAATATCCGGAAGCAATTATACTTCATACAGAATTTCAGCTCAGAATTTTATTTCTTTTTTTTTTTTTTTTTTTTTTTTTGAAAAAGCGGGAAATTATAGAGAGAGAGTCTGAGAGCGAGTGACGAGGTGGGCGGAAGTACAATAATGCCCTCACATGCGAGTCTAATTTACTAAGATTTTTCAGCGGATGACGCTGTAATTAAGGGATTAAGTGAGGGTCCTTTTGGAACTTTCGTGTGAAATGTGTGGACATTTAATTTACTAAAAAGCCCCTATTGGAAATGCGTATGTGGCTGGAATACGAAAGGAGATTAAAGGTTTTTCCGATTTAAGTAATTTTCAACCGTTAGTTTTTTAGTCCTACGTGGCTTCCTGTAAAGATGCCATGCCATATTTAGCAATAGGCCCATTAGAAGTTTTTGTTCCAGTTCTTCGGCCCAAATACACTGGACTGATAGTGCTTGGGCCCATACAATTTTTGAAACCAATAGCTAATAATGATTTTGTGATAACAAAAGTATGTCAATAGGAGAAAGGGTCTGAGGAGTCCTTTAGAGGCCCGAGTGAGCTTTCAGCGATTGAGAATAATGAACTTAATTATTATAGCATATCATATAGACTACATGCTAGCTTATCGACCAGTGATTGACCTACTAGCCGTATATAGGCGTTACTACTGAGCTAATTGAGTTAGGAACTAATACAGCTATTGAGTTCTATAAAATTCATTATTAATGCTAAAATAATTTTGTGTTTCATGATTATGTTAAAAAAGATTATTTTGATGACTTCATAAATTTTAAAAATAGCACATTAAGAATTTATAAAATAATTAAAAATAAGTAAAGAAATGCCAACTCCTTTTTAAAGATTTCACGAGCTTTTTTTAGTTTTGCGTTGTAACTCATTTTGTTACTATTTATTTCTTTTAAAAAAATTAGCATCTTATTAAACAAAAGGCTTAAACTCTTGTAAGGTCCAAAATGTTCTCTTGTTACCCTCTTAGAACAAAGAATATTTCGTGCCATGTTCGTAGTGTTCACTAAATTACTAGCACCAACATATTTTGTAATGCAGATTGCAAGATTTCATCCAACCTATTGAATAAATAGTAAAAAAATCCAATTTATTCAATTCAATATACTTTAATTCACTGTGTAATGACTAGGGATGGTAATGTGTCTAGTGTAGATTAAGTTTATCTAAATTCAAAATTCAATCTACTAAAGTTTTAAAAGTCACAGGTGTATCCCAAATTTAAATTCGATGGGTAAATCCATTAGACCTGTTTTATAATTTAAAATATAGTAAAAATTATACTAAATAACAATAATACTATTAAAGCTTTTTAAAAAATCTATTTTTCTAAAAAAAAAATATCAGATATATATATAGATATATATAATAATTTTTTAAAAAATAAAAAATAAAAAAGTGTGAACCTAAGAATGACTCTACCCCTTGGTTACCAATCACAAGTGCAAAATTGAATTTTTTTTCTTTTTGTGGTAGTAATGTACAATTTGGTGAATATAGTTAGTGTCTGGTCTTCTTCTTTTGATCCAAATAGACAAGCCAGTAAAGAACTTGAAATCAACCATATCGGTATTCAATCATGCACCAAAGTTTTCAATTTCATGGACAGCTCATCAAATTTTTCCACGAACATTAAGTTCAGTCACCAACCTTAACGGCAATACATTTTCTTTGGAATTTACTATACTACCCTGTTGGAATGATGCCCATTAATTCCATCTTATTATTAAAATATCATTATTTGCATCAAATAAGTCAACAAAAAAATCAGTGTACGTAACAAAAATCATTAAACTAATTTGTATACAAAATAAAATTACTAGTGAGCATATACCATGAAGAATTCAAATAATGTCGCTTTGAATACTTTATTTTAATTTGTATTTTATCATATATTTTAATTTATAAATATGTATTATAATTAAATATTTATTTAAGTAATATATATTGTACAAATGAAACACAAATTTGGTATTGCGAATCTCACCTCATAAATGGTAGATATTCCCATGCAGAGAAGAGAGAGCCACAAATATTAACAATAGCCAACAGATTATCAATAGCATGAAGCAGTTTTACATCAACAGATATTGCTAAACAGACAATTATGCTAGGACAAAAATAATATTTGATACCAAAGACCCACACAGATACCTAAAACCATTCCTGCAATGAACATTTGACCTGTTACACAGTAAAATCAACACCCACTAGCAATTCACAGTGTAACTCTTTAGACTATCATGCATCTGATTTCATTTCTTGGAATACATTGATTCCACCTTCCCATCATTCCCACCAAGCAGCATGTACTTATCCTTCCTGGTCAACTGAGTGCTCTCAAATCCAAGAGCAGCAGCCAAGATCCTCTGCACATGATTGGCCACCTCGATCGAAGATTTGCCGCCGGCCTTGCAGGTCATCTCCTCCGGCAACCTCTCAAGAAAAGTGATATCGTACGTCGGCCTAGGATTCATGAAGTAGAAATAAGCATCCCAAAACTTGACACCGCGAACCGTTGTGCCATGGAACATGTTCTGCTTGAGGTTGACTGCAACAGGCACAATGCGGTCGCTTAGTTCTGCGAACAAAGCACTGAATCTCAGCAGATATGGCTCCCTGCATGTGGTTCCCTCAGGGCACACGACTAAGTCACCCTTTTGCAGCAACGCCTTGATCATAGCAGCATCGGCCTCACGATCACGTGTCAAGGCAACAGCTGGGATTGGAGAGAGGAACCTTGAAAGCTTGCTGACACTATATGTCACACATGAAACTTTGCGGCCTAGTGCGATGGCAATGACGATAGGGTCAAGTGCGGTCCGATGGTTGCACACATAGAGGTTGCCAGGGGATCCAGAGGAGGGCGGAGGGGGTGGATTGCCCTTGATCACGAGGTTGATTCCGAGCATGGGGTATGTGTAACGTACAATGCGCTCTGGCAGGGGAAGGTTGAAGTATACACGAATTAGGGAGAGGACAAATCCGAATGGCAGCCAAATGTAGGTGATGAGTGCGTTGAGTGGAGTAGGGCGCTGGACTAATCGGCCATCATGGAAGATCAGTCGGCTTTTCAGGCGATCAAGTGGCAATGGCTTAGCTGTTTTGCTGGGGTGCACCATGTACCCCTCCTGTTGAGCATAGATGAAAAAACAATAAAACTTCCACATAATTATCACGGAAATGTGGAGTAAATTAATGGAAATAAAGGAACTTAAATAACTGGAATTGTGGTGAACACATGATGTTTTTCTAGAATGTCTTTATCCACCACATAAAAAACAAGTGTTGTCTGACTAACCTTTCAATTTCTTATGATCATAACTTATGCAAATACAAATTTCAATTGAGACATGGATAAGCTTTTTTTTTAATTAAAAATATCCACAAAATACAGAAGCATTATTGTTAGGAGCATGTTAATTAAAATATGCATATTAATTAATTAGAGCATGCACTTTAAATAATAATTTGAGAATTTATAACATAAACATCATCTGCAGGATAGAACTTTTATCTGAAGTTTGGAGGTGCAAGAGTTTGTTGCAACTGCACTCATCTACTTCCAATCCAAAAAACTTTTATCCTTTCCCAATTTGACCACATTAAAAATAGCCAGTTTTTAATCCTTACAAGTAATAAAGTCTCAGAATATATAAAGTTTGACACCTGCCGTGTTCCACCACTTGGGGCCTCTTGACAATTTGTAAGGGTAAATACTGTGGCCCCTTTCTGAGGTCTTAAGTCATTGCTGCTCTCACCATATATTACTACTGCCTCAACTACTATATTAATTGCATGGCTATCATGTATCATCACCGGCATGTGTTTGAGAAAATAATAAAAGTTAATGCTTGTTGAAAACTAAAAAAGATGCAAGAAAAGCAATTCATCAATTGAAAAGATTGGAAATTTAACTTTTGTGAAAAGAGTTTACAAATCAAGAAATCCTGTGTATGCCCCAAATCAAGAAATATTATAAGATCTGAAAAGAGCTCACGTAACCCTTGATTAAGGAGTGACCCCATTTTACTTATATATAATATATATATAATCTTGTTCTCCTAATCTAACAAAATCAACATTAGATTATGGATTGTTAGAACTTTTAGTTTATTGTGTGCATGTAGACTTCTTGACCCCAGAAAAAAGTATGTGCACATAAAGATATCTATAGATCAGATCGTTTACCAGCAACCAAATTCTATGGCTTGTAACAGGATTATATAAAATTATAATCTCTGAACTTTTTTATAGCAACAACGTTGAGCCGAGTCTTGTGAAATTTATTGATCATTTTTTAGGTGCTTGATTGCTTACTGAAGATCTGATTTACATATTTTTTCAGAATTAAAATCAAATAAAGAGATTTATGTTCAAGACACAGTTATTAGGTGTGAAAAGACCTTAGTCATACATATTTCCACTAGATTTACTAGACAAAAAACGAACAATAAAGTAAAATTAAGGGGGGGAACAATTCCATCACAACCAAAAATGTAAAACCTATACATTTAAACATCATGAAGAACAGAAATCCCAATTTCTTCACCCAAAAATATTCCAAACCAAAAACAAATCAAGACCAGGAAATTGAATAAGCACCAAATAGAAGTTGAAATTAATCTTGCTGACCTAGTTAATCAATTTCCAACCGCACATAACAAACCCAATGGAATTTTTTTATTTTTTTTGTTCAAAATCACTCCAAATAACCAAAAATTACATGAATGCATATCGTTCAAAAGCATGTGCAGAACACGTACCCAACTAATAAAATAGATACCAGATATAAGTTTATCTTCATGACATCTATACATATACTTACTCAAATTTTAGCTGGAAAAAAATAAAAAGGAAGAGAAAAGTAACCTTGCAAATGGACATGAAATCATGATCAGATTCCCGATCTCCAATCCCAATATCGGGCTTCTCCTCTCCAAACTCCTTCAACACCCCCAGCTTCTTCCATTTCCCCACCAAAACCCCCGGCTTCTTCACGAACCCCGTCGCCTTTCTGGTCTTCGGATCCACCTCAATCTCCGTCCCAATCACCTTATCTCCACCCAAAAACTCCTTCACAAACGGCTCCACCATTATCGTCGGATTCGCCGTAATTATAACTTTCCTCTTACACTTCTCAAAAACATCGTAACTCTCAGCTCTCACGTCACTCGCGTAAAATCGCGGCAGCACAGCGCGAGACACGAGCTCGATGTCCCGCACTTTGAGTCCTGAATAGGAAATATAAATCAGCATCTGGATAGCAAGGGACTCGGAGACGAAGATATACGCGATGGCGATGAGTGGGAATGCGAGGAGGAGGATTAGGCCGCGGAGAAGGCTTCCGGCTTCGATTGCAACGAGCATGAAGTAAGGGAAGGAGGAGCGGGAGATTAGGAGGGTTCCGTCGAGGTCCGCCGCTATCGAGTGGCGGTTTGCATCGGAGGTGTCGCATTTCTCGATTGAAGGAAAACGCGCGGCGGCGGTGACGGTGGTTTTTGCCATTCTCTGTGTGTGTGATTCTATATGTGCATGTGTATTAATGAGTGTGTGTGCTGTGTGTTTAGGAGTGGTTTCCTGAGGAGGGAAGTTATCGTTTTAAATGAGAATGGACGGGGGCGGGGGCGGTGGGATACTGAGTGAAATGACCGATATGCCCTTCTTTCGGAGGTTTTAATGTTTTGAAAGAGAATGTTCATACTTAGCCAGTTTTTTTTTCTTTTCTTTTAATTTAAATTTTTTTATTGCAATTTTATATTATATTTTTTATTCTGCAGGCTAGCTGCATATTACATATATAAATTATTTATATAATTTTGTATATTTAAAATTAATTATATAAAAATGTAATATAAAAATATAATAGAAGAACCAAACAGTTTTATTTTTAATGGAGTAGCATTGGTGAAGTAAAAAAAAAAAAATTATTAGAAATCTATGAATCGAATCGAATATAATATTATTTGTATTTGGTTCAATTTTTTAAAGAATTTGATTTTGTGTTCTAGTATAATTAATTCAATAACAATAGAAGTTGAGAAAAATTTGATGGTGGACTCGAGTAATATTATTTAAAAAAAAATTTTTTATAAATTTTTAAACTTATTGATCTAACTAAAATCAAATATTTAAGAAAGATGAAAGGTTGTAATTTTAGTTAACAAATTTAATAAATTGAGCTCAAAACGAATGAGTTCTAAGTGAATATATATGAACCAATTTTATCTATTTCTCCAAAGTCATGGAGAATTAAAAAGCATGACTTTGGTGAATAAAAATGAAAGAAAGATTGATGACAATTTCCAGGTACAAAAGAACATTAATCTTAATGAACCCAAAGACTTCCTAGGAGACTTTTTGTAAAGGATGATCCTCTACCAAAGCCTTCCTAGGAGACTTCTTGTCTTCTTAAATTCTCAAAATTTTTAAACTAGTTTTCCCAATAATGTTAAGGGAATGCATTTGTGATTAATGCTTTGATTCAAAGCTATCCATTTGTAAATTAACTCCCTAATTACAAAAAATTATAGTAATTTTTGAAAAACAAACAAACAATCAATCGATTCATTTATTAATATTTTTATAAAATATTAACCTTACATGACCCGAGTAGTCGCACTAACTTACAAATATTTATAGAGATTTAAAGTCAGTTATTTTTCTTTAAAAATAATGTAAAATTAATTTTTGCAATATCATTAGAAATTTACATCCATTATTTCACGCGGGTTGGTTGTTTAATTTAATTCTACATATTCTAATGCAATAAAATATAAAAAATAATAATAAAATTAAATTAAATTTAAAGTTATAGACATGTTGATAATGGATTGGTGCCCTGTGACTATGAGTGTTTCAAAGTTGTATCCATCAACTATTTCCACAAGATAAGTTGGTGGACCAAAGTTTTCCTTCTTTACTACGTATGAGAAAAGCTGTAATGTTTGGTGGCCAGAATTTATTGTGTGAGAGACGTACATTTAATGGTGTGTAGGGTTTTTTTTTTCTTTTTTTTTTCCTTTTTATTATAAATTTTTATCTTGTTCATAGTCTCAATTTTTATTTTTATTTTTTTCGGGGTGGGTGGGTGGGTTAAGGGACATGTTCAAATTCATCATTATATCATAATATTAATACTTACTATAAATTTACCTAAATATTATTATAAACTTATAAAACTCGCAGCAAGACAAGGTCACTATAAAGTTTCTAAAGCTCAATTTTTTTACCTACACTCAAAAGAAATTTATAGTAAACTAGGTGGTACTCATTTCTTAACATCAAACAAATAAGAAGTTAATAAAATTTCAACTTCAAATCATATGGCATAAGTGCAATGATCCCATGAACAAATATATTATTAAGTTGAATAGGACTTTAGAGTAAGGTAGGCCTCTTTCCCTAAACAATGATTTTCCCCAAAAATTTGAAGACATTCTCATTGGCAAGTGTTGAATCAATGTTTCCAAAATCGGATTGAATCGGCCGGTTCAATCGGTCAAACTGAAAATCGGAGGTCGATTCGATTCGATTCGATTAAACCCATAACATCATTTAATCGTTTTGATCAGTCAAAAACTTGTCAGTACCGGCCAAAATCGATTTGATTGGTTTTAATCTTTTTTTATAATTTATTGATTTTAATTTTTTTAAAAGTTTAAATTTGATATTTTGTTATATTTATGTAATTATTTGAATTTTGTATTTTATTATATATATTTTTATGTAGTTATTTATTTATTTTTATATTTAAAATATATTACATAATAATTACTGTATTATATTATTATTTTATATGATAAAATAAGAAAATATAATCAATTTTCATTAAACCAGTCCGACCGCCGATTGAACCGCTAATTATTAACAATATCGATTTGATCACTGATCTGATTATAAAGAAACTAATTTGAATTGTACAAAATGACTATATATATAGTACCATCCAAAGCCAGACATCTCAATTCATCACATAATTTAATTTTCCTCTGCATTCTTTTATTTTTGGTTATGGAAGAAAGAGGGATATTTCTATCAAATGTCAAATAAATCCAACTTTAGTAGACGATGAATGATTCACGAAGACTATGTTTAAATGATACGATATTGTGCTTTTATTATTTATTTATTTTCTCTAAAATATAATATCCAAACTTTAGGACAATATAAAAAAGAGACAAACAAAATACCCCATTGTCCACCAGCAGAAGAAATCCAATTCCCCTATTTACAATTCAGATAAAGTGGTTTTCTTTTTTCTTGGCACACTCAACCTAGAGTTTGGAAGTATGTTGGAATTGTATGGAAGAAGGTTGAAGATTGTTTGCTTGTTGGTTTTCCAAATTATGTGGTGAATGGCACATTTTAGGTGCCCCAATCAAGACTAATCTGATCAACCCCCCACCCCCACCCCCACCCCCACCCCAACATAATGGCATTAATCAATGTGTATATGGATTGTTATTACAATGAAATTATTGAATCAATCGAATATAATACATAGGTATATTCGTTGTTATTAGATTAACGAAAAATGGGTAATGAAAAACACCACACTTTATAATTTTATGATCAATAGTGAATTAGATGTATTGCACTTAGTCTAATATAAGACTTTTTTTACATGTTATAGTTTGGCGTCAAATTTTTAATTTTTTGTATTTTAAATACGAGATTATCATCGTATCTTTCATAACATCATATCATTTGTAAATTAAATTACGAAAGAAATTTTTACATAATTCCATAATAATAACAATTTAAGGATAATTGTGAGCTATTAAATTACGCTCTAACGTTATTTATTCGTTCATCATCGACTCTTATTCCTAGTAGTCCTTTTCATTTTTTATTCTTCATTTTTTTTTTTTTTTGGGTTCCTTCAAACCAGACAATATTAGTTGTCAAGCTAGATGCTGGCTCATATAATTCAATCAAGTGAAGGAAATTAGCTCTATAGCACATGCATGTCTAGTTAGTATCAATTAATGTAGATGTGTGTGTTTGTGTGTGTATCTCACCTAATTCTTGTCCTCAGCAATTTAATTAATGACACTTGTCTCCCATTCTGCACATGTATAATAAAAGGAGTATTGTTATGGCTACTGTCTCACCAACCAGAAGTGTGACCAAAATTTGAGTTCACCATTAATTGAATATTGCCTCATCAAAGTTTGCAAAGCATTACCAGTACAACTACTTGGTCTAATTTCAGCTGGTAGGGTAGCTAACTCTCTCTCTCTCTCTCTCTCTCTCTCTCTCTCTCTCTCTCACACACACACACACACACTCTAAAGTTAAGGAGCAAAGTGCCAATGTATATCGGGTCGGTTGTCTCAATGAGAACTCAATGAATTGTCTCGTTTGGACTTGTCGAGGGCTTGGAAAGGAACACAATACCAATATATATTTTATTTTTTATTTAGTTTTAGTTAGAGTTCGAAAACTGAATTCGAACTGGATTTTTACATTTCAAAAATATCGATGATCTGTACGTTTAATCGAGTTTAAATAAGTCAAATTCTGAATAATTTGATTTGTTTTACATAATGGGTATAATGCTCTCTCTTTTCTAATAGAGCTGGACTTGATAAATCGAATTTAATCAAACTTCTCTTATTTATTCGAGCTTTTAATATTTCATACTCGTGACAAATCTAATTGGGTTCATAATTTCAATCCAACTATTGCAAATTTACATAAAACTTTATGATCCAACTTGATTGGATTGGACATCTTAGAGGACCGTACTACATATTCATCACATTAATTTGCAAGCCCAATTAGTAACACTTAATGGGCCAAAGTTGAATTAGTGGGCTTAGATATGACGACACTTAAAAAGGAGCCCAAATTATAATAACCCCAACTCATCCGGTATCTTTGCAGGTAAACAAAATACCCTTTAGGCTTTTTGCCTCACAAAGCCCAAACAATGAAAAAAGTTTAAAATATATACAATTGAGACGAAATTTTTAAATAAAAAAAAAATTGAAAAAATTGTTATTTGTGTAATTTTAACCATAAAATTATACATATTACAAAAATCACATTACACAAATTACACAAATCTGGTTACACACATCACCATCAAATTTTTAAACCACCTATTTTGAGATTAAGTCCACTTGAATTATTAATTGTTATAATTAAAATTCAAAATATATGACTCACATAATTTGATCATACATTAATCGTCTATCAATATAGTTTTTATTGAGTCTTAACTCGATTTATGACTCGAGTCATAAAAAAAAAAATAAAAATAAGTTTGATCACAATTTCAACCATCCAATAAAAGCTTAGTTTAACTCCTCCATCCACTTAATTGAAGGAGGAGGGGTATGAGAGACGAAATAAATAAAATTAAAGAGGAGTGCGAAGTGATTTTAAAATAACTTTATGTCTTATAAAATTGAATGTAGTTTCCATTGACAAACATATAATACAAAATGAAAACCATAAGTTAACAATTTGGAAACTAAGGTATAAATTATTTGAAAAAAAAAATAGAAGACCGCGCAATTATTTGTGCACGTATACCTAACCAAATTATAGAAATAACCAATTTTTCTTACACATATCCCGTTCACTATAATAATAAATATATCTTATTGCACAAAGTTATTTGAAGTCTTAGTATATAATGAATTTATATCTTAGTATATAATGGATTTATAAAATACACATACAAAAAATAATAGTAATAATGACAAACCAACTATTGTATTAATTATATATATATAATCAATTGCAAAAAAAAAAATGAAGAAAAAAAGTCCAATAAAATTATTCCTACATTAAAGTGGAAAATAAAAATAGAAATTATGCCAACATCAATTACAAAATATACTACAACATATGACAAACCCCAAACAAGCGCCAAGGTTCACTTACATTTCACCTTACAATCAAATGTCATCTCTCTCTCTCTCTCTCTCTCTCTCTCTCTCACACACACACACACACACAGAGCGATGGAAATAGATACACAAACGGATATATCTAGCCATTCACACATCCGCTGAAACAATTAATAAGAAAAGAAAATATTTCCCCATTTTTATTCATGTTATGTTTTCTCTCTCCGCCCCGCTCTCTCATATTTATCCATTTCTCTGGTTTCGCCGACAACCCGCCATTTCTATATTCAAAGCTCCCTTCAGCTGAAAAATCTTTCTTATTTCTGCTTGCGAAGCAGGGACGCAAAAGTTTGTTTCTTGCTTTGGTAATTTTTTGTTGGACTTGAATTTAATTAGGGGCAGAAGTGGTTTTGTTTGTTATGTTTAGTTTAATATGGTGTTTAGGATTATGTAATTGTCAGTTGTTCTTTTTTTACTGTTAATTGCATCGTTGCTGGAAATTTTTTGGATTGGGACGGGGTCTGAGCTGAGATTGGGGATTAGGGCTTTTCTGAATCTGCATTTCTTGATTCTGGGTTGGTTTGAATGTTGTTTGATATGTTTTTAGCTAACGGTTTGGGTGTTGCGCTGAGGGACGAAGTTGATATGGTTTCTTTATTTGTGAAAGTTGAATCTCTTTTTATTTTTTATTTTGGTTTTTAACTATTTTGTGAGTTTGAAATAACTAATAAAAGACGCTTGATTATCGCTTTTTGAGTAAGATTGAAGTTTTATTAAGATAGAAATTCATGCTTTATTATGTTCTATTAGGGCAAACCCAAAGCTGTGCTATTTCAGCGGAAAAAGGCCAAAATAAAGCCTGAATCAGCATCCAACCCATGCACCATTTCCAGCGCTAATTTGGTGTTGTCTGCAGTGTTGCGCCAGTTCAGGTGCAGCACTGTTCACGTGCTATCCACATTTTTGTTTTTTAGTTTTTAACAGATTTAATATTTTTTTATGTTTAAAAATATTTTGCAAATTTCTATGTTACTGTAATTGTATATATTTCAAACATCTTACATAAATATTTTAATTTAATTTAAATATCTTATTTATATTGTCATTATTTAAACATTCATATAATCTAAAATTTATTGCTATATATGCCATAAAAAATAAAAGATTAAAAATAATATGTTAGTTTGTTTATGTATATTTTTATTTAATTTACTATCATATATAATTATATTATATTAATTAAATATATTGTTTTAATTAGTTAAGCACAAAGTACAAATTGAATATATAATTGTATTAATACATTAACAAATTTATGAATAGATATTTGACGAAATAAAATAATTATTGTAAATGGAATATTCAAGGAATATTCAGGGAATATTATTTTTAGATGAATTGGCGAAGAAATATAACCTTGGTGTAAAAGTTGCACTATTTTAGTGCAAAAACGGCATTAAAATAGAGGAATGGGTTGGAGGTAGCTTTAGTCATCCAAAAAATATTTGGAAGCTAAACAGTCCTTATCAGGAAGTGTGGTGGCAAAATTGAACAAAAAAGAACGATTTGGTATAATAAAAACATGAATTCCACTTCACTTCATTGAGTTTGGAGTATCATTTATGTGGCTTGTAAGCGAGCCTACAAAATTCCGACCGATAGGATTAATCTGGAATGCTCCCACTTCTAAATTTGTGGCTTTGCGTTGTTGTTTTGGGCCACTGCGGAGGAGATGCTATTGTATTTTTTCTTCGCAATCCAGCCTTCATTAAATAAATATATGGACACAGCTAGTTTTGTTCCCAAGCAATGTAGGCGATGTGGCCTCCTTTTCTCTCTACCATCATCATAAAACATCCAGCCGATTCCAATTCCCTTTTCCTTGATTTTGAAATAGTTAAACAACAAATAGTTTAGCTTCATCTTTTTTTTTTGGGCCAGATTTGGACATTGTGCAGCCTTTGAAGGTTTATGTATGAAGTTTGGTTTTAGAAAGGAACAAATTGGGAGGAATTGTGGCAGCAGTTTGGTGTTGTTTTGGATGTGCAATAGCTGGGTCAGTGGTGGTTGGTTGATTTGAAGGATTAGTTGGAAATTTGTGGGTTGGGTGTCCCAGTTAGGGCATTCCGCATCTCTATATGTAAGGGCTTGAGCTGGATTGTGTTTTCATTATTGATCTGTATTTTGTAAGGTGGTTGTGATGGAAAGAGCACAATAAATGATTGATCTCGGACTAGCAGGTTCATTTGGGCTCAGGTGGTGCATTGTAAATTTTGACTAGTGATAAAACCTTTTTGCGCTTGTAATTGACTTCAAGAGGACTGTGCTGGTGGCGGAGGACCTAGCAGCTTCATTGGGACACAGGTGTTGGAAAAGAGCACAGTAAATGATTGGTCTGGGATTAGGAGGTCCATTTGGGATTAGGTAGTGCATTATAAATTCGGACTAATGATAATGTTGTTTCATGCTTGTAATTGACTTCTTGTGGACTGTGTGCCAATGGCGGAGGGCTTACCAGTTTCATTGCTGATGGGTCACTTGTGTTGGAAAGAGAGAAAGAGTAAGCATTGTTTAAAAAAAAATTACAATTCTTTCTCCAAAACTTGTCAATTCAAGAAAGAAATTTAATTCTCTTAGAGGGAGTCAATAGGTTTTAGCTTCAAAATTATAATTAGCCAACTTCTTATTGAGATGTCTGAATTTGTGGTTATTAAACTGGCTGTTATTACACTAGATATCTAGCCAAAGAGTCGGTATTTTCTTCTTCACTTTCGTATAGATGAATAACCATGTGCAGTACCTGCAAACAAGCTCAAGTTAGATAATTATTCTGATTTTCTTACAATCCATTTAATTATGGTTCAATGATATTGTGGCTAAATGAATTCAGACTTGACAGTTTCTTTCCCTTGTAGTTTTAGTGAGGATAGTTGGCCATAATTTTTACGCCCTGTATTCTTTGCTGCAGGTAAATACTTGTGAAATTGCTTTCTTGAACACCCCCTTGTTGCAAATTCCAGTACAATGATAGAAGCTGATAGTGAAATAATAAAACCCGAGGTATGCTTTACATGACTACTTGTGCACTTATGGCATCTTCTTATTCGTATACATATTCTTTTGTGCTTATTTGGTAGCTTAATGGCCCGTCTTTCTATAATCATGTAGAAGATACTTACTCTGCTCATTCATTCAAGGTATTGACTAGTGCCAATTTACTTTAAAATTGATTGGACCGTGATAGTTATTTTAGAAAGCTGCTTCATTTATCTTGGACAATGGAATAATTAACAAGAGATGCTCAATTACGAAAAGTGACGTGTGCATAACGGTGGTTAATAGGACCTATCTGCGACCAAGTGGATATTCTCTATTAACAGTTGAATTGTCCTTAATCAGTAATCCACTTGGAGGTTCCGTAGCATGGGTTAAGTTTCAAGATTCTCTCTACACTTGAGCCTGAACAAATGTCATTTGAGCTGATTCAGAAGATACTACAGGTATTAGAACTCTAGCCAAATTATACTCGGAATGTAGAAGTGGGATGATGGGATGTTCGTATTTGGCGGGAGAAGATAGTTCAATCTTGCATATGTGGTTATTGATCTATAGATAAGCCTGCAACTCAGGACCCTGTGCTGTAACATGTGCATTCCTTTTGATTGTCCAGATAAGTATTGTTATGTGGGGTTGATTTGGGCTTGTATTCTGCTTACAATGTCTTCTCTTGTGTACCGGTACAGACTTTTAGTCATTTAGGTCTCTGGTGGATTGCTGCAGTTAGCTTAGTGTAAGACCTACATGTTTACTAGATGCTACCTGTCTTCCCTCCATTGTGATTTAACATTTCCAGCAGAGAGTTAGCCTTGCGGTCGCAACGCATCACATCTTGATATCTCTTGATGGTAAATCGGAGAAAGGGTAAAAGCTCAAAAACATGTACAAACAGACATTTCTTCAGAAATTATTATATGCTTCATCAAATTGGGGGTTTGGATAATTGAAGCCTTATATTCCATAGTGGTGAAGAGTGACCATTATTTTTACCATTGCCTTTTACTAAAGTAACAATCCTTGTGAAGTGAACAAGAATGTCAGAGCAAAGAGATGGAGATGGAATCAGATGCTTGAATTTAGAAGGCACGATAACTCGATAAATTGTGCAGAGATTTGACAAAAGCAAGGACAAAGGCAATAGAAGAAGGTGCTGAATTGATTGCTGCAGTCCTTGTTTGCGCAGCTTGATTGCTATATATGTTACATGTGAAGTGCTGAAATGCGGATTTTGTGCAGATTTGGGGTTATATATGTTTGTTTGGTCATGTTTTCCTTTGCATGATGCAATATAACTCACTTCCTTTTTATGTTCTTTGGGGTTTGGGACAGGATTGATCCTTTACCCTTGAAATGAGTATCTCGTGCGTAAATCCTTTTTACTATTTTTTGTGGATGAAGAAGTTTATCCTGTAACCCTAGGAAATTAGGGATCAAGTTGCCTTCTGAAGCAGAAAATTTGCGAAAAAGCAAAGACTGGAGAATTCAGGATCCAAACATCTCGTATCCTTCCTATATATGACTTAGGAAGTATGTTCAACATTGATGTCAGAAGAATGTTCTACATTATGTGATTGATATAAAGTTGAAAATATCTGTAACCCTCCAGACTAAATTGTGTGTGTACATGTGTGTGTGTGTGTGTGTGTGTGTGTGTGTGTGTGAGAGAGAGAGAGAGAGAGAGAGAGAGGTTTTAAACACTCGAACCTTTTTACTATCTCTTGGGGATGGGGTATAGGGGCTAGAAATTGATCCTATAACCCCTTCAACATCAGGTAGCAAGCATGCGGTTTGGCGGCTTTTTTTACTAATTTCTAACATAGTTGCCATATGCTGTTTTACTAAATATTTATTTCAAATTGCGGTTTTACTTACTAAAATCAAAGGTGTGGTTGCGGGCGGTTTGATTGACTTAATAAAAAAAAAAAAGTTCATGTGATTGTAAAAAAAATATTTTTCAGTAGTAAAAACAACTTAAATTGACATGAACAGATATCCAAACAAATTAGAATGAAGTGTCTTCAAAATAGAAATTCAAGGACTATGTTTCCAAAATTACAAAAGCTACAATATTTAGTAACGAGATGAAAATAATAATTAATATTAAGTGATACAAGGATTGTTAAGTGTTGAGAGCTAAGGTTTGGACTTTGATTGTAGCTGGTCCTTGCTTCATTGGACAATTGATAATATTAAGTAATAAGTAATAAACTTAATAACTTATACAAGGAGCGGTGCGGTTATGGTGCGGTTTTTAAGTTATCAAACGCTGCACCGCCGAGGCAGTGTTTGTTTAAGATTTTAAATAGCGGTTTTTGTCGTAAATCAATATCAACAGGCGGTGCAATGCGGTTCAGGCAGTTTTTAAAATTTATGATCAGCCCTAGCAAGCAACGAGGTTTGCCTTCCAAAGCAAACAATCTGCAAGAAAGCAAAGAATGGATGGATGCACATATCTCATGTCCTTCCTATGCACAACTTAAAGAAGTTTGTTCCACATTACAAATGATGTCACAAGTATGTTCTAAATTATGATTAACTAAAAAATGGAACACTTTGCACCCTTCATTGTTAAATCATGTGTCCATGTGTGCGTGCGAGAGGGAGAGAGAGCCATGCGTTTATGTAGTATTTTCCTATTTTTTGTTTTCTTACCAGTTGAAATCTTTGCAGCCCTTGGCTCTTGTTTATGAATTGAGTGAGAGTGATTTTTTATTTTTATTGTTGCTGATTTTGATTTTTTGTTGTTGTGCTGTGCATTGTTAGATTCTAAAGGCTTATGTTTGGCTTCAAACTTCTGATGGTTCAATACAGCAAGTGGAGCAAGAGGTTGCCATGTTTTGTCCATTCATATGTCATGAAATACATTCAGGCATGGGATCTTCTAAGAATTATCCCATCTCCCTTCCTTCACGGGTCATTCCTCCTATGCTGAGCCTGATTCTTGACTACTGCCGATTTCATCAAGTACCAGGGCGCTCTAACAAGGTTGTTAACAGTGCCGGAATCTGCATTTTTATGAGCTTCCTTTTTTCTTCTTGACTTGATTAGTTTACCACTGTGGAAGAGAATCTTTTAGCCACTCACATCCGAGGATAGAGGAGGATCGATACTTGATCTTTGTTATACTTTTATGCAGGAGAGAAAGTCCTTCGACGAGAAGTTTGTTCGAATGGGTACAAAAGGGCTTTGTGAGTTGACGTCTGCTGCTGACAGCCTGCAACTGAAGCCCCTGGTTGATCTCACTAGTCGTGCACTTGCACGGGTGATTGAAGGGAAGTCTCCGGAAGAGATACGAGAAATATTTCATCTGCCTGATGATCTCACAGAGGTGTTCTGTCATTGCAAGCAGTGTACATGCTTAATGTACTTTATTTCCTTGGGGAAAATCCTAGTTTTCTATGTTTTCTTGCTAATGTTTAGTTATCTTACTGATACAGGAAGAAAAGTTGGAGCCTATCAAAAACACCATGGATGACCCAAGGATTCGGCTTTTGAATAGATTGTATGCTAGAAAGAGGAAAGAATTAAACGAAAGAGAGAGATTAAAGGTGATCTCAAAAATTGTTTCCTGTACTATTTTGTGACCTCTCAAACTATTGTTTTAGGTTTCTATAACCCAGCAAGAAGTAATATTCAAATTCAATATACTGCTTGAAAATGGTTGTTATTCACCACTATAATAATTTTTTGGTATGTGCAAGTTAAGCTGACACGTTGGCTTTCAATGGGTTCTGTGGAATATTAAATAAACTGTTTGAAAATGGTTATTCACCACCATAATAATTTGTGGTATGTGCAAGTTAACACTGAGACATTGGCTTCCAATGGGTTCTGTAGAATATTGAGGTTGAAGAGGATCATGCGGATGAGCGTTCAGTCGATGATCTCTTGTCATTTATTAATGGAGGCAATGAAGGTACTTTTTGTTCGTTCAAATTTTCGACTTTCCTTTACTAAGTTCTTCATTTTGGGATATGTTAGGTAAGATGCTTATAGTTTATAGTTGAAGAAAAAAGGTTGTTCCTGGCTGTTAGTCGAACTAAATTATGAGTTCTCTGTGATATAATCTGTTACCTCAATCTGTAGCGGGCTTGTATTTTTGTTTGTGCAATAGTGTATGTTTTTGGTAAATTGAGAACATAAAGAACATATGATTAAATTGGAAATAACTGCGACACAGATCATATCTTTGGGCTCAATCTAGATAACAACGGAGTATGCTTTTATTTCCTTTATCCTTCAACCCTCTATCTTCTTCTCTCATCTCCTCCCTTATTTTATCATTTGGAGGTGAACCATTTGATACATATTGTTTTCCAGATTCTAAGGCGACTAGAACTTCTAAACACAAGAAGAAGAATCGTAAGAGAAAAGATCATCACAAGACTGCTCCTTCAAACTGCACTAGTATTTCAAACAGCACCTCTTCTTCAAGCAATGCTGTACGTATGAATAAGAAGGTTACGATTATTTTGCTTTTGTATAATTTTATACTTCTTGGCTTCATTTAACATTAGTCACTGATGGTGTTACTGCTTACTAATTGCCTATGTTCCATTTCGCCTGCCATAGAAGAGGACATGCACTGCAGGCATGTATTCTCATGCATGCATATGGTGTTTGGATTGACGTCCTTCTATGCTGCAGGAATCAAATGAGCTTGATTATGTGCGCAGCAATCCTATGTTTCATGGCAATCTTCTGCCCAACCTTTGTAACGCCACAATGTTGCTGGGCATCAAAGATGACAGAATTTCACCTGATGAAGATGAGTTTGATGATTCTGATTTAGATGATGATATTGACCCCGCGCTGAAAGAAAAAATTGATAGGTGAGCTTAATGCTTGTTGACTGGCCACATTCACAGAAGTTGTCCTGGAGTGGGCTCATAAAGAATCAAACAGTTAATAGCTTGGTCTCTTATTTGGAATCCTGCTGGTTGCAACTACTATAGTTAGTTCGTCCGTCACTATTGCTCATGTTGGCTTGTGATCATTTGGATACATGTATATAAACTATTTTGAAAGTCAGTTCTCAAAACAAGTTTTTCTGGTTGATTACCTGTTTTTCTGGTATGACAATAATTTTTCCTTATTTGATTGATCAGGGAAGTGGAAGACTTTGCCAGACGATTAAACTCAGATTGGCCTGAAAGAATGCAAGAGATTCTGTTTCTGGGTCAAGAGAGAAAACCATTACAGTTGAACACTAATGGAAACGGTTCCTTGAGGAAATTAACGAGTACGTCCAACGTTTTTGTGTTTTTCTTTTGGTTCTACCTTTAATCTTTTATGAATAGTTCCGATGCCTTTTTCACATGACATTTTCATATATTGATGATAGTTTATCTGTTTCTTAGTAGTTGCATCCTCATCTATTAGGATGACCCTTAATTTCTGCAGTTGGTTAGATTCATTCATGATTTGATGTCGTATCCACTCACAGAAAGCTATATGTATTACGTTGGTATCTTGCACATATCCACCACAACCACCACAGATATATTGTGCCGTGTGAGAACGTCTACTCAAACTCTTAGGGCCTGATGTAATTACAATCCTACCGTCAGATTAGTTGTGATGTTTTAGAATTAGCCCTTGCTTTTTAGTGAAGAGTATCATAATTGGAACTCTAGTCAAATTTCATGTGTTATATGCTCTACAAGGAGCATAATGATTTGATTTGGGGTTTTAAGGGTTCGCCAATATTTTGCATAAAAGAGTTTTTTGTCCCCTTCACAGGCCTGAATCAGCGCCAGAAATGATCCTCAGAACCTACCCCATCAACTTAAAATGGAGACTGGCTAGAAAATTTTTGGTCATTTTGTTCGACTGCTGGGTTCGTTATAATGTCCGACTCCAACTTGGGACATACATCAGTGTGGATTCACATTCAAGTTCATTGGTAATTTTTATTTTTTTGACATTTTTAAAGATTTAATTTTGATGTTCTGAGTTGACCTCGTGTTGTTTACAGAAACAACAATAACAGAGAATGTTTTTAAGGTGCCAATACGAGCCAATTTTGCTACACCCTTGTCATCTCTCTTCTTTTTTTCTCTTCGTTCCTTTCGTTTTTAAGGTGTTTGGGAATTGTTGGTTGGTAAGGTCGTAAAACTTCAAATTCTAGAACAATCACTAATGTAGTCGCCGACTCTTGTTCGTTGTTTTTTTTTTTGACCCCCTGCAAAAAAATGTTTATGAGCAGTCAGATGAGAGATCATATTGCTGCGAAATCTCCAGCCTAAAGAGCTAAGTACATGTAAATATCAGGAAGTTCATGTAATTTTCAAGATTGGCAGCATGTTGACACTTTGAATCTCTGGTGGTGGTAAATAGCGAAACCCCCGTTTTTTCCTTCTTACTTTTTAATGCCAATTATCTACTTATTTTATTTTTTTACTTTACCTCACAGGACTTATCATCATGTATAATGGGCAGCAAAATAGATGAAAATAAAGATATGAACACCGAGTAATTTTCTTTCCTCGAGTGTTACACACACACACACACACACACACACTTGGGCTGCAGATTGAATTTAGCCCAAGAAAGTCGTCAGGGGTTTGCTCTATTCAGGCCCAATTTTTTCCGGCCACTAAAGATTGTGAATTAGTTTTATGTTATCCCCTTGGTGTAAAATCCAAATAAAATTATAAATCATTAGATAAATAACTTTATCATAGCATCATACATACAGCTCCTAAACCCACACCAACACGAAACTTATTTATAAAAAACATTCTAAATTTCAATCTCAAATTGGGCTCTTAACTGGCAAGGAGTTGGGTCAACACCTATCTTAGGCCCATGTAATCCAATAGCCGGTTAAAATTACCTGAAAACACTGCAAATAAAAATTTGAAGTCACCAATTTCACAAGGCTCTCTCAAGTTAGAAAGCAGTAGCAGCAGTACATTCTCATCTTTTCCTTATAATCTACATACAATTTGAGGAACCTGTACTCTAACCGATATTGGACGGACCGTGTAAGCAACTACTGTAGATTAGACGACTTAACTCGTCATTGTTCGTCCTGTTGAAGTTGAACGTGCGGACAAGGTCTTTCAGGTTCCCCTCGGGTCCATAAATGCTTCAGATCACCTCTCTTATTCGCCAACGTTATCAGAGTGCCTGAATGGAACACGAAAGCGATTGAAGAGCTCATGATGTAGTAGTAATATTGGGAAATGATCAAGAAATAACCAAACACAACTTCCATATGCTACTTGAAATCTACTTATATGAACGAACTTGTAGGTTTTATATCATCTCCTAAAGAAGGAAATGGTAATTTATAAAAATGTTTTTGAGTCCTGACTGTATAGAGAAATTTTGTGCATATAGGGGGAAAAGATTGTCCAATCTATTATTCTCTTTTCAAGAACTCAATGTTACCTACCTAGTGTGAATGGAACGATGTAAAGCAAAGCTGGCTGGCCATGTCCATCCATCATGTTCAGAGCCACATATGTAACTAGAAGACCTGTGCCCAGAAAGTTGAAAGTGCCAAATTATCAGTAATGGCTTAGAACAATGAATGCCATGTGTAGAAAAACTACTCTCTATAAAGTCTGAACAATATGAAAACATGAGAAGTGCATGTTCTCAGCAGTATAAAGTTTTACGGGTGGTTCTCGGGTACTGCATTCTATGTGGCATCCACTAAATGAAGCTCCTAAAGGCGAACAGAAAATGAAACTCAAAGAGTAAGGATAATATGGTTTCCTTTGGTTAAAAGCTAGGCATTGGATATTTATACGTTGACTTGCATTAACACGTACGACTGGAAGCCAGCGCTTAATTCAATTGTACACATAAAAGTGAATCATACCTAAACCATAAGCAAGCATTGCCCACAGGAAATATCCAGCTTTCAGACTTTTCTTAGACAGCCAATCATACCTGCAATGACACAAGAAAGTATTAGTATATCTTGGCTCCCAGTGGCAATCAAGTGCCTAAAAATATCTCCAAAGCCAACCAATCTATCAATGCCACACAATATAAATTTGGTATTATACAAAAACTCAAAAAAATATTTTTAAGCGGACAAAAGAACTCAAAGAGGATAGTAGGAGGCTGAAGGCATCACAGGAGCGCTGTGAAAGGTGTGTGAGACCTTTCTTGATGGAAAAATCACAGGCAGGATCAAAGAATAAAACCATGCTATAGAGGAAAGAAAAAATAAGAGGTTAAAATTTAAACTAAATTACTGATTTACATGGCAACAACTAGCATGCCAATTTTAGATAGCTGTTTTACTCCAAACCTTAGGGAAAATGCTACTAGTAGTCCGGGTAAGATGATATCACCAAATCCAATGATGCTATATCCACCCCAAGGATCAAACATTCGAGGAATTTTCAGTAGCATAGGAATGCCATCTTCTCCACTTCCATCACCACGAGCTACCTACAAGACAAAGCAACGAACATGGTTATAAGGCAGCATAAATCCATTGAAAACCAACAATCCATCATATGTTGGTTCATTTTGAGATTCAAACTACTGCTCACCACTATCATCACACTCTTATGGAACCACCATTTGGACACAAAGACCCAGAAAATGTCGTACAAGAATGCACAACTGAGTAAAACTGTTCCCACCTGAGTATGCCAAGGAAAAATCGGGATCAGGTTAAAAAAATTCTCAAAAGTCACAGATATCCCGATAAATTTTTTCTTGCAACAGTATCATTTTCAGCTAGTACTGACGTCCAGCATTTTCTGTTTAATAAAAATAACCGACAAGCATAATGGTATTATTATGTGTAAGGCCAAATTCAAGTGCTTAAATGCCAAAAAAAAACATAGATACTTCACGTAATGTTATGAGAAATAGTTCAAACTTCACATCAAATTTTTGGTGTTGTGACTTGTGAGAGTGTGGCAAAAAGCACATGCCATTTTAATATTTTTATCAATCTGATCTTGCTTTCTCTCTTTCATTTCTTATATTTGGAGGGTGGGGGAGGCCGGGCAGGCATGTTCTGGAGGGTTTTATTTCCGTTAATAGAAAATCAAAGGCAGGCAAATTTCATGATAAGCAACTGCTAAAGCAATTCAATCAACCTGTTCCCTATCTAGATGAAATAGAAAACAGGTTGATTGAATTGCTTTTGACAGTGGCTTGTTGTTTGAAGCTAAGATCAAGAAGCAGTTATCCAATATAACATAAGTCTCAGAACGACCTTCAGATTTGGAACTCGTACTATCTGGAGAACAGTGATTATCAATGCAATGCCCTGTTACAGAGGTAAAATAAATAAGGCTTCGTTCCATGAGTCAAACTATACAAATTACTGTAATCAGCATTGATTGAAGAAATAAAAGAGAGATAAATTAGGTCCTCCTGTTCGGATGCGTTAAATGAAGTAAAAGTAGCATTCCACAGTACTGATACAACAAATGCAATTCTTCCTCTGGAAAATGGCATGAGAGGCGAAACCGGTTCAATGTTTAAAGTGTGAAGTTCCATGGATATTAAATTGTAACATTAAATGGGCAAAACCAAGGAACTCCATGTCAACTGTGGATTAAATTCTGGATATACAGTAGAAAGGAAAGCCAGCTGAGAGAAATTAAAAATTTACATTTATCAGCTAACGCGACTTCAAAAACAGTTGTAGATTATTACAAGTGCTGGCACAGAAGTTTTTGCAAAATTGTGAGCTTTTCTCAAAGGCACATGGCACCTGTTTCACGCACCTGTATACATTGTTGCTCCCCACTTAGTTAGCTCCCTCTTATTCGTTAGCATTTATGCTTTAACACCATAATTTAAATTGAGCATTCAGAAATTTACTTAAACAATGAATCTTAGAACTATTTGCTAGACTACTATCATTTATGAAAATTATTCAGTAAGATTGGTGTACATCTGTTTTAATCTTTATTCATCTCAAAGCTTTCACTCCAAGTCACACAGGATACTCAGCCAGCTCTCTTGAATGCTCCACTCAAGTTCGCATACTTCCACTGCTCTGGACACCCTTATGACTCATTTACCTTGAAAAGGACTAACATAATAGCTTTTGCAATTAATATTGTATTTGAGAGGATAATCCAGTATTTTAATGCTCTGAACATCTTTACACAGTTGCATATTGCAATTTGCTCTAGGAAAAGAACATTGTTTTTCTTCCTTTAAAAGGGAAGCTGCAGTTGGCAGTAGAATGGTGTCGGTACAGAGGGCAAGTTTGTCATTGATCATTATTCAGAAACAAGCTACATAAAAAGACAAAACAATCATTCTTACAAGTATATCTTGACCAATCCAAGCGAAGGAGGCACTGCGGTACACTGCCCACAAAACAGCAAAGGCTATGCAGAATGGAGAAACAGCTAGTGTCAGATATGATACAGCTCCCAGAAAAGGTACTTTAACAAATGACTCAGCAGCATGTTCAAACCATCTGAAACTATATTGAATATGTAAGTCAATGCTTTGAAAAATAGCAGAACTGCAAACTTCATCAAGCAAACAACAATTCAGAACCCTCTGTGCTCCAGAAGCAAAAAGCACTCTGACAAACAAAACCTTTATGTCAACTGTAATTGCATATTCCTGATTAACAAATTATTAGCAGCACCTCCACCCATTAGGAAGAGGGAGTAACACACTCTGATTGCATAATTTTAAATCTGAATGCTTTCAAGGAAAAGTGCCACCTTCTCCCAGGCAGACTAGTCATAGAAAAAATAACGTGTTACAGTAAAAATTAAATTGAATATGAGCATAAGTGCTGCTAACTGAATGGTCACATACATTTGCAATTATTATGATGAACTACAACCAAAACAATTATGATAGAGTAAGCTGGAAATACTATCAATTAAGAATTTACTAGGCATCTGCAGATATCTACATTACCATGTTTTCGGCACTCAACATATAAAACTATTTCCAATTGAAACTAATTTCCAAAACTAGGCTCATTGCTCTAATAACCTCACTCTCTGAGTTGTTTAAACCAAAATCCCTACCTTAGACTAACTGGTAATCATAACAAGCTTAAAGAAAACACTGGAAGCTATATGAAAAATTTCGTCTTCTTTTTCCTTTTGATTCAAATTGAGATAGGAGATGTAGGTGATCTCTCTTTTTCTTCCCCTTCTCTCTCTCTCTCTCTCTCCTCTCTCTCTCTCTCTCTCTCTCTCACACACACACACACACACACACACACATAGATATATAAGCATTGTGAACACATACCATGATAATAAAGCCACTAGACAAGTTTGCAGACCCTGTAGGACAAGAAGACAAAAGAATCAGCTTTCAGTTAAAAGTTAAACGTCATATGCAGGTGTCCAGTTTCCCACTAATCAATCCAACATTTGATTAACATACATGTAGCTGAGCCCAATGCAACATAGCACCAGCAAATTCACAAGGAAAATTTTCAGTAAATCAAGTAAAATGGAGGTCATGCCTTAGAAAACAATCACAGTTCATGTATATAACCAAAAGGATCTCTCTCTCTCTCTCTCTCTCTCTCTCTCTCTCTCTCTCTCACACACACACACACACACACACCATGAGCCTACATGATGGTTAAGAAATTTAAATTGTATAGGCAAGCGCATAATTTGAGTGTATCACCATTGGCACAAACCCTGCAGAGATCTTGAAAGGCAGAAAAGATATCATACCTCTACACCACCTAGGCAAAACACAACCACCAGAATCTCAATGAACCAGTAAGACATCAACTTGTAGAGCATAACCAAGAAACAGGAGGCAATCACAACAAAGAAAATTGCTGAGGTTGTGTTGATGTCCACAACACCACTGGAATGATAAATCTCCTTGCTAAGATATTCATCAGAACCATCCTGCTAGTTTAACATTGAATATTAGTTGCATCAGGTAACAATATCTTGCCTGTAATATCAAAGAGCAGAAGATTATTAGTGACTGCTTCCTTGCTACCTTTAAGAGCTTGTCCTGCTCGATAGCTGCTTCTCTAGCACTCCATGCAGACCAATAAGATGCACATAAGATGGTACCAACGGCCATTAGCCATAAAAACACTTCAGCAACATCAACCAACGGGCGTTGTGGGGAGTAAATCTGAATCGAAACTGAAAATAAAGGCACGAGAATGGAATGCAAATAAACAACCCTATACAGACAGAAGCCAGAATATATGACTACACAAACTATGTAGATGTGCAGCTTTAAGAGCATCATGACAAAAGAGAAAAAGCTACAAAAAATAAAAATGCTATTTGATCTTCTAATGATCAAAACCTTGGAGTATGATGCTTACCGTGTGAACTATTCCTCATGCTTCGTTTCAAGCTTGCACCAGCATCTTGTGGGAGCATGACAACAGGTATGCCAATATCTACATCAGTTTCATTTGCTTCGCAAACCATCTTGAATAGTTCTGGCCCCCATCAAAGAGAAATTGTGTCAGAATCAGCAATGGAGGAAATTATTTAATATCAAAATCGGTTAAAAGATTTTGTTGTTACCATGCTAATTATGGTCTATGGCTGAGTCCTTGTATATTATTTTTAGTTGGATAATGGGTTCAATATATAAGAAGAGCAATAGCTTTCAGAAAATTTCACATAAGAAACTGGAGCAAACTACTTACAAAACCACGAGTACATCTTTATAGGGAGCAAACTAAACACAAGAACACAAGTATATCTGTATATTTGTTAATTAGTGAATTCATGTGTCTGCATAGTAAAACTATGCTCCGGTAACAGGAATACTATCATGACCCTGACCCCTAATTTTACAGAACAGAAACCTGTCTGATTGTTTATGATCAGTAGAGCTGAAGCACCAGCATCTTCCGCTACATTTGCTTTGGTAACAAAACTGCAATTGCCCCGGTGCACCAAGATAGCCTCGCCGGTTAGCTACAGAACAGCAAAATAGCTGAATGATAGGCCAAGATAAAAATGACAACTCCTAAAATAATACCATAGAAAAAGTCACACTTTGCACATGAATTCATGACAGTTACAAATACAGTCAATAGAGAAGAAACAAACCTTATTCCTTGGTTTATAACAACAATCAGGAGGGTCTGCAAGAGCAACTTTAATCTGGTTAGCACGCTTCTCTTTTGATTGCAAGGTGGGACCAAATCGAGCACCAACACCCACAAACTCCATTACTTCTTTACCGTCTATCCAGATTGGTACTTTAACCTATTGAACAGTAATGAACTGTAGCCTTCAGTTGAACATGTAGATGGAAACCAAAACTTATTAATTAGATCACATGACATGTTCTAATCTACCTATCAGGTGGTGGGGAGAAATTTTTGTGTTTATGAAGGAAGCCATATAACAAGGGATTGGGCGTCCAACCAGGGGCGGAGCTGGGGGGGGGGCGAACTCCATTTTTTTTATTTTTAATTTGTATAGATTTTTATATATAAAATTATTAAATTTTAAATATTCAGCCCCCCAAATAATAAAAAATATCTCTTTATTTACTATTTTTAACAAAAAAATAATTCTCGCCCGCCAGGTATCCATTTTCTGGCTCTGCCTCCGCGTCCAACATTGACATAAGATACCTCAATTGATTACATGTCAAGAAATCAGTTGAATTATCCAGCTGCACATACTAAGTTTACAGCATACCTTGTATCTGCTTAGAAAATGCAAAATATGTTTCTCAGATGAGGTTTAAAAGAAGAAATATTGGAATTATAATTTTCCAAAGAAGTTATAAGGACCGACTCTCTCTCTCTCTCTCTCTCTCTCTTCTCTCTCTCTCTCTCTCTCTCTCTCTCCCCTTCCTAAATTCTAAGCAAGAAAAATAAGTAAGAATGCATATATCATCCTCTATCAAGCCTACATGTTAAAATGGCTGGGAGGACAATCAACCTACAGGCAATCGGAAGCTGGCTGGCCTTTTAAAAGGAGATATTCTATTGAAGACTTCTTGAACTTTTACAAGTTATAGTCTAAGATGAGTAAGTGCTGTCTAAAGATCCTATTTTGAATGTTCATATGAAGGACTCTTCTAGGAATCTCAGGATTCAACCCCGTGCAAATGAAAGCACACACTACAATAAAATACGAACGGCTTTCCTCATTGAATTACCGGGCAACCAAGCAGGAATTGGGTTTCAATTTCCTTCTATTTTCTTTTCCTTTAACCTGGCATTTCCCTGTCCTTGCTAATTCCAAAATCCAGATGAAGCATAAGATCCATAACCCCATCAACAATCCAATCAAAGTCTATCAGTTTAAACAGTTAACTCACAAAAAAAACACAAAAAATTGCATAATATCCCTAATACTAGCTTTCCACAAGCCATATTGACAACAGATCAAACCCAAAAACTCAAACATCATAATTATAGCAAGATTAGTACTATAATATAGTGTTCAAGTAACTCCACAATGTATTAGAACAAGAAGTTAATCTAAGATACAAAACACAAGTAAACAAGTGAACATTACAAAACCGTCCCCAGATACAACCTTCAATATATATATATATATATATATATATATATAAAACCAACAGAAGCATAATAAAACCGTTGCTTTAGCCATTAGCAGCGCCAAAAACAAGACTAACAGTCAACCAGCAAGAAAATTTTCAAATATAATAAAACCAAATGTCCATTTTCAGAAAAAAAAAAAAAAAAAAAGGGAATACTAAAAGGGAAATAATTGCAAAAAAGGTGCAATCTTTAACTTGAAAAAATCAAGCAGACAGTGAGATGGAGAGAATTTTTACCAGCACAAAATTGTTATCACAACCAGGCCTCTTCGGAGCAATATCATCTTGGTGAACTATGTCACCTGCAAACACCACAGAACTGCACAACAACACAGCAACAGCACATAAAGAACAATAGAGAACTCTGCTCTTCAACTCCATCAAATCACCAAATAATAGTCAGTAGATATCTCAGCTTGAAGATCAGAGTAAAAGGGTGAAATGGGATTTTTTCAGTTAAATCTATTTTTTATTTTTTTTTGGGAAATATTATTATTGAGATGTAAACTGGGAGACAAAAAGCAGAGGAATTGAGATATGCACGAAATATGTAAGAAAGGGAAGGAGAAACACCGTAAGGGACTGTTTGGCTTTCCCTTTTTCACTTTTTTCTACGTCCTCACGACAAGTACGCCATGTAGTAACCGTTAAAACTGGTTTCAACTTTTACAATAAATGACCCTCTGCCTATCGTGGAAGTGGAGCCTGTGTGGAACGCGACCAAGGGGTTTTGTCCTAGGTAAAGTATATCCACTTTGCTATGTCCGTTGATGTTATAATTTACACTTGTTATTTCTTGTTCTTCTTTCTTGTACATATAAAATGAAAATTCTTGTGCGTAGATTACGAAGGTTTTTTGTTTTTCAAATATTATTGTGACAAATTTTAGTTTTAGGCTAATTTGATATAATTTTTTTAGAGTCTCGCATAAAATTGAAATGAATTTAATATTGTTAACCTCTAATTCAAAAATAAAATCGTCAATTTATTCATATAAATCAAAGTTTATATTCTTCAAGTTAGCAAAACTCAACTCTTTCCAAAATATACGATTGAATAATGAATTTTTATTTACAACATGAACAAATTAAAGTGTTAAATATAATTCTTGATTATTTTTTGTGCATATATTCAATTAGTGTTTGAACCCTTAATTTATGCATAAAAAATCTTTAACTAAAATCAGGTTAAATTTCATTTCGGAATCTTGTGAAGTTATAAGTAAAGCATCTCAATGTCACATAAAAGAAGTTTTTTGCCATATGTATCGATTGAGGAAATAAAGTTAAATATAACCACCAACCCCAAATGTTCTTATAATGAACAAATTAGGTTGGGTACATTAATCATTAGCAAACAAAATACACACATATTAAAATATGTAATATAACATTCTTTGTTTCCAAAATACATAATGTGCAGATTTTATAATTAAGGTAGTATTTTATTTTTAAAATGTAGACCCTCCAACAAAAGCTTTCTTAATCAATCACTCAGCCACACAAAACTCTATTGCTTTATACTATTAAGCTATGATTTTATTTAAAAACAATGTACCACTTTAAATTAAAAATAAATAAATCAAAGCATAAACTATTGTTTTGAAAGATCTCAGTATACAAAATATTTTATGCATACCTATAAAAAAATATTAGCATTTCAACATTACATAGCCCATGGAACCATAAACATATAAAAGCAAAAAATTATTATTAAGAATCAAATGTTAAATTTTATCTTACATAGTAAAATGATATAAAAATAATATATGCTCCCATTTTAATGGGAGTTCTTGGAATTCACCTACGCAATATAGGTATCGAAAATTCATATTAATGTGAATTCTTCTCCAAAATAATAGGAATTTTAATAAAAGATACAAAAAAAAAATTATTTTAAAAAAAAGACACAAAAAGTAGATTGTATTGCAACTCTCTAGTGCAATGTACTGATTAGTCAAATAATAAGCCTATTTATTTTTGGTTATGAAACCAATTATTCTAGTGATCGGACTCGATTATTTCAAATTATTTTTTATTATTAAAAAAAACTAAGAAAGCTTGTTTTATAGCCATAATAATTAATCATTATTCACTAATCTATATAATATTTTTCTTTGTTCACTAATAAATCGACTAATTAAATATATGTTTTTATAATTGAATCCTTAATTGAATAATGTCAAATGCCCACGAAAAGATTGTTTGGATTTATTCATAATTTGTTTGTTTAGTTTATTTTGTATCCCAAAAATCCTATTTAGCATATCATGGATGAAGTAAAATTAAGAATGCAAATAAAATTAAAAACCTTAATAAACAGAACAAATTCCACCTCTTGCATACAAATCCAATTAACTATTTTATCACAGTAATTCAATTTATATAGTATAAATAGTTTGGGTACAACAACAATTTAGAAATGCAACCAAACGCGCCGCGTGTTAGATGGGAGAGAAAAGGGTAAAAGCGTGCGCACGCAACAGATGATACCGGCCACCGGATGAGCCAGTAATTTATCTCCGTATTTTGGCCGTACAGATAAGACGGCTCCTTTAATTTAATGGGTTTCTATTAACGTGTTCAGATTCAGGTAGCTCATGCGGATTGTGATTCCACGGATTCATTCACACCCTAGCCACCATGCATCTCGAATTTGATTGGTTGATAAGCAAAAGTCAACTGTTCTTTCTATAACATTTATTTTGCATTTTTTTTGAAAAATTAAATACTTGTATAAATTAAAATTGGTGGATTTAGTAAGAGAAAGGCTGGTTATTAACTATGAGCAGTCGGGTACACTCGATATATGTACAGTCTAATAAATAAAATAAATTATGAAATATTATACAAAAAAAAAAACTATAATGGATTTAATTAATTAAAACATTTGTATTGTTTATAAATGAGTTTTAGTTAATTTATATGAATTTGGAATTAACAAAAAATTAAATATCAAGAGAAAAATTTATTAAAATAACGTATTTGTGAGTAAATTGTCATTTATTTGGGAACAAAAAGAGTTCCAACTATTTTTTAATTTAACAAATTTTAGATGCGAAAATGTTGAATATGTGCTTCAATAACTTCATGTTTTTTATTTATTCCAATGGAATATAATTTACATAGCAAATTAGCAATTCACTCCATCAATATTAGTTTTATAACTTTGATTAAATGTCTTTCAATTGTCCCGATAAAACTTGATGTAGCCCGAAAATTTTGATTAATATTTGACATGTTAAAATTCAAGTCAATAGGTGAAAAATGAATTTATATTTATTATTCGATAAATGTACATTTAAAAAGAGTGTCAAAATCATAAATATAATAACACTCATTATATAATTAATTTAGCATGGCCAAATAAAATTTTGACCAAAATTTTTGTAAGAGCTGTGCATTTCGAGTACGTAAAATTTATCGTCAATGCGAAAAAAAAAAAAGTTATTTTTTTATGTTAATAAATTGGAAAAGAAAATGGTATGGCATTTTGAAAGTGCCAATGTTCCATTATTCCATGAAAAAAGGTTTACATAATGGGGAAAGAAAAAGAGAATGAGTACAAATTCCACTTGCCGACCGCAATTCTAACATTTGTCTAGTTATCCTTTTTGAATCTTACAAATATAACAAGATATCATCACTCTTATGATAGAGATGGTAATAAGCCGGTTTTAATATAAATGTGTTCTATTTGGTATGAATTTTAAAATCATAAATGAGTCTTAAATATTAATATTTTAAAAATGCTCTATCCTAAATTCACTCTCATTTATAATTATATTATATATATTTATATGATATATATAACATAAAATATTTATACATTGCATGTGTACCAAATATATGAAATATAAATATAATACACTCGTAAATTAAAACCGTTCGGGCATCGACCCAGGAAGAATCAATTTTAGGCTTATTGGTATAAAATTAATTAAGAGTTCATACTTTCATTACAGAAAACTAAAATAATATGTTTGAAATTGTAATTTTTTGCAATTAAAGCATGCACAAATAAATTTGCAAGAAATTAGTTCTTTATTAATAATATTACTTTTTCATATTTAGAAAGTTATTATAATAATTTTTATAAAAAATAATTTTTTTAATTTTTTTTAATTATAAAATGATTATAGCGGGTCTAAAAGATCCTATTAAAGGATGATTGAGTATTATACAAAGAGATTTCATGAATGATAATGGTTTTTAGTTAAGCACAAACCACTAAATTCTTTAAAATTTTACATTTTATTGCTGAATCCTTAATAGTAATGGAATATTTAAGCAAATAAATTGTTGTGTGCTGCTCACTTGCTTAATATGTGCACATTTGAGTTAATTTGAATTATTTTATAATTATAATCTACATTTATGGTTATATTTCACTAAATAATGTATGTGAGATAATTTGAATTATTTTATAATTTTCCCTCAATTATTTTAAATGATGTATGTAAATTTATGCATATTTGAGATTGGAATTCGGAACTTAGATCCAGCTTCAAAAATATTGGGCCACAAAAAAAGCTTCAATTGATAAATAAGGAAAATTGTGGCCCAAATATTGCCTTAGGCCTCGGCCCATTTCTCAGATCCAAACTTTCAACTATAAAACCCCTTCCAGAACTCAAGTTTCCCTCCATTTCCACAAACTAAACTCAGATCAAAAACCAAACACTAAAAAAAGCGCTGAAGAAAATTTCCGGGAAAAGCTCGAATTTAATTTCAATTACTGATGAAATTTCGACTTCGTGAGGCTTTCACGGTACGAGTTTACTCAGTTCAGTTCTAAAACGGTCGACAGTTGATTTTCGTTCGTCAAATGAAGCTGAAGATCAACAAAGCCTGCGAGCTCAGCTACATCTCTGTTCTTCCTCCTCAATTTAGGTTTTGTTTCTTCTTCATTGCTTGTGTATGTGTCTTATAGCTAAGATTGTAAGATTCAGTGAAGTTTATGTCTCTCTACAGTGCGTATAAATGATTTGGTTATATGGAGATGCATTTATGTAGTTTCGTGTTTTTAATTTTTAATTTTTTAAAATAAGCTTATGTGAATATTGATTTGCTTAGCAAACGAGTATATGGTTTTTGATATCTAATCATATAGTCATTGATACAAGTTTAAAGTTGCAAACCTCAAATGCATGTTAGTATGAAATAATAAATTTTTCGTAAGTGCGAGCTCGATTTACAACAAAATTATTTGAAAATTTTAGGGCAAAAAAATATGGAATTTATGTGGTTTAGAATATATAAAAAATAATGTATGCTATAATTAAAAAAAAATCAAAATAATAAAAGTATGGAGGATGAAGTCTGTTTTTTAGTTTTGGATAGACGAATGATTATTTATTCTTTTTACTTCTTTTAATTGCCACTATTGAAATTTATACATAGTGAAGGTTTTAATAAGAAGATGTTATCTAATAACTCATACAATAAGGTAATCAAGATATTGTTTTACTATTTGTAAATTATCTTTTAACTCAACCCGATTATTTGTTGCGCTATTAGTGATATATAAATCAAGATTCACAACAAAACAAGTAGGATTTAGATCTAAAATTATAATAAGGGTTAATTTCACTTTACCCCCTCTATTCTTATTGAGTATTACTTTACCTTCTTGTACTTTCAATTATCTCACTTTACTCTCTTATACATTCATTCTGTTTCACTTTACCCCATTGTACTCCCATTGTCTCATTTTGCCCCTTGTACTCTAATTTTTTTACTAAATTACCATTACTTATTATATATAGTAAAATTATTTGAAAATGTGCTAAAATTAATAGATTTATATATATATTATAATATTTTTTAATTTAATTAATTAATACTTAATATTAAATTTATTTAAAATTTTATTGTACTTACATTTTAATATTTTCTAATTTAACATAGTTTCTATTAAATTAGTATATAGTAGAATATTTTTTATTAGCTAATACACTTTACTTATGAATTTTTTACTCAATATAAATTCAAAATATATATATATATTTTAAATATTATCTTACTAAATGCATAAATTATTAGTAATAATTTTTTTATTATTAAGTAATTGTAATAAAATTAAATACTAAACTGACTATGACTTTTTTAAATAAAACATAGTATCTATTAAATTATGATAATTCGATTATTTATAATTTATTTAATAAACATAAATTATACTTAAAAATAACTTTTTTGAATTTAATATAGTTTTATAAAGTTTTAATAATTCCATTAACAATGACAAATTTATTACTTATATTTTATATATTTAAAAAAAATTAGAAATATATTATATATATTTTTATATTTATGACAAGTAGAAAATTTATAAGTAAAATAGACTAGCTAATAAAAAATATCATATGATATAGAAATTTAAGAAGAACTATATTTATAAAAAATAGATATTAAATTCAAGGATAATAAAATTTTAATTAAATTTAATGTTAAGTGTTATTAATTAAGTTGAAAAATTATTAAACTATAAATACAAGTCTATTAATATTAGAAAATTTTAAAGTAATTTTACTATAAATAATTAGTAAGGGTAGTTTGGTTAATTTTTTAAAAGTACATGGAGTAAAGTGAGACAATGAGAGTGCGAGGGAGTAAAGTGAGATAAAATGAGAGTGCAAGGTAGTAAAGTGAGACAATTGAAAGTATAGGAGATAAAATGATACTCAACAAAAGTAGAGGGGATAAAGTGAGATTAACCCTTAAAACAATAATAGCATAGTTAAATATTTTCTACCTTTTTAATCGTTCATCTTTCTCTTCACCAAAAGACATAATAAAAGGAGAAAATATAAAAAATAAAAGAGAAATTAGAGAATATATTTCTATTACTACTAGAAAACTTATATTACAAATAGAAAATTTAGTCTAAAGAAAACTTTCTTTTCGCTATACCCTACTCTTACGACATAACACATAGCCTATTTGTAGTGATTGGAGTATGTTAGAGGTCAAACATATAATTGAGGAGTTAAACAATCAAGTTGTATGCTAGTTGTCAAAAGTTGGTAAGTTGTAACACCAAATCCTCTAAATTTTCACTTATTCGATTGAATTGAATTTTCAGGCCAAATGCAATCAGATTTTGATAATGGATAAAAAATATAATTTGTAGATCTTTCTTTACTGATATATTTGCATATGTCGTTTGTCAAATTTGGGTGTAGGATAAGGGAAAGATGGTCAAATTACCGAATCATGTTGAAGAGTCATATTTCAACATTAGCAGCGCAATGTAGTATGTTTATTGATCATTTTGACATATTTTCTCCAAATTTCAACTCAAAATCAATTTTGGTTTAAGAGATATGATTCAATTAGTAAAATAGGTTAGGATTAGGCTTAACTCTTATCCGAATTTTTTGTGATTCATTTTGTACAACCATTTATAATCCAATTTCTTTCATCCTTACACGTTTAATATGAGATCCAAAGTTTGCATGAACTTGTAGATAAATAACTTATTAATTCATAGCCTCGAGAATTAATCCAAAACTATTTTGCAATCAAAAGTTACGTTAATTTCTCTAAAACCTGCCTAAAAGAAGATAAAACTTTTTAATCTCATTTTTTTTATGTTGATTTTTCATTTTAGTCTTAAAACACAAAAATGCTTTAATTGGAAGTTCTAATGACAATTTCAAGGTGAAAATAATTTTATAAATTCTAATCAATTGTATATTTTTAAATGTTTATTAGTCTTATAATGTGAAAACTGACTAAACCAACGTCTATTTTGTAATATAAACAGTATACTTTTTGAGTATTTGAGTGTGAACGTATTCGCAGTATTCAATAAATTGTCTTTTTTACTAATGTATCTATACAATAAATGAATGGAATTCGATTTTTTTGAGATGCATTTATATAGTTCGAATTTTTTATGTTTTCATAAAAACATTTGAAAATTGATATGCTTGTAAAAATTAACAGTAATTTTGATATCGATTTACCCACTCATGTTTGTGAAAACTGATTGAATTAGTGTCTATTTTGGGATATAAACAGTATAGTCTTTTCACCATTTCAGTGTGAAAGTACTTGCTGTGATATTGAAGATTTTGAGTTCATCGTGTGATTAGGAGGAGATTGAGTGGGGTTCCTGGTGAATTAGAATCTTCTTCAGTCCCTGGAGAAGCCACACTGCATCACAGCTGCTGCAACAATCACAACACTCTTTTTCACAGGGAGTTTATTTCTGGCATGGTCTCTTCTCTCAGTTTTCGCAGAATTCTCAAGATGAGGACCTCACTAACGAGGTGGTAATGTATATACTTTTGTGTCAGCTTGTGTTTGTATGCATGCACTTAAAAATAACTGAAATTAGATGAATTTTGGATCTGAAATATTGGTGAAATAACTGGAGGAGAGAAATTTGTTCTGGTTAAATTTTTGAAGAATTAAAGGGGATGGTCTTTCTGAGGATTGTTTCCTATCACTAACTGTCCATATAAATTAGGTGCGCATGGAAGAAATTTTGTTTGTCTGTACTCAGTCGAATGCTCTTGCATTGGGTAATTTAAGGCATATTGGTGCTGAATGTGTTTTCTTAATAGAAAAAGGTTGATTTACCATCTACATGAGGACTGAGATAATTTCTAAATTGTTATTTAATCATTTAACTATATCATATATTTTCTTCACTTTACAAGCACATATGGAAACAACACTTCCAGTCCATCTTACCAAGTAGTTTCCTGATAAAATGTGATGCTATCTGTTGCTTGTTGATAAGTACTACTATTTTAATTTATTATGTAGATTCATTCCTTTTGGTTTTCTGTTCCTGATAATCTCTTCTGGACTTGTTCATGTTCCTCAATAGGATGAGAATTATTTTTCCTTTTCAAAAAAAAGACAAAAAAGAAGATTAATGGATCAAAAGAAACTGTTATGACTTGTTAGTTTATTCAATATTGGAAGCAAGGAAGAGACTGCACGGATACTGAGGTGAGCAAGGAGGAGAAAGAGAAAATGCTGTAATAGTATCATTATAAACTAAAGGTATACTATTTGATATGATACGACATATTTATGCTCTATGACCTTTTGATTTGCTCTAAGTACTGCCAAATTAGAATCCTCACAGCAATTTGGGTTCACTATTGAAGTATTACTCAATTGTGCTTTGTGTGTGACAACAAGATCAGCTTTAGTTCTTACGGAAAATTGTGGAACACCATATCGAATTGATGATGTTATTTGAGTGTTCTTCAGATAACACTGCTTGGCATACGGATCAAGATGTTGCCAGCCTTGAGTCATTCTTTTGCTTCTTTATGTTTTTACATTAAAGTTGCAACCTAACTAAATTCCAGATAGATATTTGAGATCTGGGCTAAGGGAAAATAAAAATGAATCAACTGATTACTATTAATCCTCTTATCACTTGCAATCGGAAGCTTTTACGAACTAATTTTATTTATTAAGTGCTACCATATCTCCTATATGTTTCTGATATTAGCTCACCAGACACCTTATTCTGTGTGGGCTCGTGAACTTGGTAGGAGCAACAACAGAAATTTGCATTTCAGTTTCATGCTTGTGTGATTGTTTCAGGGAGAAGGGATGAAAGGAGCTCAAATAATATCGCCACATCGTGTTATATTTGGATCATGGCAGAACAATGTTATCTGTGTACGAAGTCTTAAGAAGTGAATGAAGATTGTTTGACAAATCCTTCCCCGTACCAGGTGTGTATGGTTGTTTAATTCTCTTACTGTCATGTCTTGCATGGGACCGCTGTCTCATGCAAGCTTTCTGGTATTTCAAAACCCTTGACAACAGTTGTTCTATAGTTGTATTTTGCTACCATTCCTTTTCTTTTATGAATGGAAAATTCTCTGCTATAATGAAATTTTGATCGTACATACACTAGCATTCTATTGGAGGATGAAATAATTCAGGAAGAAACTCATTTTCCTAAATATTTTAAGGCAGTTCTAATAGTGTACTGAAATAGCTAAAGAAAATTGGACCTCTATAGGGAATTACCATAATTAGGCAGATTTCTGAAGACAGGGTAAATGTATAGTTTGATTTACATGGTGAAATTCTTAGATGTATCGAGTCTCTTCTTAACATAAAAGAGTACAAGCTGTTCTCCATATTAAATTAGCATTATAATCCCAAAGATTTGACCTAAAGTCATCGTTAGCCTGGAAAGTTGGCAAAGGAACGAGTAAAAGACGTAGTTGCTTAGGGCACTTAGGCATCAAGTATTTCCCATCATCCTGTGTTTGTCCTATCCCATCTTGATAACACTCTTGCTTGGATCTGATTATTCAAAAAGCCTAGGTTATTTTGTCAAACCTTATGACATAAAGTAATCATCATTATTATACAAGACTATCTGTTGAATTAGTTTCAATGACAAACACCTTTGTTTAATCCTGTGGAGCCCCAGCAAACTTTGTCCCACCTGAGAGATGACCACATGCATCGTCTTTGAGCTCAAGTTCTTGAGTATTACATTCCGTCTGGGACAATACACTAAAACCTTGTCCGTTTATGCTTTAATCAGATTTCATTCTCAGTGAGAACCAAAACAATAGTCTTAGAAATGATCAAGTGATTCGATTGCGACTACATTTTGGTACCACCATACTTTATCTGTTCCTTAAGATGTAGTTTTTTTTATTTTTTTAATATTCAAATTCCTGATTTACATCAGTTAATTTTGGATCTCCTAGCCATTTGCCCAAACACCTAAAAAGAGTTAAATCGCGGGATACGCTTCAACTGAATCACAGGTTCCTCATGATTGAACCAGTCAATTTCATCCAATTCCATCTAATTTTCAAAACAATGATTATATCTTGCTTGAGGGACAAACTATGTAAATCTAAGTGCTATAATAAATCATGTTATGGGGTCACATTTTCGTTTTGCCTTCTAACTTTATTTGGCTTTTATTCTCCGCTATCAAAATTTAGGAAATTTTGCTTTTGTGAAATAAATATTTCTTTCCTTCTTTTTCTTAATGCTCTCAGTTTATTCTATTTGTCCAAGCTACTGTCCTGACAAAGTTTATATGTCTTAATTGAGCTTTTGAAATGAATATAAAGTGACTTCCTGTAAACTGAAGCTACAACCAAATTAATTACTTCCAAGTGTGGATCATTAAGAAAGGTGTTTAACCAATCATGACTTTTCTCGAAAGTAGTTGAAGCTTTGGACTTAAACCATGAATTTGCTTTGTGGAGAAGCTTTTAAGACTGCATGGTAAATTGCTAAATGTCAATTTGATGTCTTAAGATAAGAAATTGGTGGTGGCATGATTGAATTTTGACAGGAATAAGTGCTTCTTTGTGGTCCTACGAAACTTTTTGTTTTGTTTTTTTTTGGGGGGTGGGGTTGGGGGTGGGGGATAGGTTTTTTTTGGGTGAAAAAAGAGTTTGCAAAAGGAAAAAAATTTAAAATATGCTATTTTATTGTGTATATTCGCGAAAGATTTTTCTGAATTATGGAATGAAATAAAGATAAGATTTAATAAATTAAGTTCATAAAATTTATAAGATAATAAATAAATTAGATTATATTATTTAAACTAAGTTCGTTAAGTTTATAAAGTCAAAACTTATAAAAACTCTTATATCAGTATTATAAATATTTTTAATTTTTATTTTTAAAAAATACACAATTAATTACGCACGTCGATGTTTTTAAAATTTTTGACTTTCAACTATCTGTTTAGAAATTGACTTAAATGTTGGAAGGTTTTTATCGGATCAACTCCTAATATCCGTAATAATTTTTTATAATGCACGTTATATTCTACTTGATAACTTGAATTTAACAAAAGTACTGGTAAAAAAAGTGATCCAATCACAAATTGAAATTTTTTTTGATGTTACAAAATACAAAATCTATGTTTTTCGATATTCTTACAAATTATACTATGTGTATATATATGTACAGAAATGTGAGAATTAATAGCGTTGTTTAAAAATTTACAGAAAAAATCATCCTCATATTTAAGATCAATAATGTTTTGCGTTAAAATAAATATATAATAGTATGTTTTTGTGATTGATGCACGAAAAATTGAAATCTCCACGTGTGAGAGAACAAGAGACTGAGACAGCTTTCCTACAACGATAATTTCATTAAAATCTCATAATTTACATCTGTTGTATTTTCTGTGGCCAACCCATTTCCTTGTTGCAGTAATTTACGTTGTGTTAAATTCTTTGAAAATTGGGTGTTTTTTTTTAGTGTACATTTATTTATTCAAATCTAAATTTTAGAAATTTTTAGTTAGTAGTAATTGTTTATAATTTTGTCTTTTTTGTAAAAAAATTATCCATAAGGAAATAATGAGTAGCAAGCACTCAGTAACATCTGAGAAAAGGTCCAAGCACAAAAGCAATCAAAGAAGACATTGATATTATGAAAAAATAAAATAAAAATTGATTATAAAGAATTAAATACTACCTATAATATAATTTGCTGACTTAGTTATTTTTGTAGTTGGAGGACTTTAGTTTAATTAGTATTTTGATGAGGTAATAGTGAGGAGTTTGTTCTTTTTGAGTAGTTATTAAGATTCGATTTAATTATTTTACACAATTATAAATTTTTAATCGATCACGTTGTTACAATAGTCATCTTTATTATATCTTTTAATTATTTATTATACAGTTATAAAAAATAATAAAAATCGTTTAAGTCGATTTGATCAATTTTGGTCGTTTTGCAAAGTCAAATCGAAAATTCGATTATATACACTTTTTGATTTTTAATTGAATCGATCGATTTGCTCCAATTTTCAAAATATTGCCACAAACTAAATTAAACCTCTATAATGTATAGCCAACAATTATTTTCAAAAATAAGATTGAAAAATAAATTAAATTATTTAATATTTAATAAGATCAATGGGTAAAAAGATGATTTGAAATTCTTCCAAAATCAAGATTGTTTAGTTTTTAGAGTGAATTTATGATTGTTAATTATATTTAAGTGCTAATAATAGTGATATTCTTTCATGTCATTGATTTGCTTTTTCATCCTTATATCCAAAAGTTCCTTTTTCTTCACATAATATCTTATTTTTTCATTAACATATTAGAAAGATCAAATTCTATTTTCTAAAACCACATTTAACTAAAGTCTTTGTACTCTTTAGCTTGGTAAAATACTTAATTATGTATTATCTCATATAATTGAAAAAACTGGATGTAGAATTTAAAACAAATAGCAAACTCCTTAAGGAGCACCAAGAGCATAATGATTAGTGTAGCATAGGTTTTATTATGGAGGCAAATAAATTTAATTCAAATCAAACTCAAATTAATTATAATCATGACTTATATTTCATAATCATCAAAAGCCAAATTTTAAAAAATAAAAAGTGTTAGTCTAAGAAAATACTAACCCAAGGCCACTATGACATTCGCAAATTTAGAACAACATGATGATCATTAAATTTCATATATTATTTGATGGTTTATTTGTCTTATATTTCAATATTTCTACGAAATATGAACAAGAAAGTAAACTCATTTTTTTAAAAGTCTTCTTGACCCTCATAGTTTCTACCACTGTCCCCTACAAAATTATATGAATACGTATTCTCTTGTTCCCAAATAAATATTTAATTTTTAATGTATATAGATAATACTCTGTTTCATAAATTGATATAATTTTTTTTCAGAGCATTATTTCATTAAAATAATAAATATATTTCAACACAAAAGAGTAAAAGTTTAAAAATACTTTTACTTGTCAACCGTTGTTTGAATTTGCACCCATTCAAAGTGGTGCCTATATATTTTTTTTTTTTCACACTCCAAATTGGAGGAATACAATATTAGTTACTGCAAACAAAAAAATGCACTGATTAAAATGTTTGAGCTAGTTTAGTTTATTTTTCATCTTATTTTCATGTTTTTGAATATTTTCAGGGTTTTAAGTATTTTTTTATAGATTTTCATATAAAAATAAATTATGTTTAGTATTTTTTTTTAATTTTTATCAAGAATTTTGAAATAAAAATAAATAGTATTTTCATAAAAAAAAAAAAGCATTTTCAAAATTTTTAAATAGTACAAATTGAGAACATGATTGAAACCAAACTAGCTCTTTGTAATCCCTCGTGTATTCTCTCCCTATTCCACCCTGTGTAAGCCAATCCTCATATGTTACAATCTGACTATCCTCCAAAAATTGCAATCTTTAAGCAATGAACAAGAAAACATTCAACAGAGTACTTCTGTTTTTTTGTGTGTGCTCTGTGAGCGTGTGTGTGTGAGGGAGTGAGAAGTTATTGCCATATTGGGTGTGGCATATAATTAGATCGATTGTATATTTTTGGGGACAGCTACTGGTAAATTTGCTGCAAAATAAGAAGATGAGAGAGGGAAAAAGAAAATGGAATACCCCAAACACTTTTCTTCCGAAGAAAGCTGTTTTTCCCTGTTTTTCTTCTTGCTTTTGATGGTCCCACTCCAAGAGTAGTCTACTATTCTTTTTCTCTTCCATTTCATCAGCACAATTGTCCCTCTGCCTAACAAGCACAAAAGAGTACACATAAAAACACATACCCGCACTCTCTTACTTTCACTTTCCAATCTTTCTTTCTTACCTTTTCTTTCTTCCTGTGTTTGAGTCTTTAATGGCTGCCCCACACCCAAGTTCTTTGCTCCATTATAATAAGTGGGTTGGTGATTTTTCCCTCTGGGTCTCTCTCTTTTTGGTCGGTCTAGAATTAGATACTCTCCCCCCGAACAAAAAAGCTTCAGTTTTCGTTCTTCTTTTTTAATTCTTTTTTATACTTTTTTTCTTTGTGTTTGTTATGAGCTTTAGATACATAGTGTTAAAAAGATTCAATTTTGACAAGATTTTTCGAAGGACTGTTCTGAATTAGCTCTATTTTTGGTGAAATTTGTGTTCTGAGACAGCCGCAGAGGAAAAGTTTCCATCTTGATGGAGTTGTCCATTGGGTTGACTAAGAATTCCAAACTGAGTGTTGCATTTCGCCAGCAAAGGACATGTGAAATTTTATTTTTTAAAAAATCTGATAAGTCATGGAACTTTGTTTTGGGGACTTTTGGGTTGAATGCTGACAACTAAGGCTGGTTGAAGAATCATCACAGTGCCTTTGAAGGGCAAAAATATCCACTTTTTATAAAGCAAGCATAGACGCAGAGTCACTTTGCTTGATTGAGTGTGCAGTTGTGTGTTTTTTTTCCCCCCCAATTTTACATGTCTTTGAAGGCAATATTGGATGACTTTTGCATTAAGATCAAATATTTCAAGGGGATAAAAGACCTCAGAATAATAAGAGTATCAAAAATTTCTTTTTGTTGAGTAAACTTTCTGGAAATAGTTTTTTGGTCGAAGGGAAGATCACGTTGCCGTTGCCATACCCATAATTACTCTCTAAGCTTACGTGGTGAGATAAGATAAAGGCAAAAAAGTTGATTCCTTGCCAGACAGAGAAGGCTATTGTTAATTAGTCTTTAGCCTTTAAACAACTTCTGTTTCTTAAGAAAGTTATCTGGTTGCATGTTGGACCAAATTTCAGGTAATAATCCTCCTCTTGCATGTTCTTTCTATTTGTTAACTTATCCGTACAAAGTAAATCTCTGGTCTTTGGTTTCTTTGTCCATTCTTTCCCTTTCTAATTTACTTTAAAAAGAATTGTATTTCTAGTTGTAATCATAATTTATATGTTTTGTGGGAAATTAATTACTTTTTGCTGTTCTTGTTTCTGGTATTATTTCCTATTTTCTTTCTTTTCTAATTTCATGTTTCTCATCTACCGTAAAATCATGAAAATAATATTTGGCTATGGCATTTTGCAAGCAGTCTTGGAAGTTTAAGGTTATTGTATAATCGGTATCTTGTCTGGCATAGCTAATTGGAATATTGGATGCTCTTGTTTCATTGGAATTTGATGATTAGACAAGACATGCCCAAGCATTTATTGTTAGCAGACACTATAAACTTCCTTAAGCTAGTCTATGAACTGAGTTATTCATATTAATTTGTAGATTAAAACCACTTTGCTTATTCAAACACACTTTTTCACATTTAGATCAAACTTCTGCTGCCAATTCTTGGCATATTTATCCCACAAAGAATTTGTTCATAGTTTAATATAGACGGAACAATGTATATCTGGAGTGCTGCGGATTGGCTCTGATAATCTGCCTTTCCTATTTATAGTGTCAATTTCCTGTTTCCAATTACTGCTTTTAATTCTTCTTCCTGGTGAGTAGACATGCAGTAAGAGGAGAATAAAATGAACTTGAAGCACTGAAAACCATATCACTTGTTATGGCAAAGAGATTCCAAAAACACCCGTCACAATATGAAGGGGATCAGGCAGGTTGTATATGGGGTTTGATTAGCATATTTGATTTTCGTCATGGTCGATCCACCAGAAGACTGCTTGCAGACAGAAGGCGAGCAAGCAAGCAAGTTGTTGGTAAGAGCATTATATACAATAGTTTCTAAAAGTATTGATAGTTTATTTCTCCTTCTTTTTTTTTTTTTTGGATTTAAGGTATTTGCTTGTGCTATTATCTGTTTCTTTCAACCTAAATCTCCCAATTTCTGGCGGTTTTGTAGGTCCTGGACATTCAAGTACACAAACAATTCTACCACATCTGGCTGAAACTTGCGAAAATGTGGTGGTAAGTTTTGGTGTAATATCCTAGTTGGCCTGTAACTTTTTCTGCTTGTTTTTCTAATTGTTTTTGGAATCTCAGGGTGTTGATGAACATAAGACGCCAATGGCTGATGTTGCCAAAACAAGTGTGAAGGAACTCATGGAAGAAGAGATGTTTAATGAGCAAGGCTCAAAAAACCAGTCAAATTGTTCTGATATGGATTTGGAGAAATTTGATTCAAAATATCGAAATATAATGGAAAAGAATCAAAAGATGAAAAACAGATCCTGCCGTAAATCTAGAGATATGGATGTCTCTGATTTGGATGCTGCAAAATACTTGATGCCTGAAAAATTTTACGAAGTTCCTGAACAAAAGCCTTCAGATGATCTCGATCTGGAAATAATAATGCAAGAGTTGGCCCAGATTAATCAGGGAAGTACAGAATGCATGAAGCATGATTTTCATGGAAGTCTTGATATGCCATCTGCTCAAACTATCACAGTTGATGAAAAAGATATTGTTGCGGCAGTAGATCTGTTTATAGAACAGAGGTTAAGTAACAGTAAACATGTTGGGGAAGAAGGGAAATCCTGTTGCTCCAAAGAGTTCATGGATGCTCTGCAAACACTAAGTTCAAACAAGGGCTTGTTCTTGAAATTACTACAGGATCGAAACTCTCTACTTGTTAAGCACATCGAAAATTTGGAGGATGCTCGGTTAGGGAAAGACCGAACATGCAGTTCTTTTCCTGCATATAATTTGTCAGAAGAGAATCCAAAAGATTTAAAATCAGATAAATTCAGAAACCATAGACACCGTTACTTCTTCCGTAGAAGGAGCAAATCTCTAGACAGCTTCCCCGTGGGAGGGGACGAGGGTTGTCAATCTTCAAGTAACATTGTCATCTTGAAGCCTGGACCAGCAGGGTCACAGAGCCCTGAAGCTGATGTTGATGTTTGCAACATTTCATTGCAGTCACACTACAAAATGGAGAATAAGGTGCACAATGAGAGAAATGTATCCCAGTTCTCTTTCAGTGAAATTAAAAAAAAGCTGAGGCAAGCAATGGGAAAGCAGAGACAGGGAATTTCTCCTGATGGACGGATCCTTAAATTTTCTTCTAAACACCAGAATGGAAATAGTGGTGACCAAAGCACCACTGGGGAAAATGTGGGCTGGAGTTCTCCTAATAGGAACCATTTCTATACCGAAAGATTTGCCAAATCTTCCACTAGCTTTATGAGGGGTGAGCTGGTTGGTAAGTCAAAAGATAGTGGTGCAGAAATGGTGAATCAAACCTACCAATATGCAAAGCTTGGGGTATCTAACATCTATATTGAGGCTAAGAAACATCTCTCCGAGATGCTGCACAATGGAGATGAACATGCAGAGTCAATGAACAGGCAGTTGCCCAAATCCCTGGGTAGGATACTTTCTCTTCCTGATTATAGTGGTTCTCCATGCTGCAGTCCTAGAGAACATAGTGATGACATCTTTACAACTACCCTGATAAGATTATCTCCACATGGCTCAGTCAATAATAATGTGAATGGGTTTTTGCAAGAAAACCATAGCAATCATCCAAGTCCAAGTAGGCAAACAATGGAGTGTCAAACATGCGTCTCTGGTAGCAACCCAGATGACGAAGTACAGTGTCTCAATATGAATGTTAGTATTCCATTCAAAAGTTACAAAGAATATTCTTCAGAAATTCAATCCTTTACTGAAGATACTGTAATTCCTGAAGGTAAATTGCGCCCATCTCTAGAAAATAATTGTGACATCATCCAACTCTTTTGCAATATGGTAAGAAATTTTTTGTTATTCAGTAACAGTTTCAATTTCATCTTCGAGAGTTGTGGAGATCCATGAAATGACTGGATTAAGGTCTCAGGAGGAGGAAAAAACCACTTATATTTGTTATAAATCATCCAGTAATTTAATCACTGGAGATACCCAGAATGGTGACACTAGAGAAGTAAACAATGAAGAAAGTTCTTCCCAATGCTTGAAAGATTCGTCTCTGTGCTTCAAATCGGTAATTCCCATTCTGTGATTCTTGTAAAATCAAAAGAGAATCTTAAACCAGTATCAGTAGGAACATAAGCCAGTATCAATAGGAACACCATGCCTTCCTCCCATTTGGAGTGGCAATAACAATGGTCTGACACAATGTGTCATTTGGCTATATTGTTTCTTTCTTGGCATTTTCTTAGCATGGTCCTTATTCTTGTTGCTCTTTTCCAGGACTTATTTGGAGAGGTTCAACTATTGTCTTCTCCACCAGTGTCCCCCACGCGCTCTCCAGTAAGCAGGGAAGTTGAAGATACCGAGTGTGCAATTGACAGAATGGAGCGACCCAGTCCTGTATCTGTTCTTGAACCATTGTACACAGATGATGATATCAGTCCTGCAAGTACCATAACTCAGCCAGGTTAGATTGTGCTCATGAATTGAAACAGTCTCTCATTTGGGTTCTTTTGTGTGCTGACTTTCATTCTGATACGGAACTGTTTGTGATGTTCAGTTGAAAAAGAACTTCAACCACAACATATCAATTTTGAAGAACAATCTTCAGCTAGTGACCAAGGAATTTGTATGAGGATTTCTCTTGAGGATGAGGAATCTGCATTTGAATATGTGGAAGCAGTGTTGCTGGGTTCAGGTTTGAACTGGGATGAATTTCTTTTGAGATGGCTTTCTTGGTATGAAGTTTTGGACCCATCATTGTTTGATGAAGTTGAGTTATTTTCTGGTCGACCCCGTCACGACCAAAAACTCCTCTTTGATTGTGCTAATGAAATTTTAAAGGAGGTGTGTGAGAGTCATTTCGGATCCTTCACTGGGATACTGCATGGTAAACAGAATATTCGGCCTGTCCTGATAGGGATGGATCTTATTCATGAGGTATGGCAAAGAGTTGAATGGCATCTCTTCCAGCATCTATTGCTTCATTCTCTGGAACAGCTTGTGAAAAGAGACATGGCAAGATCTGGAAAGTGGATGGATCTCCAATCAGATATTGAGCTTATCAGTTTTGAAATCGGGGAGACCATTTTTGATGAATTGGTGCAGGACACTCTACTCAGCTTTATAGACGGTACTTCAGAGTACAAGTTTGAAGTCCTTCAAGCTGAATCTGATGCAATTGAGGACATGGACTTATAGAGTATAACCAATTCTTTTCTATCTAATTCTGTCTGAAGCCCCCTAATTACTAAATTAGGAGAAACATGGTTACTCTCATATACCTGGAAGATGTCTGACATCTCTATATCACACTTAAGTTTTTCAGGCCTCTTATCACATAGGGCTCACAATAAACATCAGAAACATCTACTCGCAACATTGCTCAGCAGCAAAGCTTATCGACATAGTTAGGATTTCTTAGTAGAGTTGACTCTTGTTTGGGAGCTTCCATGTTATAAGTTACAAATAAAGGATCCTCTCCCCCACACAGTAGCATCCACGGTTGCCCTGCAGAAGACGACCGTAATTTTTCTATGGTGCCATAAAACCATTTTTGTTGCGGGTTCAATTGATTCAACCTGAGAAAAGACGAACAAGCCTGTTGGTGTATGATACTACAATATATATTCAGTCTTTGGTTTGTTTAGTATGTGCTGTATCCATAAGCTTGTGGTTGTGTCACATTCTTGCTTGCACATAGGTTTTATTTGTATTTACAGAATGAGCACATTTCAGAGATGATGAGCTGTAACTGCCGACAATTTTAAGGAAGAAAGCTAAATATTTTCTGTTGATTGTCTCTTATGTTTCCATCTAAGCATCTATAATGTAACTTGAAAACTAGATATCATCCAATATTCAGTTTTCTCAAAGCTGTGGAAGAGGGCTTCTTAATCACTTACTTGATCATCGTCTTGCCGTTGAATTCTATATGATCACATTTGTATTTTATTTGATGATAGCATCATCAGAATCATCTGAGTAATTCTTAGAAGGTTTTAGGACTTGGAACCTGATGCTATCACAATCATTTATGTACGGTGGATTTCAAGTGAATCTTATAGGAGTAATTGTAATTATTTTATAGTTCGATCTCCTAAGATTAACTCATCAAATTTTGAAATTCATTGCATTAAAAAAATTTAATGAATTTATTATTATTAATTTAAAATTATCAAAAAATAACTTAAAAATAAGTAGGATTTAAAATCTATTACATTGTGATATTATTCAAACAATTTTAATAAATTTATTATTATGGATTAAAAATCCTTAATTTCAATAATGAATCCAAATAATGTCTTACATAATCTTTACCTTACCTAATTATTCGTTATGCTAATTACCTATACGAAAATCTTTTAATTTTTGTGGAATGTAGTCTCTTCTTGATGATCATATATATCACAAATGTTAATGAACTCGTCTCTTGGAAATGAAAAAGAAAAATGGAAAAAAGAGTAATGATTGAGGGTTCATATGTCAAAATCATTTTGTATTGTGAATAAGAAAACATATTTGCTTTTCTTTTTCTTGGATTGTCTTCAAAAATATTTTCACAAAAATGATACATATTGTCAATAAGACAATATCCTTATTTTTAGAAAATATTCTATTTGAAAATAAATAATTCAAAAAATACTTTATTTGAAAATAAATAAGTCGAATGTGTTTTTTTAAAAAGAATCAAATTAACACGTCAACCAATTAATTAAATTTTACAAATTCAATAATCGAAATATATTTTTACTTTTAAAAAATATTTTCAAAATATATGCCAGAAAATTAATCCAAACATTACCTCGAATAGTAATATTAAAAAAATAAAATGAAATAATAATATTAAAATAAAATAAAATCTTACAACAATTCAGGCGCACACAATTCCATCGTCAGCATTAGGAGTCAAACCACCCCCACCCCCACCCCCAAATCCCAACAAAGACTCTTCTCTCTTTCTCTCTCTAAAAAGTACTAAAAATTGCACTTCCTATCTCTCTCTACTCTTTCTCTTTCTATATCTTGCAAAACATATACATACATCGATACATACAGAAAAAAATAAAAGCACACGTAGTCTCTAATTCATCTGAATTTGATTCCTCCTACTCGATTTCAAATCCCTAATCTTGCAGAAAGCTCTGTTTTTCATACTCGAATCTCAATCTTTCCTTTTCATTCCCCAATTTTTCTCTCTCCAATTCTTGATTTGAGTTCGCATGTGAAAAACCCTAGCTTTTGCTCTTTTGCTCCTCTGAACCTTAGTTTAAATCTTGAAGTTCGGAAACTTCATAATCTCAACTCATTGTCTATAGGGATTCGATTAATTTTAGGATTTCTGTTTTTATTTGTCAGGTATGCTGTGATTTTTATTTATTTCACTGGTGGGGATATCAAAATCTCTTCCCTAAATTGTATGTTTTTTCATTATTGATATGATATTTGCTCCTTTGCATTTTTCCAGTTTAGATGAATGTTGATCAAAGTGAAAAAAATCAGTGTGTGGCGCCTTTTCACTTGATTAAATGTTTAAGCTACTGCTGGAAAGTTCTTGAGTTTTTTCGTTGTGGATAGTATGAGAGTGATAATCATGGGGTTGCCTTTCGGGTTCCGACTTTGAAAAATTCAGATGATGGCTTGCTGGTTGAAGTAATCAATGTTGTTGGTTTTTGTGGCAGCCAAGAAGTGTCAATAGAATGCATGCATTGGATTAATGTGATCCCGATTATTTGTAGATATGCTTTGTCCGTTAGAGAAATGGATTTCTTCTTTTGTTTCCTTAGTTAAACCTGAACTCTATGGAAATTACTAAATTGAATTTAAAAGAATGAAATGATTTGTTGGGTTCCCTGCCAGCATGCGTTAAATTTTCATCTAATGCAATCAGTTATCACGATGCTAGCAATGTAAATTGCTTTTCTATACTTGTTGATGTTCATGCACCAGTCAAGGACTAGAAACATTTCTCTAATGTATAAGATGATTGAGCTGGTACTTTAAATCATTGAGATTTGTTATTACCACATGTTTTAGCTGCCAAGTTCCAGTGGCTGCTTTCTTATTTACTTGATATAACTTCTGTGAAATATTTACTGACCACTATCCAATGGATTGTCGCAATTTTCTGAAGAAACTACTATCACAGATTGGCCCAGCATATATTTTGTTGTAGCTTGATGCTGGTGGCAGCATGCAGATGATTGTTGGAAGAGATGCAACGGTATCATGCTGCAAGCTGCACTAGTGCAGTCAATAACAGTGCGATTGGTGGGATACAAGCAAGGGATACGTCCCGTGCTGAGTCACCTGCAGTGCCCCCTAACTTCTCACTGAATCAGAGGTAGTGAGTGTTGTATTTTTATTTTACAACGCTAGTCTTTTCATGTACATGTGGGAGTGCACTGGTGGATTCACCTGGTATGTTGTGGGGTTGAATTAAACTGGTTGAACATTGGATATCAGCCTTATCATTGTTTAATTCTCTATCGATTTAGAAAATTTAGCTATTCAGACACTACTAAATATTTTTGTCTAGGTATGATAGGATATGCATTTGACTCTATTGAAGTTATGCCACTAAATGAATTCAGAGTTAGTAAGTTTCAGATTCTTAAATGTTTTCCTTTACTAAAACGGCAGGTGTCATTTTTTCCCCTACACTATTTTAACCTGTGAAAGATAAATCCGAAGTGGTACATGTTCAAGTTTTTTTATTGAAATTGCGTGTGCCTTGCACATGGTTTATTTAAGAGTCTGCTAATTTGATGGAAAATGGGACTTAAAACTTAAAATACTGAATAAGTGGTTGACTTTAGGCTGAGAAGGTTTTAATATCTATAAAAATAAAGTTAAGATACATAGGAAGAAATTATGTTATTGAGGTAGGAATGGGCTTCTATCTGTTAGTTAAAGCACCTTTTTATTAGGTTTGCCAGTGTAAACATAAAATTCAGTGATTGGGTTGAGTCACAACAAATGGTAGAGTTAAGTTGCTTTTCTCATTTTTTCACTTCTATGTTAGGTCTGAAAGTCATAGGTTTGTTAATCATACTTTTATCCTTTAAGACTTACTGTTTACCATGTTCTTATTTTTTTATCTCTGTAAATAGCTATAAAATCAAAATTTTACCACCTTAAGTACTTTGTCTATCTTGTGCATTCAGGCGGTCATCACAGCTAACACCATACAAATTGAGGTGTGATAAGGAACAGTTGAATTCCCGGTAATTGCTGTGTAACTTCAATTCTTTGTAATTTAGTACCAATTGCCTTTTTGTGTTTGCATGGACTTTAAAAGAGGTATGTGGGACAAGGTTCTCATTGTGTTAATTTTCCTTCTCTATATAAGTAACTGTTGAGTCAGAGCATGAGAAAAACTACTATGCTGCTGATTTATCTTCTTTATCCTTCTAAGCTTTTCCCAGACTTTCATCTAAGATTGTTCTCGATTACATTTTCGGACATGTCATTGCCGTTACCTTACTTCAGCTGTGTCCTATGATAATAGACTTGGGCAACCTGACTTCCACCCACAGACTCCAAATTGTCCTGAGGAGACACTTACAAGAGAGTATGTGCAATCCGGTTATAAAGAGACTGTTGAAGGACTTGAGGTAGCATTTACAATTCCTTTGTGATTTTTTTTGGTTTTATAATTTGGTTATCGCATTTTTCGGTACTTGTGCTTACATTTCTTTCACTTGAGAAACTAAACAGGAAGCTAGAGAGATTTCGTTATCACAGGTTCAGGCTTTCACAAAGCCCATCATTGTTAAGTGCAAAGAGGTATGCAGTAAAATATAAACTGGGAGGATCTCTAGTTGTTTGTGATTTTCTATGCGTCAACTGGCATACTCGTCGTTTGCTTTTATGAGGAATATGTGGTGACATTAAATTGCTAATTCATCTCTAAATTCTTTTGCAGGCAATCAGAAAATGCCATAGAGCTATCAATGAGTCTCGTGCCCAAAAAAGAAAGGTCTTTCATTTCTTCCCTTGCCCATCCTCGAAAGGGGAGAAACAAATCTTATTCTATTACTTGTAAATGGAGCATTTTCACACTTTTTCTTTTGAACAAAAACAAATTTGTTCATTCCTTAATGCCTTCTAGATATTGATATCCCAGCATGATGGAAATTGAGTTTAGATTGTATTCTTCATATGCAGGCGGGTCAAGTTTATGGGGAGCCACTTTCTGGTACCCTACTGACCAAGTCTGGTATTTTCCCTGAGCTAAGACCATGTGGGGAAGACTTCCGGAAGAAATGGATTGAGGTTTGTCTTTCCTTACATTGAAACTTATGAAAACACAACATAAATTGACAAATGAATCCTCATTTTAGATCATTAAATATTTTCCAGTTCTATGTGACCCATTTGAGAGAAGTAAATATTATGCAAGTTGATAAATATAAATCTGATATTTGAAAATAGAGACTGATGTTAGTTTGTACACTTAAACATTCTTGCAAATTGAGGATCCACATGATCCGTATTGGATTAAATAATTTGTTTTATCATATGCTATGGGGTTTAGGATTTTGGGATGAAGCTTGTTTGCTATGTCTTGATAGGGGCATCATAGGTTTTTTATGATGGCCAAGGGCCAAGGCCCTGTTGAACTTTGTCGTGCATTTGGACTATACTTCAAAAATCAAGCCAGGCTTAGAAATGGTTCAAATAGTTCTAAGGTTGATTACCTCTTTATTATTTAATTTCTGCATTGTGGTTTATTTATTGTGTACATCTTTGGAAGGTTTAAGGGTGAGGCCGGAGTGAATGAGAAGAGAAGGGGTGTGGGAACCTGGTGTACTCAATGAAAGGCTGGGTTATAAAGAATTTAGATCTATACGTTGGAAGATTTATTGAAGGGGCGTGTCGCTTCAATTTTTTCGATCTAATATTCATGGCATTTCCAGAAAATTAGGCTTCGTTTGGTTTGTGTGATGAGACAGGATTGATAACTAATACCATAGGTCATACTTCTGATTGAAATATTCTAGTTAAATAGTTAACCTCGGATAAATTATTCCATAGGATTGCTTATCAGACGAATGCCTGACTGAACAATCCCAAGCTAAGAGACCCATTCGGCATAATTGAACATAAACTCTCCCTAGCCCAACTCCTGCGCGGACTTCCACCCCTGCTGCCTACGAATTTTCTTAACTTCTGCATTCCCTGCCGCATTGTATGACCTCCATTTCGGCCACCTATCTCTTTCATTGATCTCCATCACAATTGACACACTGTTATAATTTGCCACCCTTCCCACCTTCTATCACAACTGACCTCCCTTTGCCCCAATCTTCATTAAAACTTTCAACCTTCCCCAGCTTCCTCCATTACCCATGTCCTGCTCCTGATCTTCACCAAAACTTGCACCCTTTTCCCAATTTCCACTACCACTTGCCTCACTTCCTGCCTAGTCCGTCCAAAAACAGAAGGTGCTATGAGTTACTAAGCTAGATCTGATATATACTTTGATATGGACTGTACCCTCTGTTGGATGTTGGTTGGGACGGCTAGTTCAGTACCTTCCTCCTAGTCATAAGGAGGTTTGGGGATAGCATATGGGAAAATTGATTTGACGGTTATGTCAGAATGGAACTTTAAAGGTGGCAATTTATCTTTGAGGAAGCCACTCACAAGTTAAGGTTGATAAAACGTTCAAAGGTAACAAATCTTTAGATATTTAGTCCTGAGATGTTTTATCCTATCTAATACCACCCATGAAATAAACGAGGCCATAGATTACAGAGGTTTGGTATGTGGAGTACTTTTGAGAAAAGGGGAGGATAGTTTGTCCTTTTTGTGTCATTCTGACCCAACAAGGACTCATATTTGAGAAGAAAGAATGAGAGGAAGAAATGATGAAGAATTGATAGACTTAGTTGCATTGGTGATGCAACTAGAAATTCGACAAGTAGATGCAGTGACAAAGCTTATGAGCTAATTGAAGGATGAAATGGGGTGGAGAGAAAAATGAAAGGGTGAAATCTTCTCTTGCTTTTGAGATAAAGTGTTGAAAAGGCAAAGTATGTAAATTATACAAAGTATGCTTTTGCCAAATTTTGAATTGCAAGAAAGCCCATGGCTTTCAAATTTGTTATTTCTGTGTGTGACCGATTGATAAATTATACCAGCAAAATGAATCGATGCTGTGATAGAATGGGGAAATATTCTTGCATCCAGTAATATTAGGATTGGTGGGTGAAGGCTTCGGTCCAGTGATGTTGGTTCCTTCTAGCTCTGATGGCGTTGCTCTCGTTATATAGTATCTTTCAGGCAGCTAAATAATGATCATTGTGTTGTAGAGTAGATATAAACCCAATATAAAGACAACGGTCATTTTCCTAGGCCCATTTAGCTGATAAATTTTGTTTGCCTTTCTCTGTATTGGTTTGTTTGTCTTTTTTTTTTTTTTTTGCTTGTTTGGTTAGATCCCTGAGTTTTTGACCATGATAATTGATTCTGCTTCTCTTTCTAGACTAAAGAATGCATGATGCAGATTCAGTTAGGTCTTTTGCCAGTATGGCATGCTCATTTTCTTGAAGTTGTTTTTCCTGTACAAAGCTGGAACAGAATTTGAGCAAACCAATGGTCATCTGTCTTGGTAATTGCAAAGAAGGATAAGGATAGAAAAAAACATTCCCCTACTTGTTTATCTAATATTCTGTTTGGCTGACACTACTACATCATGTGCATGTTAATGTTGGACTTTTTAAATATCTTGTAGTCAATCGATTTGAAGACTTGGTTAAAGCTGTCCATTACTTCTTACCTTTATAATGACTCTGTTGTTTTGATTAGTGGACAATCATGGAGCTAATGTTATTTGTCTTTCCTTTTCCTGCTGCTGGAGCTTTTCTTCATGTGGATTTGATGCTTCTTAGTGTAATCTTTCATTTTCATATATTAGTGAATCAAATTACTAAAATATTTGTGAGCTCCTCTCCAGGGATTATCCCAACCGCATAAAAGATTGCGTTCATTGGCCGACCATGTTCCTCATGGTTATAGGAAGAACTCTCTGTTTGAAGTTTTAATTAGAAATAATGTTCCATTATTGAGAGCGACGTGGTTCATCAAAGTAACTTATCTTAATCAGGTATGTATTCTTGGTCAAGGGAAGAAGTGATTGCGAGGGTTTTTCTGAACTAATTTTGCTTTTCTTAAATATTGGAAGTTACATAGTACAATCTTGCAGGTTCGCGTGGCATCTTCGAATTCATCATCCGGTTTTCATGAAAAAACTATATTTTCACGTTCAGAACAGTGGACAAAAGATGTTATTGAGTACTTGCAATATCTCTTGGATGAATTTATGACGAGAAACATTTCTCATTCTACTTTACATATGCGAGACCGGTCATCACAAATGGTTTATGCTGGCTCAGTGCAGCAAAAAGGCGATTCATGTCCAGCTGTCATGGATGGTGAGGAGCCTTCACTGTACACTAAATGGTGGTATCTGGTGAGGATTATTCACTGGCATTACGCGGAAGGACTTCTTGTTCCTTCCCTCATTGTTGACTGGGTTCTTAATCAACTCAAGGTATAGATGTTCTCCTTGCCTCTTTATTTCCTAGATGCATGAAAGATTTGCTGTATATATTTTATTTTTGATGAATATGTTTTCTGTTTGGGTTCTAACTTATGTAATCATGTCACTGCAGGAAAAGGAATTGCTCAGTGTTCTGCAGTTGCTATTGCCCATCATATATGGTGTCATAGAAACTGTTATTTTATCTCAGACCTATGTTCGCACTTTGGTGGGAATAGCCATTCGGTTCATCCGAGAGCCTTCTCCAGGTGGTTCTGATCTTGTTGATAATTCTAGACGTGCATATACTACTACTGCTGTTGTTGAGATGCTTCGATATTTAATACTAGCTGTACCGGACACTTTTGTTGCTTTGGATTGTTTTCCTTTGCCAATGTGTGTGGTAAGTCATGTGGTAAATGATGGAAGTTTCTTAACCAAAATGACTGAGGATGCTAGGAAGGTGAAGGATGGTCAAATTGAAGTTACTGGAGTTCTTAGAGATAAACATCATGAGGTTCAAGCTGAGTCTTTATCCTTTCTTAGTGTTGTATCATCGATTCAGAAACGCACAGAGACACTATCAAGAGCAGCCAGACCTAATCATCCTGGATATAATGTTGCTAAAGCCTCGCAGGTGTTGGACCAGGCTCTCATGCATGGGGATATTGGACTTGCTTACAAGTTGCTCTTTGAAAATCTTTGGGATGGAGCTTGTGCTGAACAATGGATTGCAGAAGTGAGCCCCTGCTTACATACGTCGCTTAGGCATATCGGTTCAGTGACATCATCATTACTTTGCTCCATCTTTTTCATATGTGAGTGGGCGACTTGTGAATTTAGGGATTTCCGTACTGCGCCTCCTCATGGTCTGAAGTTCACTGGTAGGAAAGACCTCTCTCAGATATTCATAGCCATACGGCTTCTAAAACTAAAGATGAGTAATATGCCAAACTTGTATGCTTCGAAGCGGAGAAGTAAAGATATTTCAGATATCTTTGAGAGCCCTGGGCCTTTGCATGATATTATTGTATGTTGGATTGATCAACATGAAGTGCATAATGGAGAAGGTTTCAAGCGCTTGCAACTTCTAATAAGAGAATTGATTCAATCTGGTGTTTTTAATCCTCAGGCATATGTCAGACAGCTGATTATATGTGGAATCATGGATGGGAATGGGCCTATGGTTGACCTGGAAAGGCGGAAGAGACATTACAAACTCTTGAAGGAGTTGCCTGCTTCCTATATTCGTGATGCTATGGAAGAAATCCAGATTGCTGAACCACCAATAATTGTGGAGGCAATGAATGTTTACTCAAATGAACGACGATTGGTGCTTCATGGGCTATTAAGGGACAGAAAATCTATTCCTAATGCAAACAGTTCAGCTAAGAAACAGAAGCATCAACATAGTTTTGGAAGTGGAAGTGGTTCTCCATCTTCTGTTGAACAGTGGTATTTTCAGGCAACATCCAATTTACCAATGACAAATCTTGACACAGATATCAAGCTTGAAGAATTGAAGGCCTCAATTTCTGCACTATTGCAACTCCCCATTTCTTCATCTTTGATAGACACTGGAATTGATGAATCTCAAGGGAGTGTTAAGAGGCCTGGTGGGGCTAATAACGGGACAGATGTCAGTGAAGAAACATCTGGATGTGAAGAATGCAAAAGGGCGAAGAGACAAAAATTAAGTGAAGAAAGGAGCTCATTCCTGCAGTCCTATCCAGTAGAGGAGGAAGAAACATGGTGGGTAAGAAAGGGGCTGAAATATATGGAATCTTTCAGAGCAGAACCACCTCCTAAGCCTGCCAAGCAGTCATCAAGGGGTAGGCAGAAATCTGTTCGTAAAACTCAAAGTCTTGCACAATTAGCTGATGCTCGAATTGAAGGTAGTCAGGGAGCATCAACAAGCCATGTATGTGAAAGTAGGATAGGCTGCCCTCACCACAGAACTGGTTTTGATGAGATCTCAAAATCTGTGGATGGGACCAGAAAACCACCCTCTGCAGATATTCTTTTAATTGGAAAACTTCTGAAGCAGATGCGATTTGTCAAGAAGAGGACTGTGGCTGTATGGTTGATATCTGTTGTAAAGCAGCTTATTGAGGAGGCTGAAAAGTTCGCAGCCAAGGTTGGCCAATATGGTAGGCCAATACCACATGTTGATGATCGAAGCTCCATGCGATGGAGGCTTGGTGAAGATGAACTAACAACAATTTTGTATATAATGGATGTTTGTGATGAATTAGTTTCAGCAACAAGGTTTCTTCTTTGGTTGTTTCCAAAACTTCCAAGCAATCCTGGTTCTACCATCCACAGCAGGAATATTCTGATGCTTCCTAGGATTGCTGAGAACCATGCCTGTGAAGTAGGGGAGGCATTTCTTTTATCATGTATCCGCAGGTGTGCTCTTTGTGTCTGACTCCTGTGATTTTGCTCTCCGCTTTTATGGCCATTGGTTGAGTGCTTACCTTTCTTTCAAAATCTTCGTTAATTACTCAACTATTTCATATTTATTATAAACTCTTTGGACCATTAAATGAACCTTGATTCGAATGACCATTGACAGAAATTCATGTTCCAGAATGTATCTGATTAACATGTATATAACCGAATTTTAATTCGTTTCATGTCAAGATGATATATTGACCGAAGGTGGCCGCTGTTAAATGATGTTTCAACTCCATGTTCTGTTATCTTTATTGCATTAATATTTATTACGCGCTGGATCTTCCTTCATGCTAGCAATTTAGCTTTTAAGAATTAATAAGAGCACTTCTAAAAGCTTATTGTTTGCATGGTAGGAGCATTTATTTATTTTTTATAATTATGCTGTGGGGCGTATTTGGTGACTGGAAGTACTTTCTAGCCAATCTTTTAAGAAAAGAATATTTTCTGTTTTTCGTTTGCTGCCCTAAAACACAGTAGCATATCTTGTCTCGTCATTTACAACTTTGTTGGATAAAACTCGATGTTCGTTATTTATAGGTTGGGCTACCCAATGGATTACCAGCAAAATAATTCATTTTCATTCTTACTCATCTTCGTAATTTATTTTTGTTCTGTTTCAGGTATGAAAATATAATCATTGCTGCTGATCTTATTCCTGAAACCTTGTCTGCCACAATGCGTCGTACTGCAGCAGTCCTGGCATCTAATGGCAGGCTTTCTGGTTTGCCAGCCGTAGTTTATGCTCGTCACCTCCTGAGGAAGTATGGCAATATAGCTAGTGTTGTTGAATGGGAAAAGACTTTCAAGTCCACTAGCGATAAAAGACTTAGTTCTGAACTTGAATCTGGAAGATCTTTAGAAGGGGATTTTGGCTTTCCCCTTGGTGTCCCAAACGGAGTTGATGATCCTGATGATTATTTCCGCCAAAAGATTAGTGGTGTTCGAGTATCTAGAGTTGGTTTGAGCATGAAAGAAATAGTGCACAGGCATGTAGATGAAGTTTTTCAATACTTTTACAGCAAAGATAGAAAGCCTTTTGGACCTGGAACAAATAAAAGTCCTAGCATGGAGAAGTGGGACGATGGCTATCAGATAGCTAAGCAAATAGTTATTGGATTGATGGACTGCATGAGACAAACTGGCGGTGCCGCTCAGGAAGGTGATCCTTCGTTGGTGTCTTCTGCTATTGCTGCAATTGTTAATAATGTTGGACAGGTTGTTGCTAAAATTCCTGATTTAACTGCCAGCAGTAATCACTTAAATGTCCCTCCACCTTCTGGCTCGTTACATTTTGCTCGGCGCATTTTACGCATTCATATCACTTGCCTATGTATATTGAAGGAAGCTCTTGGAGAACGTCAGAGCAGGGTCTTTGAGGTTGCTCTTGCAACGGAAGCTTCTTCTGCTCTCATGCAAGCTTTTGCCCCTGGAAAGGCTCCTCGAAGTCAGTATCAAATGTCTCCTGAATCCCATGATTTCAATGTGAATTTGCCAAATGAAGCTTTAAACCATTCCAATAAAGCAGTTCTTGGGAGAGCTGCAAGAATATCCGCTGCTGTTTCTGCACTTGTCATTGGGGCGATTCTCCAGGGAGTTGCTAGCCTGGAGAGAATGGTTACCCTCTTTAGATTAAAGGAAGGGCTGGATCTAATTCAGTTTGCAAGGAGTCTGAAATCCAATGTGAATGGGAATGCACGTTCTATGGGGGTTTTAAAGGTGGATAATTTGATTGAAGTTTCCGTGAACTGGTTTAGGGTTCTTGTGGGGAACTGCCGAACGGTTTCTGATGGATTTATTGTGGAGCTTTTAGGCGAAGCTTCAATTGTAGCTCTATCTAGAATGCAGCGAATGCTATCTTTGAATCTGGTCTTTCCACCAGCCTATTCTATATTTGCTTTTGTGGTATGGAGGCCCATTATTGATGCAAGCTTTGGAGTACGTGAAGATTTCCACCAATTGTATCAATTATTGGCCATCAGTGTAGGTGATGCCATAAAGCACCTGCCTTTTCGTGAGATATGTCTGCGAGACACTTATGGCTTATATGATCTCATAGCTGCAGATACCCTTGATTCTGAATTCGTATCCATGCTAGAATTTAATGGTTCAGATATCAATTTAAAAGCTGCTGCTGTGGTTCCTCTCCGTTCTAGGCTTTTTCTTGGTGCCCTCATAGATTGTAAAATGCCACAACCTATGGTTAAACTGGATGACAAGAATTGGGTCTCTGGGCAAGTTGAGTTGAAAAAACAATGTGGGGAAAACGTGAAAAAGCTTATGGGCAAGCTTGTACATGTTTTGGATACCCTGCAACCGGCAAGATTTCATTGGCAGTGGGTTGAGCTGAGGCTGCTCCTGAATGAGCAGGCTGTCAATGAAAAGATGGAGAATGATATCTCCTTGATTGAGGCTATAAGGTCTCTCTCGCCTAATCCTGATAAAAGTACTGCTTCTGAGAATGAGAGCAACTTTGTTCACATTATTCTCACCAGGTTATTGGTCAGGCCCGAGGCCGCTCCATTATTCTCTGAGGTTGTACATCTATTGGGCAAGTCGCTTGAGGATTCAATGTTGTCACAAGCAAAATGGTTGCTGAGAGGTGCTGAAGTTCTTTATGGGAAGAAATCAATTAGGCAGAAGGTTGTAAGTATTGCTGCTGAGTTTAAAGAGCTGTGTCTAAAGCCCCAACACTGGAAGCCATGGGGTTGGTGTCATTCTGATACTAATAGAGTGGCTAACAAGGGAGACAAATGGAAATCTGAAGGCAGTGCCCTTGAAGAAGGGGAAGTTGTTGATGAAGGGACAGACATCAACCCATCTGGAAAAGGATCTGGTGTTTTGGACATGGAAGGCTTCATTGTCAGTCAGCAGCATGTGACTGAGAGAGCTCTTATTGAATTAATCCTTCCATGTCTGGATCAAGGTTCTGATGACTTGCGCTATAATTTTGCAAGTGAAATGATCAAGCAGATGATTAATATTGAGCAACAAATAAATACAGTTACTTGTGGAGTTGGCAAGCAAGCTGGAACTTCCAGTACTGCAACTGGAAGTCCTGCCAATAAAAGCAGCAATAGAAAGAGTGGGAAAAGTGGTAGTCCTGGGATATCCAGACAATCAACTGGATCAGGTGATACGGTTCCACCTTCTCCTGCAGCATTGAGAGCCTCCATGACTTTGCGATTGCAGTTCCTAATCAGATTACTCCCTATTATTTGTGCAGACAGGTAATGTTACTTTCTTATCGTGATCCGTCTTATCTTGCACTTTCTGAGGGCGTCCTTGTTATTTACTCAATGAGGTTCTAGCTTGTTTTGAATCTCTGCTAGTCTACCCTCACTTCTTTTTGTATTGCACAGACTAAATGCCTTTATATACCTGATTTTGAATCTTTGTCCAGTTGATGGTGTATTCTTGTATCTAGAAGAATGTTGATGTATATGACTTCAAAGGTATCTTGATTTTGGTCTGAGTCTCGTTTTATCCACCTGGACCATTTTAAGTACATGGATACCTTTTGATTTGCCAATGATTGCCTCCTGTTGGATTTATTTGACACTGATGGTGAATGAATCCCTCTTTCAAGCTTTTTCAGTGGATTTGCTTTAATCAAATTCTATTCAAATTGTGAGTTTGTGTGCTTGACTACATGCTTGTCTGACGTTCTGTAAAAGTTATGTATATGTTGATGGTGTTGGTTTCCTTATTCCTCGAGAAAAACAGTTATTGTGTTGCTTAGTTGATGCTAATAATCATATATGATCTCCCACTACATACTTCTCAGGGAGCCTTCGGGTCGAAATATGAGATACACACTTGCTTCAGTGATTTTGCGCCTCCTGGGAAGTAGGGTCGTGCATGGAGATGCTGGTCATTTTGTCAATCCCACATTTATTTCATCAAAGAGAGATGTGGAATCTATTAGGGAGACTTATGCTGCTGCTGAACTTCTATGTGGGGAAAGTATATTTGATTCTCTATTGTTAGTGCTGCATGTGTTGCTAAGCTGTTACCAGCCAAGCTGGTTGAAATTGAAATCTGAATCCAAGGCCACTGAATGCAGCAAGGACTATGCTGCTTTTGATCGTGAAGTAGCAGAAAGCCTGCAGGTTCGACATTGTCCAACCTACTAATAATATATTTGTCCTAGCTGCCTCCCCACCCCTTGGGGGATTGGGTGGATGTCTTCTGTTATATTCCAGTTCAATTTCTTCTTCTCATACATTTACAATTTGTTCAAGTGATAGGTTGAATTTTCACATTGTATGATTAAATCGTGGCACAGCATGTCTTATCTGTAGTGTATTCATGCAGAATGACTTGGATCACATGGAATTGCCAGAGCTAATTCGGTGGCGCATTCAAACTGCAATGCCAGTTCTTTTTCCATCTGTTTGGTGTTCGATCTCTTGCCAGCCTCCATCAGTATCGCCCACTGCCCTTGCTTGTCTTCAGCCCAGCAATCCGGTAACCATGTATAACCCTAACAATTCAAACCTACCTCAGAGGAACCCAGTCTTGCCAGGACGTGCTGCCACGAGTGTGAAAACCAAGCCACAGGTTTTGCAGCAGGACCTTGACATGGAGATTGACCAATGGACTCTTTTGGAGGACGGAACTGGATCAGGCCAGCCTTCAGCCAACTCTGCTGGCATCAGTGGTAGTGATCATTCTAACTTGAAGGCGTCCAACTGGCTTAAGGGGGCCGTGAGAGTGAGAAGGACAGACCTCACATATATTGGGGCAGTAGATGAGGACAGCTGATTTGACTAAACAGTCTAAACTTCATTTTTGAATTGTTTTACGAAAGAGTTACCCCCTGCAGAGAATTCTCGTGTTTCTTGCATGTCTTCAGTTGTTGACTACCTCTTCGAGGAAGTGGGGGTGGCCTTGTTGCCTTCGCGGCCGAGGATGCTGCTGTAAGGCTCATTCTTTACATGGGGCCTTGAGGTTTGAATGGATTCTGAAGACAACATTCTCTTGGCTTCCTGTGGTATGGGATCTTGGGCCCTGCTCATTACTAACCTTTGATGATTCCCAATTCTGGATGGTGCAAATATGAGGTGATTGTATATATAGATAAGTCTTTTTCTTTCTTTGAGATCAGGTGAATGTATGAGGGAAGGTTTGTAGCTTCTTCCATGCTCAGCAATATCTTGTTACACATTGAGTATCTCAATTATGATCTGTGGCCTTTTTGGTCCTTCTCAAATCTCCCACGCCTCGCACCTCTTGCCTTCGTTCATGTATGCATGTGACAAAGTGCTTCCATGCATGTGTTGGAGGAAAAAATGGATTTTTTTTATTTTAATTTTTTTTGTATTTTTTTTTTCCCCAACAGAACTTGAACCTTCCCCCTTCCTTGCAGAGCGAGGAAAAACACAAACAAAAGAAGAGGAAGAAAAGGAAGATCCTAGTCATGGTGGCAGGAGCCAAACTTCTACTCCATTGCCTTCAAATGGCCATGTCATTGTACACTAACTAGATGTACTTTTAGAATCAATAAATATTTCAGAATGAAGAAACAAAGAGGAGGAAATCATCTATTGCCAAGGGATTGCGGCTTGTGCTTGTGAAGATTTTTGACCGTTAGTTAGCTGAAGAAAGTTGCTGAAAAGCTTGAACTGATGCCTTCTCTAATTTAAAATATATTGAGGATTTTAAATTTGCTAGGACTCAGTTCTCCTCTTACTATCATTATTTTTAGCAGCGTGTGCAAATGCAATTTTTCTAGTCTGATCAAGAAGTATCATTATTTTCAGCAGCATTTGCAAATGCAATTTTTCTAGTCTGATCAAGAAATTATATTCAAGTCTCACACTTAGGAAGACTTATTGTCCACAGAAAAGATGAAAGAATTGCTCTGTTTTTATCAGTTCAGTGGCTTAAATTACATTACAATTAAAAGATTAGCTATACCGGAATACAGTTTCAGGTTGCAACCTACCAGAAACCAGCAAAATGGTTACTAGGAAGTCGGGACCTGATGAGAATGATAAACCAAACCTGTCCTTGTAATGAAAACTGACACCTGGCTCAAATTGCTTAATAACCAGGAGGAAAGACCTAGGTTACTTCATGTGACAACCAAACTACACAAATTTGATGCATGAGAAGAACTAAGCATAATGTCTCAACTCATATACAGGAATCGTCATTTTGTTGGAACTGCCTCAACAAGCATGCATCTTCATACATAGCTATCGTACATCTTATGAGCTAAGGTACATAACTTGAGCATGTGAATTCAAAACCTACAAAAAGAAGCCTGAAAACCAGAACTTGCTTAAAAGGGGTTGATATTTTACAGAGCACACTCTATTACAACAACATAAAGGCACGACATTAAGCCACATGCTATCTATCTTAACAGGGAATCATTTCTATTCTTTGATAAAAACATCTCTTAGGAGGCTACTTTCATGAATTATCTAAGATATTGTTGCATGAGGAGGATTGAAAGTCTACTCGAGGTCATCAATCCAGTCACCATATATCTTGCTAATTTTGTCTGGGCCCTTCCACTTCTGTGTAGGTCTCTTCTGTGTCACATTAGACAACCTTTGTGATGGAACTCCAATATGAAAACCATCAGAATGAGGAACAGAGGCGACAGATGCAACAACAGTATCCACCGAAGTTCTAGCAGGTGCTGCCCCTTGCTTGTTATCAGGAGTAGAAAAATCTTTAACTTCCAAATCCAATGGTCCTCCACCGTAAGGATGCAGTTCTGTTACAGGAAGATTTTGAGCTTATCATAATAAAGAATGACTATTATCAAAAGAAAACAAGATCGAAAAAAATTAGAGTTTCATTTGTTAAAAAATTTATACTATTTTGCAGGCTGGGTTTGGCAGAGACTCAGAATCATGCAATAAGTGCCAATGTAAAATGACATATAACCTATATACAAGAAGCAGAGGAGCAACAACGAACTTAAGGTTATATCCACCATAACATCTAATGTGAAAAAGGTATTCTTGTTATCCATATATAGTGAAGCCCCCAGAAAATTTGACAACATAGGAAATCGGATGTATTGAGATGCATATGCTATATAATTTATCACAATAAGAAAAGGATGCTAGAATTATGCTGGAAGGTTGAATCCATAGATGGTATTGGCTTTATATGGTCCATGCGGCAAGGTAGATGAACATGAAGGGAGTAAACCATTGATGAAACAATGATAATTACTGCATTAATAACTCTTATTTATTCCATATAACAGTCCACACAAAAAGTAAGTTCATCCTGTTCTACAACCTAGGGCAATTAAACGTACGGATAAACTTTCATATACAATAAGCAGATATCAAATACTTATTCATTTCTTTTAGCACCCTTCTTTGCCTTTTCACAAGTATTGAGCATAGAAGAAATAGAGGTTTTTATGGTGGTGGTTCTCAAAATGACTGTAGAAGTGGCAGTATTTTGGCCCCTCTGGCCAGAGAAGCCTCTTCTTTAAGGAAAAACTTGGTGGAGGCTTATCTATGAACCAGAGGCTTTACATATTTCTTCGACATTTTGCTATGCCATTAAAATGGTATTCGAAATTCATAAAGGGGAACTACGATACAGGAACATTGAGTAAGAAAAGTCTCATGCACAATAATAAATGTAATACAAACAACCTCAAAACAGAGTCTGTATTACATCATTGACTTGGGATTAAAATTGGGTAAAAAATCTCATGTGTACTAATAAATGCAACTTAAAAAAGCTCCAAACAGAATTTCAACTACATTCATTTGGCATTCACAATAGTAATAGAAATTATACCTGCAGCTCCATGAGCAAAATGGCACTTGCTGCCAAATGGACAGTACCCTGTAAGCTCCCACTTGTTACAAATCCTTGTTTTCCAATTTGAAGGCTTCAAGGTTGATCCATTTCCATTACTCCCATATCCACTACCACCACTGCCAGGGCCCAAACTTATTGCCACACTTTCTCGGGCTTTTGACTGCTCATCATGAAGGAAAGTGCAATTCTCACCGTAAGGGCAGCCTTCCTCGGTATAAAACTTTTTGCAGTGCCGCCCTTTATAAGACCTTTGTGTCTCATCAGTAACCCCCAGAATCGGTATCTGAAATTCCTCCCTTGGTTCAGATGACACTGTTCGATCTTCTTCATGTGCAGCCACAATTTCTTGCCAATTAGGGGGTGGTTTCCTAAGTTCCTCAATGCTATGTGCGAAATTACAGTTAGTGATATATGGACAAGTGCCGACTCGGAATTTGCAACACAGTTTGGTTTTGTAGAACATCTTTCCAATCGCCTTCGACCTATTAGAAGCCATCAAATCCCCCGACTGGGAATTTCTAGATCTTTTATTCGGAGGCTCGCTTCCTGATCGGGATTGGGATAGCCTCCCCTCATAATTCGAATTTGAATTGGCATCCATAGAAGATTCACTATTCCACATCCCATAGTCATCCTCGGTGGCCCAAACCACCTGATCAGTGGACCCGGGGCCCCAATTCTCATTGACAGAGTTTCCAGAAAGAATTTGCACCACATTTCCACTAGAAAATCCGCTTTCTCGATGATAATCCATTTAAGGAAAACCCCACTAGTCAAATTTATCCCAAAAGAAGAAAAAATAGAAGGCAAAACCCCTAAACTTTTATAGTATACCCAGTAAGGTCACAACCCACAGAAAATCTAGCACTCTGATTGTCCCTTTAGAAACACAGAAAAAGAAACAAACTTTTTGACAACAAATAGAAAGTACTCCAAATTAGCTGAGAATTACAATTGTGAATACTACAAAGTTCTATAACTTACTTCCGAATCTCAGATCACTCAATTTTCCTCTGACTGCAAAATTTTCTATTCCTAGAACCCAACAAATTAATAAAGTGGGTTCTGCATGTCACCCTAGATTAACACCATCAAACTAGTCAAAATCAACTGCCAAATACAGTTCTATAGAAGGAAGGGAATAAAAATCCAATATTTATCAAGAAAAAAAACAAAAAGAGCAAATAACAACAGGTCTACCGCAAAACTTGAGAAGAAAGATTTACTTACCAAAACTGCAAGTGGGTTCCAGAATCCAGATCTCACAGTCAGAAGCTCGTGGTTTTCAAGAAACTACTTGCAATATTTCAGGTAGTAAATAAATACAGTTATTTTGAACTAATAATTACAATAAACTGTAACTCTATTTTATGATGAAGACTGGAGCTTTATTTAACAGAAATGGAAAAGGCGGGGAAGAAGAACAATTTGGGAGAGAAAAAGAAAATTGATGAAATTGCTTTCTACTCGAGGGCTAATTCTTATCAGTTGTTTCAGTGAAGATTTACTGTAAAACCCCATTTGGTAGAAGGGATTTGTTATTCCTCTGGCCAAACGCGGCCAATTTACTTTCCTAACTTATAAATAGTGTAAGAATAAAAAGACAGGCTTATTATCCCTTTTTCTTTTCCAATCACACTGTTTTTTCTACCTAGATATGATTAAGTTCAACTTATAATGAGTTTTTGTGATTCAATAATAATAACAAAGATCATAGTATTGACTAAATAAATAAATAATTTTTAATACTATCACTTTTTTTTTTTAAATTGTTAGTTGGAAGTCAAGTGTAATGTGGATTAAATTATTGGGGATTGATCTCTCAAAAATATATTCAACGCTCAAATCAATAAAAATTAAAAAATTTAGAAATACTTATTTAATTGCATACTTTTAATAATGAATACTAGGAATATTTATAGTGAGTTTTCGTCGATTTGGACATTATATCCTTAGTGGACTTAGATTAAACATTATACTCTAATTTTGTGTATTAACATGTAATTAGTCTATCATAGTTGTCTTTGTTCCAACGTATAATTCGGATGAACTCTTATACTTAATTCATCGAGCCTATTTTGAGCTCACGACCTATCAAATACATATAATATTATACATTGTGCAAACTTTAGTAATAAAATTGAGAGTGCTAATATTAAGGTTTGTTCACGACCCCATTTATGAAAATTATTAACTCTTCTAGTTAGATGTAGATTTTTAGAAATATGGGTAAATAACACAACATATCAATTAATTTATTGATCATCTCCTTCTCTTCATTGATTTAATAATGAAGAAAATCATTAATTTTTATTCTATTAGTAAATTTTTGTCGAATGGGGGACATTTGTGAAGTGGTTACTATACTATTGATGCATTTTAGACTTATATGTAAATTAAAACGTGGAGTGGTTTATTCATCATTTCGTTCATTTTTTCTTTGCTCATTTAAACATGGAATTGTAAGTTTTTTCTTTCCTAGAGCTAATAGTGTAAATAAATAAAAAAAATTAACAAAAACCTCTGACTACCTATGGAATTCAAGAATTGGTATGGTTGGCCATCTGAATCAATTGTACGGAAAAAAACTGAAGAATGATTGAAGAAGCTAATAATGGAATAAATATTTTTTTCTGATAATACATTGATAAATTTGGCCCTCCATTCAGGAAATATTACATCTAAAAAGGCCTTCTATGTCTTGTTTTCTGTTCTTGAAAATCTTGACATACTGAAACTAACTGATGACTTGAAATTCTGCTGGTTTGGAATATCTACTAATCTTGTTTTTTCATGGTTTTATCAACAAAAAAGTACATCCTCAATTCAAGCAACTATGTTGAATGGCAAACCTTCCAATACTCTAGAATAGCTCTCCAACACTGCCTGGCCTATATCCTGCAAACAACGTCGAAGAATGAGATGAATCCTCGGTGTTAATGATGATGCAAAATATGTCAAGAGTAAATTTCTATATGCTTGTTATTTAGACTGGAAACTTCCCTTGTTATGTTGGATTTTGCTCCTATCCAATGTTGTTTGTGAAAGTTCAGGATATCTTTGCTTCAAGCAGAACAACAAAGTTTCTGCTCTTTCTGCTAAGACCTGATTCTTGTCACTCCTGTCAATGTCGGACATGAGATCCTTAACCATGTCCCACGACCATTTTGAATCAGTTATGCATGTTTTATGGTGCCATGTGTAGATTGAGGCTTCGACCTTGTCTGCTAGCTCAAGGGCATCATGCTCAGAGGTTATGTTGAGAGGGTCCAGAAGATGGTCAGGGGAGAAATTTTCTGCACTATGCATGTACTGATAGATTGTACTCCCCAAGACTTGCTTTTCCACTCTGAGATCACAAGAAAAGAATAAAGATACTAATAAATTTAAATGAGGAAAGACTGAATAGGGAACGAGTAGAGACGTATGGGCTTCCTATAATTTTCTTGAATATAAAGGATTGATGAGGCAGCAGGCAAATTCCTACCTTAGGAAGAGATGAAATGTATGATTCTGGGATCTGCATTTCAGCAAGAATGCCACATTTGATGGCCATTGCAGCCCTGTGAATTTGGTTGGCGCAGTCATGTTTTAGGCACAAATGCTTCTTAGATTTCTCATAGAGGCCGTCTGGGAAAAGGCAAGGAACTGGCAACCACCACTTTTCCTCTTTGCGCTGAGGCTGTGGCTGAACTATCCTCCTGAATGATCCGGAACGCGTTGAGTATGCAGACATGCTTCCCTTTTCTGCATACCAAAAATCAGTCTCCTGAAAGGTGCCCAATATGTCCTGTCCATTTCATTGTTACTCCAGTTTTGGCGAAAGAATTGGACTAATTCAGGCCTTTAGCAGATGGAATGCAGTTTTTTCTACCAGGAGCATTGCATCAAGTTTTCTCATGGCAGGAAGGTTGATGTAAGTATCTGATCTTGGCCTGCTTGTCATCACCTGGAAGTGGGATTTTATACCTTGTTAAAATCTTTGAAAAGTGGCAAAAAGAAATCTAACCAGAAACCGAAATCTTATAAGAGTCTTCACCTCTAAAGTAGTCCCATCTTTTAAATTCTGCAGTGTGGGACTAAATTCTACAATATAATCACATACAGATAAAAGGAAACTCATTTCTCTTCTCCACATCAACTTCTTATCAGGAAGCAAAGGCTCTAGCCTCTGGTGTTGACCAAATACAGAAGCTGCATTGCATCAAATGACAATGAGATCACAAGAAAAATAAAAAATAAATAAAAAAAGAAATCTTCAAAATGCCAAAAAGAGAGAGAGAGAGAGAGAGAGAGAGAGACAGAGAGAAAGAAAAAGCCATGTTAATTAAACTATACCATAGAGGTTAGTTGTGGCATTTGAGATGCCACAGCAGTGCAGACCCCTTTTCCACTTCCAGACATGTCCTCCCCCAACAACAGCTTTGAAAATCTCTCCTCCATCAATTCCAGCTCTGTTAATATTTTTTCAACACTCCAAAATTTAGCATGCACATAAATACTTTACCATTCAATCAAAATATGTGAAAAAGTATGCAAAAATCTTTCCTACTGTCTCAAGAAAACATATAGCATTGCATGTATACTTGTCATATAATCAAAATACGCGAAAAACTTAACCTTGACAGGCAAATAACTATGCACAATCCTCACCTAAATCTAGTATTTCTTCATCCATTCCATGCTTGTACTGCCTCATGCCTAATCTTGAAAGTGCAGCTCGAGCCGGGAACTTGAGGCCCTGCCAGCAGAGGGGAGAGGCTGCCTGAAAATAGCTGTAATCATCAATGGAGAAGGCTGAGGCCTCAGAATTAGTGCTACGGTAGGCGAAAGAGTCGCCACTCAATAATCGAGTAACTTGTATTTTCTATGAATGATTGATCAGTTTGACCCATAGAAGAATGTGAGGCCTGATATCCCAAGTCATAATTCTCATCAGAATTTGATATGCTGTCCATTTATGATCTTCTGTATGTGGCTTCTGGGCTAATGTGCTTTGCAAAACAGTGCATGAAATGTGCAGAGAGTTAAGTCAAGAAATCACTTTCTTTCTATACATAGTTTCAAGAATTTGGAATAAGTTGATGTATGTTTGAATTCAGAAAGAAACACACCGAACTAGATTTGAAAAACAAAACAAGTTACTCGATAATTGAGTTAAGATGATCGCTAAAATTCGTTTGATCTCAATTTGTTAATTGAATAAATAAAATTTGAACATATTTTTTCGTCCGATAAAATATGAAATTTAAATTAAATTTGATTCGATTAGTAAAAAAAATTGAAAAAATGTGTGTAAAAAGATCAAGGTAGTATAAATTAAGTTACATTCTATTTGATTAAAACTCATTTTTTATTAACTATCAAATCAAATTCAAACGTAATTTTAAAGTTCAATAAATAATCAAACAAATTTGAATTGTAATATGTATTTGATGAAATTTGATTCGTTTATGCTCCAACCGGAACTCACTTGAAATTATGGAAGAATAATTAAAGAGTTGAAAAAAGAAAAAGCAAATGCAATTTATCTTTTTCAAGCACTGTCATTGTTTATCAGAAACTTTCAACAATTTTCTGATACATGCAGCAAACTTTCTTGAAAAAGCGAAGCAAAATGCACAAAACTGAAATTTGAAAAAAGAAAAAAAAAAGATTTACAATTTCCTTTTTTTTTTTTTTTTTACACTTTCTGATTCATCATCTCTTTCTCCATTTTATGCAACCTTTGTTTTCCACAAAAAAAGAAGCATATTTTCTTTGAAGAAAACGATGATGTCAGAATCTTGATTTACAAGCCATTGATCAATAAAATATTTAAATTTTTTGTCTTCTCAATAAAATTGCAAGAACCCTTTTGCTAAATTGGATGCAGATTTATATTGAATTTGGAGGAAAGAGAAGCAAGAACTCTGTTAATATGGAATAATGTATTTTAGTTGGACTATTGGATATGAAAGAATAAATATGGTAGTTTATATTAGTACAATATAATAAAATCATATTTTGTATTCGTTGAATAAAGCTATAATATTAAATAGTTTGGTTGATGAGGTTTTGCCCTTACCATAGGTCTTAATACTTTATAAATATTATAAAGTATGGATAATTCAGTTTGTATCTTATTATTCCTTATAATTAATTAATTATTGATGATTATATTTATAAGATTAGTATATTGATATGATGATGTAATTATCATTTCTCTAAAAAAAATCAAAATTCAACTTATTTTGTTATTTTAATGAGTTAATCTTGAAGTACAATTTGATGAAATCTATGTTTTTATTTTATCGTTTTAATTAAAATTGCATATTGGACAAGCCTAAATCAAATTTAATTGCTCAATAACCTTTGTTAGCCATTGAAATTTTGTGTAATAGATTCATTACATGTAAGCCCTACTAGGTGGATTAAATCAACGTCATTTATCCCCGATTAGATTTGTTGGCAAGCAACTTGCACCTACGACTTCGTTGATCACATATTTAAATCATTTAAATGAAAATTGAGAAACTAATTATTATCCTCTTTTAATATTAGAAAATAAAAAATCGTTGATCACATATTTAAGTCATCTAAATGAAAATTAAGAAATTAATTATTATCCTCTTTTAAAATTAAAAAATAAAAAAACATATCGTATGTTAAACATCAATTTGATTTAGGATGTAATATTGAAGACAAGGTTGCAAATTTTCTTCAAAAGTCATGTGAGATTTTCCCTTTTCCCTTGTTTTTGTTCATAATATGTCAAGGTGTTTGTATTTATATTTACTGAATAGTGTGTAATGAAAAAAAATAAAAATACCATAGAATTTATTTACTCTAAGTATGTTGCAAACTGCATTTCATCATCGTGGCAAAAATTAAATCAACTGGGACTAATGTAATAAATTTAAAACTTCAAAAGCTAATTCTTTCACTACTACAAAAACCATTTTTTGTTTCAAGATTCCTATACTCTTAACACTTTTAATAATAAACTCGTTAACTGGAGCTCAAATAGGCTCTTAAACAACAAAATTCACTTCATAAATTTTTAAAATTAATATAGATTTTATATATATAATTTTAAAAATTTAAAATTTATCTTTTCGTAAAAAAATTAAAAATATATTTTTATTTACTGTTAAAAAAAAATAAAAAAATCCTGTTCCCCTATATCTATTTCTGCTCCATCCTCGTGTCACTCTTTATTATTTGCAAAAAAAAAAAAAAAATATTTCTTAGTGGAACCAACATGAGTTTGTGAAACCTTAATTGTTATAATTAAATTAATTTTGAGTCGAACATTTCAAGTTGTATAATGTATAATTGTTTGAAACTGGACTTTTAAGAAATAAATATCAAACAAATATCCTCCAACATCATATATTCACATAAACTAAAATCTAATTATCCTACGATCTCATTTTATCACATAAACTAGGCTTCATTAGTTGGTTAAGAGCCAATTCACACACTTATTTTGCCTAATTACCTAAAAATAGAAACACACACTTACTGCATGAATATATTGTAATTGTAGCAAATTATGGGTGTCACAAAATTATTGCCTGCATTTAGGTCCAAAATATTATTACAAAAATAATACTTTTTAAGACATTATTATTATGAACAAACAAAGCCCATACAAGAGGGGCCCCACCCATTCCCCGTGACTGGGCCCCACACATGGCACCGTGCAATGCGTGTGAGCCGCACGTCCGAAGATAAGTGCCTAAACGCGTGCCAACTCCTACACGCTTCCCTCGTGCGAAACCCTCCGCCCCACTTTTCTCTCTCCTCCGCCGCAACCCCGCCGGGAAATTCCCCTTTGATCTGCCGATTATCTCTCTAGTTCCTAAATTCGGGCGAGTTCGCCGCTTTCGTTACCTGCGGTCAGTTTGATTCGTTGGAGTATTCAGTTAGCTGTCTTCGGAGGACGCCTGTTTGGATCTGCAGGCGAGCGGTGTGGGATCTTTAAACAGAGTGTGAAACGACAAAGGAGTGAGTTCGTTAAGCTTTGGTGAGGTGTTGTAAGAGCTGAATTTTGTTTGTTTCTGAAAGATTTAGAGCTTTTAAAAAGATTATGACTTGGGCTAGTGCATACTGCATACTATAGCTTAATACAGTATACCTGCTATGTTTTCTGTTTATATTTATTAATCCACTTGTTTATTTGTTTACAGTTGATTTCTATTCTTTTTGATGGAAAATTAGCTGAAGATGATTGTACTAGTATAGTGAAAGACTTCGAGATGTTAAATGTGTCAAATGCCAGTAAACCTATGCATTTTGAAGTTTGAAGATTCAGTTTCCTAAGTTGTTTTCTTTTCGAGATAAATAGTTCAAGGATCTCCTTTTACATGTATATAAGCTTCTTTTATAACATCTATGTGGAAGCATTTGTTTATTTATTATATTCATTCTTTATGACTATCTTGACATAGTTTGCTTCCTTTATTTTGTGTCAGATATTTTTGAGGCTAGCCGGTAGGATTACCCTGATTATGAACACACACATCTGTGTTCCATGAAAGTATGCCATCAATACACAATGTTGAAGGTATGAACTGTGGCACCTTCACCAGGATGATTAGTTACTGCAAAATCTATGCTTCTTAGAGGAGAAGATAAACAAGAGATAACAGAAAAGTGGAAAAGGGATGGCGGCAGAGATGCAGAGATTTGGCACAAGTGAAGAAGATGATGATGAAATGGGGATGGATGTGAAGGAGGAAGATGATGATGACGATGATGATGAAGAGAAGAACATGGTAACCCCTGCAGTGGTCGGTGTGGATGTTGGCATTCTATCAACAAGTGGTAGTAATAGGTATATGCATCACCAGCAATATCAAGATCAGCCAACTCTGCACGTAGGAGGGGGTCGAAGGTGTAGGCCACAGGAAGAGAAAGAGAGAACGAAGCTACGGGAGCGACAGCGCAGAGCAATCACCGCAAAGATTTTGGCTGGGCTTCGCAGACATGGTAACTATAACCTTAGAGTTAGAGCTGACATTAACGATGTCATTGCTGCTTTGGCAAGGGAAGCAGGTTGGGTTGTTCTTCCAGATGGAACCACCTTCCCTTCCAGATCACAGGTACCTATCACTCTGTGCATAATCTTTTAATGTCTATGATTGTAATTTTGAAGGAGAATAACATTCTTACACAACCCACTTATGATTCAGCACAGAGTTAATATTCTTTATGCCTTTTTATTGATTCATTTACATGCATATGAATGTCTTTATGTATTTACTTATGCACTATGTGACATGTACTCTTCAACTTGGCCTATGCACCCTTGTCAGACGTGAAATTACACTGACAATGGCGTGATATATGTGTGGATCCCTCAATTGATTGGCCAAACAGTTGCAAGATGCAACTCAAAATCCCAGAGGTTGTAAGGAGAAAAACGAAAAAAAGAAGTGTAAGATTCACCTAGCTGCTGAGGTTGTAATGTTTCAAAAACATTCTGAAGTTTTTCTGAAATCATACAAATGTACAATTGAATACCTAACTTCAATATCCTAGAAAATTTGTGACTTGTCACTAAGCATGCTATACTATATGGAATTTGGCACACTTTTCAGCTAAGTCTCAGTGTCCTAAAATGCAAAGCTCCAAGCTCAGATACATGCTGCATCTGACACCCAAAGCCGAGTGTGTCTGTCGTAGTGTATGAACTTGTATGCGTTTGAAAGTAGACATGTGCACGTTCTTGTATCTTGGTGTCGTACTACTTTTCATTTCAATATCTTCAGGGAATGAGACCTACTGGTGGTGCACCAAACACGGCTGTGACATCATCGTCTTCACAAATGCCAGCACAACATACTTCTCCTTCTTCCTTGAGAGGCATCTCTCCAGGCTATAGGAGCACAGTTGATTATAATGCATCTCACATGAAAGGTGTTTTTGTGCCTGCTTCATCTCCTTATGATGCGTCCTCGGGTGCCAGATCTCAGACATCAGGTATGATTGGGGATGGAGGAGACCTACAAAATGATCCTCTTCTTGGAGGCTCCATCGATTCAGTCGACAAGAGGCAGGCGAGACTTTTGGCTTCTCTAGATTGAGATTGTTTGACTTGCCTCTTAATTTTCTTCATAGGTTCAGTACATTTTTGTCACGTTTGGGACACCACATGACAATAACCTAGTTTGAATTTTGTGGTTTTCTGATCTAAGCCAGTAAGTAATGTTGCAATAAAGCTGTCTAATTTTTTTTGTTGGGTTTTCTATTTTTCTAGGTTGTTGACATGCCAACAAAATTACAGGAGCGGGATTTTGCTGGCACACCTTATGTTCCAGTTTATGTTATGCTGCCGGTGAGTTTTCCGAGTCTAGTAGTATATCATCATTCTTTTTCTGTGTAAGTCGGTGTCATGTACTTCTCCAAATCTAGTGTTATCTGGTCCCATCAATTGCGCTCATTTATATTTGTTTTTCTCCTCTAATTTATAAATTTGCTTGTTCTTGTCTGGTTTGATTAAATGACATATATTCTCTTGAAAGAATGTACTTTAGGCTTGTTTCTTTGGTCAGTATACATGATATTTAGAGTACAGAGTATAATCACTTTGGTTGCGGTTGGTTGTCTTCATTTTAAGTGAAGTTTGATATTATATTATCCATGTCCTTTTACCTTATTATTTCCGTGCAACCAATTCAAGTAATAAATCTTGTACTTAAAGCTGGAATTTGTGTGGCATGTTTCTTGGCTCATAAGAAAGATATTGTTGTAATGCACCGAATCATTTTGGTGCCAGTTGGGTGTCGTCAATATGAAGTGTGAGCTTGTTGATCCAGATGGTGTAGTGAAGCAATTGAAAATATTGAAATCAATTAACATTGATGGTGTTATGGTTGATTGCTGGTGGGGTGTAGTTGAAGCACATGCACCCCAGGAGTATAACTGGAATGGCTACAAGAGGTTATTTCAAATTGTAAGGGAGCTGAAAATGAAACTACAGGTGACTTTGCATATCATTGACTACTTAGCATTCAATTATTATGTGTTTCTATGACATTCCTACTTGTGTATGCTTCTATCTAATGGCTATATCACTCTATCACAAGATACAGTCCAATCTTAACATTGGAAACTCCCAAGCACCTGTCTCTTCGGAGATTATTTATTAAGGTACTAAAAATATAGTACATGTGCACTGATTAACTGTTCTTATGAATCAAAAAACAATCAAAAATTAAAATTTTGCAATAATGCTCTGAACTTTTGAACTGTTGAAAGCGTATCAACAGTTTCTTAGCTTTTGATTTATGTAAAGGCATGAATTTAATGAATCTGAAGTCTCTATGGCTGAATGTTGCAACTCTTGGACCAGGTAACTTATAGAAAACATATCAGAGGATCTTGCAGAAGAAGGAAGTATTAAATAACCTCTTTCTGAGTAATTCCTCATCAATAAGCTGAGATGGAATTTTCAGCTTATCACATTTGTTTAAGAGTGTAAGGCTACTATAGAAAGTAGACTACTACTTGCAGGGTAACATAAATGATTGATGATGGGAGTGCATAAGAAAACTACTTTGACTGATGTGCTGTTTCTTTTATATATTTTTTTGCACTTCTGCCAACACTGGTAAAGATTTATAGTGAAAACAGGTTGTAATGTCCTTTCATGAATGTGGAGGTAATGTCGGGGATGATGTGTGTATTCCCCTGCCTCACTGGGTGGCTGAAATTGGTCGAAGCAATCCAGACATATTTTTCACAGATAGAGCTGGAAGGCGAGACCCAGAGTGCCTGTCTTGGGGAGTTGACAAGGAAAGAGTTTTGAGGGGCCGAACTGCTGTGGAGGTAATTAACTTTATATCAACCACTGTTTGTGTTTATGTTACTTCTGCCTTTAATGTTTTTCATCAGAATGTTTGTTGAGCTTGACTGTTCTGGTCATGCAATTATTTGTTTTCGTTATACAGTGATTTATATTTGAAATTGAGGAGAAGTGAAGTTGCTGTCAAATAGTCAAGTTTTTATATTTTTGTTTATGGTGATTTTCTCTTTGGGCTGATGGCTACTTCGAGAGCCCTGGATTTTGACAGTTCTTTTCTCTTATCTTATATATTATTTTTGACCACCAGCTACAAACTTGATTTGAACAAGCTGGATACTCCCAATTGGAGAGATTTTTGCCTAAAAAATGATTTCCTATTCCTGTATGTTTGTTACATCTCTGTTATCATTTTCAAATCATATTTTATGGTATGTTTCATGGTTGCAATGTTCATTGTTAAACTATACTCTAATTAACTAGTCACCTTTGTTTGAGCAATGTTCATTGTTTTTATAACTTGGAAAACTGTTGTAGGTCTACTTTGATTGCATGAGAAGCTTTCGGGTTGAATTTGATGAGTTTTTTGAGGACGGTGTCATATCTATGATTGTAGTTGGACTTGGTCCATGTGGAGAGCTGAGATACCCTTGTAATCCTATGAAGCATGGTTGGAGATACCCTGGCATTGGTGAATTTCAGGTAATCAATATTGATAAAGTTATTCCTAATACTGTACTTAAGATTTTTTGGTTCTGCACCATCCTCACTCCAACAACCCCCTTGCACGAGCACGCATTCTGAATTTAAAATTCACGCGGTTCAACACAAGATTTTCTTTTCCTTTTTTTTTTTTTTTTTGTGGGTGGTGGGGTGGGGTGGGGTGTGTGTGGGATGCGTTGTTCTTAAGGGGTGTATTAAGAAAGGACTGAAGAAACTCCATTTGTTAAGTTGTTGAAAAGAACTGGTCTGACATCAAAACTTCTCAAGGTGTTGAAATAAACTTTATTTTCAGTTTTTCTGTGGGAAACTTTGTTCATAATGCATCTAATATTGTAATCTATCTTGCTTCATTCTTGCAGTGCTATGATCAATATATGTTGAAAAGCCTGCGAAAGGCAGCTGAAATAAGAGGACACACTTTTTGGCCCGAGGACCCGAAAATACTGGTTCCTACAATTCACGGCCACATGAGACTGGATTTTTCTGTGATGGGGGTGATTATGATGGCTATTACGGCAGGTTTTTTCTTAATTGGTATTCTCAGGTTTTAGTTGACCATGGTGATCGAGTACTTTCTCTGGCCAAGTTAGCTTTTGAAGGAACTTGCATTGCTGCAAAAGTGAGCTCCTTTAACATGACTCTTGACCATTGTCAGCACGACTTGATCAATTCCCGGAGAAACAATATGGCTCAATCTGTTCATATTTGTTTCCATCCTTTCCCCCTTTTTTGCTAATAATTAGCTATTATTGCCTTGTTTACCCCTTAATATTACGTATCCAAATATGGATTTTCCAGAAGATATTTTGAAATCTGATCATCTTCACCATAATCAGTAGATTGCTAAAGAAATTTGAATCGCTGTACAAGCATGACTCGATTTGAAACTTTGCTGTATTTTAATTTTGAGCAGCTATCAGGCATTCATTGGTGGTACAAGACAGCTAGTCATGCTGCTGAATTAACTGCTGGATTTTATAACTCCTGCAATCGTGATGGCTATGCTGCGATTATGGCAATGCTAAAGAGGCATGGGGCTGCTCTATGCTTTACATGTTCTGATATGAGCATGATAGATCATCATATGGACTTCTCTGACTCTCTGGCTGATCCTGAGGGATTAGCTTGGCAAGTAAGCATTAGTTACTTTGCTTTGTTATTTTCATTATATGCTGGTCATTTCTTCAGCAAGAAAATATTTATACTCAGCAAAAGCAGATTTCTTGTCTATGTTAGCAATTGTAGAATATCATTTTTAAGAATGTATGTCGCAGTCCAAATCCCGTAGTAACAGCTAATCACAATTTAGGTTCTGAATGCTGCTTGGGATGCTTGTATACCAGTTGCCAGTGAGAATTCTTTACCATGTCACGACAGAGAAGGGTATAGTTATTTACTGGAAAAGGCAAAGCCCATCAGTGATCCAGATGGGAGGCATTTTTCTGCTTTTACCTATCTGAAGCTCAGCCCACTTCTCATGGAAAGACAAAACCTCATTGAATTTGAACGGTTTGTCAAGAGAATGCATGGTAAGATTATTAGTATATCGGTACCTATTTCATGTTAAAAGTTTGTGGATATTTTTTAGTTTTATCAATTTTTCCTTGCTGAAGCATCATAGTTAATAGCTGACTTCTAGACTCTGGGTGATTCTGTATGGGATTCAAACATCTATAAAAAATTCTCAGTGGATTCGCCTTTACAATATGCATCATCTAGATAATTGAATCTAATATCTCAAGGTTAAAATATGGTATAATAGTGATATCAGCCGTTTTAGTCTACATCCCTAGGGGATTAACTGGCACATCTAATTTCTTGTAGTCGTTGAGGGTTACATCAAAGCATCCCTTTCTATTTTGACAAAAGTTTTTGTGTTGTGTATGCTATGTGCGCACATATTTTTGTGTGTTAGAATTGGGATTTGAGCACGCTAATCGAATTTTTTTCTTAATTTACTTAATAATGAGTCAACCCTGCTGATTAAACCATTATAGATCATAACAGACTTTGTGGTAACTATATTTTTTTCTCACCTCTGTTTGCAGGGGAAGCTGTTCTCGAGTATCAGACATAGTTTCGAGTTTCAGAGAAAGAACACTGACATAGCTTTCTAATATACTACTTAGGTACACATCTGTAAAGGAATCAAAGCAAGCAATATATTCTGATGACTGATCCTTTCAGCAGTCTGCTAAGGTAGACTAACAAATTGAGATGATCATTTCTGCAGCAATGGTTGAGTGAAATCAGCCTGTGGAATTGTTTTAAATGTAATATGTGTGTATGGACAAATGATGGTGAAAAATGTGCAGATTAGCTGAGCATGAGAAATGGGTTATATTTCTCTTAAGACAATTTTTCTTTGTATTAACTTATAGAGAATGGAGAATATGTTTGTACTCACATGGGCAAATGCCCAGTTTATTTAACAGTAGCCATCTTACTTTTCTTCTTATATGTTACCATTGTTAATTAATTTAATTTATTTACTGCTATCTGAACAAAATGATTTAATGTTGGTTGGTAAAATGAAATTTAATAAACTTGTCCACATTTATTCCTAAATGGGGCTTATTTTGAGGTTAATACTTTGCTGTGTGTGTGCGACTTGCACTTGTTCAATATTGATGTGAATTTAATAAGAAAATGAAGTCCGAGTGTTATGATTGATTTTATTATTATTTTTTTAAATCAAAATGAAAAATATATATGTGAGAGGGAGAGTTTTAAGAATTTCAATACTACAGGAACAAAGTAGTACAAAATAATAATTATGTTCTTGTTTATAAATTGTTGAATCTTGGGTCGAGCATGGTTCAAAGAGGGGGTAATATTCTGTTTGGGACGGCGAGGAGAGGAGTTTGGAGGGGGAGGAGGAGTTGTTGGCGCGGGTTGGGTGATTTGGGGACGGGGGTGGCAGGGAAGGAATTGATAGGTTGTACATTTGGTTCGACTGAATTGAATTCGGTTCGTGAAAATTAAAAATAAAAAATCAAACTAAATTATTTTTTAATTTTTTGATTTGATTTTTGCTTAATCGAATTTTTAAAAAAATAAATAATAAATAAATAAAAATTAAATAATATTATTATAAATATATTTTTTATTTATTATAAGTGAGAAAAACATAAAAAATAGTATAAAAATAAAAATATAAAATTTAAAATAAAAAATAGTATAAAATATAATATAAAAATAAAAATATAAAAATATTAATTTGGTTTTCGGTTCGATTCGTTTGGTTAGGTTAAATCGAATTTAAAAAAAAAAACGAAATTGAATCAAAAATTAAAAATTTGAAAAAAAAAATCAAAAATAGAATCAAAATTTTTTATTCGATTTCGATACAAACTAAAATTTTGATTCGCTTCGATTCAATTCGATTCGATCAGTTAATCGAATTGTGTACACTTTTAGAAATTTGGTGGGTGGGGTGGGGTGGGGTGGGGTGGTAAAAGAAGATGAAATAAAAAATAAAAAATAAAATAAAATGAAAAGAAGGAAAATGACAATAAAAAACAAGACAAAATTGAAAGAAGAAGGTAAGAAAAAAAATTTAAATACAAAATGATTGAGGATATTATAGTATTTTCATCAAATATAGAAATAATTTGAGCAAGGGATCTATACGCATTTTAATTAATTTAATTTTTTACAAGGATATTTTTTTTTTAACATTTCAGTGGGTGTATTGCAATTTACCCATTTTTGTTCAGATTACCAAAATTCCTCTCTTAAAAAACAATTAATTGTCCCATTACTAGATAGAAGGTCCAAACACCGTCTCTCCACCGCCACGTGGACCCCTACATGTATAAATATAACATGAGAACATCACTACAAAACCCTAGAATTCTTTTGGGCAGCTCCTCCACTCCTCCGCAAAGGTATGTCTTCGCCACCGCCGAAATCCTTAAGCTTTCATAAGTTTATGACGGAATTAAGAATTTTAAGTCGTTCCTCGATCAGTATTTTTCCGTTCGTTAGCGGAGAGTTAAATTTATTAGTTTAAATTTTGTCTTTAATGTCCCATTTTTAGCTTCATTTCTCGTATTTTAGTGGATCTTTTCGAGATTTTACTTATATGTATGGTGCGTTTTGCTCGTAGTAGAGAAACTCTGTAACTGTTTAAATTGGAACACGAATTTTGATTTGAAGTGTTTTTTTGTCTCTGTGTGCTGCATTTAGAATGTGATGCACTAATCGTGGTTTTAAAATTCAAATTTTGTGGTAATAGTCAGACCTGGATATTTTAGTTTTCAGGGTGACTGGGTGCGGGTCAAATGGGAAGAAATGGAATTCTTTTTCTTTTCTTTTTTTTTTTTAGAGGTGGCGAGGTTCATTTCTCTTTTGAATTTGATTTATTTTTATGATTGATGCCGTGATGGAGATCACGTATATAGTGGAGACAAAGTGAAAAAAGAAGAGTAAAATCATTGAAATTTGGGCTTTGTTGCCTTTTCCTTAAGGCAAAAATAAATATCTACTAACTTTTGAACTTGGTAATGAAATGAAATACATCTATAATTAATGAATGTATCTTGTATATAGTACAAGTAATTTCTTTGTGGTTTGCTTCAGAACAAAACAAAAAAAAAGTTATATTCGCCTTTTATTCACGAAGATTGAAGATCCAAACAATTGTGTATTGTCATTGGCGTTCCAGTAGAATTGGGCTTTCTTTTCCATGTGCATTTAGATAGATATGTTATCTATTGCTTTATATTCCCCGATCAATGAGTGCATGCTTTTTGCTCTAATGTTATGAAGCCACAAGGCTTCTTCTTGCTTGTGTTATTGGTTCATTATGACATTGTCTTGCTGATTAGTTTTTGGTGCAAATATGCTTTAAAATCTGTGGATTGTTCTCCGTCCAACATGGGACCAGTTATAAGAATCTTATAGTGAACACATTAGTGATATCTGGTAATGCGATTGATTTGTTGAAATGCTAATGATTGTGCACGCAGGATGCCGTGTAAAAATAGCTGATTTATTATACATATATGTTCTGTATCAGGCAATGGCTCCAAAACAGCCAAATTCCGGTCTCTCTGTGGGTTTGAACAAAGGGCATATAGTTACCAGCAAAGAGCTGGCACCGCGCCCTTCTGATAGAAAAGGGGTAAGGATTCCTAGTTCCCCCTGGTGCACAGAGTTGTGTACTTCTGTTTTCTAAGATTTTTTATGGTTTTGCTTGCAGTATTATGAATGTCTCTGTAATTTTGATGCATTTTATTCCTAGAGGAAGTAGACGGCTGTTACATAGAAATAATAATTGTTAGCAGTAGGCCAAGCTGTAGATCGTTTTTGATGTGATCATTCCTGACATTTTCTCTCAGAAAACCAGTAAACGAGTGCATTTTGCCAGAAGTCTCATTAGGGAGGTTGCTGGTTTTGCTCCTTATGAGAAGCGAATCACTGAGCTTCTCAAAGTTGGGAAGGACAAGCGTGCACTGAAAGTGGCTAAAAGAAAGTTGGGCACCCACAAGAGGGCAAAGAAGAAGCGTGAAGAGATGGCATCCGCTCTCCGAAAGATGAGGTGCTGATAATTACTTATGTTTTCTGGAATTGAGTCTATGATATGCTAGCTTCATGTTGTACTAATTATTCATATCCTTCTTGTTTTTTAGCCTTAACTTCCTCACTGTGATTAATTCTGATTCAATGTTTCAATTTTGGCAATATAGGGCTGCTGGAGGTGGAGAGAAGAAGAAGTAGGTTGTTGCTGTTGTTCTCCATGTAGACTTTTGTAGCAAAAGAGTAACAAATGGATTAGAAGTGTTATTTAGCTTATTTGTTTTTGTCAAACTGAAGTTTGTTTCTATGAGTTGAGGTTTTTAATGCGAATGATTACTTCATTTACAGATTAGTGTTCCTTTTTCCCCAAAGGTAACCAAGGCTGTGTTGGTTATTCCACAATTATTATTTGTCGACTTATCTAGATTATGTGCACAACCAGTTATCAACAGCTTGAGGGTCGCATGTCCTCTGATGAATTCTGGAAGGAAGTGACTATGATTTGGGTTTGTACCTGAATCTGATTCAAGTCAAACTGCAAAGGATTTCTAAGCTGCTATATATTGGAATGCATGTTTGGTGTTGACTGTCTTGTCCTCGGCCCATCCGGTGGTGTAGCCACCTCTCAAGGTCAAGTTGTCTGTTTTTTCATGATCATATCACAAGGATTTGTTTATTTTCTGATTGTAAGGTCACAAGATATATTGTAGTAGATATATAAGCTTAACTAAAAATAAGCTGGAGAAAACAGCAGGGTATTTTAATTTACATATATCTGGTTGTTCCAGTCATACCTGAAATGATGCCCTATCCATGAATGATAAGCTCTGTTCTTAAGGTAATTTAGAGTAGGATTAAGAATATGATTATCCTAGTTGCACCTCATAATTCTCATTATTATTCTTCCACGCTTCGAACATGTATTTAATTACCTCCGTTTTGTCAAATTTGTACCAAATTTTTGGCCTCACTAACTCGCTAACACGGTGGGTGGACTACCATATGGAGCTTCTAATAGCCTATTTATTTTCTTGAGAACTTTAAAAATTGGAGTTTATTTCTGCCGCTTCTGGATGGTGTTTTAGTTCTATTTTGCTTGGTTATTAAAAAAAGCTGATCTAGAAAGATCGACACATGAATGATGGTGTGATTATAAAAGTCTTCAAGTAATTTATAAGAAAATGCATATTAAATTTCAAGATATTTGAAATGATATTTCAATTTGATCCTTCTTTTTTCTCCCTTTCATTTGTGTCAGTAATTCATACCTATAGATACTAAATCCAAATGGTTTAATCTAGTTAATTGTCAAATCTAGAATCCTCTGATCTGCACATGAAGTGGTCTTAAAATCTATTCAACTTTCTATGATTTGAGTTTTGACCCCAAGATCTTGTTTAAAGTGATAAATTGTGATAATACAAAATAAATAAAAGAAATTCTAACCTAAATTTAATTTGGGCAAGTGTAATTCTTGTGACTTGTTACTTTTTTTAGAGTATGAATCAATCATTTGAAAAATCGTGTCAATTATGATGAGTGCTTCTTATGAAAAAGAACCAAAGAATTAAAATAAAAACATTATACTAATCATGATAATTGCATCTGCCCTATGGTGGTGGCGTTACCCCATTTTTTACTTCAGAATTCTTCAGGTATGCTAATAGATTTATAGGCTTGGTGTTATTTTTGGGAATATTTTATCTCTCAAGAAATAACTCTTTCTATAAATAAAACTAAACGTTTCAAACCCAAAAAAAAATGCACTTTTTTAGGCAATCGTCAGCCACCCACCCACACTTATATATATATATATATATATATATTTATTTATTTATACATATTTCAATCATTATATTAATTATATATATATTTTTCAATGTTCATCTTAATACAATAATAATATATAATAATAGAATCAAACTTGATGTGACATTATTAATTAAATAAAAATTTACATAATTTTTTTTAAATGAAATCAAACGTAGGTTTATTTTTTACACATTTTTTAATATATTTCTCCAAAATATTTTTTTAAAAACACTTGAAAATATTACCAAACATAGCAATAATTTTTCGACTTAAGAATTATTTTGGATTTCTTGTCACTAAGGTATGCACTTTCCTCGATGTCTCAAATTATATTTTTTAAAAAATATTTTTCCACTTAATCAGACGTTAATTCTCAACCGCTCTTTAAGACCCCAAGGCCTAATATGAATATGCGCAAAAATTTCAGTTCAAAAGGGGTACAAAAGTGACCCACGTTTACAATGTCCCTCTCTAGTCCTTTACCCCCGCACGGTTTTCTTGACTCAAATCCAAATTCAATGGCGCACGTTTAACGTGGTAGGACCACAATAATATTCTATCTCGAATAACAGCAGATCACTCTCCCCGTTGATTGATACGATTGTATTCAATTCTCCGCGGCTCAGTGTAAAGAGTTCAGCTGCTGGAGGAGGAAGCGTTTATTGCCTAAATTCCATAGCCATGAATTCCGAATTAGGTCAGCTCGATTTATTCTCAACCCTCATTTATTTATTTGTTGGCGTAATTTTCTGTTTTTTTCCCAAACAATTATGGTTTTATTCTTGTATTATCTGTTTGAATTGGCAGTGATTGAGTTCTTGGGGGGTGTGCCGTTGCTCCAGAGGCTTCCTAGCTCGTCTCTCAAGAAAATCGCTCAAGTCGTCGCCTTCAAACGCTACGGTAATTTAGCTGCAATTTTAGATTTTATTTGTTTTCAAAATGTGATCATAGCCTTGTTTACGGTTGTGATCGAATCGAATTAAGTCGAACGCTGTCCTCATTTGGTGGGAATTTCTTGTGGAGATTGGAATTTTAGTTGAGCTCGGGTTGATTGTTGAATGTGTTCATCTCCATCGAGCTTTAATCAAACCAAACATGAATGAAATTAAGCGACTAGCTTGATATATTTTTATACATTTTTAATCTTTTTGAGCTCAGTGAGTTGAGTGGAAATTAATGAACCATAAAAAAGCATTCAAGCTTGGTTTGTTAAATTAAGGAATCAAGCTGAAACAAGCCCGAGTGCTTTTTACTTACGATCTTGAGCTGAATCAGACATTTGGTTTTTTTGCGGCCTTAATCCACAATTGCATATCCTTTTTCATTATTTGTTTTCTATCGTATGTCAATGTGGCAATTGTGTATGTATGAGTGCATCTGTTACGCATCTACATGCATGTATGCATTGCAGTGACTGGGAAACAAAAGGATAAGGATATCTGTTGGATAAATTTGTGAATATACGTAGAAAATTTGAAAAGAATCATTTCTTATCTCAATTTCAAAATCCCATTTGTATACTTTTGTGGCTTTTCCTGTAAGAAAGTGTGAAATGTGCCTTGTTTTTTATTTCTGGTGCTGATGAACCATTATATTTTGTACAAAAAGAATATAAATCTTCCATTGTAAAGAGCAAGTTTGGGTGCTATGTCTTGATACTTAAGCGGTTTCTACTTCCATCGTCTAATCTCTTTTAATGCACACAATAATCAAGATCAAGGAGATTATGTAGTTCGTGAAGGAGAAGTTGCGGATGGGATTTATTTCATATGGGAGGGAGAGGTTAGTTTGATTTTCATTTATTGACTATTAATGAATAGTTTATGCTTGTGATGAATGTTTGCTGTTTTTGTTACTATGGCCTTATGTCTTTGTAGGCTGAAGTCTGTGGGTCATTTCATGCTGATGATGAAAATCGCCCTGAATTTCAATTAAAGCAGTACGATTATTTTGGTCATGGTTAGATGCTGATTCTTAAATTTTCTATCGCTTACACACATTTCATCTTTTGTATGTCGGGTTGATATGCTTGATGGGCTCTATGCAAACAGTGTTTTATGAATTTAGCTTGTTTCATTGTACTATGGCTTCTTTCTTTGACTAGAAGATGCAACTTATGTGCCTATATTTTCTTGTGTGCATGCTTTACTTCTGCATGGGTCTTATTCTTTAGGTCTTGTTAGCAATCTAGAAGAATTTAATTGCATGCCTTTTACGGTATTGTATGAGAACATACTACAATGCTCAGGTGCTGTTGCAGGTTTGGCATCATCTACTCAGCCGGCGGATGTCATTGCGTTGTCTAAGGTTGCTTCTGTTCTCTTATATAGTCTATTTGCTTCCTATTTTCCAAGCTACTTACACATCTGTCTGTGGTGGCAGCTGACTTGCTTAATCCTTCCTAGTGAGCACACAAATTTATTAAAACCCAAATCAATTTGGAGTGCCGATGAGACACAGGAAAAACGTCCACTTGTGGAGCGAATTCTACACCCAGATCCTGTAGATGTATGTACGAAAAAGTTACTTGTCTTTGGCATATGGTGTTTTACTTCCTTTGAAATGTTGGTCAGGGTTACTGGTACATTCATGTGCAAATAGTATTTGTTGCTCACGTACCTTTGGTAATGTTTCCTCACTTTCCTACCAGCAATAACCAAGTATTAACACGTGAAAAACCCTATTGTCCTCTTGTCTCCCCAGTAATAAGGTGAGGGAATGAGGGAGGGTTGTTTTTAACTCAGATATTATTGTTGGAAGAAATGTTAGCATACGCAAGTTTATTTTAAACTTAAGGATGGAACCTCTGGAACATGTCAAGAACAAGCTTTCTTTTTCATTTTTCTAAAAGGAAATTAAAATTAATCCGTTGTTCATATTGTCTAAAACATGAAGCTCCTAATTAGGATTTTTTCTTGTTGCCAGTTTCAATTAAGTGATTTATGTTGTTACTTCAGTAATCGTAGTAAGGAATTACTCTTCTGAAAGTTCATGTAATTTATCGGATCTCTATGCTTTGGACTTTTCTTGGCAATACCCTCTACGGCTGGACCCCTCCTGATCGAAATTCCTTACCCAACCGAACTCTTCTGGAATATCTTAGCTCGTAAGATGTTTACTTGAGGATGAACATCCTGAAGTGATCCTTTTCTCTGCTGCGTTTAATTTGTTTTGATTCTCCAAAATTTGCCCTCATTTTGATTGACACTGGGTAATTTTGTACACTTGTTTTGATGGTTATGATTGCATTGAGAGTTTGCTGTATTTGGACTGTGTTGTGACTTAGAAAATTTTATTCTCAAAAGAGTGGTTTGTGTCCATCGTAGGTTAACATTTTTCAAGGTATTACATTGCCAGATGCTCCAAAATTTGGAAAAGTGTTTGGAGGGCAGTTTGTTGGACAGGTATGCTTGAGCTTCCTTTTAGAATTATATTATTTCTAATTCATTTTAGGGGCCGGGGAATGTTTCTCTAGTTCTTGGTTCAGTAATGTTGAGTTAACAACTTAAGGGATATATGCTACATATGGGGACATGCATGTTTTTGGTCTCCTGTTTGTCTCCATTTGGCCTGTTGAAGCATTTCTATCAGTAGGAGCTTTTATACTGATTGTCCACAATGGCTAATGAGTGCAGGCACTGGCTGCAGCGTGCAAAACTGTTGATTGTCTTAAGATTGTTCACAGTCTGCATGCTTACTTCCTTCTTATTGGTGATTTTGAGAGTAAGTATCCATAACAAATCCGTTTCCTCAAATGTCTCAACTTTTCTTGCTCATTTCTTGATTATGCAGATCACAAAAATTAGAATGATCATCAACATGCCTGATGTATCTGTTTTATATATTCCTTTTCTATTCAATCAAATTGTGAAGTCATGTTAACTCATGATCCTGTTCAAAACTTGATTATTGATTCACATATACATTGTTGGCGTTTGAATAAAGTGAATTGTCGTATGGAGACCATTATATTAATATCATCAATGTTTATTGGGAAAACTTTTCTTCAATGCAACGAAATTAATCAGTACCACCCACTTGCTTTTGTTTGACTCCATTGATTATAGTTCATGGCTACTGTCTCAAGATATAGTTTGACCCACTGCTGGCTGAGTAATAACTAAATTGTGATTGAGTATACCAGGGTATAGAATTATTCATAGGGAATATACCATGAAACAAATAGTGCTTCCTCAATATTTTTGTACCACTTAGTACCGAAAGACACTTTGTCCATTTCTTTCTATGATCTCTAAGTTACTGCTTCCAACTACAAGCAATGTAAAATGGAGCAAGTCTTAGCATACTATATGGTGCATATGGTTCTGAGAATTGATAATTTAATAAGGCAACCAACTTCCATATGTGGATTTTTCATTCTAAACTAAAACTTTTTTGACCTTAAAGAGACTATACCTATAGGCATATGGAATGAGGATTAGTTGCTTCAAAACTTTAGTAAGGGACAATGAAAAAGAACAGTATGTTTGTATGTACAGTATTATTTATAAAACATGAATGACATGTCAGGCACTTGATGTTTGGCGAAATCAAGTGTATAAAAGTTTGCAAATGTTTTTACTTTGGAGTCAGCCAAAGGAGTATGGCCATATGTCTGAGTTCATCAGAAGATTCTTGGTGCTCGATATGTTTCTGTTATGGAAACATAGACTACTTGAGAGTACTTGGCAGTTTAAGTTATATCAGTTTTAGTTGCTGTCTTGATGGTTTAGACCCTGCCTGCGGGCTATGGACCATAAATTGCTACTTTGACAACTTCTACATTCATTATAAGGCAACACGATTTTGAAGCCTAAGAAAGAAGAGCTTTTTTCAAATTTGTTGGGACTACCATATTTTGCTTTACCATCATTTTAATATCATGATTTATTTGAAGATTTATCTAAAATAAACTCGATATCTTAATTTAAATGATTGACTACAATGGTTTCAGTACCAATTATATATCAAGTGCATCGTGTACGTGATGGAAAAAGCTTTGCAACCCGAAGGGTAGAAGCTATACAAAAAGGGAATGTTGTGTTTACATTGATTGCTTCTTTTCAGGTAATTCCGTCAATTTAGAATTGATTCACTTTTTGATCTACCATCTTTATGTGCCTCCTATGTTTAACACAACAAATTAAAGGTAGAACTATTAACATTCAGGTGCAGGCTAGTAATCAGGTGATTTAATTTCGGTTACGTATATTATACGATCTTTAGCTCTTTTGGGTTGGTTGAAAGCACAGGGAAACCGGGGAATGAATGCAGAGTAAATAATTGGTCGCAGCAAACTTAGGCAAAATTGATAAAAACAAATTATGCTTTACCGTTAAAATTTCTTTGTAGATCCCCGAGTTTTTGACCATGATAATTGATTCTGCTTCTCTTCTACAGGTGCCTAATGCTATCATTTGATAAATGTGATAATATTTTCACAAATTATTTCACCTTGATGTATGGGGTGTTTAACAACAGGTTACATGGTAGAGCATGTGCGTCTGCCTTTATTTTATTTGATGGCTAAAGATACTTTTATATGTATGGATTGAGATAATATGCTGGGCTTTGTCATGGGAATTAAATAAGCATGGTTTGGTGCAAATCTTGGAGATTACCAATTTGGAATTCTTTCCTCGTGCTATGATTGGAACTTTGTCTAAATGCTATGCTAACAATTTACAGAAAGAGGAAGAAGGATTCATTCACCAGGTGGCAACAATGCCTTCCGTGCCTGATCCAGAAGAGGTTTCCAAAATTGTGGTTTCATCAGTTCCTCTGATTAGCTTGTTTCTTCTGTAGTGTTTGAAATTCCTTTTTTCAGCTTTTATCAATGGAAGAGTTGCGAGAAAGGCGTCTTATTGATCCTCGCCTTCCCAGGTTAAACTGTTATTTTCACCTTCAGTATACATATGTAGTACTAACATTTGGTTTCAAAGGATTTTACATTTGCTATATGCTTACATTCCTATCAGATGTTCTGATAAGTGATGGGGGACCCTTCTAGTTAGCAAATACAAAAAGTTTGAAATTCCCTGGATAGATTTATTGTATTGCGCTAACAATTTTGCAAGCATAAGTGATCAAATTAAAAAAAACAAAAAGAAATATTTGTTCATGTGGGAAAGTATGAGCTGTAATGACCTATGATTAGGGTGTGATTTCTCAATTAGAGGATTTGATTGACCTTCCTTAATTAGAAGATTGATTTGATTTGATAGAGTAGTTTCCTTATTTGTAGTTAGGGTTGATTGTATATAAGTGACCCTTGTACAGAATTATAAAAAATAGAAATGATTTATCTCCATTTGTCTTCTCTATTTTTCCTCATGGTATCAGAGCCTTAGGCTCATAAACCCATAAACAGGGAATTACATTTTTTCGGCCTTCATTGCCGTTTCTCTCTTGGCCTTCATTGCCAAGCCTCACCAGAGGGCCTTTATTGCCCATATCCATTTTATCTTCTCTCCAGTAGCCTTCGTTGTTGCTAATTTTTTTTTTAAGTTTTGTCGCTTTCCCGGATATTGTCGTGTTAGAATTCCATTTATTGATCGCTATTACCATCTTCACGCTGCTCCTATAAAAAAAGATTGTGAAATCAGTACCTTAATTGTTGGAGGCCTTAATCGCCAAATCAAGACTCACAACTCTTTCCAGTTTTCTACCACAACAACTCTTTCTAGTTTTCTACCACAGAAGAAATGACTTAAAAGCACATAAAACTCAACAAATAGAAGATTGAGAGGTTAAGGAACTTGCTACTGACTCTTGAGAAACCTGCAGGTATTTCTTCATTTGCACATTTAGGTGATTTTTCTGCTTCCATTGGATTATATCTCTCTGATGAAACTTTTGCTAATTCTTGGATCATGGATTCAGGTGCTACAGATCACATGACTCATTCATCATAGAAATTTAGCACTTATAACCCTTGTCCAAGTAATAGAAAGATTACCACTGCTGATGATTCACTAACCACTATTGTAGGAATAGGAGATGTTCCAATTAGTCCTACACTTATATTGAAAAACGTTCTTCATGTTCTAAAGTTGTCCACTAGTCTTGTTTCTATACAAAAACTTACTCAAGATTTGTGTTGTAATGTCATTTTCCACCCTACTTACTTTATATTTCAGGACCAGTATTCGGGGAAGATGATCGGACGTGCTAAGGAACAGAACGGGCTTTATTATCTCGAGACACCAAGCAATTCGAGTGTCAAAATGAGCAGGTCACCTTTGTCATTTTTTTCTGAGCGTTCTTTATCCAATAAAGAAAAAATTTGGCTTTATCATCGTAGACTTGGACATCCATCATTCAGAACTCTCAACATTCTATTTCCTTCTTTAAGTAAAGGGTTAGATATCGAAAATTTTCATTATGAGGTATGTGAACTTGCAAAGCACAAACGTGTACCATTTCCAATTAGCAACAAAAGTTCATTTCCTTTTTCCTTAATCCATAGTCACATTTGGGGTCCTTTTCCTATTTCAAACATTTCTAGAGCACGATGGTTTATGTCCTTCATTGATGATTGCACTAGAATCTCTTGGATCTATCTGCTTAAAAACAAATCTGATGTGAGTTTTGTCCTCCCAAATTTCCATATCATGGTTCAAAATCAGTTTGGTGTCAAAATCAAACGATTTAGGTCAGACAATGCTAGGGAGTACTTCAATCAGGTTTTAATTCCATACTTTCAAAAGGAAGGCATAATTCATGAGTCATCATGTGTAAGCACTCTACAACAAAATGGAATCGCTGAAAGGAAAAATGGTCATCTTCTTGATACAACCCGAGCATTTCTGTTTCAAAACAAAATGCTTAAATCTTATTAGGGGGAAGCAGTGTTAACAGCCGCATACCTTATAAATAAGTTACCATCCATAGTTTTAGATTTCAAGAGTCCTATAGAAATACTTTCCAAATTTTACCCTAACTTACATACTTCAAACCATCTTATTCCTAAGATTTTTGGGTGTGTGTCTTGTGTCCATGTTCATAGTTCAAACAGGGGAAAATTAGATCCAAGGGCAATTAGATGTGTTTTTGTGGGCTACTCTCCAACTCAAAAGGGATATAAGTGCTACCATTCACCTTCTAAGAAGTTTTATACTTCTGTAATGTCACTTTCCACGAAAAAGAATCATACTTTTCCACTCCTTATCTTCAGGGGGAGAATACAGTTATGGAAGATAAGGACTTCTTTCTTCCCGATCTACCTTTCTCAATAACACCGGTGCTCCCTGCTACTTCCTTGTCAACACCAACACTTCCAACTCCAATTGAGTTTGATGATTCTATACTTAAGTCTCTTGTTGAGCTTGATGAACCTTGCATACTATTGAAACCATGCCTACATAGCTGTCCCCATTTGCTAAAGTGTACTCGAGAAAGAAAGCTTCAATCTCGGAACTTGCACCAGTTCGAGGATCTAACCCGGACCCTGGAAATGAGGTAACATCTTCTAGCTTTCCTTTACAAACTGAATTAAACCATCATTCAGATAGTAACTTATATCTAAATGTTCCTATTGCTATTAGAAGGGAACTAGGGAGTGTACCAAACATCCTTTGTATCCACTTTCACATATTGTGTCATCTGAAAAATTTTCATCAACTTATAGGAGTTTTTTTTACAAATTTGAATAGTATTCACATACCCATCAGTTTATCCGAGGCTTTATCTAATGAAAATTGGAAACAAGCTATGAATGTTGAGATGCAGGTATTAGAAAAGAACAAAACTTGAGAGTTGGTGCCATTACCTACAGGAAAAAGACCAGTGGGATGCAAGTGGGTGTACACAGTGAAATATAAAGCAGATGGGTCACTAGAGAGGTATAAAGCGAGATTGGTAGCCAAATGATATACTCAGACATATGGAGTGGATTATCAAGAGACGTTTGCTCCGGTTGCCAAGATGAATACCGTTAGAATTCTATTATCCTTAGCTGCTAATTATAATTGGGATTTGCAGTAATTTGACGTAAAAAATGTATTTTTGCATGGAGATCTTGAAGAGAAAATTTATATGGAGATTCCACCGGGATTTGGAAGGAACGTAGCTGCTAATCATGTGTGCAAGCTAAAGAAGGCGTTATATGGGCTTAAGCAATCTCCAAGGGCATGGTTTGGAAGGTTTGCGAAGGTTATGACAGATGGGATATAGACAAAGTCAAGGGAATCATACGTTGTTTGTGAAACATTCAAATTCAGGGGGAGTGACTGCTCTCTTGGTATACGTTGACGATATCATCATAATAGGGAACGATAAAAAAGAAAGACAGGTTTTGAAGCATTATTTGGCCAAAGAATTTGAGATCAAGGAATTAGGAAGGCTGAAATACTTCCTAGGAATTGAGATTGCGCATTTAAAGTAGGGAATTTTCGTCTCCCAACAAAAGTATGTTACAGATCTTCTCAAGAAAACTGAAAAGTTGGGATGTAACCAGTTAGCATGCCGATAGATCCCAACCACAAACTTGAAGAGGCTGAGGAAGATGTTGCTGTGGATAAAGGAAGGTATCAACGACTTGTAGGGAGACTAATTTATCTCTCTCACACAAGATCGGATATAGCTTTTACAGTAAGTGTGATTAGTCATTTTATGCATAATCTAAAGGAGGTTCATTTGCAAGCTGTCAACCGAGTGTTACAATATCTTAAGGGAACTCCAGGGAAGGGTATCTTGTTTCGAAAAAGTACAGGGCTAGTACTTGAAGCATACATCGATGCGGACTATGCTGGGTCTATAGTAGATAGAAGATCAACAACCGGGTATTGTACCTTCCTTAGTGGGAATCTTGTAACATGGAGGAGTGAAAAACAAAATGTGGTGGCAAGATCCAGTGCTGAAGCAGAATTTCGAGCAATGGCCCAAGGGGTTTGCGAGTTACTATGGTTGAAGATCATTTTGGAAGATTTGAACATTAGGTGGGATGGTCCTAATAGACTTTCCTGCGACAACAAGTCTGCAATCAGCATTGCACATAATCCAGTGCAACATTACCGAACAAAACATATAAAAATTGACAAAACATTTCATTAAGGAGAAATTAGAAAGTGGATTGATCTGTACCCCTTGCCTACTCACTACCAGCTTGCAGATGTACTGACCAAAGGTTTAAGTAGTACGGCATTTCAAACGAAGGTTTCCAAGCTGGGAATGGAAAATATCTATTCACCAGCTTGAGGGGGAGTGTGGGAAAGTATGAGCTGTAATTACCTATGATTAGGGTGTGATTTCTCAATTAGAGGATTTGATTGACCTTCCTTAATTAGAAGATTGATTTGATTGATTTGATTTGATAGAGTAGTTTCCTTATTTGTAGTTAGGGTTGATTGTATATAAGTGACCCTTGTACAGAATTATAAAAAATAGAAATTATTTATCTCCATTTGTCTTCTCTATTTTTCCACAGTTCATGCCTATGTCCATGTGTTGACTGTAGTTGTTGGCAGGTGCCAAGATTCAGGTGTGAATACCATAACTATTTATAAGAAGGCAGAGGAAAAAAAGGATAACTGCACAGGGTTGAATAATTTTAGGAGTTGTCAGAGTTGAAACAAGTTAAACACAAGATGCTTTACTGGCTATTAGGAAACTTCCTTCTTTGTAACAGCTCTTTGTTTGGTAACTAAAGACCCAACTATTGGCTTGCTGTTCTCACTACATATCTTTCTGCTTCATTAAGAAAATAGTGACAGATGAAACCTTTGACATGGATTGAGATACTATCTTATCGATCCTTGTCCTTTTATTTATAATGATGGATTTATTCCCTTTCTAGTCCTTTTTCCTGAATGTTGCTTGATTGAAATTGAGTGTTCTCATTTAGATAATCTGAAATACTTACAAATAGTCTTTGAAGCTTCTATATTTGCATTTGTTGATTATGAACTTTACTTGTCACAGGACATATCGGAACAAGGTCGCTAGTACTAAATTTGTTCCCTGGCCCATAGAGATTAGGTTCTGTGAGCCTAATACTTCCACCAATCAGACAAAGTCTCCTCCAAGGTTTCTCGTTTTCTCCTTGTTGTCCATTGAGTTCATTTGTGATGTAATGTTTGTGAAAGATTTGAAAAGATTTGCAGTTCTCATTTGTTTTTATGTATTTGCAAATGCTCTGCAGTTTAAGGTACTGGTTTAGAGCAAAAGGAACACTTGCTGATGAACAGGCTTTGCATAGGTAAGAGAGTCTCGGTTAGCAGACTTGTAAACTAGCATATCTGCTTGATGGCAAAGGTGAAACTAAAATTGCTTATCTTAGAGATTTAAACAACTTGTGATTTCTAAAATAATGGTGCGATCAATTTTGTTTATAGTCCTGTTTCCAGGTTATGCATTTTGACAGTTTAGAGTGATCCAATTTTCATTCATGCCTTGGAAAACATAATTTATTCTTTGGCACACTTTAAGCATTAGTTATAGAGTGAGATCTATTTATCTGCAGTACTGTTGCATGATAGGAATTGGCATACCTATGATCTAATTCCTGTACAGTGTGTTGGAATTTTTTATTCCACAAAGCTGAGGACTCAGTTTGTTGATGTGCACTGGAACCAGAATATGGTTTTGTTTCTTCACAAATGAGACGTGCCACTATGCCTCATCTCTTAGGTCCCCATGTCTGTTGGACTTGATATACATTCTGAACTATAGCGTACAGCCCAATCACCCAAAAATGGTACCAAATAGTTACACTTGAGCCCATAGGGTTGCATGTAAAAATAGATCTTACTTTCCTTCCTGTGGGCTGTGGCATGTGGACTTTAATTTGGGGCTTCAAATCAGCATTGTTTAAACTTGGATCGCCATTGGGAGAGTTTTGAAAGCTCATTGAAGAAACAACAATTAGTTCATAATATGTACACACACACACACACACACACACACACACACACACACACTGTTTTTCTTCTCTGTTGTCCAGTAGTGCAGCTTGTGATTGAAAAGTGTCGAATTAGTATTGTTTCTTTGATTGGTATCTTATATTTTTCTAGTAGTTGTCTTATTTTGGCCAAAATTGATTAGCATACGTCTTTGGGACACTTGGCTTTTCTGCAGATGTGTTGCGGCATATACTTCTGATCTAATATTTCTCCAAGTCAGTTTGAATCCTCATCGTGAAAAGGGTTTGAAGTCGTCTTCTGTCAGCCTAGATCACTCGTGAGTGTCCACATTTCTCATAGTGTAACAGATTATTTTGTTTATAAGTATCTAACAAATTCTTCCATTTGCATTGATTAACTCTACAAAGTGATAGTGCTGATGACCAAGATCTGAATACTTGGGCGGCCTCGCAATCATTACATGGCATTTAATTTCTATATCATGCTAGCCTTAGAATTGTGTCAATTGTTCAAAACTTCCTTTTGTCCCCCCCTCCCACCACTCAACAACCCCCCCCCCCCCCCCAACCCACCCACCCACCCAACACAGACACAACAATCTTGGCTGCATTTATAAGGTCACATGGAGTTGTCCTGTGTAGCAGCAAGCAGTCCATGACTAACTGCTCCATGAGTCTCTAAATGAACTGTTTTGTTTTGTTCTAATGTAGAATGAAGCAATCATGGAATTATGGCAGTCTTGTTGATATGTGGTAATACTGTTTATAGATGATGAACTCAGAGTTCATCACCCTCACTCAGGCTGCTTGGAAAGTGGTCCCTATCATTTTAGTCAATTTCTTTTCGACTATGTCCTCTGAACTTACAATGGATAATTGCTCACTTAGCCTTAATGCCTTCTGTTAATATGACATGTACTGCTTATCTGCTTGGATATCAAAGGAAAGAGCTATGCTTGAGCTCTCCTATACCTAATTAGCCAGCCAAGCTGACTAACTATATTTGGGTCAAACTACTCACTAGCTGTATACTGGTAAATGCAGTAATCATGCATACTTATTAGTATAATGAAACTTTTTACGTAATGGCTTATAAGAATAAATTGGAACTCTTCTCTGTACTTGCGTTATTTGTCAAATACATTACAAGTTATGATTATCTCAAGTATATACGAACTTACCAGAAAGTTGAAGACACTATCCATTTGCAATGACCCTCTTCTGAATCTATTGTGGTTGTATCCGAGAAGGCATACTGACCATTGGACAGTCTCTTTTATCCTCTCTAGCATAGTACTGTCGAATGTCAGAGGGTAAATAAAATGAATATGCAGTGTTATTATTATACTTGCACTGCGAATGACAAAGTTTCCACATGTTTTTACATTGTTAGATATTTCTTGTTCAAATACTTAGAAGTTTCAACTTTTGTAGTGAAGATTGGGGCTTGCCCTTTTCTTTCACATAGGCCAATGCACTTGAATACTTGCATAATCTCCTCTATTCTCTCAGGATGTGGTTTCACAGGCCTTTCAGGGCTGATGATTGGCTGCTGTATGTGGTGAGTAACTATAACTCATTTCCAAGTGCGCAGTTGAACTGATTTCCTCTTTAAGTTTTGATGTTTAAGTGCTTTTTTCTCCTAGATTGATAGTCCAAATGCTCATAGTGCGCGTGGGTTTGTTTCTGGACAAATGTTTACGAGGAAAGGAGAGGTAATATATGATACTTATCATATTCATGCATTTGAATTCTTGAATACAAGTACCATATATATATATACACACACACACACTTATAGCGATTACGGAACCTTAAATATAATTATCATATTCATGCATTTGAATTCTTGAATATAATATCCTATATGTATCTTTTGAATTCTTGAATATAAATATCTGATAAAATTTGTTACTGCCAGCTTGTTGTTTCATTGACTCAAGAGGGCTTATTGAGGAGGGCCAGAACACCAGTTTCAACTGTGCAATCAAAATTGTAAAATTGCCCTGGCTGCAAAGAGAAGCATGACCATGCAAATATAGAAATCATTATGAGGTTTTATTTTGAAATTGAAATATGTTAATCATAGGCCTATGTAGAAAAATAAATTGTGGCAGAGATACAGAAGCAAATACATCCAATATGTCGTTCAAACTTTACAGTTGCTGTTCTGATTAGCTTCTATGAGAAAATCATAATTTGGTTGCTTATATCCGTATGTTGCTCCAGTTTCAGTGCGATTAGATGGGCATTGAGGTTTTTAGATGGGTCAATCTAGGGATTCAAGTAGTATGGCCGGGTTCAATGTGCTTGTGTCCATTTCTGGTTTTGAATGGCTCGGGTTTTTCAGGTAACAGAAATAACAAATACAGTTTTCCTGACAATATGATACCAAATCTGTGATTTATAGCAATGAGTGGAGCTATTTGGATAGTGACTTCATTTGGAGCTTAAAAGTCCAGTTGTTTTGCTCTTGTGCATGGGTTCCACAGTTCAGTGATTAGGCAATGATCACCTTGTTGTAAGGAAGCTGATTACCCTGTTTGCATTTTTTACAACTAAGTAACAGTGTTCAATTTCTTATCAATGACTTCTCTCTCTCTCTCTCTCTCTCTCTCTCTCTCTCTCTCTCTCGCTCGCTCGCTCGCTCTCACACATACACACACACACAGTTTGATGATGATAGATGACTTCTTAAGCAGAAAATATGATTGTTGCTTCAAAGTTCAAACCATAACTTACAGGACCATGTAGAGATTATTTATGGTTCCATGTGGATACTATTGTATCAAGAACATTTTACCATTCTAAAAAACTAATTGCCTATACAATTGGCAACTTATCTTAAATGGATATGCAGCATTCTTATGGAACATTACAAAAATGGTAATCTTTGTCGAGGTAATGTTTCACTAATACAAGTTTCTTCACCATGTTTCATTTATCCTCTTGATTCATCATGATATTGTTCTTACATGGTCTGTGGTCTTTGTGGTCTAGCAGCCGTGATAGATGGTTTCCACTTCAGGTTTTATGTTTGCAGTCATTATTCATTAGTTGCTTGAGAACTTTATCTGGAATTTCCTATGACTACCTGCATGGGTACAATAATAGGATCATTTGCATAATGCTTGAGAACTTTCTCTTACAATACATTACCTGCATACAATAGATGTTTGATCAGCTGTCCATCATGATCCCGTGTCTGATAACATACAGTAAACTTAATAGCCCAACAGGCAAACAAATCATTGGTAAAATAATAAACTTCAATGGCATAGCATATGCGTCTTTTCACTAGATCATCAACTAAACCTAAGAAATATCAATTTACCATTTGTGTTAAATATCGAAGGTTCTATCTAATTACAAACAAGGATGATCAGTACATACAGTTCTGGAAGTGTTATGTTGGTCAATCATCTACTCATCTAGCACAGAGATAAGCGTACATTGGTTGAGTCAAGCATAATAACACATTTTGTCAAATAAAGACCAACCAAAAAATCAAACACAAGAACTCAATCAACTGGTCCGTTTCCTTTTAAATGCAGGATGGATGATTCCATTGGATGACTCTAATTTATCAATCCTGGCCATATATTCTTTCATCCTATTTAAGACAACAGGCAGTGCAGCGGCATTTCTTGAAATCTTCTGTTTGAGGAGTTGCATTTTCTCAGCTTCTTCCGGATCGTCTGAGACTGACAAGGCCATGTTCTCTCTCATCAGATCTACATAAGCAAGAAAAGTTTAGCACTTTCATTAAAGAATGAAGATGCGAAAAATTCCAACATTCAGAAGGTGGTAGGAAGACATAAAGCAGATATAACACACCCATATAATTAATCTAACTAATTCAGCACATACATTTTATCAATACCCATGCATCAACAGGTTCCCTACACATTTCCTTCTTTAAATAAACAGAAGAAATGCTTCTGAGAAACTTATGCTCATTAATTTACAAACAAACAGAGAAAAACAACAAAAACTTTTCTTTGGGGTTTGTCACAATACAAAGAGACAAAACAACATGCATAAAATAAAATCTCCAGTACAGACAAGGAGATACATCACAAAGAGTGGCAAAGATAATTATTGAAATTTCCAGGGGACACTGCTGGTTTTTGAAGAAGCCCTTCAAATAGAGTACCAAAGTTGAAGCACAACACTGGTACACAAAAGTCATGCTCAGTCACATGTTGGGACCAGGGAACTGGTATATGATAAGTCGATTCAAAATTTGGATGGGATTATTTCTACTTCTGTTCTCATTCCATCCTTTCAAATGCAGCCTCAGTTCAGACCAAAAAGATAATGCAAAACCTAAAATGAGGTTAGGGAGTACTCACCTTTCATCTGCATCAAAGATGTGATAATATTGAGTCCCATGCGGAGTATAGACTAACCATGACCCAAAAAAAGTCAAAGCTCATATCCTACAATTTCCTATAGACAATGGAATTATGAGAGATATGAAAGTATCATTTCAAGCCCGCAAAACTACCTTCCTGCTTGTTCATTACCCAAAATCAGACCATCAGAATCACTGGTAAAGGCTTTAGTCGCTCAACTCATATCTATCAACACGTACTTGGTGAGCTAGGCACATGTTCTTTTGAAATAACACACACTCACCTATATGTAAGGGTGTGTAAGCACGAATATACACTAATTGCCAAGTCAAGTTTGCACAAACGCTTGATTTCGTGTATATATAGAACAAGTGGCTTGTGATGTCTTTTTTCCATTTGACCATATAAGAATAACATGTAATCAACAAATGGGTCAACATCCCAACCATATAAGATCACTCATAACCTCATATTAAGAAAAAGGAATTCGTAAAACATAATCTCAGAAAATCCAGACAAGAGAAAACTTCAAAAGAAAATTTAAATAACTGCAAAATCTTAAAAAAGATGACGACAAACAGAAATTGTGCTATACAAAACCTCTGACATACGATTTTACACTCACATTCAAGGCATTTGGATATTGCAGCAAAAGAAACCTCATTAGTCCATTACTTCTTAACTTGAACAAGTAAGAGTCCCGGGAAAAATTATTAAAATACTAAATGAAAACATATTTTTTCAGTTACCTAAATATAAAAAGAATTACGCCAATTGCCCCGTCTGGCAACTAGAATAGTAAGAAATTTACGAACCTTGGCTGACGCCAGCTTCTGAGTCCGGCCCGGGCAGCGTTCGTATTTTCGGTTCGGGCCCTTCGTCGACTAAATGGGTCGGTAAAACGGGTCTTTGAGAGGCGAGAAGAGAAGAGAGAGTGGAGCCAAGTTGATCCGGAAGAGTGGTTCGGTATTCGAGTATTTTCTGAGCCATTTGCTCTACTTCTTCTTCTAGCTTTAGCACCTCTTCTTCTTCAGCAGCTTCTTGGAGATCCGAGCCGTCGTCGTTTCGGGGTTGGGATGACATTAGAGTTTTGGGGTCAAATTTGATATCTTGTGCCCGAATGTCTGTGGACAGAGAGGGAGGGAATTTGGGGATTAGGGTTTTGAGAATTTTGAAATTTTGAAACGAAAAGGGGTCAGCTTTTTAATTTATGTTGGGTTGGGGAGTAAAGGGCAAAAATGAAAAGAGGGAGAAAAATGAAAGGGTGGATAATGAAGGGAAATATTTGAAATGGGTACTTTTTAGTGGACCCTGGATACTTGGATTTCCAAATTTCTTGATCAAGAAATAATTTATATATATTATAAGTTATTAATATCATTATGTATAATTTAATGATACACAATTTTATTTAAACAGTGACATAGAGTGATCCATATGACCCATATGTTTTTGTTATAATACCTTAAAATTTGCTCATATCAAATAGTCATTGGTCAAGAATTTATCAAAATGATTTCACAAATAAAAAAAGGTTTGATCGTTGTTTTGTTTGAAATAGGAAAATCAATATTGATGAGTTTCTACTTTTCTTTTGAATTTTGTAAATGGTACATTAGCATCTCTCAAGAAAAAAACAATATTGTGTACAGACAATGAGTTGGTTTTGAGTTTCTTGGAAACATTGAAATTTGGTGGAGAAAAAGAATTAAAGATATGTAACTTTTCAATTTAATGAAAGTGGAATAAGTTTGTCAGATGATAATTAATATCAACTGAGGTTTACTATGTTAATTATGAAAAGAATAGTCGAATGTAATTATTTATGAAAAACTTCATACACTCTTATTTGTTAAATCTTTCTCCCTCATAGATGAGAAAGTAACCACTGGTGTTAAAACTAATATTGAAAATTTATGATATGTATGTGAAACAAACATAATACAAAATCCATGAAATAGTAATGTCACCTGACGAACAATATCCAAAAAATCAATCGAGTGATGTGAATTTTATAAATGCATATAATATAACTCTATAACAATATAAATTGAATCAATCAGTTTGAGTTTTTTCATTTTTTATTAATCTTTACAATGATAATGTTTGAAGATTCTTCACTATCAATTATTTAGTTGATTAATACCACACTTTACTAGTGTCAAAGGTATTGAGTTTAAATCCGATTTTTCTACAGCCATTTCCATTTATTATCTAAATAAAATAAAATAAAATGTTCGAAGATTCATCAATCAACTTTAATTTATTTTGACTTTCATTTCACTTCTCTCTCTCTTTATAGTTTAAAATGCATTATTTTTCTTTCCAATGTTTTCAATAATTCTTGCAAAAACCATTATTTAGTTGAGTTTCAACTTTCAAGAAACTTTCCCTCTTCCAATATGTATTCCCAAAAACTCCCACTTACAACACACATGCTCCACAATCCACCAAACAAACCAGCACCAAAGACTGGCGTTTTTTTGAAATCAAAATCTGGGTTTTTCAATCCATAGAAAAGGGTAGCTGAATCAAGAATCAGTTCAAGAAAAAGTGGTCCTTTGGCTGTGATCAGGTGTGGAGTCACAAGTAAAACAAGAACAGAAGCAAGAAGAGAAATATGATGATCTGTATTATATGAGGAGATGTGTGGAGCTTGCGAAAAAGGCTATTGGGCACACTAGTCCTAATCCAATAGTTGGCTGTGTGATTGTAAAAGATGGGAAAATTGTTTGGGAAGGATTCCCCCCAAAAGCTGGCCAGCCTCATGCGGAGGTGAATCAACTTCTCCGTCTCTCTGTTCTGTTTCTACGTAGTGTTTGAAGATAAAATTTGTGTGTGAATATGTTGGTTGTTGAGCATCTAAATTAGCATCTGTGGGCTGGTTAAAGTCTTGTTTCTTGAAGCAATTGGGCATTTTCTGTGGAGCTTTAGTATTGCTGTGCTGTTTTGATTTTAAGTGGAAACTATAAGAGTCCTGCTGGTGGAGGTTCAAGACAGTGTTGTAGTTGAGATGTTCATGTTTAAAATACGATCCTTGTCCCCCATCATGTAATGCAAAATTTGTTTAGTTTGGTTGCAATAAACAGTTAATGAGATGTTATTTCTGCAATATAAATGAGCATGATGGGTGTATATGTATTGTCTTTCATTGGCGCGTTAATAATATTTCTTATAATGACCTTAGCTGGACTTCTGAATTGATGTTTCATGAGAAGATAAATCGAGTTGAAGAGGGGGAATATTTACCATCACATCCTGAACTATGATACTTTTTTATCTTTTTCATGAGAATGAATGTTGATGCAAATATTCTTATAAATATTTTGACTAGGAAAACTATAGGTTTTTGCACTCAGAGATGCTGGGGATTTGGCTAAGAATGGAACAGCATACGTGAGTTTGGAACCATGTAACCACTATGGAAGAACTCCATCATCCAGTGAAGCATTTATCAAAGCCAAAATGAGAAAGGTGGTGGTTGGTATGGTGGATCCTAATCCGATTGTGGCTTCAACAGGGATTAAAAAACTTAAAGATGCAGGTGTTGAGGTGATGGTTGGAGTTGAGGAAGAACTGTGCAAAAGGCTTTACGAAGCTTATATCCATCAAATGCTGACCGGAAAATCCCTTTGTTTCTCTGAGGTACTTGCACATTACCCTTGATGGCTAGTCATAGCTTGTGTGAGTGGCTTGTGATTGCCACCTCACTGTCCAACTTCATTGTCTTGCTTGATTTTATTCACTAACTATCTTCTTGTAGAATACATGATGGATTATCCATTCAGCTATATATTAGCTCATATAACAGGTACTCCATCTCACTTGGTTGCTGTCTTCTAAATAAGCTTGGTGAAGAAGTCATGGAGTGTGGTGGTTATTATTCAAAATTGTTGCAAGAACATGACGCTATCATACTTTCTTCCACGGCGTTAGCAGAGAAGTCTTCCTTTCCTAAGTCTAAGGAACCTGGGGCCAATCAACCTCTTACTATCGTTCTATCAAAATTTCCTAATTCCCTACTTAAATTCCTGCTCTCAACTCTGATGCTGCTTCTGAAGTAATGATAACCTGTGAGAAAGAGATGAGTGTAGAGCCAGGATTAGGTCAAGATGGAATACAGATGGTATCTTTTGATAGAATAAGTTTAGTTGAAATTCTGGAATATTTAGTGTTTTACTGGATTTGATGGGAACTAATGTGGATTTTGAGGACATACTTAAAGAGGGTTTTGAGCAAAAAAATTTCCAGAAAAGTGTTGGAGGTATTGCCACTTCTGGGAGGTGGTCAGGAAAGAGTGTTCAATTATATGGATCCAAAAGTAAAGGTGAAGAAGTTGACATCAAGGGTCTCTGGCAAAAGTGTTCTACTGGAGGATATTTCTGATAAAATTGACTGGAAGCATGCCTGGTTGTGTGTTAAGAAACAAAGAGAGAGATTCAATTGCAACACTGAAAGGTAAACTTCTTTGCAATTGGCAATTATATGAAAGACCATTTTTGGTGTTCCTATTGAAAGATGACTTCAATAGGAGAATAAAATGCATCACTCCCATCATTTAAAAGCCAATATAGACTTTAAATAATAGCAAGACATCATTTGTTGGGCTACTTTCTATAGGCATGAATGTGCAGCTTCAGATATGCATTTATGTTAGCCATGGCAGCATCAGTGAAAGCAACTGCCTTTACCAAACAGGTGCGAAATTTGGTTTCAACAATCTTTTGTAGGCATCCATTCCTCTTGCTGCTCGTTCTAATACACAGCCTGTGAAATCTGCATGTTGCACTAGAATGTATCTAAAGATCAGAATGACTGAATCACATATGTACATATAGACAAGGCGAAGTACTAGTCGACATATATTTTCACAGCTATGATTTATATTCATCTAACACCAAAAATGTGCAACTTTTTTCCATGAGGTACCCGAAAATTTCTTTTTCAACCAGGTTGTCTATCTTCCAAAGAGGTTGGCCAGCCATTTGGAGAGTGCTTCTTACGATGACTCTTTGTTTTCGCATTTACACAAGCCTGAATCAACTTCTCATTTCTCATAACGTCCTCGATGTTGCTGTGAACCCTATGGCACAGCTCATCAAGAGCAAGCATTGGGAAGGGTTCTTCAATAAGAACACCCACCTGCAAAAAATCTTTAAGTTAAATGAATATATGAGTATTTGTGTGGTGTGTGTGTGTGTGTGTGTTGTGTGATATGCATTGAGGATTTTCTTGGATCAATAGGGAGATCCAAGTGTTTATACTTGAAGCCCCAAATATCTCATAATTAGTGAGAATCACAAGGAAAATATTGGGAAACATTGTCCTGTTATTGCCATGCAAATAAATACTGACTCCAGATATAATAGCAAAGGCCAAGAAAATTACCTCCTCAATGCAAAATAAAGAAGCAGCACTGATAAAAGTAGCAGGTACAACAATCCAGTGACAATCATCCCAAAGTATGATAGGCAGAGTAAAATGCCAAAGGACTAGAAACCTTGAGGTCAACCGAGTATACGAGAGAGGGATGGGTATACCCATGAGCTGTTCACACACCCCAATTCCCTCGTGAAAACAACAAAGTTTTGATTCCTGCAAGTGTAATTCAGACATCAATATCCAATACAAATTGAAGTTGTAACTAGATCTAATGAACACTGCCCTTCATTCATGCTTGTAACTTATAATGCAACTCATAGCATTTGATACTTCCAACAATGAAAGAAAAGAATTACCAGCATATTGCGCTTTGTGGCCTCCATATCAAGCAACTGCAGGCTTTGAGAGATGAACTCAATGATGCAACGGGGACGATGTTTTGAACTGAGAACTACAGCTAGATCATCGACCTCCAGTAAATTCTCAAGATCTTGTGCAATATCTGAGCCATAAATGATGTGACACTGCATTTAGAGGTGTATGTCAGTTGTTAAGGACAAACGTTTAGAAGTATGAAATTATCTGCAGTGATTCTACACTTCAAAAATATCGTCCACTTTTTTCTACTATCTGCAGCCAGCCATGAGGAAGATGCTATCTAAATATACTGCGTTCTCAGACCATCAAACAATTAGCTTTTCCATTACATTCTACATGCGACAATACAAGTTTTAACCACTAAAAGAAATCTAACCAATCACAATTCAGGACATTCAACATCTTTGTCAAATACTTAACCAAGCCAACTATATACGACTTAATAAACTTATAACTGAAATGCATTGGAAGAATTCGATGTTAATGAATCTGACTCTATCAATTGAATTTCTTTTTCATTGACATCTGCCTGCTTTAAAAAATATTCCCATTAGCTGGGCTAGGCGCCTAGGGCTGCTTTGGCTAGGCAATCATCTTATATGGGACTATTCTTGCAATCTGACTTGGGACAAAAATTCCAGTACCAGGATCAGAGGTAAACACACAAACCTTGAGAGCAACTGGGAATGCCATGATATACTGCAAAATCGCCTTTTTAAGCAACGCGTCACTCGGGCTCTCCACACTTGCAATCACCTGCCTGGCAAAGTCATTAGTCCCTGCAATCACCTTAGTCCAAGCCTTCTTCCCTTCCTCAAACCTTGAATACGATGCCTCAGTCCTAAAAACCAACAGCAGAGCCAGAGCTGGGGCTGTCAGCTGATACGGCAGAGAAGAGGTCCTCAAAAGGGGGAAGAACTCCGGCAGCCAGTGCATTGAAACTGCTGAATTATAACTAGCAATGATCACTGCCACTGAAGTAAACACAATCACCGGTGGCACCAAGGACAAAATCACGCGCGAACTTAAGCTCGATAAGAAGTGCCTCACATGTCTTGAAGAGCTTCTGTGCTGAACCCAATTCTCATGATCATATAAGGATCTTTTCTGCTTCATGCCTCTCTCTTTTATGCTGTCAGCCCAATCAGGTATAGCTAGGAGAACCGACATAAGTGTCCAATCTTGATTTGAAGAAGAGTTTGAGTTTTTTGAGGGTTGGCATGAACAGAGAAATTTGAGGCTGACTCGGTGGGGAGTCATGGTGGGAAAGGGAAGGGGTGAATGGTGAAATTTGAAGAGGGTTCTTGGGGTGAAATGGGAAGAACAAGAAGAAGATGGAGATAGTTTTGCAGAGTGTTGAATAGGGTTTGTCATTTGTGGGTTTCAAGATTAGAGCTTGGAGAATGAGGTGGAAAGGTTGGGGGAGGGAAGCGGACATGGCAGTGTGTGTTTTTAGGGTGAAAAATTGAAGGTTTTAGGTGAGAGTGTATTTGGATAGGTCGTTAGAAACAGTTAAACATGTGACTGAGGTTCCTACACATGTTTGGAAGTGAAAGGACAGTTATGTCACCAAGGGGTGACTCAAATTACTTCTATTTGCCATGATGGATGTTAATAATCAGCATTTTGTTTGAAACCATATCCATTGAAGGGGATTTTTTTTACTTCTTTCTTTGAGTTTTATAATATGGGCTGTAATTTCAAAGCTTATTTTAGCATCTGTTCACTTCATTTTGATTTATGAGTTAGTTTCAACTTTATCAAGTTTAAGAATTCATTCAATAACTCATTAAATATATTGTTTTTTACAACGTGATAGGATTCATTGCAAGCGCAAGAATGGACATACCTGCTGAGCCTGCAATCCATAATGATCAATTCCACCATACTAAAACTTAAGGAATATATAGTAGTAATCTTGAACAAGCTCACTTGGAGTGGGTGATCCAACTAAGCTCAAGTTTCTTACATTAAATTCTTAGCCTTGCAGCTCGGCTGAACCTGAGTTCAATTTGATGCCGTTTAAGGCCAGATCCAAATAAAAGGGACAAAATGATCGAGCCTAGACCACCCCAACTCAATTGACAATCACAATGTCAGCTAAGAACTCAATCGACAAATCTGTTGCTGGCTGAGGACTTTCACACGAAGTAACTAGCAACTCCTTCGATGGCATATTAGTACATTGTATTTGGTACAAGAGCAAAAGATATGAAACGATCACATTCACAGTAAGGGAAGGGCATTATACTGCAAATACAGAAACTTTGAACTTGGGAAAATTTCAGTTGATGGATTATACAAACTTTGATCTAGAAGTATTCTGAAACTATTATCAGGTAAGTGCTGTGGGGTATCTAACAGACTATGGATGTTTGTCCCCATCACTGGAAGGCAGCCTGCTGATCTCACTTTGTGGAGTTTCTTTCTTTGGTCCAAAAATAAACTCTTTCACAGACTGTTCGGCTGATAATATGGCATTTTTAATCTGTCATTTGGGAGGTAAAAATAAAAATATTTGGTAATGGAACAACTTAACACATGGACATAAATGAAAGAAATTGAACAATGGCCGAGCACAATTTGTGCAAATTATCCTCCGACATAAATCACAAGTCACCCCACCCCCAAAACAAAAGAGAAAAAAAAGCAAACAAATTCCAGGGCATTTTGATTAAGTTCCAATATCCATCTGAACCACAAATTTAAAAATAATTCTTTGTAAGAAATTATCTTAAGAAGTAAAATCATCATTCACTGATTGCTAAACAAAATAGCACACTTTTTGTAGTTTCTTGGTAATGTGAGGTAATACTGCTTAACTTCACCGCACATCAATAAACCAATTGAAAAGTCATCGATGATGCGGAAGACAACAAAAATAGGCTGTACTTAAGAAATTGAGAGGTTTCAATTCAGTATAGGAATAGCAAAAAAGAGAAACAGTGATTATTTTCTATAAACTAGCCCCAAGCATAGCAAGCCACTCATTGAGATGAGCATACTTTAATAAGATATGCTCATCAAAATGGCGAAACTTGGAATAATATTACACACGCTTTGTTTCCATATAAATATCTAGGAATCAACAATGCCAACATCCCAAGTATATGTGTATATCGATCTTTTATATTCTACAAGAATCTTCAACAATTCTTTTTTGCATCATGATGTAAACACGGTTAAAGTATTAAAGGTTCATCATCTAACACTGGTAGATACTGTCTAACAGCAACATGGATTTCTCAATCTTGAAAGCAGCGTGTCCTAATAGATCAATTCTAGTTTTCAATTATTTCAAAGGCTCAGATCGCAGGTGTTTTCACATTCATTTGGGGACTCAAAACATGCTAAAGGATAACCTATTTGTACATGAAGAGATAATAATACAACACAAAGCCTCCTAAAAGGTTTGCCTTTAGAATAAGTATATCTTAGACAAGTGACTTTTCAGAAAGTTTACCATCATGCAAATAATCATTATTTTAAGTCCAACAAAATTCTCCTTTGAGTAAATGGTGTAAGGGGAGTGAAGTGTCCAGGGCGATTTCAGCCAACTCTCATATGACTTTATGCTGCATTAACAAGAACATCATTTCAAAAACTCACCCTAGTTTACAAGACAGTATGCACAGTTCTTAGCAGCAATATATAGATCAAAGTTGCAATAAATTTGCCCTTTCTCAACCCATTTCTTTAGAGGCAAAAGCCTTTCTTTCCCATTTCATGATTCAAATTAACAAGGCTTAAACTCTAGTTGAGATTCACATGTCTTCCACCTCCATATTTCCACTTTCACCATTCTTCTACTGTTGGCATTGTATTTCAGCGCCATGGCACACATGCAGACAAGTTTCTGCATCACCTCTTTGGCTAAAATGATTATTATACTCTGTTATCATTAGCAAGTGACTTCCCTAAAGATCAAGCCAAACAAATTTTAAAACTTCAAATTCAATTTCAGTAGAAAGAAATTTCTTTTTCCATTGAACTTAATCAGCATCAACAGTACAACCCAAGATTTTTAACCTTCAATTTCCTCCACCAATTCAACGCCGCCCCCCCCCCCCCCCCCCCAATTACAAAAACATGTTATTGAGACACTCCACATACACAGGACTAAAAGTCTATAGTAATATAGAAAAACAAACAGCAATAAGACATACACACTGAGGAAGCGATTCAAAAGAAACCATCAACTCAAACTACAACAAATTAAACAAAAACCCACCAAAAACATCAAAAAACTAAGAGAGTAAAATGCACACAGATACACTTACGGGGTCAAGAAAGTTGGGTTCAGTGCCATAGTCAGCAGTGAGCAGAAAATAAGAAGCAGTAACAGTGGCTACCATTGTTGTCCTCCTCACTAGTTTGTCAGTATTTGGGTTCATTTTTTTTACTTTAAAATTTTTCAACTTTGGGCACCGAATTAATTGGCGGTTTAAGTGAAAAGGGTTGTACAAAAGTAAATGGAAGAGTACAGAACAATACTTGTTCTTCCTGATGAATCAGGCTTTCGGGAATATTGACGGTGGCTTCTATGTATGAAAATTGATTTTTAGTCCTTTTAGTTTGAGATAATAAGGTTTCACCCCTAGTCATTTAGGATTCTAGTTATCTTTTAATGGTTCTTTTTTTACTACATTTATCTCCAATAAGAATGACTTGATTTTTTTTTTCTTCTTCCCTTTTTTAACTTTCATTTATAAATAAATGTACCTAAACTTAAAATAAATAGTAATTTATTACTTAATTTTATCTAAACTGCACTATAATTTTTATCACGATAATTAATAGTCAAAGAACAAAGAATTTCAGTATAAGTGTAAGTATTAATTATTTGGAAAAGCCTAAATAGTTAAAATTAATATGAGAAACTTATTTCCGACATTTTGGGAAAATTCTCGCATTTTGGGGAAACGTATTTTAATAAAATTATTTTCGGCATTTTGAGGAATTCATTCTGGGTACATATTTTGGACAGTGGAATTAGTGAATGTATAGAGAATGAGAACGTATTTAGAATTTAGTGAGAAAAAATGATATGATGTAATTTATGAATTATTTTTAATTATAGATATTTTTTTATTGTTATTTTGTTTAGGGGTAAAATTTAAATCAAACTATTCATATCCGGTGTTATTATTAGTGAGAGGTATTTTCAACTTTAAATATTTTTTAGTATTGTGTTTGTTTAAGATTGAAAACTAAATCCAATTACTCATGTACTTGATCGAGATCGATTGCTAAAAAACTCGTTTGAGCTTTTGAACATATTTTTTTATTCTATAAAATTTAAAATTTAATTCGAACTCGACTCAATTAATAAAAAAAATACAATATGTGTAAAAATATCAAATTATTCGAATTCAATTCGTATTTAACTCGATTCAATTAATAATTGAAATAAATTCAATCACAATTTTAAAAATTAATAAATATTCAAATATAATTAACAGAAATATAATTTCCTCAACTCGATTAATTTAAACTTGTTGTAGTTAGTTAAGTATAGTTGAATATATAATTATTTATCAATTAATTGTTAATAAGTATTTTAGGACAAAAGAAAATGTATTTCCCTAAAATGATAATCCCAAATACATTTTCCATTCTCAAGAAAAATATTTCCCAAAAATAACCAAACAAGGCCTTATATTTTTTATTCTTAATTCATTCTTGTTCGAACTCACACAATAAAATACATGTCTAAATTGCCAAGTAAATCAAGATAAAATGTGTAAAATAAAAACAAAGTTACGATCGAATAATTAAATTTCAATGTTTCTATGTCATAACCATTTTTCTCTTTCTCTGCATAACACAACACAACCCCCCCCCCCCCCCCCCCAAACCCCAACTCCAACTCCAACTCCCACACACACACTCTCTCTCTCGCGAACGCGGAGTCGTGAAGACACAGAGGGAGCATCAATGGAAGAGCCAAAAGTTTTACCCCAAAGCAGAAAGAGGCCTCTTGAACTAGACGCAGCCGATATTCAGAATTCTCCTTACTACAAAATGCGTGCTCTTCTCAAGGACCTTCGGCCCCATTTCATTGAGGTGTGAGTTTTTAGCTTTTTTATTTTCCTGTTGAGCTGGATCTCTTATGAATTTTTGTTGTAATATCAAGTGGCTTTCTTGAATTCCGTGAATTTCTTTTCCCTTTTGTGCTCTACTGGACTATCTTGTTATTTTTCTTGTACTATTGAGTGGGTTTCTTGAATTTCGTGGTATTATTTAAAGTTTTGTTCTTTAGCCCAAACATAAAGGACAATTGTTTGAAATGTATTTTTTTGGCTATATCAAATATTGCAAAATAAGCAGAAATGTTGATGTCCTTTTCCTTCAAGATACAAGAATTATGATGAACTCTAAAGTTTCTATTCTGTTAATTAGCTGTTGGACTTGGAGATATCCATTTATGGAACTTTCTATGCACAGATGTGACACCGTCACTGATTATGAAATTGGATGGAGAAGGATTTGGTTTCAGCCATTATCTGTTTAACTACTAGCACTCTCATATTAGAAAAATGTTGCTAAAAATTCTGAGGATGATTATATAAGAGAAGAAAACAATATGGTGCCTATGGTGATTGAGAGAGTAGAAATATAAGTAATTATAATCGCATATAGACAATTAACAATAAGTGAATTCAGGTAAATCTCAATAGTGGAAATTCATTTGATTCACTCTTGATGAATAACTCGTCTACAAAGCCTCCCAAATGGAACCACGATCCTTCTCGCTCGAGTGAATACTATTAGATCATTTACCTATTTTTCTACATACCTTAAGCGGAGACATCTTGTGGTAATATTTCAAGAGAGAATGAGAGAGCAAATATGAAGGAAAATGTTTGAGCAAAATATGAATGCTCTTTTTGGTGTAAGGTTCACTTCACATCTCTCGGCCCTTCTATACATTTTCTTTTATAAGAAGAAGGAAAGAATGAAACCAGACAACTTGATTGCCCGCTAACTGACCCTTATTTATCTTCTACCATTAACATTCCACTAATGCCCACTAACATTACCTCCCAATCATACATATTTGACTTGATGTATTCGAATCACATTCTCATAATTCTCATCTCACGTATTTTCTTTCATACAAAGAATAAGGTGTGCAACCAAGTGAGAAAAAAACAACAGGTGATGAGAGTTATATTAAGTGATCATCTAGCTAACATAACTCTACAACTTAAAACTCGCTATATACCCCAAACTATGTGGTCGCACTAGATCAAACATCTCTAATCCCTCAATAAGTAAAGCATGCTTGACTCTCTCAACTATATATCTATGCTCATGACTATGTCAAATGCATTTTTGACTTAGTCGGCCAACCTATGAGCCATAGAACATAAGTGTATTACCAACTTAGTTATCCCTCGGCCCCCATGCCAGTCAGCATGGTCCTTACAATCATGACCATTTGATACATGCAAACGTAGCATCATCAAACTTACACCTCATTATATGGTCCAGAGTCCCAAAGGGTATTAACAGCATGCTCACATAGTGACAAAACAGGAATCTATTCAGTCACTTCGCTTACAAGGTCGTCGCAAAGCAAATGTAGTATGAATACATGTTACGATGGAGCTCCCACTTAATTTGAGCATGCCACACTTTAAACATCATACGAATCTTAGTCCAATCACTAAAGCGTCAGACCTACGCACTATTGGAAATCACTTACCAAAAATGCCTTCCAGTAATTCGCACATTTGGCTACGAACAGGCTTTTATGAAGTTTAGACTTACTTCATAATCAATCAAGTACGATTTCATCTTGGCTTCATGCTAAGGCGACTACAAGTACTAACCTTCCTTGCTGCTATAAGCACGAAGATGATCTTTAGCATACCTTTCATGATCTATGAGTCTCATCCTTCTTTCACAAAGTGCACATAAGTAGTTGGAGAAGTCTTCTTTCATAACATCTATCCACTCATTTGCATTTGGAGAAGTCACAGTCTCTTTATAAGTAGTTGGCTCACTAACATCTACAAAAGCACACATGAAGATTCCCCTTCTATCTCATAACGCCGACGGAATATTTTTCCACTTTTGCTTCTACGCGTTTGTGGATTTTGAGAGTCCTCTTCCTGATGATCAATCTCACTATGTTTGGGGTCGCTTTTGTTATCCCCATCAATTACCGGATAAGGCTGTGAAGCTTCAACCTCGCCAGGGACTTGAGCACCGCCCTGAAGATCTTGCAACTCATATAGTTCAAGGTCCCCTTTGACTTCACCAATGGTCGGAAAATCCTACTCGAAGAAATTCACATCATGGGACTCAATCTCAGTCATTCCTCCATCAGGGTGTTCACTGTACATCACATAGCTCTTTGAGTGATCGTAATACCTGATAAAATATGTTTGATTGCTCTAGAACGACCAAGCTTCCCATGCTTATGAGAAGTGTTGTGAACAAACCTTGCCAATCCACAAGGGCGCAAGCTTTTTAAATTAGACTTTCTGCTATACCATAGCAAATAGGGTGTCGAATGAACTGACTTAGAAGGCACATGGTTCAATATGTGGGCAACAATCAAAATTGCATTTTTCCAATATGATATTGGAAGATTTGCTTGTGCCGTCCTTAATCTGGCTATATCCATAAGTGTGCGATTCCTTCTCTCTACAACCCCATTTTGTTGCAAAGTGTGTTAGATCATCAATTGTCTTATGATCCCCTTTTCCTCACACATTTGTCTAAACTGATCAGATAAATATTCTCGCCCTCTGCTAGTACGTAGAACTTTGAGATTCCTATCTCTTTGATTCTCAACCTCCGCTAAGAATCGTTTCAAATAATCAAGAGCTTTTGACCGATGAGATAAGAGATATACTGACCCATAACACGAATAATCGTCAATAAAAGTGACAAAATAGAATGCACCATGTCGGTGCCCTCACTTTTATGGGTCCACATATATCCAAATGGACTAACTCTAGAGGATGAGCAGCTCTTTTTGCCTTTCCAAAATATTGTTGGTAGACTTTTTCTGCCAGGCATGGTTCACACACAGGAAGCTTAACTTTAACGAGGTGGCTCCAAAAACCTTCTCGAGCTAACCTAGTCATTCTTTTTTGTCCTATGTGCCCTAATCTTGCATGCTACTTAACAAAATAAAAAATAACATCAACAGTAGAAGAAACATAAACATAAGAAACGCAATTATTGGATAATTCTAATATGAAAAATCCATTATTCATAAATTTTAAGCCATAAAGGTCTTTGCCATAGAAAATAGACAAACTAGTTTGATCAAATAGGAAAGAAAAATCATGCCTAGAAAGTGCACTAACTGAAAGTAAATTATATCGAATATTAGGTGTATATTGCACATTACTAAGGAGTAGCTCACGCCCAGTGCCGAGCTTGAGCTAGTATGACCCAACTCTAAGAACCTCCTTTTGTGCGCCATTCCTCATAGCAATGTAGTGGCTGCATGCTGACACTCGATGATAATCTACAAATCCCGCTCGATCCTTTGTCACATGTTTTGTTGCCCCTGTGTCTACAATCCAATCAAGGAGAGAATTAACAATAAAAACATACAAGCATACAAATGAACTGAGAGAGCTAGGAGTTGGTATTACCTTCTTCGGCTCAGTGCAATCACAAACGAAGTGACCCAACTTGCTACAGTTAAAACACTTGTCTTTCTTCTTTCCACCTCTCTTGCCTCGGCGACGCTTCATAGCCTTGTCACCTTGTGGAGCCAAGTTCTGGATTTAACTACTACTTTGTCCAGCATTCTTTTGCTTGTTCCAATGTTTGCCTTTGATGGGCTTACGCTATCCAGCATGTGCGACAAGAGCAGCTGCTTGTGCCTGCTCTGACTCTCGACGATCAGCCTCAAGCTTGAGATGACTAACGATACTATTGAATGTCTGGATTTGCTCATTACTCATTATGTGTAAGTACAAGCTTAACATGTCCCTAAGTCTGCTCAGGTAGTGACCTTAGGACAACTACCACTTGTTGTTGCAGATTTTACAAACGCAAGATAACAAGTAATAAAATGATAAATAAGTATCGTTTCCACGAGAATTGTTAAATTATTAAGTATCAAAATTATATTAACTCTAATTTTATTTGAATAAACGAAACTGGATGTTTATGATTACAAACTAAGTCTACCTAAACTAATTAATGATTAAAATTAACTGATGATGAAATTCAAAAACTTAAAAGGTTGGGGTTATGATTTTACCATAATTAATCCGAATTGAATAATTTATCTCATCAATCTCAATTTAATTCTCAAGTGATAGTCGAGAATCCCTAAATTTTCCACTAGCCTCTCCTAAGGTCTAATAAAAATATCATCAATTGCTAACTCACTATATTCCTATGTGAATTAAAATAATGTACAATTCATTAGATTGTATGAATTTCAAACAAGACTATAAAAATCATATAAGTATATTTATATCTCACATGTAATTTATAATTTTCTACACATAAAACTAAACACATATATCACCTCTCGGGTCAATATGATTATCAAATCATTCAATTAGTGGTCAAATAATTGAAAGCATTAAAAATAATGTAGAAAACTCAACTTGAAAATTAAATCAATGATTGAATTGATACAAATATTCAAAACATCATAATTACATTATATCACAATCCTAGAAAAATAAATTAGTTCATGATGATAAAATGAATAATAACTTTACAATATCCATGAACATAATTAATGAGAGAGAGAAAAATGAAATTAAACTTGGAAGTGGGATGAGTTTCTTCCCTTGTAGATATCTTCTTCTCAACTATTGGAAGAAATCTCTCCTCTTCTTCTCTTCTTTCTTCTTTCTTGGCTTGTTCTCTATTCTCTCCCTCTCTCCAAATTTGAAATGGAGGCTCTTGGATCTTAAAAATTAGATGGAGATGCCCTAAGAGGGCAAAATTATCATTTTGCCCTTAGTTGTCCGCTCGGCAGCGCCTATTCTATCCAAGGCAGTGCCTGCAGTACCTAGGCGCTGCACTTGCTGCCCAAAATCTGTGTCTGCAGCGAACCGATATTTCACCCCTTTCAAGGCCAAACTGGATTTTGGGGTCTTCATATGAATTGTAGCACTATGTCTTATATTTCTATATCTTCATGAAACAACTCAATATGACATCTGTGGAGGGGGTTATGCTTAAAATACCAAAATGTGTCATACCAAAAAATTTCAGTCAAGTGCATAGTATTTAACCCAATTTTGCTCATTGAAATAAAAAGAAATGGATTTCAAGGTATACATAAAAGTTATAGATCTATTCCTTGGCTTTGTAATGATTTAAGAAACAAGTGAAAATGATATTGGAGCAAAATGTTATGATTGAAATACGAACACTGCCCTCAATAGTACCAAAAAACGGATTATTCTAAATTTTAACCAAGTTTTATATTTCTTTTCATTTTCTTCTCATTCTTCCACTAACATTTGCCTAATGCCTACTAACATTCCACTAAAAAAAAAAATTGCCAAACGGACAGATTACCTATAATATTTCAAACTAAATGCATAAAAAGTAACATAAATACTTAAAAATTAAACAAAAAGTACGCAATTAATGGGTATAAAATCTACTCATCAGTTGTTCACCAGTGAGCTTACTTCTAGCATTTTGAAGCTTTCGAATCATATCCTTCATCACATCAAAATGTTGGGTCATCGAATGCTTCGGGTCAAGTACGTACTGATTGAACCTAAGGGTAAGTGCCCTTAGTCTTGTAGTCGAAGTGCTACCGTACGTGACCTTCAACACATCTCACAGCCCTTTAGTTATAGAATACTTCTCGAACTCACGAATTAAATTATCGTGCATGTAGCTTAGCATAGTAAAGCGTGCACTCTTATCTTGATCCACCTACTTATTGTATGCGTCTATATCGCGACGATATTGGACAATTAGTCCATTTTCCGGCTTAGTTGACATAGACATAGTAGTGATGAGATGATCAAGGATCTTTTCTCTGTGCAACAAAAATTGGATTTTTTTATGCCACATTGCATAGTTTTGGCCATCTAATTTGTCAGTACCATATAGATCAGAAAAAACTAATTGGGTGTCCATTATTGTATATTTTGCGCAATACGTTAGTTACTGGTCTTAAAATTTTATCCGGATCCAAGTAAATATTTATTATTTTCTTTAATTCGGTTAAATCGAAAATCTCGCACCGAATTAAAGACAACAATAAAAAAATATTGATCCATGAATAAAATTAATCATGTCCATAAGAATATGCATACATCACATACAAATAATCACATTGCATAATTACAAAAAAATTCAATAATTTTTTTTGTAATCCTATTACATTATGCAAAGTTCTATCCAACCACAAAAATAATTCTAGGCATCAAAATAAATTCTAAATGTTCAAATAGGCACGAAAAAATAAAAAAAGCAAGGGTCATTTAGTGGGCAATCAAGCCGAGCCTTGTAACTTGGGCTTGTAACCCAAGTGGGGGCTATAAGGTGGTTTGGACATTGGGCCAGCACAACTGTCTGGTCATTGGTTGCTTGCTTTTCTGCCCTGCCCGTTCCAAGCGGGGAGTTAAACCACGTAGCCCTTGCAAAGGCAAAAGCTCCATGGTTATTAAAGTGGCAGGGCATTGCGCCATGCTGGTTTCACAGAGCAGATGATGTTAGTGGGCATTAGCGGAATGTTAGTGGAAGAAAAATAAGGGTCAGTTAGTAAGCAATCAAGCCGTTTGGTTTCATTCTTTCCTTCTTCTTATAAAAAGAAATGTATAGGAGGGCCGAGAGATGAGAAGTGAACCTTACACCAAAAAGAGCATTTGCTTAAACATTCTCCTTCATATTTGCTCTCTCAGCCTCTCTTGGAATATCACCACAATATGTCTCCGAGGGGTTAAAGTGTGTAGAAAAATCGGTAAATACTCTAGTAGTATTCATTCGAGCGAGAAGGATCGTGGTTCCATTTGGGAGTCTTGTAGGCGAGCTGTTTATTAAGAGTGAATCAAATGAATTTTCGTTGTTGAGGCAACATTAATTCAATTATTGTTAATAGTTTATATGCAATTAGAATTACTTACAAATAACAAAGGCCACACATATATAAATTAATTGTCGCCAATGAAGGAAGTTGACCGGATATAGCTATTATGCTACCTGGAATTTTTATGAAATGGGAATAATAATGCTCGTGGCCTAATATATACTTTTGTAATTGTGTAGGTGCTCAAGACCCCTGATTTTCGAAATTGCAAGGCAGCTGGTGACATTCGTGAAGGTAAGCTTCTTAAATACTTTAGTCATCGACAGATTCGAATGCTACTTTCCACTAGCAATCATGTTTTCTTGGATGTGAGAACTTTGGCTGACATATTTTCAACTGTTCTTGTATTTGTGGCTTATAGCAGCTCATACACCACTGCTAGGAGCTCATCCATATCTGTTCTTATGTTTTCCATGTTCATATTTATTTCTCACCATGTTATTTGACCTTGTCGTGATCATAGTTTTATGGTTGATGAATCCTTCTTGTACACTTTCTCCTATAATATTTCTAAACATCTTCTGCAACTGTCTGTGAGTCTTATAATTTTGTGAACTTTTAGTGAATAGAAGCTGTTCATCTATAAACTTCCATGTAATATGGCCAAAAATGTTATGACTAAAAGTAACTTCAACATGGCTTGTCTATCTTCTAAAGTTTGTTCCAAGAAATGAAAGCTTGTAAAACTTATAGTTTCTAGCGTCACTTAATTAACTATAGAGCTCAGATTCTTGCTCATTTGGTCAATCTCTGTTAAAAACATTTTAAATTATTTAAAAACCTGTATGTGTGTTCTTCTTCTTCACCTTCATTTTTGGCTGTTTTCTTCCTGGATGGGCTGGGGATGGATTATGGATTGCCGGAGACCAAAGAGTTCCTTGGTTTATGTCAGCAATTAACTTATTCTTCCCACTGTATTGCAGTAGTGCAGCAAAATTCTTTAATAGTGAGCAATTTCCTTAAGTATAAAATGCAAATGTTGCTGCTCCTTGAAACTGGAATGTACCTTAAGAGCATGTAAAATATAATCTGCAGGGATGAAGCTTTTCATGGATCTGTATAAAGACATGATAGCAGAATCCTTCAAGCTGGAGAAGTGTAGCAATCAGCCAGATTATTCTTCTCCTGACATTCTGGATGGACCGAAGCCCATGGAGCATCAACAAGATGTAAAACCTGCTGAGAATTCTCCCCAGGATGGAGCATCTACAGAACCTTCAGATCATCAGGTCGAAGGTACATATATTGTTGGCGGTTCTGCTTTTGGTTGGAACTTCATCACATTCCATGGTAGCAAAGCTGTCTATTATGGGCAAACAAAAGAGGCTTTTCGAGCCACAAATGCCAAGTCCACTGAATGAGGGACCAGAAGGACACCCCTGAGTCTTCTAGCTTCTCTCATGTAATGGCATTGATGCCATGTTTGTAATGCCTGTCTTTTTTATGTGGTTTAGTGAAACATGATTGTATTTAAAAACTAATCAAGAATTGTTAAGATATATTGCTTTCTTTTCATATCAAAGGAGTAAAAATTGTTGATTTTCCTTCTTCCATAACACACCTTTGTCATGTTCATTTTGAGCTTCAAAAGGGTTCAAAGTCAAGAGAAAGCAAATGAGGGAGTTTATCTTAACTAGACATAAAATCAACACAACAAGCACTACTGAATATGAATCAGCATGTTTAAGCTGTCACCAACTTCATGGTTCATTGCTTTCTCCTTTTCACCTTCTGTATATTTTGTATATAATCCTGTCACCTATTAAAGTTTTTGTGCCAAACCTGATCTTCAGCTGGGTGGATGGTCATAAAATCATAAAAGTAATATACGAATAAATTCAAAATATTTGAAGAAACCCATCACCTAAGGGTCCATAGCTCAGTGGTAGAGCAATTGACTGCAGATCAATAGGTCACCGGTTCGAACCCGGTTGGGCCCTTCATTTATTTTCCTCCAATTTTCATGGTTTTGGCAAATTGCATATATCTGCCAGAAAGGGTCTTCTTTTCCCAACTCTGCTCTCATTCATACTAATTCTGGCTAAAAGAATAGGAAAAAAGGCCAAATGAATGGGGTTGCAGATACCATTATATTTTTGCACCTGAATAGATTCTTGACAACTCAAACAACTTGTACTTATGTCAATCAAGGCTCATTCTATCTAATAAATAGTTATGGTCCAAGGAAAAAGAGTTTATGCAACCCCAAGATTCAAGATTCCTGAAATCCATTGAAGGAAAAAAAAAAAAAATCTTGAATTTTTTCTAAGCGCTAATTGATAATGACTCAAAGTTCTTGATGCACTGCTTTGACAGCAAAAGGAGTACTGAACCCAACCCTCAAAGGACTCCTCCTCCTCCTACACTGACTTCAGAGTCGAATCCATGCTACACTCAGTAAAATTGGCATTTCGCTATCGGAATATCAACCAAGCAGCGCACCTTTTGGCAAAAAGAGGAGCTACAACTATGATAGATCATTACCATGATAGATGTTGGCCTTTTCTTTTTGAGATTTTGAAGTTTGAAATGGAGACTAATGCTGTAAGCTTTGTGTTAGCTCCAAATGTGCCAGAGCTATCTTGCTTCAGTAGTACAGTGATCCTAGTTTGCTTGTTCAGAAACAATTGTCATGGGTGACGAAGTTGGGCCTTGATACTTATGGGACATTGGGACTACTTATATTGAGTTTGCAATCAAAATTATGGCTATGTTATGAGACGGAATCCATAATTTAGTCCATTAGATAATGAAATGAGGATTTTCTTATTTCATTGTGCCGTAAATTAAGGAATAAGGTTGAATTTTTGTTCTTTAAAAATATCCTTTCTAATACAAAAATTGATGTTTTTTTTCGTACTTCAACCAAATTTAATGTTCTCAAAAGATAAATTTATTATTTTTTTACCACTGTATACAAAATACATAGTTTTGAAGAACACATCTCATCCAATAACTCGATCCATCAATTGATGATCATTGAATTATATAAAATACATATTGAATTATATAAAATAAATGATTTACAATCGTTATAATTTTTTATATAGATTATAATGCACGACCCTTACATAATCAAAGCCATGTATAGAATGTATTGCCACCATCATCCAAAAAATTCACATTTTGCACCAAAGAAAATCAGTCACAAATCACAATATCTCTGGTAAATATTTCCCAACCCAAAAACAAATTTGAACAAGGGGAAATTTCATGCCAATTCCTTTATTAAACTCCACGCCCCAGCTTGCGAGTGGGGGTGAAGGTTTGACAATCACATTGAAATCTGACTTCTCTATAAAGATGAGAATTATCCACCAAGCGCCCAGTGCCTTGTCCTGTTCAAGATTTTGGCTTCTCTTTTTCTCTTCAATCTCTCAACAACCGCGTACCAAAGTAAAGCAAAACCCGCATCACTCCTCAGTCTATCACCTCATCACACACTACACACAGTGACACAGCACAAAACCGACCCCAAAATTCAGAGGGAGAAAGGAAAAGAGCAAGTTTTTGTAAGAAAGATAAAAACCAAGAAAATGCATTACGTTTCAGATAAGAATTCTTTCACAGTTATGGTGAGTTCATCAATGGCTTATTCTTCTGAGCGGTGCTAGCTTGTTAGAGTTTTAACTTTCTTGAATCATCATCAACGCTCTTTTTTCTTTCAACCCTTTTCATAGAGTCGGACTTTTTTAAGTTTTCTTGGATAACTCCACTTTCTTGAAACCATTTGCATGGTTGCTTTAGACATGGATTTTTATCAGGCAATGGTGTTCAGTTTCTTGATGTGGGCTTGTGTTGTTTTTTATTTTTGAAGGGTTGTGAAAAGTGGGTTTACAGTTTGCTTTGTGCTTATGAGTGGAATTGTAAAACATGGTTCGGTGAGAATGAAACAGAATTGTAATCAGTTTAGTCTCTCTATTTGCTTGCATCTTCAAATGAATCCTTTTTTCTTGTTTTGATTTGGTAAGGTGTATATCGTCTTGAACTTTTTTTTTATTTTTATTAAAACCCTTCGAATCTCGACTCCTCTTATGAAGCCTTGTTCTTGTCTCTCTTGATTTAGTAACGTGTAAATAATATTGAATTTTTCACTTTAATTCAAACTCTTCGAGTTTGTCATTCCTTTTCCATTGCATTATAGAGTTCTTGGAATTTTTTTTCTCTGTCTCCTTATCTTCCTGTTTTTTGCTTATTCCTTTAGTAATTTATTCTGTAGGTGCCAATAATTGGTTTTATAGGAGTTATTAATTTTTATGTACTGCAGATTCTCTGTCTTCTGTATTCTATAAATAGGGTTCATTTAAGTTACATTGAGAGAGGTCTTTTATCCCCGAGTGTTAAGCATTGTAAAAATCAATAAACCAACAGAGTAACCAAGCCCAAGTCTTGCTTAATGAAGAGTTGTCCAATCACTTGAATTTGATACTCCGTTTAAGTTTAATATTTGGCAATTTTGGAGTGATCTCAACTCAAAACGGTTTCTAAGTACATGCATGGATCAAAGGGAGGGTATGACACTACCAGGCTCAGCTTCCTATTATCTGCATCAAGGAACAGCCGAGTCTCTTATGAGTTTACAAGGTTCACTGAGCATGAATTCGTTACCTAATCCTACCATACACTTTCAATCCAACACTGGGGGAAGTTTAATCGGATCAACATTACCTTTGGATACTTCATCAACAATGTCACCTCACGGAATTAGTGTAGGCCCACCTCCTGCAATTAGTATAGGTCCACCTCATGCTATGCTGCAAGTTGGACCTGTGCGCAGAAAACGGGGAAGGCCGCGGAAATATGGACGCGATGGTGCAGTTTCATTGGCATTATCACCCTCCACATCTAGTTCTATGCCAATTGTGAGACCAACTCAGAAGCGGAGAGGAAGGCCACCAGGGACTGGTCGAAAGCAACAACTAGTTTCCCTTGGTAATTTCCGAATCTTGGCCATCTTGTTCCTTTCTCTGTGATAGCTTGTGCTAGGATTCACTTGCTAATTTTTTTAGTCATAAAAATGAATTCTTGATTGAAACTGTGTTGTGTATTAAATTCTTTATTTATTTCAAGTATCTACTCATAAGTTTTATTGTGAGTTTAGTTCATATTATCCACCTTTAAGTTTCCTAATAGTTGAGTTGTTCATTTTATAACTTTTGGTCCTAACAAACACATTTTTTATGCGAAATTCGCTGATGTTATGGGTATTTATGCATGACTGGAAGCTCTTTAATACCTACGACTCTGCATTTGCCAACTTCAGGTGTAAAAAGTACAGACAGGATAATTTATTAGCAAATAGGACTTGTGAATTGAAGCATCTAATGCAAATTGAATTGTATAATTTTACCAAATGTTAGTCATGATCATGTGCTTTATTAGGTGTAATTCAGATTAGCCATAATTATGGAAATAATCCATGATGTAAAGAAGGCACTTATCATAATAGGAATTTATAGATTGTCATTTAGTTAAAATTCTGATATTCAATTGGAACGTACTCATAGAACTTACCTAACCGGAGATCTGGAAAGTAAGTTGCTAAGCTATGTTGCAGAGGAATGCAGTGTATGGTGAGCTATTAGTCAGTGGAAATGCCCCAGTGGCTCAGATAGTATTTGTACAGTTACTTCGATCGTCAATTATTGCCTCATGCCAATAGTGGTGACCTGTTGTTCGTTTAGGTGTTCATATGGAGTTGAGCAATTGATCACTAGTTAATGAACCAGTTACCAGAACTTAAAAGTACTGCATGTATGAAATTGTATCAAGTATTTCTTTTCTATAAATGCATAACTAGTCATTACGCCAATGCTGAACAACACATCTTAAATATTTTATATTGCTCATATGTAATTTCCAATTAAATATGGGTATTTTCCTGGTTGAGAGACGCCAAGAAACCAAATTGAGAAAACAAAATTTAAGTTCAATTAACTAAGTCCCAAATCTGGTAACATCATTGGAAGCGGTTTAACTGTTTTCTCTGAAGTCAGGTAGTGAGGGCTTGTTGGAGCAACCCAAGTAGGGTGCCCGTAGTGGGTTGAGGGAGTGAATCATAACAAAAAGGGTTTATGCTCAACACATGTTATTCGTGTCATGATATATGACAAGGGGCGTATTGCTAGAACGTTACCTCAAAGACACACGTCGCATGAGCCCTTGAGCCCGTCCTACCCTTCTGTGCACTGTGACCTTGTTATGTGCTGGACACCTTGGTGTTACTTGTCATGATTGATGACAAGTGGCTGAATTACAAAGTGACACCTCAAAAAACCACGTCATTTGAGACCTCAAGCTGCTGACTCACCCCTTCTACCTCTTCTTTAAGATGTAAAGATGGTTGTACCTATACTTCTCCCTCTCTCTCTCTCTCTCTCTCAATGGGTTCACGCAGAAATGTCCTGCGAGTGACAAAAATGCATAGGGTTCCAGCTTAAAATGGAAGAATATTTCCAGGTTATTCTAAAGCTTACTTGTAAATGGAAAAACTACATGTATTTTCCATGTTACACACACTTAAACTGAAATTATGAGTGCATATACACATAAAAGCATCGTTTTCCCCAGCTTAGGCTGATATGATTATATTAGTGTCTTTTCTTTTGCTACTTCATATTCATTATGCACGAGTGGAACATTTTCTTTATTAAAATAGTACTCTTAATGCAATTATTTTTACTCATTGTATCCGGAGATTCAGGATATAACTCTGAGCAGGCATATGTTTCGAACCATTGAATATAATTATCCAATCTCTAGTTCAAGATTCAGTCCGTCTATTTTGGGTCCTTGAGTGTTCCAGGGTGGAAATTCAATATTAATGCTCATCATATCATTATCTATGCTAATTACAATTTCCTGATATGGTGCTAAGCCTGCAAAAATTGAGTTTTTGGGATGATAATGGTCCACCACTTTATTCACATTGTGATATCACCCATATCTTATGGTAGTATGAGCATTATACTGTTGCTTCTAATAAAATTTGTGTTCCCTTCTAAATTCAACATATTTCGTCATTCAGTTATCTAGTAATTTGAACCACAACTATCTTGGACTAAAAGTCTTCTTCTAATGTGCATGAACTCAGTCTTGAAACCATTTAGCATTGTGTCAACTCAAGTGTTTTGATATGCTTCTGATAATGTGCTAGTTTATGTGGTTAAATTGAAAAGTTTACCATTTGCTTGATCTTTTGGAGGATTGATCATCTTGCCAGGTGGATCTTTCTTTAATGGGCCTGGAAAATTGATTCCGCATATCATCAATGTTGCTGTGGGAGAAGTAAGTGCAATCCTAACTATTAGTATCACTGTTTACTCTAAATGCTCCCAAGATCAGCATGCTATACAATTACATGTTTGTTTGCATCTTCCACTTGTCTCCATCGTCTAACTATGACATTTCCCACAAAGTGATTTGATGAACTTGTTCAAAATCAATTGGTTGAGAGGCATTGCTGGTGTGAAGTCATTAAGTATCAATAGGCAAAAGACGAGTTCAATATAAAGTTTAGTATGTTGGTGTGATAATACCGTTGATAACGTTAGTAAAAGGAAATGAAACTTTAGCATGGATTTAGTTCCTAATAACTGAACATTTTGCAAGCCAATCAAGGTGGCAAATATATATGTATTTAAAATGAATTCGAATAAAAGCAGAATGTACATAGCCACAGATGCTTTGCTCCTTTGGAATGATAAGGAAACATTTGTCCTTCTTTAACAATTTGTGTTATCATTCAAATAGGAGCAGAACCAAGATCAAAATCCTTGGAAAGCCTCCCACAACACAAGCATAAATGTAATATGTGCATAAGATGCTTTATAAATTTATTTAAACATAGATGATCGAAATTTCTTCCCCCTTTTCCAATTAGTGTTTTGACTGCAAATTTTGTGTTGAGTATTATTTTAAGTGGTACAAGTATATGCTAAGCATTTGCATTCTAGGATAATGGTTGTTCATAATTTTAAGTTACATAAAACTTTGCATTATGGTTCAAGTAAAATAATATTGTTAGTTGCATATATGTGCATTAATAATGCTAAGAATATTATATCAAACAAGTTAGTACAATAAGGACGTTACTAGTTACAACATTTAATTTTTCAACATCATGCCAAGACATTCAACCAAAGGACTACAATGCCATCAACACAAAATCTCATAGCATAACTTTGTTTCATAAGATCGAAGCAGGACTTAGGGCCCAGTCCTTGGGGTTGATTGCATTACGATATTGTTTTTACTACATTCTTAATATAAAGCTCAAGATAATATGCAAGTTTTGGGGGCCATAGATCCTGTGGTCTCCTCCCATCTCTTCCCCTGCATACATTAGTGCAGTTTCAAACAGGACATAACTCAAACCTTACTTGATACATATCTAGGTGCTAAATTTCCAAAATAATTCATTATTTCGTGGTCTCTAGGGATTTGCTGTTGATCAGGTAATAGTGAGCGGTAAGAATCATAGGATTTGACAAAGAGAAAGGGGAAGCTTGAATTATTAATTCGAATTCGGTGCAATCTAAATTATTTGATATGCTTTTTTGGCATCTCAGTAAAGATCTATTGCTCATGATTTACAAATAGTCAACTGTGAAATACTGCATCTTTAATTTTTAATTGGAGGATTTGACCTGGTTCATATTAATGGTTTTCCTGCAGGATGTCAAAAGAAAGATACTGTCATTTTCACAAGGACGACATACCACAGTCATCTTATCAGGCATTGGTGCCATCTCAGCTGTAAATATTAGAATATCAAGTTCTGGTGGGACCGTCACATATGAGGTATATACTCCACACTCTTACTATCATAGTCCTGAATTTGCAACAAGAAGTTGTAGCTGTGATAATATTGAAATCTGTATAGGAGCATTCACATCAATGTAGTACATTCTAGGCTTAAAAGAGACATGCATGTGCACTATATCAGCATAGCGTATGATTGTAATGTAATGTAAAAACTGGAGGCATTGGAAGTGGACTATCCTCTGCAGTTCATCATACGAGGCTTAGATAGTCCGTGAAAAGCCTGAATGGATTATTTTGCTTCACTTGGGAGCAATAGTCACATGATTGCTGTTAAGAAATTAATTTGATCATATGTTTCACTTCTACACTTCACAGGCACTTAATGACTTCTGCCTTTTCACTAGCAAAGGTTATACTATGCAATTTTAATATGGATTTCTCTCTGTACTAAATGCGACATTTAACTTAATGATTGATTTTTGTGAGGCTATGTCTTTCTCTATTTGATTACGATTGAGTAATGATTTCCAATTGTACTTTGTGAATAGCTATCTTAATCTTGCTGGAGAATCTTCTGAAAAGTTGGTCTTGTGGATGGATTTGCTAAAAGATTATTTGCCTTCTGCACCACTAGTCTCCCCTTGTTGTTGTTGTTTTTTTTTCGATAGCAACTTTTTCTCTGCAGAACAACTGTAATTGGATAATGTTATTTTTTCACTCTTTTGTAGGGCCGCTTTGATATTTTGAACTTATCTGGTTCTTATACACACAATGATGTTAATGCTCCTCATGGCCCAGTTGGTTGTCTGAATCTTACTCTTGCTGGTCCCGATGGGCGTGTCATAGGTGGCATAGTTGAGGGTGTCATGGTTGCTGCCATCCCTGTTCAGGTAGCTTTAAAGTCCTTTAGCATTGATGTATATCCGCTTTCTGAATTTTAGTTCAGTTTCACAAATGTTTGTACTTCAATTCATACTTCTGAAATAAATTTGTGCGCTTCCCCCTTATGCTGCTCTGGTTAAGTTGTTATGACCTTGAGTATTTGGAGAAGTGGGATATTGTCCATATAGATAGATAATCTGTACTTCATAATACATGAGAAAATGCTTATATAGAATCTTTGCTTTCCTATCCTCAATTTCCTGGTCCTTCGACAACCTGTAGATTATCTTGGCTGATTCATAAATACTTGGTTGGTGAACAGCTAAAGCAAAATTAGCAAATCAACTTTCTGTGTCTAAACGTATTCTGTAGGATTTGGCTCTAGACTTCTTTCTTACTATTTTACTTTATTTTATGAGGCTCCACTGACGTTAAATGACTTCAGGTAATCGTGGGAAGCTTGTCGCCTCGCTCTTCGAAGACGAAAAATAATGCTGGGGAACGTCTGGAAACTTCAGCAGATCCTGAAGATCGTACAGTTGGCAATTTAGGTACTCCAGCTAATGTTTAGCCTCCTCGGAATCTTACTACAATGGATGCCTGGTCCAGTTCGCTGGAAGTGGATAGATAGAATTCCATATGTTGATATTTGTTCAACCTTTCGATTATAACTTCCAGTAATATCTGGATGAAACTACATTTATTTAGTCTTTTCAACCTTGCCAAGAGAGAGCATCTTGGCTCAACCCATGTTGCTTCGTTACCTGATATTTGGTTGCACTAATTTAAGATATTTATTAACAATTCAGTACTGCACTCTTTTATTAGTTATAATTGGAATTGTCTCTTTTATTATATCCATGAATGTGTTCTAATTCAATTCTCTGTGATGGACAGTCCTTTCTACATGGCTAAACTGTATTCTGTTTCATCATGTGTCTCTTTGGCAAGTGATTCCTAGACAGGGCATTATCTACGTTTTTTGTCGTGTATGATATATTTTCTGTCAAGGCTTCGTCTCATATGTAATCCTGCACGCCTGTTATTGTGCTCAAATTGCCCAGTATTTTACAGAAGTTTAGCTCTGAACCACTGCTTGCAATATTGTAGGAAATACTTTGAACAATCTAAATTGCACAGAGTACATAATGTGTATATGACACATAGTTACCAAATTATGCACAAATTATCTTTCATTGTTCTGCATCATCAGTAGTACTTTTTTTTATGTATCCAGTATAAATACTCACGAACTTCTATGATACTATGGATGAGCACATCTTAGAGGGAGATGTGATTACAAAGAGTTGCTCAAAAATCAAAAGTACTTTCCTGGCAAAGAGGTTACCCATTGTTTTGTACAAAAGGGACAAGACAAACAAGGAAAGCAACCAGAAAACTGTATGATGGCATTTGTATTTTCCTTTTCCTCTCTGATGACAATTATATGCATTTTTTCTGTTTTGAGTAATCTTGTTTCTTGACTTGTGCGTACAATCAATTATGCTCATGGTTGTTTATTCTAGTATGTTTCCAAGATGAAATTTAATTGACAACAAACATTTTCAATATTTGTAAAATATTTTCATGCAATATAGTACATACAGCACAAGTTTCACAGATATACACACATATATGTATTTCATGCTACACAATCAATAGCAAGAAGCACAGTAGATAGCTCTAAGCATCTGTCCAAGTGATGTCTAGTTCTCCCCAGTCATCTTCAGGTACCCCCAAGGCTTTCCAAACAGCTTTTGAGGCATCAACAATGTTATTAGGACAAGGAGGCTGATAATCATGGTCTTCATCACATCCCATTGTGGAATCACACTCATCAACCACCATAGCAGTTACACTTCTGCCATTAGCACTGATAATTATGTTGTTAAGGCACCTGCTCCCTCCACTGTACCATCCAGTTGATAGTGCGACGACTGGTGTGTCATCAGAGTGGTACTGATTGTCACATTCTGATGGCCCGCCGCCATCTCCACCCTTCTCAAAGCTGTTGAGGGTGAGAACTGCTTTCGTGCTTCCAGAGACTGAGGGTGAACATTTGTATGTGGTGTAAAGCTTCCCTGCTTTGCAGCAATCTGAGTCGTTCTCCGGGTTGCATTGCCCTTTAGGTGGGCTTTTGCCCCTTATTTTGCCACTTGGCTTGCACGATTGAAGCCTAGCCTCTAAGGGATGAGCAACAAGGACAAGTGCTAACAGAAGAAATGCTGCTTTGCTTAAATTGTTCATCTTGACTCTCTATTTCTTTAGATTAGTATTGAAATATTGGAAGCTGGATGCAAAGTGGGATGAAGTCACCTGTTTATATAAACTTTTTGCCTGTGAAAATGCCAAGAATGTGATCAAGGGGCTCAACTTCTTTTGGATAATCAATCAGATACTCCAGCTAAGGGTTCAACAGGCTATGCCAGTGATTCAAGAATTAGTTGGTGTGCCGTGGTGGTTAAGAAACTTCTGAACATCAATCTCATGTCCTAAGTGATAAAATCTGCATCAGATTATGCACTCTGTCTCATGTTAGGATTGTCTGGCATCTTTTCATACTCAAAATTGAGTTCATTGATATTGAATTATTGGCCAACCGTTTTAAAGTTTTGAAAATGGCATCGTAAATCATAATTTGTAATAAAATCAAGGTAACATTTCTTAACTCAAATTAATTAATATGCAAGCTAACTGTGTGTGGGAATGTTTCTAGTTTTTAACATGAAGATCTCCATTTGTTACACAAGAATTTAGAGACTGGTTGGGTATGAGAAACAGCAATCCTAATATGAGACAGCGCTTAAAATGTAGATTATCATCTGGACAATCAATGGGATATAAGCTGAAATGATTTAAAGCAACAAAGAGCATCATAACCATAGCAGCATTTCTTCCTTTAGCACTTCTCCTTGCTGCGCAAAAACCCACCTCCAGGGCATTGCGACCTGGAAAACGACTCAGATTGCTGCAAAGCAGGGAAGCTTTACACCACCTGCAAACGTTCACCCAAAGCAGTTCTCACCCTCTACAGTTTTGAGAAGGGTGGAGATGGAGTATCACTCTGACGACACACCAGTCGTCGCGCTATCAACTGGATGGTACACGTGCCTTAACAACATAGATGCATGCAACCAGGGGAAAGACTCCGACTGCTGTGAAGAAGGCAAGTACTATTGACATATACAAATGCTCATCCAAAGTTTCAGCCAGCACTAAAGCTGTCCTAAAGATAAGTGGCTCTGAGAAGGGCGCCGATGGTGGGGGGCACATCTGAGTGTGACAAGTACCACACGGACGACACCCCAGTGGTAGCCCTGTCGACTGGTTGTTTTAATAAAATGAAGAGTTGCTTCAAAAATGCCACCATTTATGGTGATGGGAAGAGTGTGACTCCACATTGGGGTGTGATAAAGAGCATGACTACCGGCCCCGATGCCCCAACAACATTGTTGATGGCTCTAGAGCTATCTGGGAAGCTTTAGGGGTGCCCAGAAAGGACTGGGGGGAACTTGATATTTAAAAAGATCATTCATGACATTTGTTTCAGGAGAATTTTGAGTATCAGATAATATTGAACAGATCTCTCTGAATTTGACGAACAATCATACCAATGTCTTGAGTGATAACTGTACCATACATAGTATCAAGTTACTGTTACAAAAAACGACAAGAAACAACGTACAAAATTCACAATCACACATTTTTGTACACTTCGCAAATCTTGAGAAACACAACCAAACTATACAACAGTGTGGGGAAACAAAACTAGTATTTGATGATTTGCAGAACAAGTTGCAAGCAGAAGATGGCAACTTACAACATGCTATCAGTCCTAGCAGGCAGCCGACGGAAGAAATTGACTGGTACTGGTGGTAACTTGTGCCGAAATTTGGGATGCCTCATACCATATGATCCTGCCATGACGATCAACAACTGAAAAGGCACAGCATATAATAATATGGCAGCCACTATGCAGAATGCCATGAATATTACAGTAGCACGTGGGTCTCGCCAACTCAGCAGCGCCTGAATCCTCTCCCCTTGGGATGCTATATCACCAACCACTCTCTGGATTCGACCAGCCACACTTCGTAGACGATCATACCTCATTCTGATGAGGTCAGAAGTCCTTGTGGTAGGGAACGTGTCAAACTCCTCATCAAGCTCATCAGGGTGCACAGCATCAGCACAGGATAATCTTATGTTCATGTGAGGAGGATATCTTGGCCGGTGCCGGTAGTTCCAAAGTCCAATAAGAAACATGTAAAGAAACACTGTGGGCAGAATCAATTCTGGGAAACAGATTAGCATGACAAAGAGAACATGAACTAGCACTGTCGTGATAGGGTTCTTCCATATACAAACATCTTTAAGCCATTTCGCAACAGCAAATAATCCATTAAATAATGACATCAGCCTCAAAAAGTTTGCTTTACTACGCCTTATGCTCCAGAGATGTGAATCAGCATCAGTCATGTACTCAATTACTTCTTTTCTGAGAGGAGGTTCTGCCCGACTTAGTCGTGCTGCCAAAATATTGACAGCTTGGTGGCGCAACATGTCAAGCTGCACCACAGTCAATGGCCTCACATAGTGCATTTTGGGCAAGAGAGGTCTTGAGTATAACCACATCATATTCACCATTGATGTGCATGAAAACCGAATTGCCAAATGCAACTCTCCCATCTTCTTTACACCAGAGGGGTGGAGGACCAGCAATGGGTAAGAATGAGTATAAACACGGTCAGTTTCAAGAGTGGAGATTCTAATCCGAACTTTCCCAATCTTCATGTCTCTGTTGCCATTTGAACCCTTCTCACCAATTTGACCATTGTTGAAAACACCAACAGTAAGAACTGTTGCTGGATCAAAAACTTCCCAAGTGTACTGCTCATTATATTTCGGATTTAAGCTGTCCGTAATTGTCCTTGTTCGAACCCATTTCTGACCATACTTAGCAACACAGAAAGTATCTGAAGTTCCCTGACCATTTCTCGTCTTCATTGGTGTAAGGGCATCAGCATTTAAAATCCCTAGCTCCAGGATACCAATTGGTGGCTTCCAGAGCTGTTTTGCAGTCGGTCGGAGATCACTACTATAATGTGTAGATTCATCAAGAACATGGTACCCTCCATCAAGGCAGACTCGGAGATGGATCCTACTAGCAAATTTATCTTTCTTTGGCTCCTCAACATCAGTTGCACTTGGTTTTTGCAGGTTAAACCATCGAGAGTGAACAATTCGATCATCAGCACGCCGTTCAACTGTCGCTAATGGTATGAAAACCTTACCAAAAATCTCATCTTTGTTTGGACCTATACGATCTTCAACTGAAAGTATCAGATGGTCATCAAAGGGTTCAGCGGCAACAAACATTAAATCTTCATTCCATAAAACATTCATAGTTTGTGATTGCACTGGTTTTGTCTTCAGCACTTGGTTACCAATCTGTGCCTTAACATGTACATTTGGAAAGCGATTTCTGTCAGCCACAACCAAGTCTTGTGCCTCAATCACATTAACCCGTACATACCATAACCTTGGTGAAAGGTAGACTTTCGAACGGATATGTGTCGAAGGGACTGTGCTATCAACAGGACTAGCTGCATCTGAATGCCAAGCATCAGGAAAAGCCTCATCAGCTTGTGTGCCTATCCAGACAGCAACCATCAGTTCCCCTTTCTTTTTTTCACCCTTTTTGTCCTCAAGCCGATACCATTCTGGAGCCAAGGGACTATCTGGTGGAACTCGTGTTGGAATCTCATGGAGATCAAATCTAATAATCCCAACAAAATCATCTTTTCCCATATCCTTATCTTTAACCACAACTTCCAGAACAGATGACTGCATTCTATCTTTTGAAAATGTGAACACCGTGTTCCACTCTGGATTTTGAGTTTTCTCAAAATGCTTTGTGACTCCTTTGTAGTTACCAAGTTTCACTTCAACATACGGGTCAAGACTCCCTGTAAGATCCTTGGACGGAAGGTCGTGAGCTTTCACAACCCGAACAAAGAGGAACTGCATTGGCTCAACAAGGTCATAAATGCTGGACTGCTTGTCCGAACGTCTAACTTGTCCCCCAACAACCTGACCCCCTCCAAGGAAAGGGCTTGTTTCTTTAAGTGTAAAATCAGCAGGCTGAGAGGATGTGCCCGGGTACATGCGGACAGCTTGTGGTACCTGAGGTTCAACCCTCATTTCATCAACCCCATACTGGGGTGTTTGGTGGGATGGCACTGAAGAAGGAGGGTTGGGAAGATTATAAAATGTGCGTCTAGACCACTTTTTGCCATTAGCCGACATGTCCGAGATGACCTCTTCCACTTTCTGAGAAGGCAACTCACCTTGGCTTGAATGGAGACTTGAATATGAAGAAGAAGCCATCTCAGGAAGAGGGATTGAAGACTTAATATATGGATCATCAGTTATATAGACTTTCAGGCCAAGCTCTCCTCTTGCACGTGAAAAAATGCCTCCTTTTTCTAAAGGGTAATTAAAAACAACAGCATCAGTATAGGGAACAAAGGATGTACCAGTTATTCGAACCTTTCCAAGGGAAGATTTCGAATTTGTTGTTTTATTGATGTTGTAGACGTGAGCTTCAAGTGTGAGATTATGCAGGTCAATTGGATTAGATACATTAAAATAGAAAGTCTCATTCCAGAATGGGTCAAGATCCTTTTCTTTGATTGTGGTGCGAAATTTCTGATCATCGAAGTGAAGCTCCACAAAAGCATTGGATGAACCCTGCCCATCTTTGGGCAAAAGGTTGTGGGCTCTCACAACCTCCACTACTAGCTTGAGATTGTTCATGAGCTGTGTCACAGATGTCCTATTCTTGATGAAGACAAGTGTAGTAATCTGTTTGCAAGAAGGAGATACAAAATTGAGAAAGAGAGAGACAGTAAAAAGAACAGAGTTGAAAACTTCAAAGAAAGGCAAAAGGAACTCGAGAATAAAGTTCAGACATCAATCTCCATTGTCGTATAGGATTCTCAAAGAATCAAAACTCATTGAAAAATATGGCAAGTTTGTTGCCAATCAGAAGGTTGAGGCAACCAGTTAGCTTTGACTTGTAAAGATCCCTATAACATGATAACCCCCAAAAGGTCCACAAAGTTGCAAAATATTTAGAACTTAAAAAATCTCCGATTCAAAAGGTGCATGAAAGCGAAAGAATCAATTAACTTGCAAATCAGATTCTCAGTTTTATGCAATAACTAGGAATGATAAAAGAGGTTCACTCTCCTTTTCTTGTCATCCCTGTTTCTTAAAGTACCTGAGACAATATAATGAAGAAAAAGGATATAGCTAAAGATCAATAGAAGTGGACCAAAGAAGATCGTAATCATCGAATTAAAGCATTACACTCCAATTAAATGCCACTTCTTGAACATAAATGATATAATTCATACTTCATACTCATATCAAGCCAATTGAATATACCAAGGACACCGGTATTTTTTGAATCTTCTGTCCACTCAAGTTAACATCATTTCTCCTTTGCAAAAGCAGCAAACAATGTTTGCCTTTTTTTGACTTTACAAAATTCAAGTCATGGCTAAAGTAGATACAAAATTCACATATATTCTCTGTTCTCTTACCATTCAGAGCACTTACACGGTAACAATAATATTAAAAATAGTTGATTTTCAGTTTATATTATCTGATGCACTGTTTACTTGTTTAAGTGCAGAAGACAAACTTTTTGTTTTGAAAACATAGAAAACTTTCCAATTTCAACTGAAAAACATAGGTATATACTATCTACTCTTAAAGCAAAATCATAAAAATTGAAGACTTAAATTCAATTTTTACAATTTATTCAAGAAAGATATCTTATTTCATCCCTGAAATAAAATTACTGCTCATTTTTCATAAGCCAGTATATACTATTCCACATAAATTTTCCAACTTTTTTCATATGACTGAGTGATGATCGAAACAAGAAACTGATCTACAAGCCTAGATAATAAATACTTTTGAAAAATAGCAGAAAAAATACACCTCAAAAGTCTAACTCTGTACACACATGCATAATCACATATTCTTCTGTACATGCCAAAACTGGAGTCTTTACAACAAAAAGCACAACCCATCAATGAAAATAAAGCAAACAACCATAAAACTCTTGTCATGCATCAAAGCGAGAGAGAGAGAGAGAGAGAGAATAAAAATAAAAAGAAAAGAAATAAAAAGAAAAGGGATACCTGGTTTCTGGTTTTCTTCACAGTTTGAGAATTCTTTGACTTTCAGAGCTCAGATATACAGATGATATGAAAAAAATAGAAGAAATGATTAACTCTGATGAAATTTAAAAGACAGAGAGATGATGACAGAGAGACAGATGAAGGCGTGGGAAATGAAATATTCAAGCGTTAAATAATTATAGTTGAAGTTTTCCAATAAATTGATGCATATTATATAATATATACACTGCGTCTAATAATACAAAAAATAAAGAAGAGAAAGAAAGCATTAGGACTGGTAGAAAAAGTCTAAGACAGTGAATAGTAATACGATTTTTGCCAGTTTTTGCGTTACTTGTGTTTGATGTTTTTGTTAAGTTCAACGTTGATTTATGGGGTACACTGCATTGATTACTCTCAAACGTGCTTGCTGATCAAGAACAAGACATCCCTTTTGGGCTTCGGAAATAATAATAATAATGTACAACAGGCAGGGGCTAACTTGTTTGACTTTGTCATGACAAGTTTGTAAACAAGTCTTTGTTAATCAATATGCACTTGTAATAGTTTTAACAAGAATTTTATCGCACCTTGTGGTATACTCTTTTCTATGAGAGAAATTTAAGCTAATGACGATTGGCATAGTAATTTTTTTAGCGGACCATAGAAATATATTATTGTTTATGATGATTAGTTCTTGATTTTGACTTATAAACGTGGTTTATGTTGCATCCGATTGACCTCCTTATTTGGGGACAAGACACTATATAAGAACGACTAATTCTCATAATAATATATTGAGTTAATACGAACCAAGACTATTACTTACTTGTGAATTTACTTACTCCATATATTTGTATGTCGTTGGAATTGAAGTGCACAAATTATTGATTCACGTGTCATTTTTATTTTTTTCTTTCTCAGTTCGTACCACATAACATGTCATACTTTCTAAAATAAGATGTCAACGAGATGAATTTTAGACAGATTTGTTCAAATTCGAGACATGATTTATCTAAAGTTTTGAAGGACCCGTCCCAACCAGCCGAGTTCATATTAGATTCGTTTTGTAATTTTAAAAATATTAAATATATATATTTTTTAAAATAACACTACTAAATTTTTTTAAAAAATATTACATAAATATATATAAATTAAAAATAATAAATAAATGGGTTCGTTGCGAGCCGAGCTTAAAAATAAAAAATCAAACTTCCTACAAATTTATTTATAATTTTAAAAATCAATCACAAGCAAAGCTAATTCGGGACGGATCCGGATTCATTCAAGAAAAGAAATTCCTATTTTTAAATAGTCGTCGTTTTCAAATATTTTTAGGAGAAATTCATTAGACATTTATTACGTACCACACATTTTCTTTTTTTAATGTATAGACAATCACCATTCCTTATTTGAGAACATCAGAACGCACGGCTGAACCATTAGCCTAACAAACATGGGCCCAAGCTCTTTTAATTTATCTTTAATTGCCCATCAGGCCCTTAATTTTTTAAAAATATAAAATTCCTATTTATTCAACTTAATAATTGCAATAAACGAAAATAAAAACTTAGAAAAAAAAACTTTCCATTTTTTTAGCGTGAACTATGAAGTAAACTCGATTTTTGTCAATATGTAAAATGTCGTGTTACTTTTTCTTATTACAAATATAAATTACGATCAATATTTACTTTTAATACATATGTAATTACGTATGTTAGGCTACATTTATTGCGTATAATATCTAAATTAATTGAGGAAAGAAGTTATCAATTGAAAATGAAACACACCAAATTTCTTTATATTTTGCCAACTTTGCATTTGCCATGCTGCTATATGAGAAGGGATAACCACATATAATTTAAAAAATAAATAATAAATATATTTATTACAATTATTAGCCAATAGTATGGACAAATAGAAATGGCAAGACTAGAAGATTATACATGTTGAACATATGGTCTGGATCCAGGTCAGCCTATTGACTATCATGACTACAATAAAAAAGGAATAATAATAACAAAATATTAAATAATAATATAAAAATTATCATTAATTATAAATATTAATTAGGTGATAAGAATTTTTGTTTTATCAAAAATAAAAAATTTTACAAGTTTAATAATGACGATAATTGTGTTTTAGTTGTTATTATTGATAATTAATAATAAATATATAGTAATAACAAAAATCTTATCGTATAGTTAAAATTTTGTTGTCACTATATATATATATCTGTACGTATATTACTATTGTTAATAGTGATGACTTAAATTTTAATTTTCTTTACAATTAAAATTAAGAAAAATATTATTATGACAAAACAATAGTTATCCACACTTGATATATAATATTAACAATAATTTTTACATTATCACTTAATATTTTATCATTAATGTTATTATTTTATTAGCATTACCATGAACTTGGGTAATAAAATTTCAACTTACCTAAGGTGGATGGCTTAGTAAGATACCAAATGATCATGATCATGCTATAGTGTCGCTGATCATGATCGTTTGGACTACCTGATCTGATCAAGTAAAATATTCTGATGTTTGTACTCAAATCTTGTTGATTTCATACCAAATATCATTAATTGGAACAAATTTATTTTTCGAAGTCTAAAAACATTTTTTTTTTCAAAAAAAAAAAATGCCTAAGTAATAATCTTTTGCGTTTATGCAGATAGGAGTATAAATGAGTTAAATCGAATCGAATACATTACATATTATTGTTCAAGTTTGTTAGAATTTTTATCAAATTTTAAAAATTGTATTGAACTTAATTTAATTATTAATTGAATCGAATTTTAATCGAGTTTAAATAACTTGATTTTTTATATATTTATTATTATTTTTTAACTAATTAAGTACGAAAAAATATATTCAGATTTAGTTTGTTAGATTTAACGAATGGAGTTCAAACGAATTTTTAGTGATCAATTTTGAGTCGAGTATTGAGTAATTTAATTTATTTTTCGACTTAATAAATGTAAAGATTAGTACTAATGGTGGTACTAATATAAACCTAAACATAATTACTTGATTGAATTATTTTGTTTAGTATGTATGTCACTATAAATATAGGTTTCTGGAATATAAGTAAAATGTCACATGAAAAAATGTGGGTGCCATTAGTTTATCTTACGACCAGTAATAAATCAAGCATAATTTGGAGATCAAATATTTAAATTATTTTGCTTCTTGTGTTACTCGAGTGTGAAAAGTGCCTAATAATAATAAATGACTTGTTACTATTATTTCTTTATATATATATATATATTTAATACAAGATGTAACATTTTTTAATATAAGTAAACTACTATCATGGGCTTTTCTAATTGAATAATAGTAAAAAACACAAAGGGCCTTTGGAAGAAATAACTATCAATACGATCACAGTTTGAAATATTTGTGGGCATAGAATTACATCCTTGTAATTTTCATTTTTTTGAGTTAATTATATGAAGTATGATTGAATTCTTTTCTTGATTTCAACTTTCTCATATCAAAGTATGTCGCATTCAATTTCAATTGTTGCAAAATACTAGGAAAAACAACCTACAATAAATAATTTTATTTTTTGCATGGATTCGAGTACAGAAATTGAAATCAGCCCGTATTCCTTTTTGGTGTTAAAAAAAATATAATAAATAGATGAATAAATCTAAATTAAATCAGCTCAAATTTATTTATAATAATGCGGTAAAGGCATACAAAATGCATACATATAAACATATAATATGTGATAGCATGAATTATCAGAAAGAAAACATAAGTAAATTTAAAATAACCATAAAATATTTATATTTTGGACCCATTTATTTTAAATATTCACTTATTATATATAACTCAAAAATACAACAATATTTTTTTCTTACCACCTAAGTATTGAATTTTAAAGCCTATTCCGAGTAACAATTTGTTAAAATGTGAATAATGAGCAGCCTCAAAAGGCAAAAGGAGATACGTGCCTTTTTAATTGACCCATAAACACCCTGAAATGTCTCTCATCCTTTGAAAATTTCTTCAACTCCTCCAATGCCCTACCAAAAATCAAGGATCCTTTTTTGCATTCTCTCTTCTCCTTCTCTCCCTTTGATCACTTCTCCATTTTTTCACCATATCTGAAGGTTCAAATTTTCACCAAAGAACAAAATGGTATGTCATTGCTTTCATATATGTATTTGCATCTGCTCATTCAATTTGATATCACAATTTGTTTGTAATGTATGTGTTATAGGTTTCCACATGATAAGACTTGTAGCATAAAATATTATTGGAGGGTATGTATTCTTCTCATTGATATTGACATTCTTGATTTTAGAATATATATATGTGTGTGTGTGTGTGTGTGTGTGTGTGTGTGTGTGTGTGTTTGTTGTGTGTACATACAATTATGTATGCTATTTGCTTGATTTTATCATTGGGAGTATGAGAAGGTGAAAGATTATGAGGTTGGGATATAAGTTTTAGCAAGAAAAACTTGTTGATCACTTTTAGAGTAGGTCAAGTGATTGTGTTTCTTGTTTGTATCAAGATATATATAATTAGCAAACATTAGTTAACCTCTTTGTTTCATCATGAAAAATGAGTTTATTTTGTAGCATAAAATACAGGCATCCTAAGCCATTGAATGGAATCATGAATGTTGCAAACCTATGAATTAATCATGTTGGTTTCTCATTTTTCCAAGTTTAAGGATTCTCATGTGAAATCACTTATAGCCAGCATCATAATTTCAGAAAAAAGAGAAGTGACCTCAACATAGCCTGCCCTTTTTGTGGATTTACCCTTCATACTCAAACAAGGCCAGTAATGCTTGTTTTGTTTGATCTGTGTATCCGATACAGGCGAATTCAGCATCTGGAATTGCTGTGAATGATGAGTGCAAGCTGAAATTCTTGGAGCTGAAAGCAAAAAGGAACTACAGATACATAGTGTTCAAAATTGATGACAGAGTCCAACAAGTGATGATGGAGAAGGCCGGGAGCCATGGGGAGACGTACCAAGACTTCGCCGACAGCTTGCCTGCTGATGAATGTCGATACGCTGTTTTCGATTATGACTTCACAACTGATGAAAACTGCCATAAGAGCAAGATTTTTTTCATTGCATGGTAAGCTTATATACTTCATTTTATGAACATGCAGCTTTCAAAGTACTCCTCTGTCGCATCGATAATCACCACCAGGGATGGAGGGAGGGGTCTGGGAGGGGCAGTGGTCCCCCTCAAGTTCATATAAAAACCAATATATTACATATAAATTTATTAAAATACAAGGTTAAAATTTCTGGCTCCGTCCCTCATTGCCACCCTAATCTACAAATGGCGGTATAGAATGTGAAAAAAAAAAAATAAAGTACATAGAACAAAGTATAGATAACTAGTATTTATCTATTCACTCTTGATAATGTGCTCTTTACAAACAATTGTTGGAATAAATTCTTCAACAATTGTGGATTTGCAGGTCACCAGACACTGCAAGGGTGAGAACCAAGATGCTGTATGCCAGTTCAAAAGACAGATTCAAGAGAGAGTTAGACGGCATTCAGGTCGAGTTACAAGCAACTGATCCAAGTGAGATGAGCTTGGACATCATCAAAGAACGAGCTTATTAAAGTTTCCTTCCATAGATCAGACTATTCTCTTTTTTTTTAAAAAAAAATGTTTTTTTTTTAATTTTTATTTTTATTTTTGGCTCTTTCTCGTGTCAACTGGGGCTAGTTTTTTGGCTTTAGCTGACTGTTGGGAATTCATAACAAGTACTGGAGGGATTAAACTATCTTCATTCCTATGAAGAGATGCTTTGACAGGATAATTTATGTGTTAAAGTGCATCTTCTCTGTCTTTCTGTTTTATCAACTATACTTTACTTTGGAAGGATATTCATTTTCCCTTTGTGAAAGGTAGACATATACAGAGTCAAAAGTTCGTATCTAAAGGTTTGTGTGCATGGAATCAGGCTCAGGTTTTAATGTAAGGAAAAAGTTGAAGTTCTAATGTTGGGATAAACACGAATCAAGACGCGATTGTATGAGCATCATACTGTGTTTGTGTTTAGTTTCAGTTCATTATATTCACCTGGATTTGGAACATAAAATGTTGTTAGGATGAAGTTGATTTGGTTTGTGTCGAAGAAGCACTATAGAAAGAGAGCTTGGGCTAAGATCCTGTACAGCTAAATTGGGTATGTCCGTGGTACATACCAAGAGTTGTTATTACTGCAGAAAATTCTTTCAGACCTCATTAATGAATAGCGCTCAGCTATTGCCACGATTCTTCCTCAGGCAAAATCGCATAATTAATTGCTTCTTGTTTGTTAAATTAGTCAAATAGTTGGTAATTGTTAGTTTGTTACATCAAGAAACAACACTCTGCGTCGAAACCATCTTTATATAATATATTACAAACTTTATTAGCAAATTAAAAGGGCTAAAGAATGCTTATTGCTTCTTGTTTTGTTTGTCCCAATACATATTCTCCCATGCCTCCACTTCTTTTGTTGCCTTAACCTTTTCATCAATAAAAGCCTTGAATTCTTGAGGCTCATAAGGTGGAGGTATTGTGCATGGAAGTGAATCACTAGGGGACTTCTCCAAGGATTCTTCCATGAACTTCCTCCAATTCCCATCCGCAGGACATGCTATTGATTCCGAGCAGAGCTCCATGGCATTTGGAGGAATGGTGGGCTTGTACTTCAAGAGCTTTGCATATTCATTTAGAAGATGGAATATATAATCATACACATATTCCATCTTCAAATCCTCATGGATAAAGCGGCTCCCGGCTTCCCCGATGGCCTTTGCCTAACAACCATAGAGTTCCAAAAATCACTAACAACCATAATGTGATAGTCCTAATTTCACAAGCTTTGGAACTTGAGGAAGGTTTAGTTCTACTATCATATCCTCATTAGAAACATCAAGACAGTTAAACTTGTGCCTATGCAGAATGAAGTGTAAAGGTTGGGAAATCAGAGTTTCTTAAGCAACTGTAATGATCACACAGACTACTGTAAGTAGGTAATGAAAGGTTACCTTTCCAGTGTGATTGTTTCCCCATTCAACAGCAAATTTTAGGGACCTGCATTTGTCATTCTCCCTAACCGGCCAATAATGGTGCTGAGGGATCATGCCTCTTATGAAGAAATCGTACCAGCGCAATGTCATTAGTAAGGTTGGCGAGTCACAGGCTAAAATGTATTTTTCACTCACAGACCATGCCCATCCTTCTATATAAATCTTATACCTGAAATTTAGATATAAACCAAGTACACACAGAATTACTATAAGAAGATTTTGGTAAGTGGATTTTGTTTCACCTGGAATGTATTATTTTTTATTATAACTAGTTACTAACCTGTGGGTGCACTGGTCTCCAAGATTTGATTGCTGGTATCCTGTTTTGGACTCTGCTACCCAGTCCTGAAACAGGACGAGTTGAATAAAGAAATTTCTTAAAAAAAAAAAAAGAAAAAGAAATGGCATATTTTTCTTTTTTTATAAGAAGAAATGGCATATTTTACTAGGCCAAAATTGCATATGCATGCAACATGTTCACACTAGATAGCCAAGAATCATCTATTATAAGAGTTATACTTCACAAACCCAAATACGAGAAAATAAATCTGCATTCTATGTCTGTCACAAATGAAACTAACAAAATTTGAATAATGTTGGCTAATCTAAATCTAAGATCACATAATAACATTTATCTTGGGTTCAAGTTCACCAAACATGTCCATTTAGTCTAACACCAAATACTACCACTCTCTTTTTTCTTCCAATTTCACATATGGGACCTGTTATTAATTGATTGATTATTTATTTCGTTGTCGATATAATAATCAGCTTTATAAGTTGTTATTTTATCAACTTACACAAAAATGAAAAAATATCCCTGCGATACAAGTGCTAAATCCCACAAATAAATTGAAATAAAAAAGTGAAACATTAGATATATGCTTACTTGAACATAGAGGCGTGTGTTCCAGTCATTTTGATCAGTGACATTGCATTTCATAAGGTCAGCCCTCCAAGGGCAAACATGGGGGTTCCCCTTCCAGTAGGCATAGGGCACTCTGTCCTCCCATTTTATCCTCTTATTCCCTTCTTGTATGTCCTTCAGCACACTTCTCCATGGCTTTATATTTGTCTCTGCCCTACACAAAATAAAGAAGCATTAAAAAGAAAAGATTATTCAATTATGTATTTTACTCAAACACGACCAATTCTAGTCCAAAACCAAATTAACCGAACTCAAGTGAATCAAATAGATTCACAGTTTTCTAACATGCTCGTTACACTGTTAACCAATTATATACAAAAATAATTATCCTTATTATGTGATTGATTAAATTTAACAGAACCATGTCGGCATTAGAATTTTCCTAAAAGTCAATACTTCACCATCACATTAATTAAGTCTTTCTCTTCGTAGTTAATGCAGAAGTCATTGTGTCCATAGGGAGGACTGAAAGATTAATTAGTGGTCTTTCATCTAAGTCTTGGACTTGTTTTGGGATGACGGGTCTATGCTGATTTGTTGTCCAGAAAAAGAATAGTTTGTGTTAATTTTCAATATTCCTATTACACAATAGACATTGCAATTACTAAAAATTTAATTTTATTAAAAAAAATTATTACCTTTTGATAATGTATCAAGTTCTAAAGCAATAATCACTGAAAAAAAGACAAGCATTACCAGCCCCAAAACGACCAATCCGGGAACACGATGTCCAAGCTCCGCCAATCCGAGCAGTACCGAAACAGCGGCGGCGGGTCGGACCCGACCCCCCTGTATCGCTTCGCTTGCACGACGGGCCTGTCATCACAGTCAAACATCAGCTCCAAATCCGGCAATTTTCCCGGGTACCACCTCATCAGCTGCACAATCCCCCACATCGTGAACAAAGCCCGCGTCTGAATCGACTGCCGGAACTTCTCCACGTATATCTTCCCGTCCAAAATCGTTAGCCGGAAATGCGCCGTCGGTCGCGCTTTCTCCACCATTTGCTTTGTAATTCCCGTTTGTTTCCAGTGGCGCAGGTCTTCGTGGATCCATCGGAAGTATTCGGGGCAGGATGATTCGGATGAAGAGTTTGTGGCGGGTTTGTGGGAATTTGGATAGTTTCTTGGGCATCTGTTGGTGTGGCTCCATGTGCTGCAGTCCAGGGGGAACTCGAGGGTCTTTATGGGTTTTTTGCTAGAATAATATTTTGAATATTTAGCCTGCAATAATAATTGAAATTTGTTAATATGTTAATTATTGAAAAGGGAATTTTTTTTATCAATTAATTGTATACAAAATTCAACTAATAATTCAATTTTAAATTAAAATTTGATTATATTTTTTTATTATATTATATAAAATTATAATATAATAAATTAATTTTAAAATATAAAACAAAATAATAATAATAAATTAAAAATATATATTTAATAAAATTTAAAATTTAAATAATTATATATATATATGTAACAAAATACAAAATTTAATATTTTTATAAAATAATTTGATCGATTTTTTAATTAAATTAACCAAATTTTTTATTTTTACCCCTAATCTGCTAGTTGGAACTGAATTATCCATTGATAGTTCGAACTGAACCGTCCATTGATACGCATTTGGATCGGTCGAACCAATCGATCCGATTTAATTTAAAAAATATTAATTTATTTAATTAATTAGTTATTTATTAATTATTTATACTAATTAATATAGTTAATTCCATAAATAAAAAGTATTGATTTATATGTTAAATTAGATATAAATTTGAACTATGTCATTTTGCATTCTTTTTTTTATTATTATTATTAAGTTTCAATAAGATTTTAAATTTAAATATATTTATAATTTATTATCACTTAAAATTATTCAAATAAATTCAAAAAAAATATTATTATAAATTTAAAATCCCTTAACTCTAAAATCGTCCCAAATCGTAATTTAAAATCTATAACAACTTTAAATCCTTCTTCGATCCAAAAACAACCTAACAAAATCCTTACACTTTCAATTTCAAGCATGATTAAATTAATAAACTCTAATTCTCACGCATAGAAATCCAATAATTAAAATATGCAATGGGATTTTATCTCCCCTTTTTCAAATATAACCCAGTGACTTAAATCCTTATTAGTTCATCTTTTCACACACACACACACACGTGTGTGTGTGTGGTCTTTTCTTTCTGGTTAATGAACTTGAGAAGAGAGTCTATATCAAAGAAAGAAACTCATATTACTCATCTTTTCACACATACACACACACATACGTACACGTGATTGTGTGTGTATGTGGTCTTTTCTTTCTGGTTAATGAACTTGAGAAGAGAGTATGTATCAAAGAAGAAACTCATATTACTAATCTTTTTCACACACACATGTGTGTGTGTGTGGATGGACTTTTCTTTCTGGTTAATCTTCGATCAAAAGAGAGTATGTATTTATGAAAGAAAGAAACTTACAATGTCAATCCAGCGGCCCAAAAACAGCAGGGAAATCAAGAGGAAGAAGATGAAGAGAAGAAGCAGTGTAGATGATGGTAGCTTAGCTCTCTTTTGCAGAGAACGTCTGTGATTCTGAAAAGCCGCAGGCCTCAGCCAGAATATCTTCATCAACTTCTCTTCTTGCCCTCTCATGCTTCTCAACCCCACCAGTTCTTGATCATCATCAGTATTATTTGCCTGTTCTATACATACATATATGTGTATGTATAGGAGAAGAGGATTTCACCTAGTGAGTGTGTGAGGTTGAATGGAAAGTTGAGGTCTATATATCCATCTACTTAAGTTGATTTCTGCTAATGACCGTGGACTGGAAACAGACTATTCTGAAGAGTTTGGACACAGAGTCCAAGATATTGACAAACTTGTACGAGTGCCGTGTTTTATATTCTTGAATTCTCATTGGTCCTTTATATATATATATATATATATTTTATAATTTAAGAATTTTTTTTATTATAAATTCTTCCCATGTTTCCTCCTATTATTTGCTGACCTTTGCACGGTATCATTACCAACAAAAATATATATAAATAGATTCACAGATTAAGAGAATTTAGAAACGACTTTGCAAAGTTCGGGTTTTTCAATAATTTATAATAAAAAAAATTTATTTATAAAAAAAAAAAAAAAATTCACTCCAAGCGCCACTTCGTGTGGCCCTATCTACAAACATCTTTTATATTCCCAATTTTATTTTTTATTTTTTATTTTTTATTTTTTAATATTTGTAAATAATTTTTAAAATTTGGTACAAATTGTTAAAAAACCCGAACAAAACTTGTAAAGTTAATGAGTTGTATTTGGCCATAGGAATTCAGTGGTGAAAATAAAAAAAATAAAAAAAAAACAATACAGTTTAATTTTTGAATGCTTTTGAGTTTAATTTGTTTTATTAAAATCAAGGATCTAAAAGTGATGCAATGAAGAAAAATTTACAAAACTACCAAAAATAGCCAAAGAAATATTGGTATAAATTTCATGTGAACATCCATGAAAATCATACTAATAGGGTTGTGGGAATGGGAGTTAACATGTGAATTAGCCCCTCAATTCTTGGGTTGACTACATCTTTTTCACTCAAGTCATATGCATAGTGTTGTTGCCAAATATATATATATATATATATATATATATAAAGTAGGGATAGTTGGGTTGGGACGGGCTCGACCAAACCCGATAGCAGCTAAGTCAAGAATTTTTAGAATTTGTGACCAAACTCGCTTCGAACTTAACGATTAGACTTATTTTATTATTTTAAAAATATTAAAAAATATATTTTTTAAAAAATAAATATATTTTAAGAAATTACATATATACAATAAATTTTAAAAATAGACAGAGCAAATATGGGACTATGCTAGTTTAAAAGTAAAAATTCAAACTCGTTTCAAATTTATTTGTAATAGTAAAAATTTATCCAATATAAACGAGTTCAAGATAAGTTCAAATTTGAACTTGTCCTGTTGTCATTTTTAATAATAGTCGTGACATGAAAAGGTCAAATCATAATTAAAAATTTATTAATAATTTTTTAGAGTTTCAAAATAATTAGAATTATTAATTTTAAAGATCTACATAGATCCCATAAAATCAATGGTTGCAGGGGATCAATAGACTTAGGACCACCAAGAATGTTTCACATTTTCTTCTCAAGTTAAACAAATTTCCAATTAGCAACTTCCTGTGCTCGAGCATATGTATTCCACTGGTAAAACCAGAACCGGAGACAAAAAGAATGACTAAAGATGATAAAGAGAGAACAAGACCTAGTAAACAAAACAATGTGGTTTGGTAAATGTCCTAGGATTAATCCATTGGTTCCAGGACAACAACATGATTATTCAATATTTTTATAAGTGAATTAGTAACTAAAACTAAATCGAATCTTATTTTTGATAATTAGTTCAATTCGTCGAATCGGCTCAATTCAATCAATTTTATAAAAATTGATTATATTTTTTATTATATTATGTAAAATAGTAATATAATAAAGTAATTATTATGTATAGGGTAAAAAAAAAAATCAACTAAAAACACATATAATAAAATTCAAAATTTAAAAAAATAAATACATATAACAAAATATCAAGTTTAATATTACTAAAGAAGTAAAAAAAAAAAATTAAAAATAATTTAATTAATTTGATTAAATTTTTAATTTTTTACCCCCATTTAAACGGAACCCATTATTAATTTACTATTGAATCAATAATAGATTGATGAGGTTTTTGGTTGATGATATTTTGGGCCTGATGGGCTTCGGTTTATAGAAGAGGGTTAGGCCCACTATTGTACCGGGCCAGGAACCTTTTTGTGGTAAAAAAAAAACAAGACAGCGTTGTTAGACGGTTGTCACAGGACAAGTAATTTCAACATGGATTAAATTCTATAATTTTGAAAATTTTCAATCTGATCACAACTTTAATAAATTCAAATTCAACCCCCAATCTTTTTATTTTCCATACTTGTAGTACTAGATATCAAGTTGGAATTCAATAAAAATTTGATAAAAAAAGATAGTAGACACGGTTCTAACTAAATATTTAGCAATTCAGTATAATTTATTATCGGAAGTATCATATTTAGATCTTAAAAAATAGTTTCATTAAAATATCGTTTTACTCGTTTTAATATTCGACTAACATATTTCTAATTATGAATCGTTCGACTAAATCGATTCAATTTTTCAACAACTTTTGAATCCAAAATAATTGAATTTAATTTGGATCGCATCGGAGATAAAATATTATCCATTGACAACCATCTTGAAAAAATAAAAATCATGTTGTTCTAATCTTTGAAGTCAAATTCTTTTGTTAATTTATCTTATTTTCACAATTTGATTATTTTAGGTGAGTCTCTAAATGAACTAAACCGAAAATTATAATTTCAATCTTTGTTTTATTGAAATCTCACGTTCATATTTTGCTTAATATGTGTATATGAAGGGGCATTTAGGGTAAAAAGAAATAAAAATTTGTAATTCAATTCTCAAATAAAAGACTTTGAATGCATAGTGCATAACTTTGTAGGGCATATATCCACAGCCAGATTTTGTAATATAGATAGGTTAGGCAGAAGCGCCATCAATATTTAATTTATATCAGATTTATAAATATATATATATATATCATATATATGTAGTAGGTGCCTTGATATTAGGTTAAGTGTTTTTATTTTTTATTTTTTAATTATATAAGATATTTTTTCGTCTTTATTTTATTGACGCATACATACACTGATTTTCTGTGCATTCTTTTCGATCCTCTTATACTAGAGAAAGGTCCTCGTATAGGTTAGACATAAGCGCCCTCAATATTTAATTTATATGAATAGTAAATATATATAGGTTAGGCAGAAGCACCCTCAACATTTAAGTTATATCTTAGTTTTAAATTGAAGTTTATGTTTTTTAATTAAAATTCGTATTATATTATTATAATATATGTATGTATAAATATTTAAAAAATACTTTTATATCACGTATATATTTTGAACTATAGAACAATATTATATACTTTTGAAATAAAATATTTAATATACATATTATACTTACTCATATAATACTTGATGAATAATACTCTATTTAATAAGTATTGTAATATTGAAATATCTAAAAAATATAAATATTATGTATAAGTATTAATAGATTATCATATAAAAAAACAAAACAAAAAAATAATTTATAAACATATTAATTATTATTAAATATTGTCTTTAAGTTATGTCATAATTATAAATTAAATATTATAAAAATACTCATAAAATATTTTTTGCATATTTTAAAAGTACATACAAACATAATTCATATAAAAAATAATATCGAAATAAGTCGTATTATTACTTTTGAATATTTTTTTTCTGCATTTTACTAGTACGTCTATCAATTCATATATTAACTATTTTTTATATTTTTTTATCAATTTTTTTACCATAACATTTAATAAAATTTTATAATATATTTATACGTATTAAATACCAAATTTTTTCCATCATTTAACCATTTGGGACTTTTCAAACCCAACTAAACATAACATTAATGGCTTCTCCAATGAATTACTATATTTTAGCTTGGTTAATGCTAGTAATAGCTTCATCTTATCTATATTTGTGCTTTTAGCTAAAAATTTTGAAAATATAACTATTCTCTTTTGTGACGAACAAAACAACTAGGGCGGAGAGAGGGGCTATCTCCCCCCAAGTCTTATTAAAATTTATTTTTTAAAAAAATAATAAAATTATTTTTTATATAATTTAAAATATCTTTTTGCCTATTATTTTTTTAAAAAATTTAATCTCATCCCAAAAGTTAAAATTCTTAATTGCGTTCGCCGTAGCAAAAGGAAAACCAATAATCAAGGATCTTATGATCTTAATATGATATTAATTAATTTTTTTACTCTCTGGTACCCAAATGTAAATTGGAAAAATAACAAAGCAAACATTATTGGAACTTAAACTTATTAGATAATGACTAAGAGTGTTAATTGTTGAGTATCTTTGTTAATTACATATTTATTCATATTATAATATAATGATATATATATATTATTATTTCACTAAAAAATCGTAACATATGGGAAAAAAAATCATGCATTTATGTCCGACATTTTCACTCAAAAAAAAAAAAAAGAAAAGAAAAGAAAAATATATTATTCCACAAAAAAAAAAAGAATTAATCTGCACCTGATTTAATCATACCAAAATCATTCACAAAGTACAGAAATTTATACTTACCCTAATTAATTCATATTTTTTTAAAAAATAATCAATTACAAAATAATTACAATATCATAAACAAACTCTAAAAAAAGCGGGTCCTCTGCATTCTCGTGCGCGCCAAGCCAGACAATCGTTCCTCTCTCTTACACGAAGAACATCGTACGCGCGAACACACGTACGTTCGACATACACTGGTTTTTCGTGGTTCGCAGGACCACCCATAAATATACTGGTCAAGACCTTTCGCCATATCTAAATTTAGGAGCAACCCTTTTGTTATTCCTGAGTGTGTAGCGAAGTTTTTGTTTCATTTTCCCTTGCTCGCCATTGGAGAGGTGAGAGGTCTCTGTAATACAGCATATACGATCAACGGCAATGGCTGCGCCGGGGGAAGTTGTTTCGGAGAAGCCTGAAGCGGTGGAGCCACCGGTTGCGGCGGATAAGCCGAAAGATGAGCCGGTTGCTCCGCTACCTCAGGATGATGCCAAGGCTGTCGCAAGTAAATTCATTGGTTCCCCGCCCTTGTACTGTGTGCATATGCATGGACATGAACACATGAATTATCAAACGCCTGAACAATGAAGTCTTTTGTGATGATTATTTTATTCTTTTTTTTTATTATTTTTTTATAATTGGTAGAATTTTTTTTCCTTTTTTTTTTTTGTATTTCAATTCGTCTCACTTCTTACCAGTTCTCTGATTTTCTTTTTTTTTAGTTAATTTTTGAGAAATGGTCGACAGAGCCATATTTTCTAATATTGGACGAAATAAATATTTTAATTCAATATTTCAAGATTTTGAATTTTATTTAATTTATAAATAAAGTTTAAGAATATATTGACTTGAGCGCCTGCTCCCTCCAGTCCCCTTGGCTCCGTCTCTAATTCTAGGTCGACGAATCTTGCTTGATCAAGCTGGATCATAATTTCGACCAACAAATTATACTTTTTGAAATTTTTATTGTTAAATATTATTGATTTTTGATTTACTCTTATACTAAATGTATAATCATGTCTTTCTTTCCTTGAAATCCTCAATAATTCTGTATGCTGATAATATTGATAAGTACTGTTGATCCGAAGATCAAAAGAGGTGATCTTGAATTAGTTTGATTCTCCATCGGTATATTGGCGCTGGAATTGTTTGCATACTCATTTCAGAGCTGCGCAGCCAGCCAGAATAGATAGCTCCATGATCATATTTTGTAATAGTCGACATAACAATTTGATAAAGTTGTGGTTTTCGGGACTTTGTGTCGTTCAATAGATAGTTTTTTGATGATTATTAACTTGTAACTTATCATTGCAGAGGTCACAGAACATGATACAAAGAAAAGCTCAAAAGAAACTCTTGACAGAGGTACGTAATCGTTAATTGTTACAAGTTATGTGGACTATAATTTGATGGTCTCAGGGAGAGCAAAGAGTTTAAGTGTCCTGGAATTTAGATTTCTAAAGTAATGAGTATTTTGTCTGTGTATGTCTATCCGAGCTGATTATATCAGAAGTTGATAGAGGGAGTATTATCAGATAGGCCTAATAAGCTGATATGATTTCCAGTTGGTGATTGTGGAAATGGAACTGAATGATTTAAGTACTGGAAAATTTGTTTGCAAAATCTGTGTAAATTTTACAGATATTGCTCTCGCGAAGCTAGAACATGAGAAGAGGCTGTCTTTTATCAAAGCATGGGAGGAACGCGAAAAAAGCAAAGTGGAGAACAAGTAAGGTTTATCAGTCTGTTCATGATATTTGGATTCTTTTTGGTGTGATCTAACATTCATGGATATCTTGTTTTTATGACTTGGTTCTTCATTCTGTGGTCTGCTAATACACAAGCCTAAAGTTGTGGGCTGCGTTTTTCTCTTTTTTGGGATATTGTGATGTTTGTTTTGTCACCGTGGATTCTCATCCTGTTCACTAGCCTAAATTAGAACATGGTGAATGCTTTGTCTTAATATTTAGTTTATACATATTCCCTTACCTTCATTTGACAAAATCACTTATGCTATGTTCGAGCGTGGGTTTTGGCAAATAAAAGAAAAGAAGAATTTTGAAATGAGAAAAATATTTTTCTGATTGTTATTCTCACTAAAATCCAGCCAAACATAATGTTTGTTAAGGAATTTTTTTCCGTAGGGATGTGTCTAATTCTGAGTCTTGCTGTACCTGATATGGACTATGGCAACCTGTCTTAATCCCATGAACTATGGCATGCTTTGGTTGTATTTAGCCTGATACCATTTCCATTTAATAAAGAACCTTATTTCAATCATTAAAATTTTCTTCTTCTTCCTTGGAATTCAACCATTACAATTTGGCTTCCTGAGCACTGCAAGATGATACTGAGTATAATTCTGTGATGGAACAGGGCCCAAAAGAGGCACTCTAAAGTTTCTTCATGGGAAAACAGCAAGAAGGCATCTCTTGAAGCCCAGCTAAAGAAAATTCAGGTACAATGGCAACATCAACAATATCAAACACATTTACTAATTGGTAAAGTATTTTGTAAATAAAATGCTCCAACACTGATTAATGTACGATTCTAGTAGAACAGTAGTTCGTTATGATCGTTTGAAACGAAGGTTAGATGTTTTACTAAGCAGTATATGTCGGCAGGAACAACTGGAGAGGAAAAAGGCAGAATATGCAGAAAAAATGAAGAACAGGGCAGCACTGATTCACAAGCAGGCAGAAGAGAAGAGAGCTATAGTTGAAGCCAGAAAGGGAGAAGAATTTCTCAAAGCTGAGGAGATGGCTGCAAAATACCGTGCAACAGGGCAAATTCCTAAGACGAGTTTGGGATGCTTTGGAGATTAAACTCCAGTAAATTGGTAGTGAAATCACCAATGACAAAGTTTAAGTTTTCCTTGTAAATTTTTGTTTTCCATAGTTATGTTGCATGCTTTAGTGATTCAAGAAATTGATCTAGTTTCATTTCCTCAGTGCGATGTTGTAAAGTATGCATACTTTTGGCTTGTGGAAAAACAAAAATGTGTTGTTAATAAGTTGCATTGAGAAGTAATCAAGAACACCCTCTATCCAGAAGTATTCATAGACCAAGTCCTAGTAGCCATGTCTGTCATTTTAAGGCTTACCACTTGAAGCCAATGCTTCTGCTACCACAGTTCAACATGGGTGTAATCTAACATTATACAGTGTTGAATAGCAATCTTGCTGAAGCATACAACTCTGAGTAGTGTGCCTGGGCTTGAGCCAGTGGATCAAAACAGACGGGTGTGGAAAGTATGTTGATATGTCGCCCTTGCTTAGTTAATAACAAAATGAGACAGATTGCCACCTGCGTTCTTCCCAAGCCAGAGAGCATTAAAAGAAGCAGTGAAAACTTTTAGGCACTTGACATTTGAAACACGTGATTTTACGACCTAAAAGAAGCTACCGTGGTGGGCTTCAGAAGAACAATTGAAGGAGCTTTCAGTAAATATGGCAGGATATAAGCCATAACAATCCGGTTGTCCCAAGAAGCTCATGTCATTGTTAGTTGGAAAATCCAAAAGCAGCTGTAATGCAGATTCAGATGAATCCTCCATTTCGTTTGAGCTACAGGAATCTGATCCTGGCCGGAAATCTTCAATGCATGATTTGCTGCTCTTGCACTCTGTGTCTTTGTTTTGGTTGGTCCCTGCAGCCAACGAACCTGCTGCAGTAAGCTCCATGTTGGTAGTGGTTCCTGATAATGTACCGTACTTTGTTGATGAAGAAGAGACTGAACTTTGAGAAGCAATTCGTTCTCCCTTGTCCAACTTCCTAAATGTTTCTCCAACGTCAGAATTCCACAGGCGTAAGAAATAGTCGCCCTCTGATTTTCCACCACATGATGGAATCAAGAATAGTGATTCCCTGGAAAGGCGAGCTTCAGCTTCAAGTCTAGCACTCTCCCATTGTGTCATGTGACGGGTAGAAGGAGATGAAGGCAGTCGATTCAGTGGCCCGTTTGATGTCGAGGAGGGTTCATGAGTCTGAGGATCAATGCCCATCTGAAGCAATCGCTTTTTCAGATGGGTGTTCCACAAGTTCTTGATCTCATTGTCTGTCCTTCCAGGGAGTTGAGAGGCAATTGCAGCCCACCTGAAGAAGATGAAATGACAACATTCATGAATAAGACACCAAGCAAAATCGACAAATGTGTGTTGTAAGAAAAAACAATAAATGAATATCTATAAAAATATGGATCAATGCAGCATGAGAGGGATAAAATAGATGCAATTCTTTCCTCCATGCAATTTGCTTTGTATTTCACCACTATTTCTTTTCATGTGAGCAACATGAAAGAGTATGGTGGATGCTAGCACGATTATGTTGTTACAAGATTAGATTAAATCCTATCTGCAGCCAAATTGGTCTACAGAGGTCCATAGAAATTATTTCACTCAATATACAGAGTACGTTAGCAATAAAAATGCAGAGGCAGATGCAAAGGAAGAGATCTTAAGACAGATGAAAAAGCTGTTTACAGTATTCCACAAATGTGCTTCAGTGTTCCATCCCACAGATCATTAATCAAAGATACAGATCCATAAGTTATTCAACCACCTAATTAATTAAAAACTCAAAAAAATGCAAAAGGGAATGAAAACCTGTTTCCAAGCATGCCATGCAACTGTATGACAAGCTTCTCTTCTTCAGGACTGAAGGGACCTCGTCTAATGTCTGGCCTAAGATAGTTGCTCCAACGTAGCCGGCAACTCTTCCCACAGCGAAGAAGTCCTATAAAAGAAGAAAGTCAATACCTCCAATCAAATTGTTCTATAAAAGAAGCATGTTATAAATAGTAAAGGGTAAGAAAACAAAGGATAGAAGATGAATAAGGATAGAACTGTAGCTTGCACAACATTGCATAGAGAAGGAACACTTGAACAAAACCAGCACAGCACCTGAGTACCGTAGGCATAGATCCGTATAATATGTGACGGGAACACGAAAATCAGAAATAGACTCGAGCTAAAAGACTACCCATTTGAATTTGATATTGATACTACAATCTACATTGTTCTTAGCTTCCTGCTTTTATGCATCAATTGAAGTGAATACCACATTCAATTAAGTTTTAGATTAATGGCCTGCTCCAAAAAAATTGATGTTAGGAACTATTATACCAAATTCAAGTTTAATGCTTTCAGAACAATGGACTTTGCTCGGTGTCTGCATTTAAGAATACTTGGAGGGAGAAATTTAAAGCCAAAGCCAAGACAGTTGATATCTTTCATATGGACCTTTGAAACTTGAATTTAAAGACCAAGAATGCGTGCATTCCTTTCTTTCTACTTGGGTCCAGTTAGTCCTAAGTTTTACTAGTTATATATGTTTACAAAACAAATTTATATCACAAAATTGAAAGGCAGGATGTGGAGACTCAGATAACCTTTCAACACAACCTCAAACATTATTTAAGGCAAAGACAGTTACAAACTATGATTTCTTCTAAAGAGAACACAAACTAAAACTTCTAAATTTCGATATACCCTCAGCCACAAAAGTTCATAAGAGGAGCTCATTCACTGCTGAGTCAATTGAAGCACTTAGCCCACCAACTCAGTCATCATTACTACCACAGAAAGACAAAAGCTTTTCTTGAAGCAAACAAAATGGAAGTAAAACCTGCAAGCTTGGGGAGAGAACGCCAGCTTCCATGGCCATGCTTGTTAATATAATCCACCAATTTCTCGTCTTCCTCAGGAGTCCAAGGCCCCTTCTTCAACCCCTTCTTATCACAACATGGTGCCCTCCCCATCAAGAAACACACACACACACACTGACACACGCACAGACAAAACTCCACACAGATATAGTTTCTTGTTTTACTTCACAATGATAAATAGCACCATAACAGAAATGAACAAAAAGCAAGAAAAAGTCCAAGTCTTGAAGCTTAAAAGACAAATGTATAAACACACACACTAACACTCAGAGACTCCCACTAAGAAAGTTCCATTTTTTTATTTTTTATTTGTCTACAAAGATTAATAGCACTACATAATTGAACAAAAAGCAAGAAAATGCAGAGTCTTGAATCCTCAAACATAAATGTGAAAAGACAATTCAGGGTACTTTAGAGATCGGACCGGCGTTTCCTCAGCTGGCTATGCATTGAATGCTCCCACTGAGCTATATAAAATTACAGAGACTAGATAATACCATATACTTTTTTTTTTTTTATCGATCTGAATATAGTGCAATTATTTTCATCAACATGGACGAGGATATTGAATGATTGATTTCATGGAACAGAGAAATTCGTATATTTATTGCTTCCCTATGTTGTTCCCTTCCCCTCAGGTTGCCCAGTAATTTATTTCTGCCACATATTCCCTCGTCCACACACACACACACATATATATTTTTAAATTTTAAATTATATTTAAAATTGATTTAATTATCTAGTATTTAAAATTTAAAATTCGAGTAGAATGATATTTTAATCCTTTTCATTTATTTAAGTGTTATCATTAGTTAACTTATCAAATTGAGTTCTAAAAATTAAAGAATGAAAAGATGGATTCATATTAGGTATGAGATATTTAACAAATAGGGGTCAAGTGAGCTTTCACGAAATGATTTTGAGCTGAATTCCAGTAAAGCTTAACTCTTTTTCAAAATCCTATTGATTTATACTACAAATACAGAGTAAGAATAATATTCAAGCACATTTAAGAGAAAAAAACAAAGTGGGAATGCTGCATTAAGGCTTTTGGGGTTAAATGCTTTGAACAGAGAAATGTAAGCTGAGAGAGCGAAAAAGGATTATTGAAACTTCAAGATTTGTGCCAACATAGTGTACTCTACTATTTTGTCACTGTGTGTGCTTGTGTGTGGGGATGAGGAGTAAATGCAAGATATCACAAGACAGGGCAAATGGGATGAGAGAGAGAGAGAGAGAGAGAGAGAGAGAGAGAGAGAGGGAGAGGGACACTTACCACACAACAAGAAGAGATGCAGTGAAGATGAAAGCATTTATTTCTTCACTACTCTGCATTCAATATGAATACTCCCTGTTCCAGACCTATTCAAGCACATGCATATACAGACATGGAGAGAGAGCATTAATGGCGTGGAAAGAGATTCATGGCAGCATGAGGGAGTACGAATCGACTGCAGAAAATGCAATAAAGGGACATCCTTTTTTCTTGTGATTTGTCTTGAATTAAAAAAAAATAAAATTGAAATCCCTCTTTCCCTCTCTCCCTCTCAGCTTTTGAAGTTTGAAAAGTCTATTCCTTTTCATTTGCCGGATTTCTTGGCCTGCTTTTTCTACATTTTTCTTCCTTATTACGATGTTAAGGAAAAACAAGAAATAGTGCGTACGTAAGATGAGTCCATAGATTTCCACAATTGTGTGTTGGAAGACTTGTCTTCACATGTATTTGTTTGGCTGAATTATTTCACAACTATTCATGTAGTAAAATCTATTATCCACTATACAAAAAGTAATTATAATTATTTAGTATTTTTAAAATCACAAAAGCTCTTAAGAATAACACTGTTTGGCCTAAGATAGTTTTTTCCTTTTTTTTTTCCTTATAGAGAAAAATAAAATAAAATAACCTTTGCCAACTGCTTTTATCATGTAAGGAGAAAGTTACTGTAATCAGTGGGTAAGTTTCGGTCCCATTGCACCACAATTTTGTATAGAATTAGTACACGGGACTAAAAATGGTATAAAATTTATGTAGACCCAGTTATAAGAAAGAGTAAAATTCTATAACTTTAGTTTTTTGCCTTTCCTTTATTGTTATATTTTTTATTTTTCTTAATGAGAAAAAAAAAAGACTATAAAAATATGATATCGCTATAAAATATTTGGATTGACTAAAAAACGAGCTATAAGATCGTTATGACAATCTCATTAAAGTATTAAATTATAACATGTAGAACATCATTATAGAGGCTATGGATTTACAGACTATATTACTATAGTAAATGAGTATACCCAATTCATACTACATTTGTCTAGTATGAATGCTCAATTGAATAGTTATTGTAGTAAATTTCTCAATAAATGGGAGTACTAGATTACTCATTAGCATTAACAAACATCTATTTAAAGAACACAATCTTGGGCCAGTTAAAGGCTCAACTAAAAACTTGGTAAATTTACGTTGATGAGCCTTAGCAAAACCTCGTTTTAGGTGAAGCAGAGAACTTCCTTAATTTACCTTAAAAAACTACCTTTCATGCAATATTAAATGAATAGCTATGGTTGTTAATAGTAGATTATTCTTAAATGAAAACAAATATAATCTTGAGCTATCGCCAAACCAATTTAAAGTTTTATTAATAAAACAAGGTTTAATTAAAAAAAAAGTGACAGAAAAAAGATCATAAAAATGTTCCATACTAAGGCTATGTTTGGACTTCATACTTTAATACGGGAAAAGAGTTGAAAAATAAAACACGAATTTGAAACTCTTTAGCATTCACCATTTTTTCAATCGTAAAGAACAATAAAAGAAAAACCTTTTTTTAGTTTAAACAAATTTCGCACTCGGTTCAAATCAATCTTACCCTTGCCTTCTTCTTTAGATATATTTATTCTTTTACTCTTGTTTTTATATTATGCTTATGAATCACAATTTGAAATACTTTAGAGTGAGTTATAAAAGATAGATAAACAAGAAGAAAAGAATCGACACTTAATTTTACAAACTTGAGAAGTAATAATTAATATCAATTAACTTCTCACGTCTCATTTCCCTTAGTTCTAATTATTTCAGACAAGTACTAATTTAAATAAATTTATTTTCACATACAATTATTTATTGACACTCAAAAAACAGAAACAAAAAATTATACCACTCATTTATTTACTTAACTTTTTAAAAGTGCTAATATTTAAAACTTTAAAATTATTTAGATTACTTAAAATCACTTTCTAAAGTGCATTTATTTAGATTGCCTGAAGTAACTAAATTTAGCTCGTCCACAGCAAAAAATCGTGTAACAACCACAACATTTATTTTTGTACCCTCCACATGAATCCCACCACATCATATTACATGAATAATTTTTCTCTGACCTCCTAAAAATAATCCGAAATAAAATAGTCACACTACCTCAAATCCAACAAGTCCAAGAATCACTCACCATAACTTTGTTTTAGGATACCGCTGCACGGCATGGCCAGTAACCACCAGGAACTGTAAATAAGTGGAATTCAATGTGGTCAAAAACATGATTCAGACAAACTCTAGTCTAAGTCTAGGTAGCATTTATTCAAACACAACCATCTCTCTGTCAGGTTTTTCCAGCCGACAACAAGTGGACTCCACACTTCTAGTTCTTGTCATAAATCCTCAAGGCAGTAATTTAACTTGGACTCCCACTCATTATTACTTTCTACATTGAAACAAAATCAATCCCCATAAAAATGGGCCAAATATGAGTCCCATTACAAGGAAGAAAAATCAACTCAATAATTTCCAATCCTATATTTGGATCTTGAATTTCATCTGAGGTAGAAAACAGAAAAGAAACATGTTGAATAAATGAAATACAAAATTATATCATCCAAAGTCAGAAAAAACATAGTATTTTCCTCGCTAAAAATCAAGATCCAAACATAGTCACAAAAGTGTTCGGGCTCGAGCAAATAGTAGCACTTATTTCATAGAGCAAAGCCTCATTGCTGGATTTGCACTAATTCTTAAGTTGAGCAGAAGATCAAAATGCAGCTTTTAAGAGGATTTTTGGTAGACATTGTTCTAATCCTGAATCTACAAACAAGTTCACACTTCAAAACCAACATCCTGAAAAGATAAAGCATATAATACTTCTGCTAATTGTACAGCAGAGAGGCAAAAAATCCTAATTATCACAAAGTCCTGTGGCAACCAATTCCTCGCACGCCAGCTGTTTCTTACCTTTCACCAAAATAGATTAGAATAAAGAAAAACAGGATCCTTTTTTTTTTTTTTTTTCTCTAATTGATACTCAAAAGTAGAAAGTAGCGAAGGAAGCAGGAATATTCTTTGAAGAGAACATACAGAAATTTGGGATTGACTTGGCTTAACCTTAGTAGAAAATAAGAAAATGCCATCGCCTAGAGCACCAAATATATAATCCTGAAGGTATACATGATACCATATTCAAGGGCCATGAGGTGCCCAATTTCTTGGAAATTATGGCATCGTCTGCCTCACGAGTCAAATACAAAGTCTTTCATTATCAAGACCATGATTTCATATAAATCCCGACGTTCAATCATCTCACCTCTTCCACAGGCAGCAATGTTTCTGTCATAGAAAAGGTGATATTTACAATTATGACAGAAAGGAGTAAAAGTATGATGGTATTTATATTATATATAAGCACTAAATCCTAGACTTGTTGAAACTCTACATTCCAAATCTTAAAACACAGAGCTAACAGAGCAAAGAATAAACAGTTGAACACATGCAAACACTTTGACTCCTCTCTTGACATCTAAAAAGATTCACGAAGGAAAGATCGTGGATGATTGCAACTGGTGCTATAGATAAAAAAAGAAAAGATCGACCACTGGCAGATGACATCCTAGTAGCAGTATCTGAAACAAGTGTTTTCCTTTTATCTCAAAACCATAAACACCAAGGGCAGCATCTTTATAGGATAAAAATATAGACACTGATTTGGTAATATCAGCACTATACATCTAAAGTTTATTTCACCATATAGTGCATTAATAAGTAAATTCACAAACATTTCAACGCCAATCATCTAATTTTTTTTTGCTTTATGTCCTTGTAGATAATGCATCATGATAAAAGGCTGAATTATGTTTCCTATTTTCAAGATATATCCTCATACCAGAACCAGAATCCAACATTTAGAACAGAGAAACAACCATTACAAGTTAGGTGAACTACAAAAACTACCCCTGGGGTTTGGGCTATTTAAAAAAAAAAACTATTTAAGTTAGTAAATTACAAATACCCCCATGACATTACAAATTGCACCTAGTGAGAGGTTATTCGTAAAACAAAGACAAACTTCAATGGGGCTTACTCTTACAAATTTTTGTGATTCCTCCTCCCCAAAACCCAGCCTAAATGAAAAATGAGCATAAAGATTTTGCATCATGAATGAAAATAAGCAATCAAAGATTCCATAGCAACACAGTTGCAGAAAAGGGGAAGCTAGTAACAACACCCTAGCTTGCATGCCTGAAGCGTCCCAACAAATGATTTCAAATACATATATAAATAGTTTGTTCTCAAATCTTTTGCTTAAACAATTTAGCATAAGTTCTCCAATCACTTATTTGAACAGTTCAAAGGGTCAATTAGTATAGTATAACACAAACCAATAAGTTAAGTTGAAAAAACTGCCTTACTGAACTAATCACGACTATTACAGATTTGTAAAAAAGTTGTCCAACAACTTGGTTAGGATAAAACTATAAATTTTGAAATGACAGCTAAAACTAATTATAATCGAGCTGAGCCTTTGTGAAATAAGCAACAACCAATACCAAATATGCATTGGTTCTATAACTCACCAGTGTTACCACTTCCAACCACAAGGTAAATAGCAGCCACCACAGATCACTGACAATATATAGCTTGATCTATATGCGGAGGGATCTGCTTGATCTCTGTCCCTAATTCTTGTTCAATCCTATACCTGAAAGAAGATAGAAAGTGGAGATCAAATAATCTCTAATAACACATGACCCAGCAAACAATATTCCTTCCAGTCAGAAAACCAAGGAATGAAATGCATACAAATTGAAGCGGTCCTCGTAGGTGATCAGATTCACAGCTAAACCAAGGTGTCCAAACCTTCCTGATCGACCAACCTACATATAACATGAATAATTATAAGAAAATCAGAGAAAACACGAACATGAACATGAAACTCACCAAAAATCTAAGCACCATACCCTGTGTAAATATGTTTCTGAATTCCTAGGAAAATCAAAATTGATAACGACATTGACTGCCTGAATATCTATCCCTCTTGTAAATAAGTCTGCAATTTGATTGTAAGAGAAGGAAAGAAGAATCAAAATGATAATTTAGAGCATAAATTATAATAAAGAAAGACACATAGTATTGGATGAGATAATAATCAAAAGATGAGGCTGAATGTCACACCCCTTGCTAGCATTTCTATAATTAGCAATTACAATTTCAAGACAGTATTCCCAATCAAGACCAGAGTTGCAATTCGTCAAAGTTTAAAGTTATATAATTGCGTCCAAAATAAATTCTCGAGAGGGCACTAAACTAAGGTAACTCTAACCATTTAATGGTAACAACAAAACAACAGCATTTTTAATGTCACATTCCTAATAATTGATTTATTTTAGAAATGGCTGCAAAACAAGTAAGAATTATTTTCCATATAAAAGAATGTGATCAAGATTTAGATGGAGGAATATATAAGAGAAATGAATGAAGATAAAATCCAACCATAAAAAAATTCCTAAAACAACCATGTCAGAATATATACATACATACATACATACATATATATATATATTGAGGAGGCCCATGCCCAAAATCCTATTAAGGGCAGTTCACCATGCAAGTAAATCAAAATAATTAAAGGAGGCTTCTCAGCATTGATCCTCGTATTCCCAATATCATATGATTGATCTAATAATAATTTTATATTTAACTGCACTACAAAGTATTAATAGTTCACACCTGTCAAAGAATCTCAAATAAAAAAGTTACTGACAAAAGTTTTACAGAAACCCATACAAATATTAAGGCTACTGTTCACTACATATTTTCATTTAACCATTACTATCAAGAACCATCCCAGAATGAACAAAGATAAAGTGTCTACACAAAAAAAATAAACAGAAACAAAATGCCAAAACATCATCATCATAACAAGGCCTACAGAATATACCAGTGCAGACAAGATTCCTGCAGGCACCATTGCGGAAGTCATGAAATACTCTGTTGCGATGATCTTGAAGCATCTTAGCATGAATGTAGAAGCAAGAATAGCCAAGTTCCGTGATTTTCTTTGCAAGAAGTTCAACTCGATTCACAGAATTGCAGAAAATAATAGATTGGTTTATTTGAAGCTGAAGGCAAAGATAATAGAAAACATCAAAGTTCAAAAACAAGATCACCAGAGATGGCAGAACATATTCACTAAGCTATAACGAAAAAGGGCCAAATATTTGTCCTTGTCAATGAACCTTCGAAAAAAGAGTGTTGAGGCAGTGAACTTTCTGTCTTTCTTCAACAAAAGCATAATACTGGGTTATACCCTTGAGGGTAAGCTCATCCATAAGGTTGATAATATAGGGCTTTTGCAGGTATCGGTCTTTGAAATCTTTTACTGTAACAGGAAATGTAGCTGAGAACATAAGGATCTGACGATTTGCTGGCAAAAAGCGAATTAACTGCTCAATAGAAGGTTGGAACTCCGGAGACAAAAGCTTATCAGCCTGAAAGACATTAGTAAAATAAGGGTATGATTATCCCACTTTATAATCACCATCACATTGTTTTCCAAAGTTGAAATGAGGGAGAACAAATAGAAAAACAAGAAATCTATAGAAATATTGGGATGCCATGATCATGTAGAAAGCCAATATAAGCAACCAACATAAGTCAGATAAAAGTACTACCACCATGAATGGAGAGTTGTTCTCTTATATAACTATTTCTCCAACGCTCAGCAACTCTTCCCACTTTTCTTTTATAGATATTTCCATATGTTCCAGTCATACAATATTCAACATGAGAACACCATCTAGCGATGCTAACATGACTGCATTCTAGATGTTCTGTCCTAATACATCAGACATATTTCAACAAAACTTAGCATCTGCAGACAGCAAAAATTCCATTTCCCAATCCCATAACAGAAGGGGAGGGGTAAAAAGGAAGGAAACAAAGTAGGAAATAATAATATGATATGTAAGCATATTTATTCTAACTCAGACGGAGAAAGACCTTGTTGTCAGAATTCTTAATTCACGAGCAGATTATAATTATTCCACATCCTAAAAAAACACATGGTCTACTACAGTAGGAGAAAAGATATTCAAAACATTTTCATACCTCATCCATTACAAGCATACAGCAATCATTCAAAACGCAAACACCCTTTTTGGCAAGATCAAGAATTCTTCCAGGTGTCCCAACAAGTAAATGAACTGGTTGATAAAGGCGCATTATGTCATCTTTTAAGCTAGTTCCACCGGTAGTAGCCATGACTTCAATTTTTAAGTGTTTCCCAAGTTCTTTACAAACTTGTGATGTTTGAAGAGCCAATTCTCTTGTTGGGACAAGAATAACAACTGCAAAGATGCATATGTGTAAAACACCAAGATAAGGATTGAATACTCTAAATAAAACAACTAAGCCACAGAACAACTTAGCAATGTGTGTCTGTGTGTGTATGGGAGAGTTGTACTTATTGAGATAGATAGATATAGACAATAACAACTGCATTAAGCAAAATGTTTCCCAAAAGTTCCCAAATTTACCCCAACAATGACCAATCAAGTGTCATCATGTACCAAGACTGAAGTCACAATTTTCCTATATTCTTACTAAGCCCTTTTATATATATGCCACGGTATAATGGCAAAACTCTGTTGACTCCTACTCCAGAGAAAAAAGAAAATGGTAACTACTACCACACCTCTTGTCTTGACCTCCTAAAATCGATTAGGTCTAGCACATTAAACGTAGGCCCTTATTCTCTCAAGAAAGTTCAGAGATTCTGTGTTTTCAGGAAGCTTCAAATGGATAATTCAGACCTTGAATAGCATTTTTATCTTGATCAATTTTCTCCAAGGCGGGAATGCAAAAGGCAGCAGTTTTCCCAGTTCCATTTTTGGCCCTAGCCAAGATATTGCTTCCAGTGAGGGCAATTGGAATACTCTCCTCCTGGATAGGAGATGGCCTCTCAAAACCCTTCTCATATATTCCCATAAGCAGCTCACGCTTCAAAAAGTAGTCTTCAAATTCATTTCCTTTTGTAGCTGTAACATCCTGAAAGACAGATACAGATAGCAATTACGCCACTAGTTCCTTCAGATATTGCATACCGTACCAAATGGCAACCTATAATAAAAATGACACAAAAAAATCACCACTCTCCAAGAATCTAGAAGACAAAGTCAAAAAAACTGTTTTGAGGTTTTTTTTTTTTTTCCTCGGGGTGGGGTGGGGTGGGGGTCAGCATAATTAGCTTGCAATCGATCAATCTACTTAAGAGAGTCTTCATCCAAAATTTCAGATTAATTGAACCACATAGCGCAGATAATCCGAACACAGGCTGAGTAAGGCTCCAGTTATTCTCAGCAACGGGATGCTACTAAGCTTTATCAACTATTTAGTTGTGTTCACCACATAGCTTGAATTCTTCAGATTCATTACAAGACTAATTTATCTTCAACTTATAGAACGTATGAAAAATGACATATTACACTAGACTCACTGAACACCACAGTTCACTAAAGAACTGTTCAAGCATCCACCACAAAATGCAACAGGTCAAAACATAATTAAGGCTCCAATCCCATTTTGCAACAGAAAAGATCATTCAAGAAAAAAAAAATGTCCATCAAAACTTGAACCTTGTCCTAACAGACTTACTTAGGTTGCAAGAAATCTCACATATTACTCGATGCGTCAGTTAAAGAAGCTAAATCTTCTAAACAGAAATAACACTCAGTTCAGCTAACAGAGGCAACAAATCAGATACATTCATCTCGACCTTAATTGATAAACAATAAGGCAGTAACTAGAGCATGTAAAAGAGCACAACCAGACAAGAGAAAAAGGGGTATAACTGAGTTGGTGACTGAGTCGAATCCTCTCAAATCATTGTGATTTCATTTAAGGCAAAATTAGACAATGCATTTCCTGAATAATTACTTTCTCAATTTAATTTTTTTCAGTTGTGACGTAACACAAAGTAATTACTTTTCTAACAAATTGATTATCCAATGACTGCATTTACCATCACAACCAGACCTGAAATTTAATAAGAGACAAAAATCTAACCAATTTCAACAATAAACTAAACTAAAACTATAATGAATTTTAGCTACACAATCCAAAAAACACAAACCACTGAAAATCTTACCTCAGTTCTGTAACGGGTGTCCTGTGGTGGTAACTTGAAGTGTGCCTTCCAATCTTGCGAACTGTTCAAGAAGAAAAGCAAGAATGATAAATATTTAGTGTCAATTGTGCATGAATAATCATAGACGTTGTAGACAAGGGTAGCAAAGTGGGGAAAAGAGAAAGATTGCTAAACGTTTCACAAAGTTCAACCACAAGTAGTATAGCATGCATAAATGGGGTATTAAATAACAATACAGCTTCAGAAACACAAAGGTAAGTGGAAAGAGTTAACAAGATTTCCCCTGCCAAACATCTGTAATCAAATAGGTTAATCCCGAAAGTTTTGTCAGTTCCTCCTTAAATTGCATGCAGGACCATACTATTAACATGCCACCAAACTTTCTAGAACTCAACTACATTATTATAATTTTCTTGAACTTCAGTATTTCATAACAAAAACAAACAAACAGGATGGTTGAGTTCTCAGCATTGTAAAGAAGAGGCAGCATGTTAACATATCAAGCAAAAGAAATGTTGTTCTAAAGGACTATCATATAGAATAACAAGAAACTTAAAGAAGACTTTCGAAACTCACCGCAAAACAAGTAAGGTCTCCCCAATAACAGGTTGGAACTATGCGGAACAAAATTAACCAAATTTGAAACCAACCACATAATTCATGCCAACTGGTGCCAAAACCTTAAAAACAGTTTCAGATATAGCCTTCTGCTGCCTTTAAATTGGAAGCCCATCCCATTATCTACAATTTTCTGACCCACTACAATATGAAATACCAAAGCGCCTACATTTCTAAGGATAACATCTCTAGCCAGTCTATAATCAAAGTATAAGGCTCGGCCATTTAGGTGCTCAACACTTTGTTATAAATCAACACTAATCCTTAACTACCTCGGAAGTTTAACAAACATAACTAGTTCATTATTTCCTTAGTCGACATTTCCAATGCTTAAACTCCAGCTCATCACAGAGGCATAATAATTGACATTACCACCCTTTAATCAAAAACAGAATACACACAAATAGATTCTTAACTTCCACATCCAAGTCTTACTCTTTAATAACAAAGTACAAGGAAAAAAAAGGATACAAAGAGTCATTTCACTGGAATTAGCAGACCAATAAAACACTTATAAGAAAATGAAAATCAATCTAATTCGACCTCTAGAAAAACACAAGTAACCAACTAAAGTGCAAGGTTCCCATATATACAAGCATAGGGGAAAAAAATACTAACCTGGAATCAATGGCTTCTGATTGTACAGTCTTTTCAACCTCATCCACGGTTGAATCGGCGGACAGCAACTGAGTTCTTCGCAGCCATTGCTGCGGCTGAGGATTTTGAAACAATTGATAATTTTGACTATTCGGCGCAGGACTCCTTTGTACATGCTGCTGTGTAGGGTTTCTTGGTGGAAAACTAGGGTTTGGTCCAGCATTCGGGTTCATTCCACCGCCTCCGCCTCTGCCTCCGCCCATCCCCGGCGGTGGATATCTCGCTCTCGAACTCATCAAAAATCCTTAATTGCAAAATATTTGATCAAAACTCACAACAAATGGCAAATTGCACAAATTCTATGCTTATATCCCTATATTTACAAAGAAATATACTACGAATCCGAAGCTACAATTGAATGCTGTTCCGGAATCTTTAAAAAAAACAGAGCAATGCAGAGAATATAATTTGAAGGCTCTTGTAATTGAAAATGAGAAATGATTTTTTTTTTTCCAGATTTTTTAAGGAAAAGTGAACGTTGAAACAGAGATAAATAGAGAGTCTACGAAGATGCGACCGTTCTAGGGCGTCCGAGAAATACACACATATTTATATGTATGTACCTTATGTATGTATATACGTTTTAACCCAAATGTTATTCTATTTACTTGACTAATATCTAAATAATTTATATTTATTGAATAAAAATTAAATAATATTATAAATGAAGTCTGAAGTAATATTATAATACTCAAATTTAGTAAGATATGATGTTTCGTGTAAACAAATAAATTTAAAAAGCATTTTTGCAAGTTTGATTTAATTCTATTTTCAAGCATGAAATTACTTCTAAACTTAATTTGATTATTTAAAAATAAATAAATAAACATTATTCGAGTTTAATATATGAATTGCGCTTGGAATAACTTATTATTCTTCTACATGTTATTTAGCATCATCCCCAAAATATTATCTATGAAGACTAATTTAAATAGTGAAATTGGAATTTTGAATTTAAGAGTCTACAAAATATTCTTGTACTATAATAATTATTAGTTTTTGGCAAAAAAATTATTTTGATTATGTTAAGTGATCAATTAAAAATTTAACATAATAATATATAGGAAAATACATTCTATAAACATGTATGTATAAAAAGAAAAAAAGGAATATTATCTTAATTGCCAAACAATAATAATTATACCAAGGAAACTTATCACAAATAAACGACAATGGGACGATTTGTGGGAGAATCAGATCAAATTTGAAATTATTAATTTTTTTAGTAATCAGAATTAGATCGTTAGATCCATTTAATAATTTATAAAATTTAAAAAATATATTTTTAGCAGTTATATTATTTTTTTTTTATAAAATAAATATATTTTCTAATAGAATAATAATACTTAAATATATAAAATAATTTTAAAAAAGTAAAAAAATAATTATAAAGCGAAATGAGTTTAAAAATAAAAATTTAAAATTCAATTAAAATTCATTTGTATTAATTAAAAATTGCCCTAAATAGATCAAATCGAAACGAATTTGAAACCGTTCATTAAACAAATTCTAAAATTGGACTTATACGGATAACAAATATTTAATCGGGGCATGATTGTCATTTAGGTTCTTATTTATCAGATTGGTGTTCGTTGGATGCTTTTCAGCCTAGTCAAAACAGTTCATCTTATGTGAAAGTCTATCCACTTCTTCCAAGTTTGCATTTAATTAAATCATTATCAACTCATCTGCATTAAACCTTGGATTAGTGTTATCAATGGAAGAGTTGTGCAATGAAACCCCGGAGACTCACGACTGTGTAATTAAGCTGGTTAGTTTAACTCTAATTCTACCAAATCATCATATTATATTGGAAAGACAAATGATAAAATCATTAAACTTTAGCTTATTTGGTCTTTTAATTCGATAATTGTTACGATTGTAGAGGCTGAATCCGCAGAGGCGAAAAGAGAAGGTGGTCATAGGCTGCGGAGCTGGTTTTGGAGGCGATCGGCCGGTTGCAGCACTGAAATTGCTTCAAAGAGTGAAAGAATTAGACTACTTAGTACTCGAATGCTTAGCGGAACGCACGCTGGCGGAGCGTTATAGTGCTATGAAGTCCGGTGGCAAGGGTTACGATCCTCGCAGTATGTTTAGTTTTCAACTGAATGTAGTTAATTAATTTTTCGTCTGTGTTTGTTCATTTTTATTTTTGTTTGGTTTATTTACTGGCTTATTAGTCTTTATTTGAGGAGTTAACGGTCAAATGTTATTGAAATTGGATGGTGTTCGAGAGTTCCAGTTGTTAAATTATTATTAATTGCCTTTCTCAACTTTGTCGATGTTGTTTATGCCATTGTATTTATGTGATAAGGAAAAGATATGTTTATTGAAGAAAGACACAAAAATTTATAAGTATATAAATACATGATAAAAGAACTGAGGAAAGGAAGAAAAATTAGTACTAAATTTTAGGATTAAAGAGATAGATAGTATGGTAGAAAGAAATAGATCGATATGTCTGCTGAAAGTTGTTAATAATTGGTGCAGTTTCAGAGTGGATGCAGTTGCTTTTACCTCTGGCTGTGGAGAGAGGCATTCGCATTATTACCAATATGGGTGCTAGTGAGTATTAAGTGGTTTATCTATCATTTCCCATCAGAATTAACTTGCTTTGTGATTTTATCCTCATTATTATTGGTTTCTTTTTTAATTCAAGATTTTGAAACTGCCTTGTCTCATATAAATATATATTCATTTGTTTTGTAACTCATGGGAAGAGTCTCCACATGGTGCTCGAGAAGAGGTTTTACAAATTGCAAGCAAACTGGGGATTAATATAAGTGTTGGCCTGGCTTATCAATCATCTATTTCAGAAATAGGTATTTTTTGACATCTGAAGAAGATAGTAAATGAATCTTCTATCATCAAAAGGTAGACTGTATGATGCTAACAATTTATTTTGTTTTGGAACCTGTTCAGGAGTGGACAATCAAATGAAATATGTTGACGGTGTAAGATTTTGGCACTCTTTACTGTCTCCGTGAGTAGCACTCATCATAAATGTTATGAGTTTATAAGTTGCGTTGTACACTGAATTTTAAATCTGAGAACTTCTTGTGGTTACAGGATAAATTTGAAAATATGACTTAGAGTAATCAATACATCCCTAGTGGTGTTTGAGCTCCTTTTACATCCTATATCTAAAACTTAGCTTTGATCTGTGCAGGATGTTAGCGTGTATCTTGGAGCGGCTCCGATTGTTGAATGTCTGGATAGGTACACACCAGATGTTATAATTACTTCTCGTGTTGCTGATGCTTCTTTATTCTTAGGTCCAATGGTATGAATCTATATTGCCCTTTTTATCTACTAAATAAGTTGTTGGACCGGCATCTTTTGACATATTAATCATGTGTTACCCCCTTTCACTTGATGTTCTTTCACAATTTTTTCTTTGGTTCCGAAGAGAGATGTGCTGCACACTAGGAACATCCCTTCCTTCCCCAAACTCCACTCCAGTGAGGACTTTTGTCTTGCCACCACCTGATGAATGGCTTCTGGTGTGATCAGGTATTTGAATTAGGATGGAACTGGGATGAGTTGCAGCTCCTGGCACAAGGTTCTCTGGCAGGTCACCTTCTGGAATGTGGTTGTCAACTCACCGGGGGATATTATATGCATCCAGGTGATCTTCTGCTTCAGCCTCGTATAATGGTAGAGCTGATGCAAATATTTTGAGTGCTGTATTTAACATTTCTATTAGTTATAAAATTATTTTAAGACAGATTTGTGTATAATTTCTTTTAGGTGATAAACATCGAAACATGTCTTTCCAAAATCTCCTAGACTTGTCTCTTCCGTTTGCTGAAGTTACTTTTGACGGCACGGTATGTGTAGCAAAGGCAGAAGGCACTGGAGGGGTTCTAAATTTTAGCACTTGTGCTGAACAACTTCTTTATGAAGTTGGGGATCCTAGTGCATGCATTACCCCAGATGTGGTAAGTTGGGTTGCAATGTTGTATTTTGACTACAATTTTTGTCGTACCCGAATAAAGGATAACAAAGAGAGTCAAATGATTGAGAAGTTGAATCCTTTCTTCTGTAAACAGATTGTAGATATTCAGGATGTTACATTTCAACCACTGTCAGATAGCAAAGTTCTCTGCTCTGGAGCAAAGCCTTCTCTTGAATCCATACCTCAAAAATTATTGCTGCTAAGATCAAAGGTATGGTATCCTCCTGCTCCCCACCACCAAATAATGGTCAGAGGAAAAACTGATAAAAGAAAGGTTCATGTGGCTATCTCATGTGCAGGCATAATATTGCATCTTTATGTGTTTTTCTTTCTGGGTAGACCATTCCTAAATTAAACAGAAGAAAAGGTGACATTTTTGGATTCTTATGTTCAAGTTTTTCTTGTTTGCAGGACAGTGGATGGAAAGGCTGGGGAGAAATCTCCTATGGAGGTTATGAATCTACACAACGCGCTAAAGCTGCTGAGTTTCTGGTAAACATTTCCTAGAATTTATTGTACATTTATATTCTTCTCTCTCCAGAGTGCAGTTGAATTTTATGCCATTGCACACTTTTCACGAGTGTATTTTATGTGAGGCATGTTGAAAAGGCAAAGGAATTTCCTTTCTGATTTATTATTTTAGTGATAATCATTAGTAGCATCTGGTTACACATAGCATGATGATTTTGTTCTCTGGCATCAGGTCAGGGCATGGATGGAAGAATTATATCCTGGTATAAGCAACAATATTATATCCTACATTATTGGTCTGGATAGCCTAAAAACGACGTGCATCAGCGATATATTGTCAAAGCCTAGTGAAGATATTAGATTACGAATGGATGGCTTGTTTGAGAAAAAGGAGCATGCAATCCAGTTTATGAAAGAGTTCACGGCTTTATACACCAATGGCCCCGCTGGTGGTGGTGGCATCAGGTTTTTATTTCCTCTTCCTTCACATTTTTTGAAGTCGTCATCAGGTCTTTTTATTCTCACTTGTTTTACATGTCTCCATCTAACAATGCTCTGGCATTTGGCTGTCTCAATGTTCACATCATTAGAGCTTTGTTTTTTTTTTTTGGTGAATGATCTAGTTGAGATTGGTCAAAAATTAACAATTTTATCTTAAACACTGTGCACCAATTATGTGTTATTTGTTTAGGCTTGCCGTGAGAAATTGTTGAGTGGCTTAAAATTCATGAGGATATTTTACTGTGAATTCCCTGAACTCCAATGATATGTCAGGAGGTATTGAAGTCTAAAGGGAGATGTTAGGTATCAAGATACATTGTTACATCATCTCAATACTGTTTGCTTTTTGTACTTGCACAGAATATTTTGCCGCAGCCAGTGTTTTAAAGTTTGGTTGTATTATCAACATAATTTTTTTTGTTTTATTTTGGTCATTATTAGGACGTAATGTATAGTTGAAGCTCTCAACTTGCTGTTACTGTGATACTTTATCATCTCATTTTAACCATTTGATTGTTCTGTATGTAATGATTTGTTTTACCTAAAATTGAGATTTTGATTTATATACATTTTTTTGTAGTTGATCTATGTCTGTCTTACCTTTTTATTTACATGATGCAGCACTGGATGCAAGAAAGAGATTTTTCTCGAAAAAGGATTGGTACCTCTCTCTCTCTCTCTATATATATATATATGTGTGTGTTTGTGTTCTGTATCCTTTACTTGTATGTATATGTATCTGTGCACTTGCATGTGCTTCTGTTGGGCTATTTATTGGTTGGGTTTTTCTTTGAGCGACCTGGAGTGCTCGTGTTACTTTTAGTTCTAAACAAATCAGCAAATGCATGTTTCCACTCAGAAAGTAGTTGCTTCTTACCGCCTGCCAGTCCTCACTGGGCATCATCTTACTGCTTTCAATTTGTTGCAGCCATCTTAGAAGTTACATCTTAACTTCTTGTTACATGCATCTGTGCATGCATTCCACAAATCCGGAATATTTGAACTCGCCCGTCACATCCAAAACATATGCATTGTTCATTGGATGCGGTTTTGTTAGGAGGTTGTGGAAATTCAGGAGGTTAGGATGTTGCCAGCATTCACACATTGTAAGATCACTCATAGGTTGCATTAGTTTGTTAGAAATCTAAGCTTGCCAATTTCATGGAGAGTCGTGTTTTTTCGTTAATTGCTTCATCAAATGGAACCATATAAATACTAGATTTTGGTCACAGGTAGGACGTGAATATGTTCATTGGCAAATATCTGTAGCCAGAAACAATATAATCAGCTCAACTGATCAGAATACCAGCCAAATGGCTACAAAACACAAGTGTGCTTGGCACGAATCAGACTCGCTATCAGTCCTAAGAGAAACTGCATACAATTCAAGCAAAGAATTGACAGCCCTAGAGAGTCGGCTCTCTGCTGCTCCCACTGGCCAAAAGATTGCTCTCTATGATGTAGCTCATAGCAGGGCAGGTGACAAAGGAAATGACCTGAACTTCTCCATCATTCCACATTATCCCCCTGATATCGAGAGGCTTAAGATGATTGTGACACCAAAGTGGGTAAAGGAAGTACTCTCACCTCTTTTAAATCCCTCATCCTTTCCCGATTCAAATGATATAGAAAGAAGAGACAGGTGGGCTGACGAACACGTTAAGGTGGAGATCTACGAGGTTAAAGGTATTCATTCTCTGAATGTTGTTGTCCGCAACATTCTGGATGGCGGAGTCAACTGCTCGAGAAGAATCGACAGGCATGGCAAGACTATATCGGATGTCATATTATGTCAGCAAGTGTTGTTGCTACCATGATGTACAGTTTCATGTACAGATGGAAGCTTAAATATACCTTTCATTGAGCATTCCTTGTCTGTGTGCTCATTATGCTTGCATTGTGAAAGTAATTCAAGGGAGACATTTTTAGTGATGTGATCTTGTTTATGCTTGGAGTCATGTTGTCCCTTTTTAATATGACTGCAACAACACTAAAAGTTGTCCAAGGAATACTTTGATTTATTGTTCCGTGTTTATCTTTTTTTTTTTTTTGAACCAACCCCTTTATCCATTCATACGAAAATAAATAATTTTTTTTTTCATTCAAGTGTTACTTTTTCCTTTTTATTCTTATGCTCCTAGTGTCTCTATTTCAAACTTTTCACTTGCAAATTAGGATAACTCCCGTTAGCTAATGGTCCAAGTTTCTCAGTTTCAATATTCATATTAAATTTATATTCTATTTAATATATGCATGTATATAAAATATTTTTTAAATATATAATTAATATTAATTATATACATATGGTATGAATATATAAAAATACAATATAAATTATAAAATTAAAATAGAAAATCTAAAATGTAAGTTTTTATTTTGGGCCTTGATCGGGCAGCAAAATTACTACTCTAAATTGATCTTTTTGCTATTCTGCCAAGTTAAAAATTTTAAGTTTTAATTAACTGAAATAATTGTTTTTTTTTTTTATGATTTTAACATGTATAAACTTTCAAAATATAATACTTTTTAGATCATTCAATAATATTCAGTTATTTTTTAAAAATTTAACTAGAATGACTAGATTATTTGTTATTAAATTAACAAAAATGATAAAATGATTTTTTTTGTTTAAAAACCCCTCGGGGAGTAATCCTACGCTTCTCGAATTCCACAATCAAAGGTACGCAACAAAAATAAAATAAAATTGCAAAGCAATTCTCTCTCTCTCTCTCTCTGAGTGGTTGTTTCCGATACTGAGCTCAATAGAAAATCTTCGATCTTCCGTCATAACTGAAACGACCACTTCAAATTTTCGGTAATCTCTCTCTCTTTAATTTCAATTTTTATGACTGTACTCCAGAAATCGTATTAGGTTGTGTCAGATTCAAGACTTTCTTTTTTTTCTTTTGGTGAAATTTCGGTCTTGTAAGAGCGCATTTTTGCAGTATACAGTGATCGTTGGATAATTAAGCATTTCAATGTATATGGGTTGTATTTTATTGTAATTTTACAATCACATTGCTCTTATGAGTATGATTTAGTGCTGAGACTGCTGCGTGTTATTTATGTTCCATAATTTTTGTATTTCTATCTTGTATTCGGGTACAAATTTTTTTTTGGTGGAGTACTACAAATGTTCTAATTTATGCCTCTTTGAACATTAAATGCTTGAAAAAAGATGAAAATTTTGAGGTACGCGTGATTTTGCACTTTGTTAATCCTTTCCGCAATATTTGGATTTGAATTTTGAAAGAAACATTTTCCTTTATCTGATTTTAAGGCTATGCATGAGCTTATATTTTCGCAAGGGAAATACTTGAAAATGATAGTTTCTGTCTGTCTTTCGTGCAAAGGGGTATTTGTACGAATATAGTTATATGAGTATTTATTGGTTGATACATCTATTTCCGATTGTTTTTCCAAGGTCCAAACATAGCCTGAAGGAAAGCGCGTTAGGAACTGCTTGTGCAAATCAAATTATGAGAAATAGTTATTAGACATCATTTTCATTTGTTATTTCAAGTCAACTACATCTGCAAAGTTTTTAAGGTTCATACTTGTTCTGTCAAGAGGGAAAATGTGATGAAATTTAGCTTCAATGCTTTTCTTTTCATTTGCCTCCACTAAATCCTAGACCCAAACGCAGAACGACTTATCTTATGATGCAAAATTTGCATTTGTTTTTTGTTTTTTCCCGATTTCAGATATTTATGTATATTTGCCTTGCAATGAATTAATGACTGCTTCTTGTGTTTGTAGACATACTGGGAGGCTGAGAAGTGTCAAAACAAGGGTAATTTAACCATGGTAAGATTATTTGTGGATGTTGATATCATAACATTTGAGTTGTGCAGTGGTTTTCACTTCACATAAGATTTAAGTACTGATATAATTGCAATTGGATTTTCAGTCAGCGCTCTTCAATTTCCATTCTTTCCTCACAGTAGTTTTGTTAGGCATCTGTGCCTGCACATACGTGAAGATTCAGTTTCCAGCTCTTCTTGAACAGAGAACTGGGTAAGGCTATTTGTCATGTGGTTTGATATTTTGCAAATTCAAACTTTTGGAAACCATTAATATGTAATTAATTTGTAATGATATGGAACAACAGCTTTCATTTAAGATGGAATATTTTTGTGTAATATTATTAGGTAATTGACCAACTGATGAAGCTTCATTCTGAATCACTAGAGCAATCTCTTCTTTGAATAATATTTTTGTTCTCCAGTGACAAAAAGAGTTTTTATCTTATGTGAAATTTATGAGAACCCAAAATGTGATGGTTTCTTAGGGGAACACTGTCTTGTTCTTCATGAGCTTATATTTAAAAGACGTAACAGAAAATAACCTCTTAGCAAGCAGCAGCTTTCGAAAGCTAAACAATCATTAAGTGAAATAAAATCGTTCAGTCTAGGAGAGCTATTATGAATATGCCGTAATTTGTAAAGAAAAGTTAAAATAGCTTAAGTTTTTCTTCTTTCTCCTCTCAATTTCCTCCACAAAATGGCGGGAAATAAATTCGTCAGCGAATTAATAGCTTTACTCTTGTTCCCAAAGGGAGGAAAATTCCCTTAAAAAAACAAAAGAATGCCATTTTCAATCAAGATGTTCCGTTTTCTAAGACGTTTTGATTACTTTTCTGTTAGCATCCTTTGAGGACAGACCAAGTGCACACTTGCAAACTCAACTTTCTAACTGGTTGAGTGGTACCCTATATGATAATAAAGGTGGGACATTCAAAGTCAACTGGACTTTAGCGCATTCACAAGGTTTATCAAAATTTTCCAATCAAACTCAAAACATAAAAAAACTTGACTTGGTTGTCTGCTCTATGCCTGGCCTTTGGGGCCCATTCATATATGTTGGACATTATTTGTGATCGCAGTTTCTTACACCTCTTGTCGGATAAATGCAGTACCTTGCTTTAGTGGAATGAAAATAGTGAAAATTTCCCTTGTATAAGTTTGTATCTGCATCTCCATTGTTTATCTCTTTTATATGATATATGTTTTTTATGATTAATGTTTTTGTTACTGGTTCAGCCTTTTTCTCAGTGAGCCTAAATGGATTCTGATTGGGTGCTAATATGGCAGGTTTCGAGGTGTCTTCTGGAAGGCTGCTAGAATAGGTATCATTTACTATATTGTAAAATGTACAATGCTTGTTTCAGTGACTTGGAGGTTCATAATGTAATTTATGTAATTTATAATATATGAAAGCATGTATTTGATTTTTGCAAACAAACCTCTGTAACAAGACTGATAGGATGGAAATGACCAGGTTTTAAAAAAATACTAGCTGTTTCATAATTGCTATGCTATCTTAATTACAAGCTTTCTGTTTTTCAGAACCTGAGATTCTGGCCTATAAACAATGCCTCGAGTATTGGAAACATGTTTAACCAATTTTTAGTGGCGGAATCAGCTCAACCAGGATTAGATGGTCCTCGGTTGCTTAACAATATCTGCTTCTGTGTAAGAGCATCATGTTATAATTGTTCTAAGTGACAAAAGAATATATCTTTTTTATCCTTTGCTCCATAGGTTCTAACTTTTGCTCTATGACTTTTAAAAAGTATAATAGATAATTTGCTCAATGAGTTCTTCCTACTTGTTGGTTACTTTTGCTATGCTTGCTGCTAATCTATGTGGTACAAATAGTTAATGTTTGTTAAATTAATTTTTCATGTGTTTGTCAAATTGTGCTCCATTCTTTCAAGCTCTTACTCAGTGATGCGTGGTGGAACAGGTGAGAGACTGAGCCCTTGGGTGGCTGTGGGATGCTTCACAATGGGAGTTTCAATAATCTTCTTCTGAATAGAGATCTATGTACGACAGAAGTAGGCTCCAATGACCATGTTAATTTCACTGTTATTGTGTACTTTCTCATATAGTTGAAAGTTAAATTAAAGATCTTGGTTGAATCCCACGACTACCATTTTCGTTTATGGATTTTGTACCACTGATGTGAGCATTCGATCATGAAGCCTTTTTCTTGAATTATCATGATTAGGAAAATTACACTTCTTTTGGCACTCTTGTGATTTGTATATCTTAATTTCTTTTCCGAACCTTAAGGTTTCTTTTTTATTTCCAAACATCCCTAGGTTGAGTTTGGCCTTAGAAGTCCTAGTAAAATAAAAGTAAATGCGCCATAGAGTTGCAAATATATATATATATATATATATATATGTGTGTGTGTGTGTGTGTGTGTGGATATAGATGGATAACTTATAATATGTGAAAATAGTATTCCATATATCATAATGGATTTTTTCAATCCCTTATTGGATGTCTTGTGCTAAGTGTGATGTTTATATAAAATACGAGTAGAGTCAAGTACTTAAACGAGTATCATTTGAAACATAACATACCATACGCAAATTAAGGCCAACACACTTTATTATTTCCTCTTATCATTATCTTTTAACTATCCATAATTTTTTTAAAAAAAATTTAAAATGTGAACCGGAAAACATATTTTTCGTTCATTAAGTCTCTAGCAAAAAAAAAAGAAACCTCATTCAAAGCTCGTACTATGCACAAGTAGAAGATTATTGACAACAATTTTCCTCTTATTTTCTTTCTTGTGTTGTTTGTCAAAGAAAGAAATACCCCTTTGCCTGCAGAAAAATGAGTTGGAAAAATATTGACAAACCATTTGTAACTAACATAACTACCACAAACAGAGGAAAAGGAAATACATTTCCCTCCTAACATTTTCTTCCCCTATTTTTCATGGAAGGAGTCAAACTCTTTCCTCTCCACTTTAAGCGGATTCCATCCAAATTTCCACAGCATTAATAATCCTCCATTTTCCTCAAGAATTGTGGGATCTCCAATCACGTGTCCGACGTTGGTTCACCACTAGAATTTCAAAACTTCTCCATCCATTTGTTGAGAGAAAAAAGAAGTGAAAAAGATTTATTTTTTTCTATTGTTGGGTTGATATAAAATCACTTGTGCTGTTACAGAACAAAAAATTTCCCTTTAGTCTCAATAGCTGAAAAAAGTTGGATTAATGCGAAAGGCTTGAAATTGCAGTTCCCTTTTGATCCTAGAACCTGAGCTGCATAAGCCCGAAAGAAGTCATTGAGATTCTCAGGCGGGGGAAGAAGAAAATGGCAGCATTCACAGGAACTCTGGATAAATGCAAGGCTTGTGACAAGACTGTTTATTTTGTTGATTTGTTGTCTGCTGATGGAGCAACTTACCATAAATACTGCTTCAAATGCAGCCACTGCAAAGGAACCCTTGTGGTATGTTTTCCTGTTTTTAATATGTATATATGTATGTATAGTGTGTGTGTGTGTGTGTGTGCGTGTTTCTGTTTTTTTCTTCTCTTGATGGATTGTGAGTTCTTTTTCATATAAGTATGGTGCTTCTTTTTATATTTCTTTGCTGCATGAATTTGAATTGGGAACTGTCACATATGGTGCAAAATTGGGTTCTTGTCACATTTCTGGCTCAAATAACAATAGTTGAATAAGGAAATCTAGTTAGCACAATGCAGACACAGTGATTAGCCGGGAAATCTTGCATTAGGGAGATCTCAAGATATTTTTGGTTCAAAGTTTTCATATCATGTATGTTTCTTCGATATATCTAGAAAGAAAATTTGCTCGTATTTTATAACTTGTCAATATCTGGTTCAATGCTTTATCAGTTTTTGGTCATTGGCATCAAAATGACTTGAGGACATAAGGATTTATATAGATATCTTTGCAATGTTTGGTGGCAGATGAGCAACTACTCCTCCATGGATGGAGTTCTCTACTGCAAGCCTCATTTTGAACAACTTTTCAAGGAGTCTGGAAATTTTAGCAAAAATTTTCAAACTTGTAAGAAACCTTATTTTAACATTTGTTGCATATTCTTATCTTCATTATTTGGATTTATGTTGTATTTACTGATGGATTTTGATGAATGTTTGAGCAGCAAAGCCAGAGAGGGAAAATTCACTGGTAAGTGCCTGATGCTTTTATCAGAAAAAATGAAGAACAAGAAAAAAGAGAAGAATTGAAAGTCATTCTCTCTCTGAATCAATAAATATGTTTTGTGGTTTAACTCAATCTTTCTGCTATCTGTTCATCAACTTCTTGATTCCCTATGCTTAATCAACCTAAAAAACATGGTTTTTTCTGAAGGAAGAAAAGTTATTAGAATTTTCTTCCAACTCTTAATTCTTTAGATTTTTATCCTTCCTACAGCCTTAATTTGAGATATGGTGGTGTTTAAATTGTATGCAGACAAGGGCACCTAGCAAGCTCTCTGCCTTGTTCTCTGGTACCCAAGACAAATGCCCTGCCTGCAACAAAACTGTGTACCCACTGGAGAAGGTTTGTAGTTTTCATCTTTATGCATATACATTTTGGTAAAGATCAAGAGAACTTTATTTATAATCTAAAAATCCCATTGGACGGTCATGCGCATCCCTTTATTTATAATCTCAAGTTCTATATATTTGGAGTATGTCGGATGAAGAAAATGGCTCCATACCGGAAATAGGGGGCTTTAAGAGAGGACAATCGCCTTCAGACTCCACTGGACGCTCTTTTCCTCTCTTCAAGCCCCTTCAGGTGGTGAATCGAAGCAGAAATCTGACCCTCACCGATACGGTAGCTAGAAAGTGGTCCGGAGGGTCTAGTACTCTAAAAAGATAGCAGCTCTTATAACTCATTAACTCATCCAAATTTTAAAATCTTTTGTCCATGTGAATCAAAATATCTATATCAGCCTCTTTCTCCATTTTCTTTCTAAGATCAAGAATTGTGGCTCTGTCCCAGTTTATGAATGACCCTGATTATTTGTTTACAAAACTGCATAAAACCAACTCTTTACTTCACTCAAAATTCCAATCCATTTTTCTGGACAAAGAATGAAAAAATGTTTCCAAATCCAAACAGGTGACTATGGAGGGAGAATCATTCCACAAGTCTTGCTTCAAGTGTGCTCATGGAGGCTGCCACCTTACACACTCATCCTATGCTGCTCTAGATGGGATCCTATACTGCAAGGTCCATTTTCAGCAACTCTTCATGGAGAAAGGAAATTACCAACATGTCCTCAATGCTGCCAATCATAAAAAGAGTGCTGTGGAGCCCGTTGAACCCGAGTCTGAGGCGGCTGAGCAGCCGAAGGACGAGGAGGAGGAGGTGGTGGCTGAGGCAAAATCCGAAGCAGAATCTGACAAGGCACAAGAACAGTCCTAGAAGAAATGTTTACAACAACGTATTTCGGGGGGTTTTTTATTTTTTTTTTCCTTACAAATTATGAAAGTTTCTGAGTTTCGTATAAAATTCTTGTCTTTTGTTTGATTTTTAGTTCTTGACACATTTATACTAATGTTATCCCTTGTTGTAATTCTATTAATCACAGGAGTCTGTCATAGTATTCAAGAAGTTGTATACCATAATAATATCGAAAAGCCTTTGTACATTTTGTTGTTCTTTAGATATACATATTTACATGCATGCTTGGTTCAAATATTATACAAGCATAAAATTACATTATATTTAACTAATATTTTCGAATAATATTTTTACGTAAAGGGTATTTTAGTCATTTAATTATATTTCTTGCTTACCAAACATATGAATGGAATCAATTAAAAAATCTTGATTCATTTTTCTTATTCTTTTGGCATACCAAAGCATATGAAATATTATATTAATACCATTCATTTTCTCATCTTCATTCAATTCTTGTTGGTTTCTAAAGGATACATGCAAAATTTAAAATGAATCACAACGGCAAGTGGGAATAAGTTACTTGGCATGGAAAAACACAAAAAAACAAATATTGGAAAACACGAGCTATTGTCGTGGTATTTATTAGTGTCCGACAACTCAATTAAATTGATTGTTTTTATACTATTATAATAAATATTATTTTTTTTATCAATATCAATAACTTAGGCATTTTTTTATCTTTATGTGTGATTAATTAAATTTAGATACAATCTCTAAATCATATATAGTTAAAGGCTTGGTTGCACGTATAATAGAAATTATGAAACATGTGTTTATAATTTTGATTTTAAATAGTTCCAAGTTGATAATCATTGATATGGACATCAATGGTTTAACAAAATTTGCACATATTATGATTGCTCATAAAAAGAATGTCATGTTTCATAGATATTGGTATATGGACACTAATGCATGTACATGAGTATTTATTAGGGAACAAGTACACTAAACAACTCTATCTAAAAATTTTTAATTGAAAATAAAATTTCTATGTTATGATAGCGCAAAATTAATCTTTTAATTGAAGTACCACGATAAACTTGTGTATAGTTAGTTGTGCATGGGTTAATTCCCCAATCACATAGATAATTACAAGTAGAATATTTTGAGTATAATTTTAATTATGCATGAAGTTTCATAAATGTTCAACATAAAAATCTATCACCTATTTACGGAAATCTCTTATATTTTATAGTATTTTTGATTTCAGAGTTTTTAGTCAAAGCTAGATGAAAGTTTAAAAAAAGGATTTTAGTAATTTTATCGTGAAGTCAAGCAACTAGGGTTTCACCTGCTAATTTGTACTCTTAGATCAAATCAAGAAATTAGTTGATAGAATAATTTTATTTGTATCGTACTCGTAATTGGAAATGTTCACTACTTCATCTATATATAGATTTTCATAATATGTTGCTAGACATTAATGGTTATATTCTTAAAATTAAAAGGTTACTTTTAAAAGAATTACTTAATAGCATTAATTAATTAAAATAAATTTAATTATTTACCTAATTCACAAAAGAGTTGTGAGTCTACTAGCGTTATAAACTTTAATTAATTCAAATATTAAATTAATTTTATTAACCTAGATCTAATGAGTATGAGTTTAACAAGATATGATCAACTTGGAATTAGGAGATAAAAATATTTAATTTTAGACAAACATTTAATAATACTTATAAGTACTTTTTAAAAAAATTTATATTAAAAAGTTCATTTTGTAGATGAACTTTCATTTTAAAAGTGCTTTCAAACATGAACTTTATTTGTACAATTCATTGTTATCTCGTAAAAATCATGTTATATAAAAGTCATTCTACACTTTTACCAAACGACTTGATTATTGTGATAGCTGACTACCAAAGTTAGCAATAGAACGGTTGAATAAAAATAATATTTATATAAATATGAATGGAATTTTTAATATTAATTTGAAATCTTATCATTTTGTTAAATAATTCTAGTCATTGACTGTTTTTCCATACCATTATTATCCTAAAAAATTGCCATAATTGTCAATTTAATACTTCATATTATTGTTCCACATTTATAAGTTAGAAATTTGAAAACCAAAGCAACAGGGTAGAAAATTATAAAGAGTGATTGTTGAGGGGCCTTTATGAAAATAGGCTTTTATTTATTTTTTCTTATTATTATATTTATTTTTTGAAAAAGGGGAGGCTTCTTGCCATCACTATTACGCCATATTAGACTATCTTGTTCGTTTGTATATGTCCAAGCGAATCAAAATTTTAATCCGTGAATCGACTCAAAAATCTTGATTGGTTAAAATTTTAAATTAAAAATTAAATAGAATTAATTAGTTTGGCTCGATTATAACTGATATTTTTTTAATTTTTGATTAATTAAATTTTTATAAAAAAATAAAAAGTAGATAGAAATTAAATAATAAAATTAAAAATATATTTATGATTTATTATTTATAATTTGAATGAGAAAAACATAAAAAAATAGTATAAAATAAATAGCAAGTACACAAATATTATTTTTAACATAAACAATAGTATAAAATAAATAATAAGTATAAAAATATAATATAAAATTATATAAAAATATACAAGAATAATAATTTAATTTTTAGTTCGATTCGATTAACCGAAATAAAAAATTAAAATTGAATCAAAAATTAAGATTTTTGAAAATAAAAATAAAAAATTAAATAAAAGTTTTTAATTTAATTTTGGTTCAATTTGATCGGTTAACCAAATTATGAGCCACTCTAACATTAATTTCGTTTGCATAATTCAGGATCTTTTATTCTATCCGAATAACACAAAATTAACAAATATTTGTGAAAAATAATATAGAGGAAATTTAAATTTAAAATATAAAATTTACCAAACTACATGAGAGTGAACTTGGATACCTGCCGTCAGGTTCGCCGTTCGGACAAGGCAAAGCTCGAAGCTGAAACTAAACTCCGTTATCATTTCCGTCACTTTCTTCTCCCAACATTTTTTCCCCTTAAAATTTCCGCATCCATTTTATCTCAGCTCCACGCTTCGAATATTATTCTCGGTTAGTTCTACTCTCCATTTTTCACGCGCAGTGTGTATTTCTATAATTAGTGATTATTTCGTAATTCTGTATTTATTATTTCTTCGATTATTCAGATAATTTTTTTACTTCATTTGGGAGGAGTAGTAGCTGTGAGTTGGGTTTGATTCGATTTCTTGTGTTTAGTTTTGTGAATTTTGTTGGAGTTAATTCATGCCGCAAAGCGTTTGCTACCAGTTCAATGAGAGTTCGATGAGTAGTGCGAGCTGAAAATCTGTGATCGACTGCGATGATTGTGATCTTAAGCAGCTGAAATGGGATTGGGTCGATGTTCTGTGCGCATGAATATATTATGCATGCACAATCAGTACGCCTATGCATGGATGTGCATACGCGGATTGTGGATATTTGGAAATGCTTACTTAAGATGAAGCATGTTCTGATAGATACACTGACGCATATTGATTTGTGTATTATTACACTTAAAGAAATGCTGAAAAAAATAAAGTGATGATTGGTGCACATATGTTTTTACATTATTGTGTAGATGCTTTTCTGATTTGAATGGGTGTGTGTGCAAGTGCTAGTGGGAGAAGTTGTCAAATAAATGCATTTCCGTATATAGCTGAAGAGTTTTTATGGCAGTAGACTAGCTACTGAAATTATTAAAGTTAGAGATGCTCATTTTTATATTTTGTTTATTACAGTTCGGTGAAGTTTTTGTTTCTTTGTTTTTTTTTTTTCCAGGTTGAGCTGAAGCTAGTGAGTTTCAGAATATAGTGAGGATGTATTGATGCATATCTGTCCTTTCTAAATTAAGAGTCATGGATGTCGCTTGTAGTCTATCTCCATCAAGTGTAATTCACAGAGGTGAAGTTGCAGGGCAGTGGAACACTTGAATTTGACTACAAGTTTGAAATATAGAGGTTTTCACTGTAAATTATTTGGAGATTCAAGACTTGTCATAAGAGCACATTCTCCAAAGAAGTTGAAGAAAAACAATAATTATTGTGCTAGCTCAGCCGCTCCAAAAATTCTCAGTGAAGGCAATTTTTGGTTGTGGTGTTGTAGCTTTAGTGGTTCTTCCTTTTATAACAGTGGCAACATTTTCAAAATTTCGAGGCATGTGGGTTTGTCATGTTGTCAGGGAAATGAGTCAGTAGCTTATATAAATGGAAATGGCAGAGATGTAGAAATCATTGAGATTGGTCTTAATGAGGCTAGCCTTGAGTGTAATGCCTTCAAAGAAAGATCAGGGGAGGAAGGAGGAGGATTGGAGGCCCCTGGTTTGGATGAATTAAGGGAATTATTGCAGAAGGCATTGAAAGATTTGGAAATTGCACGACTTAACAGTACAATGTTCGAGGAAAAAGCCCAGAGGATATCAGAAGCTGCAATAGCATTGAAGGATGAAGCTACAAATGCTTGGGATGATGCAAATGATGCCCTTAGTAACCTTCCAGAGATAGTAAATGAAGAGGCTATTGCCAAAGAAGGTGTCCAGAAGGCTACCATGGCCCTTTCTTTGGCTGAGGCAAGACTCCAAGTGCCTGTCGATTCAATGAAAATTGAAAAAGAAAATAATGGTTTTCCTAAAGCTTCAAAGAAAGCGATTCTGAGTATGAAAGTGGAGGGGAAGAATCAAGTGAAGAGGAATCTTTATTGGCAGCTCAGCAGGACATAAGAGAGTGTCAAGATCATTTAGCAAATTGCGAGGGCTGAGCTAAGAAGGGTTCAAAACAGAAAAGAGGAGTTGCAAAAGGAAGTTGACAGGCTGAATCAGGTTGCAGAGCAAGCTCAAATTAATGCTTCTAAAGCAGAGGAAGACATGGGAAACATAATGCTATTAGCAGAGCAAGCTGTTGTGTATGAACTTGAGGCTGCACAACGTGTTGATGATGCTGAGATTTCACTACAGAGGGCAGAGAAGAACCTTGCCCTTTCCAGTATCAGTAGTGTAGATTCTGCAGTTGAGGGGACTGTCGCTGGAGAGGTATCTCACAGAAGTTCTGCAGATGGTGTCGTTGAGAGAGACTGGGATGTGCCAGCCGAAGTTGCAGAAGTACTTGAACCTTTGCCAGATGGCCAGTTGGAGGAACAAAGTTTGTCAAATGAGAGTGACAGAGAATGGAAAATTCAGAGTAGAATTATCAAAGGATACTGAAGCTGATGCAGAGAAATTGAAAACTATTCAAAGTAAGGTACAGGAAATGCATAAGGAACCAACAAGCGAGGGTTCTCCTTTAAATGCTCCAAAAGCATTACTGAAGAAATCGTCCGGTTCTTTTCTGCTTCTTTTTTCTCTTTCGCTGCAGACGTGGATGAGTTCACAGCAGCTTCAGTTTTTCGTGGTCTTGTGGAGTCTGCTAGAAAGCAATTGCCTGAGCTGGTGTTTGGGTCACTACTTGTTGGAGCAGGGTATCAGGTATGCTTTCTATTTCTCCAGAGATTTTCAGTGCCTTTTGCCAACATTTAAATTTACTTAGTTATGTGCTGCAAATATATCATATACTATGTCTATAGTAGTTCACTGAAATGGCAACTGAGCTTCTTCTGCTTTTTATATACATATTGGAAAGGATGATGATTAACCATATGCTGCTTAATAATATCACAAAATTGCCTATTATGTCAATTGGGGTGATAAGGTTGCTCAGTTATTTCTGCAGCCAGACATCATCACCACTAGTATTGATGAAGTATCAACTACTGCAAAGCCTTTGGTCAGAAATATAAGAAAACTTCCTGAGAAAATAAAGAAATTAATGGAGATGCTTCCTCATCAAGAGGCATGACTTCAATTCACATTTTTCACTCGTCTAATTTAGATAAAAGCCTGCAATTCCCTTGTGCCTATAATATGATATGTTCATGCCCCGGTTTCTTAATTCAAGCAATTTCTCTTCTTTTTCAGGTAAATGAGGAGGAAGCTTCACTCTTGACGTGTTGTGGTTGCTACTTGCAAGTGTTATATTTGTGCCCATTTTCCAGACAATTCCTGGAGGTAAGTGGAATATGAGTTTATTTACACCCCAGCCCCAGTGTGGTTTTAGTGAGAAAAGGAAAGGGTTTCAGCAGGCTGCCAAATAGTTGATTTTCAGATAATCAATTCATTTGATGCAAAATGTTGTTTGGTTAAAGTTCTTTCCTAGGCTTTCTTTTGCTTATATTCTCTAATATGCATCTCAAACATTAGATACATTTCTCCATAGGCCATATTTCTTATATATTTGTTCACATTTGTGCTGTTCTGGCAATTGGCAGTGCATGCATCACTGAGCCTTTGTCCCACTGTGAAATTTTTGTATGCAATGATTTCTATTACTTGAATCTTCTCTCTGCTGCAATTGTAGGCAGCCCTGTTCTTGGATATTTGGCTGCTGGAATCTTAATTGGACCGTATTGGTTATTATTTCAAACATGTTTGCTCAATAAGATAAAAGTGATTATTTTAATTGATTCAATCTTGATTTTCTTCTCTATGTGCCATCTGAAGGAACAATATATTTGAAACTGAAAATGTAGCTTCTCCAATATAGATTGATCTTGGTAGTTTTGGGATAAACTTGTTTGTTTTTCTTTTATCTTCCGTCATTTGAACAGCTTGATGCTTCATATCTTTTGAGTTTTATTGCAAAGGATTAGAGGAATTTAGTAGTCACACACGTGCCATGCATTTCAGTTCAGATTTGCTTGTTCTTCGAGTGCCACAAGAGAAAATACCTCAGCCTGTCCTCAACCCAGCTTCTTTATCAAGCTGTTGTTGGTGTTGGGAGACTTTCTTGTATGAAGTTTCCATCAGATGATGATCCAGTTGTTACGCCTATTGAAGCCATTCGGAAGGGACGGCCACCTCAAAACATTTGCTTGCATACTATGCTGGCTTTTCTTAATTAATAGACAACGACATTATTTTTCCAGGCAAAGTTGCCCATGTCAGAGATAGCAGCTACAGTTAATGAGTTTAGATCCCGCCATCTCTCTGAGCTTACGGAGGTAAGCAAATTTTGAGCATTAGTATATTTTATGAGTTTCGACCCTTTTAAGTTCTCATCATATGTTGTGTGTGTGTGTGTGTGTATATATATATATATGCGTGGAATAATAATGGAAGAGTTCTAATCAACAAGAGTCTTTCTCTCCCTGTGCAGCTCAGTGAAACCAGTGGAAGCTCTCTTGGTTATGACTTTTCTCAAATGATGAGTAAAAACCTAAATCTCAGCCCTCCGACTCTTCAGATGACAACCAATTCACTGAAGGACCGCTGGCAATATGACTTCTCAAGTGTTTGTAAACAAGGAGAAAGGAGGGGGATTTTTATTCTCCCTCGACGGGAAGAAAACGACATGAAAATTGTATAGGATTTTACCATCATTGGTAAGAATTGTACAGAAATACAGCAGCAACAGTTGCAGGACTCTGGAAATGCTCATGGAAGTATCCATAAATTTTGGTGTAGAACCTTTCTTTTTCTTTTTCTTTTTCTTTTTTTTTCTGATTGAAGATGACATCCAAATATCAAGTAACAAGGAGTTAATAATTATTAACTGAAAATTTACAATATACAATAATTCATTATCAACAGATAACTATTATAAAATTAAAATTGTTGGGTTCATTAGCCCAAAGCTTCCTTAATTGGTACAGAACCTTTTTCTGGTTAACAGGACTTGCTTGCCCTTGCTTTTAGAATGTAGGTAGTTCTGATAGTAGATTTGGCCTGTGCTACTTAGCAGGCCAGGTCACAGTTAGTCTATTGTATGTTTTTTAGTTTTTTATGTTTTTTGGGGGTGGGGGTGCTGGTGGGGGGTGAGGGATGGGGATCAAGCTTAGAAAAGGTGACAAACAACGTTGTTCTGAAGCAATGAAGAATGCAGCTGGTGTATATATTACAAATGTATAAATTACAAATCCCAACCTTACAATATAAAAGCTACAACAAAAGCTTAAAGAACACTACCTTGATTGCCTGTGAAAAAATAAAATGTATACCCACTGCTTTATGCTCTCAGATGGTAGCCCTCCAAATTCTGGATTATTCTTGACGTCTACAAATCACAAATAGCACGCAATGGAACATTGAAACGGAGGAAAAATCATAGACCTTCATCTTGCTAGCTCAGGAAGAAAGTTGTACACTGGTTTACTGTATCGTCGGGGCTAGTAACTGATAACAAGAAAAAATAGGTTCACATTATAATGTCAAGGAGCTGCACCAAAATATGCTGAAGAAAGACATGGGTGCAATCGAGCATTTTTTTTAAGGACATCTTCTCTAGTTCAAACAAAACATAATTTCAGGTCAGACAAAGGCCTTCTATAGAACAAAACAGGACTCTGGTTGCCATTTATGGCAGCTCATGCACAAGGCAATATTTACTGAAATAAATCTCTGGCAAAAGTTCCAAATTTTATTTGTCCCATTCAATAATCAAATGACCGACAAGGAAAAGATAAACTGACCTGTGTGACCCTTGGTTCTCTCTGACTCGTAGATTTCAAAGTCATTTCCTCCCTACTCAAGTAAAAAAGGGAAGGGGAAAAGAATTTCTATTAGATAGCTTCAAGTGGAACAAGTACTGTTCAGAAAAAATAAAAGGAATAATAATAGGTCAATTCTTGTTGTGGTAACTACAACTAAGTTCATCGCCAAATCAGTGGTCATTAGCGTGAAAAAACAAACCAGAGTAACAATGATGGCTAGACAACCTTGTAGGTCTTGTCTCCAAAAAAGTGGATTTCATGAAATTCATCCAGGTATCTCAAGCAATATGTCTTGTCCCAGCCTTGAGGGAAAACCTGTCCGAAACATTTTGCTGAGATGTATTCTACAATAACTGGAAACAGTGAACATAAACAATTGCTTACATCAAAACTGATTTGTCCCCCAATGGAAAAGGTTAGGTTGAAGTGTGCAAACTTCTCACGGAGCACTGACACCATTTTGGGGCGAACGTTGTGAACCTGATTACATTTATGAAGTCATTCTATTAGTGATAAAGTGAGTGAGAGGACGAGTTCTTATGATAATTCTTCAATTCATATTTCACTCACTTATGAATAAAGATATGATCCCTTCTCTTTTATCTTTTTCCCTTTAATATTTTATGCATAAAATATATACCTTATCATACTTTTCGAACTCATCTCGCTCTTCCTGACTGCAGTTTCTTCCAATCGGAGATACATTAAGCATCCCACTTCGAAACTCAATAAATGTTCCCCTAGAATGAAAGAGAATGGATCTAAGAAGCCCATCATAAATGACCAGGTGCGATTTGAGATTTAGCTTTACTCACCTTTTAATAGGGATATCCAAGTCAGCAATGTAATGGAGAGTGAAGTTAATAAGTTCCTGTACCATTATTCACAATATATCAAAATAATTCTAACCAAAATTTGTAACGTTAAAATAGCAATATTAGGCATTCAGAAAGTCAAAAAATATAATACATGTCATGTCTAACGTCAATTTTTTTGCTGGTTTGCATCCACAAAGAAAGAGCATTGTGCAAAATCAAACAATAACAATTCTCCATTCTCATTCCATAGAAGATCTTTTTCCTTTTCAAAAGACATGACCTATAATCATGTGACTTGTTTTTCTTTGATTTTTTCAGAGATCAACATTCATGATGACGCCCTTTATGGAGATAAAGGATGTCTAATATGACTCTTTTATTATCCCAAACCAACAGTGGCAAATTCTAACCTTGAGCTTTTCCTCTCCAAGAAATGACTTCAAGCTCTGCATGGAGATATATCAAGTCATCAAAATGAGAAACTACCAAACTAAAATTTAACAGTTGAATCATAAAAAAATATTTTTCATCTCAAGTGATGTTTCACTATTTAATTTAAAGTAGAGCATATCAATAATCTCCATTAACCAGTATAAAGTACTTGAAGTGTTTCTAATGGTTCATCATCTATTATGACCTGCAATTTGATACTTCAGAAGGACAAACATATTCCAATTAGTTCTCTTTTATGAGAAGCGACCATATAATTATCACTATAAATAATAACCATAATTCAAACAGTAGTGATTAACATCAAATAGACCAAGATCCAATTTCGAGTCATTTCTTGGTGAACATGATCCGCCATAATCTCGTCAATCCAACATGAAAAGTACTCCTACTACCATTCTTCTTGAAATTTATAATAGGTCTAACTCTTAGGTAATACCTGTGTTCCAATTAAGTTTCCATCCTTGTAAGCCACAAGGCCATTCTCAGCAAACACATAATCGTAGTCATTAATAACTGCATAGGCAAAGAATAAACAGTATCTTTAGAAAGTTAAGCATGCAGTAAGTAGAATCAAATTTAGATTATCCAGCATTTGAGATCAGGTTCTAAATGGTGGTGACCTGTTTTCCCAAGCTGCTCTGATATCTTAACAAGATCAGAACCTCCAACAACACCAACGCTAACAACCTGGGAAGAGAAAAATACAATGCTTAAACGACATTGCTTTTTTCTTTTCAATGTGTTTTTCAAGGGACCAAGAGCAAAATATAAGCCCCAATATATTACTCTACAATGAGATCGCTTGTGACATGAAAATGAAAGAAAAAATCAAGTACCTTCCTTAGTTCCCGCATAAACTCTAACATCTTAGTAGTAGCCACCTGCAGCGATTGGGTTGAAAACATTCAATTAACTAACAAATGTATATAATATCAAGTGAAAATGAACAAGAATGGATCACGGCAAGAGATGCCACCATAGGACCACATTTAAGGTACTCATCTTCAGACCCAAAAGATAACATACCAAACTTTCTTCCATCAATTAGTACATAGCAAGAGTGCAACTTGAGAATTACCCATTCAACCATTTACCCAATTCAAGTAAAACCAAGTCACAAATTCTATATTTTGGACCATCCCACACACTATTGCTTGCAAGCCTTATTCCATGCAACTAAAATTTCAGCCACTAGTACGCAAATAATATCCACTTATAAGAGAATCATACATGCACAACACGAATCAGCAATTAAATCTCCATTAAATCATTAACGAAAATAAATAAAAAAATCGATTTTAACCAAAACGAGGATTTTCGGATACACACAAAAAATCCATTTACTCAGCATTTGCCACAAAATTCTGAAATGCATGTTAAACAAAAATAAATGGAAAGCCAAAAAAAAAAGAGTTAATTTACGCACCTTTCTGGGAGCAGTAAGCGTGCCATCAACATCAAAAAGAGCAATTAAACCAGGTCTCCTTGCAGCCATAACAAATTAGTGCCTTTTTAGACTGCAATCCAAATTTGCGTTGCTTTTAGCTTTCGAAACTCAACTACATAGTGAAAATCTGAAAATGTACTCCAAAAACACAGTAAAATTGAAGGGGTAAATTGCCTTACCTCGGTGAACGAAGCAAAAACCCGCGGGATCTGGAGCTCAATGAACAGAAAATTGAGAGAAAGTAAGCGCAGATCTGAAAAGGGGTGGCACTTGCTCTTGGAAGTGACAGTGGGTTAATATATACTTGTCTGGATTTTCAGTGCAGATCTCAAGATTTCTTTTTTCTTTTTTCTTTTTAATTTTTTAATTTTTTAATTTTTATAAATATAATTAGGTGGGTATTGGGCAAGAATCATTTTAGGGATATGTGTTACAAGAAAAGGTGCAATTTGGTTTTTTTTTTTTTTTTTTTTTAATTATTTTAATTTTTTTTTTTGGTTGGAAAAGTCCAAAAAGTCGGTGAATATGCATAGCAACAACCAAATTAACCAATGTGGTGATGATATCCATTTGGCTATTAGGTGGGTAGGTTCACTGATTTGGTTTATTACATTTTTATATTTCTTATAAATAAATAATGGGTTCAAATTTTATTTTTATTATGGTAGAGTTTTTAATATGATTACTACTTTTGGTGAAGTGAACATATTTTTCGCGATTATAACTTAATTCAAATATTTTAAAATATGTTAATTTTATGATTTTGTTTAAAAAATATATTATATTAATCATAATTTTTTTCGAACTACTCAATTCAAATATTTTATGTAATGAGTAATTTTATAATTACACAAAGAGAATTTGCCTGGTCATAACTCTTCCCAAGTTTTCTAATTATTGAAAAGAAAAAAGTAAGTTTCTTAATATTTCACTAATCTATTTGATTATCATTTTTCATGTGTTCCTAATATTTTATTCTGACACAAATAATAGTGGAATAAAACATTTCTATTGTCTTTGGTGATTTTTATCTTCTTAAAGGGTGCTTGATGCATGGAACTGACTTTAGACTAGAGAACATAATGCATCTATAAATACATTGAAACCGAAAAAGGCAATTTAAAAAGTAGTGGTAAATAATTTTAAATTTTAAAATGAAAAGTTATGGTTAAAAAATCACTAATGTTGTTTATATTTTGGAGATTTTTGTAACATTTTGAGCAAAGGAAATGGCAGAGGTATTTATCAATAAAGGAAATGCAAGAAGAGGTAGAGTAGCATGGGACATTGCCATGTGATGTGGGACTTAGTTATAAGCCATTATAAGAAGTAAATTCCACATCAAATTGAGGAAGTTCAAAAGGGAATAAATTAATAGATGAAATTATTTCAGAGCAATAAACTATTTTACACCAACTCTAAAGCCATGTCAAGGCTGAAAAAAAATAAAAAAATAACACTTCAATATAGGGCAAACAAAAAGAAAGAAAAATATAAGATGTGAGATTATAGATGCTTGAAATGAAAATATAGACATTTAGAAAATAATAATTCTCTAAGATGGTGCACACATATTTGGTTAAATAACATCTTACGGTAAACACCGAGTCAAAATACTAAATAACGGAAGACACTTAAAATGCATATTTTAAATAAACAAAAACTTAAATAATTATTGTAATACCTTTTAAATAAGTAACCATTGCAATCCAAATTATACTTGAGTATAAGGAAAAAGATTAAAATCACTTGAAAAATTGAAGAGGTCAAATTCATTATGTAACTTACAAAATTCTCCATCTTTTTCCGTTATTCTTTTTGGTCAAACTTCAAATTTCTACTCATTCATCACCAATTGTTATCACCAAAAAATATCCTCCATTACATATCATCTTTCATTACTTTTTCAATATATCATGTCTCGCTTGCTAGCACAAGTAATAGAGTTCTCAAATAAGATTTATTCATAAAATTAAAACAATGAGTGACGAAATTTTGTCAATTTTTTGAAGTGTGATATTAGTGCAAGATTTAAAAAATTTAGAGTACCAATGAAGCTCCCACTCTTAAGTCGCTAGAGCAAAGTGCGAGAGACCTACTTCTAAGTGGAGGATTGTTTGATTTAAGTACACATATTTGACAGAATAAGGGGAAAATTTTCTGATGGTTATGAACTTACAATGAAAAAACATAAAATCTCCGAAAGCTATGTTGCAACTTCATGGATATCCTTTTTACTGTTAAACCATAGCAACACTGAACATCACCTACAGATTCTGATTCAATCTAAGAGGAGAATTTCTAATACCGTATCCCTTTGATCTCTGGGCAAATTTATAGGACTATGAAACTCGTGTTCCAATGAGTTCAACCTGGGCTTCTGCTTCATTGATTGCATCAATGACATCCATCTTTCCCCTACTGACTGCCTCATCTATGGGAGTTCTCTCATGGCTAATGATCATCCAACACCATAACTATTTTAGATGGAATAACCAAGCAAAGTCCTACTATTGGCAGAAATCTGAAACGCAGAGAAGACACTAACCTGTTCAGTAACGAGATACTGGCTCCAGCAAGAACCAGACGTTTTACGACCTGCAAAAATACGTAATTATGAGCTTGACAAACATGAATATTACTCGCTGGCAATGTAAAATGTAATGCAGTTAATACCTCAATGTGGCCATTGAGACTAGCCCAATGAAGAGGTGTATTTTTCTCTAGGTTACAAGCATTAACATCCTGTTCCCAAGAAAAGGACAGTCATAATTTCTTCCAAAAGTATTTGGAAAGCATATAATTTACATTACTGAACAAACAAAAGAGAGCGAGAGAGAGAGAGAGATGACATATAAATCTGCATCTGAGGACATGAATCATGATTATTATACAAGGTCTTAGTCAGGCAATGAGAACCTAGAATGTTAGATCACTTCTTTGTGACATCTCATCATACTTTACTTCTTCAGCTCTAAGGGGTGAAAGGAGAAAATCATGATTCGTGATAGATAATAAACAAAAGAGAAAAACAAAATAAAAAGAAATTATTCATTGAAAGAACATCCAGAAATATAACCGTAATTCAAGCTTTCTTAGATAAGATGTGAAAGCAATACTAATAAAAAAGATGTCATGGCTCCCTCACCGCTCCATTGCGGATAAGATAGTCGACAATGTCAAGATGCCCATTTGCTGAAGACATATGTAGTGCTGGAAAATACAGGAACAAACAAAACCAGATGAAGATGAAAAAACAAAAAGCCCAAACATCAATGGAAGCAATACCATAACTAATAAACTATCAATTGTGAAAAATATATGGTCATTTCAAGAAAGAAGCCTGTGCATGTCTGAAAAACAACCTGTGCGGCCTTCTGAATCCTTCGAATCTAGAGAAACACCAGCAGACGCTATGCTCACGAGATCATCTATATCATCATATCTAGCAGCCTGTTCAATAAACAGTATGATATACGGGAATCAACAACAGCTTCCATCCATGAAACACTGACAAACATTACGTAACATACACATTTTACTAGTAAAACAACAGGACAGAAAAAGAGACAACTGGAACAGCCCCAATTCGAAGTACATCAACATAAGATGGCAGAAAGAGGAACCAAATATAATAGAACTATGAATTATCAGATTCTCAAAAATTACGCAAAAATGCTGACTGTTTCTAAATTAAAAGCACTCAACTTAATTTGAGAACAACTCAGAATTTAACAAGAAACAAAAAGTAATTAAAATAACTGCCTATAACAGATCAAAATATGGACAGTACTTTGCACTTAATCAAAATTCAGTAGATTTTCACATCATCATAATCCAAACATAGTATTATTACGACCTAAGCATATTCAAAAAATTCAAAAAGGTCAAGAAACACTAAAAGTTTTATGCGCTTTTTGGTATTTTTGGTGAACATATAACTAAACACTTTTCTAACTATTAATTAACAACAGAAAAAGAAAATAAAGGAATTGGATCATGTAGAGCTGTAGAATTGAGGGTACCTCAAGCAAAGCGTCGACGCTATCCGACGCCGTATCTTGGGGCGGCTGCTCTACCGCGTTGTCCTCCGCTCCCATTCTCAATCACTTACCGTGTGTGTGAGAGAGAGAGAAAAAGAGAAAGCAAAGCGAAATACTGAAACGGTTCGACCCTCGAAATTGAATAGCCAAATACTATGAACGGGTTGGTTTGAATCGGGTGGGCTGACCCATAAGATGTGGACCATAGTTTTGGGTTGGTAAAGAAAGTTTTTCAGAGGGGTTTTGGGCCAACAAGTGGTGAAATTACAGTCGGATTTAGTAATATTTGTCGTTGTCAAAAACAAATTATCTGTATTATATTTCTTAGTCAAAAGATTTAGTCTATTTATTAGAATATATTTTGAAAAGTTGACATCAAAAATAAAAAAATTGTATTATATCCGTATCTTATATATATATTATAAATAATATAAAGTATTTTCACTTTCCGTACACATTTTGAATCCAATCCAATGAATACTTGTACTATTAAGGTGAACATATTACTTGTATTCCAAATTATACTTGAGAAATAATATTCCATTTTAATTCAAATTTGTGATATTTATTTAAAAACCTAAACATTATATCAGAAAACTATTTACAGGTATTAAATGGATATCATGCAAAAAAAATATAAAAATTCTAATATTTTATAAAACTTTAATAATTATTAAATAATTATCTCTAAATTATGTCATAACACAAATTAAATAATACAGTGATAAATATAAAATTATTTTTTCATCTATAAAAATAATATCAAAATAAAATATATTTTTGCTCCTAAATTTTTTTATATTAATATTTTACTCGTACATTTATGAATACATATATAATCTATATTTATATTTTTGAGTTGATTTTTTTACTATAATTTTGAGTAAAAATTACAAGTATTGAACGGCAAATATTTCCCGTCACTATTTAACTAACTAGGGTCAAAACTACCAAATTCTTGTAATAAGATTTTCATGTGAGTATACTGACTAAAATTGACAATAGACATTTCATCCATCCTAAGAATATATCCCCAAAAAAAAGTTGACACTGTTCAATGGATTCAACCTGTGTTAAAAATGTGTAATAAAAACAAAGAGTACCAAAGAGACAATATGAGAATAAGTTACTGGAAACAACAATGGAGAATCCACTCATGAACCGAATGCTGTAGATCCTTCTTTAATTACAATGTTTTTCAATTGTGGTTGCAATAAATATATGAATTCCCAAGGGAAACTGGGGAAGTTTTACTCCAAGCTAACTTCAATCATGGCTTTTTGTTCAATCACAGCAAGACACTGAAGGAATCAAACCTTTTAAAACAAACCGTTTACCAAATTCATGGAGTGATTCACATGAACTTCCAAAACTATGAACTAGCTTCAGCCTCTAGCGTCAATCTGACACCTTCTGTATAAGAAGTTGGAGCAATACCTATTGTCTGAATCAGCTTAGTGATATCCATGGAAATATCAGAAGGGGACTTGACACCACGATCAACCTAAATATTGGAAAATCTAGTTTTAGAGAACATAAAGCTAAATGTGGATAGTATGAGAGAAAGGAACAAAGAGAGACAAGCGAGTCCCAACCTAAGATATTTACATGAGTCAAGTGTCTAGCTAAAATCGTGGAGCTTGAATTTCTCATATATCAATTCATAGCACCACAGAATGTTTAAGTAAATGGAACAATCAATGATTGCACAAAAGAAAGATACTGCTAAGAAGGATTTCTTTGATAGGTAGTCATGAATAACGATTAATGAATATCTAGGCAGAAGTCTTTCTAGAAACATACTGATGTTGCAGACACAGGTTTGACCAATGAGGTACTATAACCTCTAACATGTGCAACAGCCTCAGCCATTTGAACTCGCGATACCCTATCTGGCCCGCCAACATTTAGAAGCAACTGCACTTGCTTGGCCTCTGCAAAAGCATGATGAATTGCATTGTCTCAAGACATAAATATGGCAAGCAAAACAGAGCAAAAGGAGACTGCATTTTCACAGCAGGAAAACAACGCCAATCTGGAATAGGACAAAGTTGTTACACAATCAATATGTGGAAAGAGGAAACAATCTTTTTGTTTACAGATAAGTCGTAGCTTAAAGAATTTCGAGAAAGGTTTCTATATACCACATTTTGAGGGAAAGTGTAAGCTACAATCCTTAAACATTTAAAAACCATAGAAGCAATAGACAAAGTTCCCATGCTAACACCACTAAACATAATTATGTGGCACTTGTATGCAGAAGCCTCTAACCTGAGATCCATTCGTTAGTCAGTATTAGTATGACAGTAACAAGATCCTTTACAAAGACAGGACAACGAAACTCGTCATGAAAGAAATCCAATGCCTCTCCCTTAGCAAGGACAGTATCCATCCACTGCACCACAGACATCTTGGTTATTCTTGAATCCCAATAACAAGGTAGATGAGAATGGAACTAAGTTGTACCATATGAAATATATGTAAAAAGTTTCTACTGATATTTCAAGCTGTAATTAATAAAATTTTAGGAGTACACAACACGTAAATATATAAGCAGAGGTTGCATTAATATAGCATGTAAAAAATTACAATGTTAATCTAGACCACATGTTCAGCCATTCAAATAGACAGAGGAGGAAGATAAATAGTAAATTTTTCGTCTCCATGATCAGTACCTATTTTCTCTTTAATAGAATATGAAATTGCAAAGTGATCAACATGTCTCTGAGTTTCCCATAAAATTTCTTGTGCAAGCAGAATCAGTAAATAAAAGGCTTGGCCCCCAGCATTTAAAAGCAAATCAGCATTTTAGGAAGATTATATTTGAAGACAATTGTGTCAGAAATGCTCTTGAGATCCACAATAAACTTTAAGGTGCTTATGAAGTTACAGAAGTACAAGACAACATTGCAGCATGCGTACACACCTGGATTGGAAGTGATTTAGGAACAGGAGAGATAGTTTGTGGTCCATAGATTATACTGCTTCTCAAAATTGCAAAGTTTCGGCAGTTCGCAGATACATATTGCTCTGCTTCAACTTTAGATTTCCCATAAACATTCACAGGAACAGTCTCATCCTCTTCCTTATAGAAGGATTTGGTCCCTTCATAAACTGCAGAAAATCTAAATCCTTTTCAAGATAGGGACAGAAGAATATGAAACATCACTTTTATTTGTGTTTTATTTTTTATTTTTATTCCATTCTGTTTTGGGTCTGAGGAGAAGGTGAGAAAATAGAGAGACTTGTAAAAGAAAATAAACCTTTAATTTGTGGCTTTTCAAATAAAAGTGAAATGCATGTAGAATACATAAGATTATTACATTGAAGTGATCAGAAGAGCCATTAGGTGCTTCAGGTTAGTTAATCCAAGTTTGTAATGTCGAAGATTGTGAGGAGTGAATAAACAATGAGATGAACATGATCTCAAAAATGTCTAACAGCAAAATGAGCATAAGAATTCCAAAGTACCATCAATGACTTAATAATTTCTGAAAGAATTCAAAAATTACAGTACAAAAAACAGAAAACGCACTGACCTTGATCAGTTGACAAATGTATCAGAAGAGTACCCTCTCTAAAGCTTGATAACCATTTCACAAGAGCTGTAGGGACATTTATAGACATGGCAGCTTCCGGATCCATCTCACACACGCGAGGGACGGAAAGAGCAGCACAATTGATCACCACGTCTGGCTGAAAACCAAATACTACTTATACAACCAAGCCCTTTCAAAAAAAGATCAAATGCCAAGCACCAAACTCAGAGAGAAATCACCCATAAACGTTCACGTCCATCAATTATCCTTATAGGCAATATCCATATATACAAACCATAAATCACCCAAATATGTAAAAAACTCATCAAGTTCTATGAAAAGGTTAAACACCCGCAATGTAGTACACAATTTTGATAGCAGAAAACAAACAAAGAACTAAAAAACGCACGACCCATCAAACTATCTAGCAGTACAGAGTAAACAAACTGCCGTTCACCACCAAAAATTGATATATGTAGCTAAACGAGAAGAATTAACTACACATAGATCAGTATATTGTTTGCGAAATGGGGAAATTGAAACCTGGCCAAATGCGTGGGAGATGGCATTAAGACCATCTCCGGTGCTTAAATCGACGTGGAAAGGGAGAGCGTGAGGAATGGCATTGAGCAGCGCGTCAGGAGGAGGAATGGAGCGGTGCGTGAATGCTAGCGCTAAGGAAGAATTTGCTTCTGGATTACCGGCAAAAGATTGTAAGAGATGCTGTCCCAAGTAGCCTGTGCCTCCCACTACCAGCACTCGCTTCTTGCTCATCTTGGAGAGAAAGAGAGAGGTTTCTGTTCTAACTTTCGGTCATCAGCCTTTCAGCCTCAACTGAGAGTCCTTTTTCATCTCTTACTGAAATCGCTAATAGGAAAACCGCTTTCAAAATGCAACGCGTTTTATTAGACTTTCATGGGGAATGGCGCATGTTCTGGTTTTGGGCCTCAAGTCGGGCACCAGGAGCCCATTAAAATTTATCCAATAGTTTATGGAACTAATAAATATTTGACAGAACTTCTTGAAAACTGTCAAAAATTCGGGGGTGGGGTTGCTAACATAATTTTTAATTTAAAATATTTAGTTAAAATAAATTTATGTTTGGCCAAGAGCTTCGATGCTGCTCTTTGCATGACTGGATGATTGTGTAGGAGGGCCAAAAACATGATTTTACTTTGTCGAAATCAAGTAGGTCAAAACATGATCTTAGTATCGTATAAAATGAGAAATATAATTTTAGAGTTTTTTTTGTACGAGGATAAAAAAAATTAAAGCTAGTTTCTTTAGACATATACCACTTCTAGAATTTCTTCGAGTCCATGAGTCCACACATAAATTTTAAAATTATTTCTCATGTTAGCACTTAACAAATACCTCCAACCCCAAACACCCCACAGTCCCCACCCCACCCCACCCCTCAAACCCCAAACTCAAAATTGAGAAGGGAGGGGAGGATGGGGTTTTTTTAAACCCTCTCATTTCACAGCATACATAGGCCACATGGGCCACCACTAGTTTTCAGAGTACCTAAAAGATAAAACCAGACAAGAGAAATCAACATCCAGGAATCAGAAATATATCACATACCATGCAATGATCTAGAATTCATTTTGAAAGATTTATATATTTGTATAGCTGCATCAGTAACTTGTAGTGTTTCAACTCTACAGGCAAACTCAACAAAAGCAAACCAGTCTCAGGTGCCATGGAATTTTACAGTACATGCACTTTGAATTAAAACAATGCACATGGAGAATCTACACCTGCTTCTCTATCTTCAAAATTCATGTATTTACACTATGCGTTTCAATTCTTCCCGTCATCTTCTTTTTCCAAATGAGGTCAACAGTGGACAGCATTGTGGAGCAACTTCTCATACATTCTCCAGACTTGGTCCTGCGGAGGCCTGATTTTTCTCGATGAGAAACTCAAGTTTCTGGTTAAAAAGCCAAGAAAGAGAGTCAAATTAAGAACTATCACCAAGGTAAAGAATATACACCACAGTTGTAGCAAGAAATTTGAATATCACAATATATATAGTGCCTAATCAAAAGATAAAAACAATTTAGGTATTCAAACACAATAATTCGTCTCTGACATACTATTACATATCTTTTACCCAATTAACTTTCCTGTCTAATTTTTATGTATCCAAAATTATTTTAGAAGGATACAGAAAAGTTCATTTGTTGGTGCAGATGCTGCATTCAAAATTGTAAGCAGTCACATGAAGAAAAAGAGGTCACCTTCACCGACTTTTTAACTTCTTCAAGCTTGTGGAGCATCAAATTTGTAGGTACTACACCTTTGGGTTCCACTGAAGCATGGTGAGGAGATCCTATTCTCTGCAAGACAAGCAATGTTTATGCATTGAGAAGACAGTTTTCAGGAGCAAATCAGACAACTTAGCAGAATGGAACTCTATTATACATGAATTGGCCCATCTAATTCTACATTATCAATTGGTTTCATCACATGCATACAGCAGAGATTGAGATCACTGTACAAGCAAAACAAAAATAGTCCAGGGACAGAACCACAGATGCAAAGATGTTTAAACTTTAAAGAGATCATGCCCAATCCAGCACTTTTTCACTGACAAAATCTTGGGCTACTAGAATTGAATGAACTTTCCGATGATAATTGTAGAAACCACAAAGGATTCAGTCAATCAAGGACATTTTGTCTATATATCCCCCTATCAAAGCATGGCTGATCTAAAAACTGCATTTACTTCTCCAATTAATTTTGCTAAATTTAGCAAAAAATGGCTCCTAATAAAGGAAGCACGAAAAAACATGGTCTGAAGTAGAACAATCATTTTCTGTTTCCGAATACTTTCATTATGAGCATGTAAAAACAACTTATAGGTCTCAATCAACTGGAGCCACCTTACGATTGATTGTACGGATTTCAAAGACACGAGGATAAAATAATATCCATAAGACAACAGGCATCTGGCAGAGTTTCATGTCTCAAGTCTTGACTAGCCACTTATATGACATCTGTCTGAAACAAGGTCAGGATATATTATTTACCTGCCAGCCTTTAGATGGCGTAGGCGACCTCAAAACTGCTGGACCCAAGGTCAAAGATTCCATACGAAGCATGCTTTCACCTCCAGCAATTTGAAAGTTAGGATTCCAGCTTCTGCCAGCATCTTGTATAGCCTTTGAAGCTTGTGTTACTACTACCTGCATGTTCAAGAATTCTATAAAGATTAAACCTTTTATATCACACCACAACATAGCAAACCCTTGAGATATAAAGTTAATCATTCTTTCCATTACGCCAAAAGAAGAGATAAGTCAGGTGACTTGGGTCAGATAAAAATTACCTTCCTCAGAAGTCCAGGGTTACTAACCCCTTGAACCTGTAATTCGTCAACAGGTGCTGCTGTACCATGTGCAATACTTTCAACTCTAAAGGTATGTAATCCATACACCGACTGCAAGCAACCTGCATACAGATATACACTTTTTACTTCATAGAGAGGAAGAGAAAAAGAAATCTGTGACAATTGAGCACAAGGAAACAAGATATGTAAATGAAACTACACAAAGTACACGACTAATCAAATAAATCATCTATAATGCTGTACAAACACGGGGGTGAGAGGGACAGACACGTAGTTATTTTGAGAATCTGCAAATGTATGTCAAATTCACAAATTTATTATTGGTTCACTTCTGGCATTGAACCTCATTGTGGTTCGAATAATGCTTTGAAATGTTTAGAAGTTGCAACTTTTCACTAGAGCAAGGTTTTCCACAGCAAACTCAGTTTTCCACCAATGAAGAGCAATTTAAAAGAACAATTCTAAGATAACTTGTTTAGCTGTTTGTTCAATGATGTAAATCATTAAGAAGGATAACCATCAAGCAATGAATTAAGATCACAGAGAAGGAGATTCAAATTACAGAGAAGGACAAACTGGTGAAAGCACATGCTTCTGCAGTTAAAAAACATAAGAAAATGAATAGTAAAAGACTTTCCAAAAGGTCTCAGAGAGTATTGCAATAAACTGAGATTCATGCCTGAATTATGAATGTTAAAGGGCATCATAAGCTATGAAACATTTACAAAAGGCCATAGAGAAGTGTCACAAAAATGTCACATGTCAAAACTGAGCCAGTTAACTTAATAATTAGTTACTGAATCCTACAAGCAAGTTAGCATAAAATTGGAAACCTCACTGCACTTCTGCTATTAGAGCTCACTTCTTTTGTCATCCATAGGTACAAATAAACAATACCTGAGTTAGATGGATGCTCCAAATTCAGGTTGCCACCAATTCCGATGTTGAGAAAGAATAAAGCATTCAGAATGAATAAAAAAGGAAGCTAACAGATTAAATCTTTGTTTTATACCTTGTTCTGTAATAATATCAATTATCAGGGACAGAGGGACATGCTTCTCAATTTTTGTTTCTCCCCAGAAGGGTATAAATGAAGGTCTAGAGACCTAACCATGAAAAGAAAAACATTGCAGATTAGCGCAGGAGTCAGGATTAGGGATTTCTCTATCCAAAGTGCTAACAATTTGAACAGAATCAAACAAGAAGATCAAATACCTTGTAAACTATTTCTTCAGATGTAACATAGAGTTTCCGTGATGCAATATCTTTCTGAAGCACATATCTTCTATAGGGCAAATAAAGCAGCATAACTATCCCAATACCCCATGCTAAAACTAGCAACAGAGATATTGAGAGCCATATTATTGTATCGTACTGAACATTTTTTGACGCAAGTTCCTCAAATGAAGCCGTATATAGTACTTGCAAAGGATCATCAGCTTCTTCATCAACATCTAGCTCAGAAACAGGATCAGAAAGCAGCAAGTTCTTTGCCGACCCAAGCTTGGGCAGCCCCTCAGCATGACCCATAAGCATTATATGAGCTGAAGCCTAACATCATGCAATTCATCAACAAGTAAACAAAGAACAGAAAAAACCAAGAACCTCCAAAAAGGGATGTGCTAATAAACCTTATAGAGAAGGTCTTTATCATAAGTACTTATATATAGACCAAAGTTCAGCAAACATGATTCTTTCTTTCAAGAAAAATAACACATAAATAGTTAAACAATTCAAAAAGTGAAACAAGATTCCATTGTTTCTTTAGTTAGTCGCTATCAATTATCTGAAAAAAATCAAACTAGCTTTTATTTCAGTTCAGTGTCCCCCGCCCGCACCCTCCCCTCTCTCTCTCTCTCTCTCACACACACACCCCTTTGATTACACAGTTAATGCATGTAATTGCAACATTACATCTAAATATCGATATTAAGAATGGCAAAAACACCTAACTGGGGACTGATTATAGCACACCATGGTAATGCTACGCAGCCTTTAATGAACAAATGACAGCAACAATTTATTTTTATTTTTTTAAAAGAAACAAATAATGCATCATTCTAAATCAATTTTCTAAACCAAAAAACAATATAAATCGCAAACTTGAGTATCAACAGTGAAAGACAATCCTAACAAAAAAAATTAAAATTTTTGAGACCGTCACCTGAAATTTTAATCCCCAAGCGACTGAAAAGCGGAAATGTTTTAAGGGTGGATTAGGGTTTGCATGAGAGGATATTCTAACTCACCGTTTGTCGATCGATTCCGGTGGTTTTTGCTCCAACTTCTGAATATATTCTCTTTCTAAATTTACTGAACAAACAACAAAATTACCCGTATAAAGTATTGGTCAAAACCAGAACAGCAAATGGGCGGGTAAGTGAATTGGGTCGAGTTGGAACGACTTGGGTCGGGCCTTAGTAGTAGACTGGTAGGTTTTCTTAATGGGGATAAATGTCTTCTTGGGCTTTTTTGTAATTGTTTTGGCCTTTGTGGAAGACGTGGCTGTAAGACACATCCTTCAGTGTTTAATATAAATATGATTACGGATTGAAATTGTCAATTACATTTTGAAATAATTGATTTCACGATTCGAAAAAATTTTAAATTTTTAATTTTAATTGAAAAAATTTAGATTTTTAATTTTAATTGTCAAAGTGGATTACGATTTGGATTTTAAAACCATCAGGTCGATTCCGATTAACCATCGGTTCCAGTTCCGATTCCAATCCTTTTAATTTTTTTATTTTTAAAAAAAAATTTAAACTTAAATTTGTAAAAATTATTGTTAACTTTTTAACTTAATAAAAAAAATTAATTTAAATTTAAAAAAAATAACTAATATTTAAACTTATGGTCAAAAACAATACTAACTAAATTAATTTTAAAAATTTTAAAAAAATATTTTTTTCATTTATATTGTATTGATAAAACATAATTTACTAAATTTTAAGTTTTGGAGTTAATGATATCATATAAAATCGATGCAATATTACAATAATTTAATAATATTAAATAAAAAATTATGGAATAAATACTAGATAGTTGTAAAGTAGTATCATTAAATATTTTTAAAAAATTATAAATTTACTTATTATTAAGATAATTATAGAATAATATTATTAGATAATTTTTAAAACTTTACTTATTATTAAAATAAAATGTAGAATGCTTAAATATAGTACTTGATTTGTAACTTTTCATATTTGAAACTAATTAATTAAATTTAAAAATGGACATAACACTAATTATATTAATTTTCATAAACAAGGCAAACAATTTGAAGGAAAAAAAATACAAAAAAATAAATTATGAAACTTATTTATGCACTTATTTAAAATTATACCTTAATCGGAACTAGAGGTTAATCGGAACTGGCCCGGCGATTTCGAAATTCGAACCGTAACCGACCTTGATGGTTAAGGTTAAGGATCGTGATTTTTTCGAATCGAAAAACCGACAGTTCCTAAACCGTAGTCAGATTTAGATAAAAGTGAACACCCGAAATCAAGTACATATTCCAGTTTGAGGAAAGCTATAGGCTTTATATTCTGACGTGAGCCTTCTAGTTCTTTTTTTATCCTTATTTTTTACACTACATCTTCTATTTCAATTTCGTATTATATCTTGTATTTCACTTCATAGTCAGGTGTGTATTTAAAAAAATATTTATTACACTTAGCATAGAATACAAAATAAAAAATATCAAATTGGAATAGAAAATAATTGAATATTATATATATATTTTTTAATCGTGTGAATCTAGATAGTTACTTTATAAAAATATTTAATTGCAATAAATATTGAATCACTGGTATGAAGAAGACCTTTTAATTGTATCCTTCTTTTTAATCAATACTACTATATATAATTTATTTACCTATGTTTAAAAGAAGGAAAAAAGAACCAAAAAAATTTGAACTAAAATTTAATGATGCAGATCTCAAACATTATATTGGAATGTTCACTTTAATGAAATTTATGGCCTGCTGTACAAGTGGAACACAACATGGCAAAGAACTTACTTTTGGCTGCAAGAAATTTTCTTAACAACAAAGGAATTGAGGTTAAAACCAAACTCTATCAGGGGAGACCTATACCAGTAGACCTTGCTCAAATCCACATTCCCAACACCTCCTGGTGTGTGTTGTTGCACACACACAATCTTCCTTTTCTGAACAAACAAACTATGGACATGGAGACTATGGACTCGTCATTATCAAGTGGGTTGCTGCAAGAACCGTGCCTCAAGCAAATGCTGTGTATTTCTGTGGGACTTCTTGCAATGGTGGCAATCATATACTTGCTGCTAATATTCTTGTTGTCGTGCTTTTCTCGTCCCATTTGTTCGCCTGATGATGATGATCATGATAATCAGACTTCACCAGGCATGACCCAATCAGCCAAAGCTTGGGAATGCGATCAAGATTTTGAGGCTGCTAATCATATTCCAGTGACCATATATGGAGCACTGCCTGCAGAATCTTCACCATCTTCTTCTTCTTCTTCTTCCAATCGAGAAATATGTTCGATATGTTTGGCTGAGTTCGTCTGTGGAGAGGCTGTCAAGATTCTGCCAAGATGTAAGCATATGTTTCACAAGGATTGCATCAATCTGTGGATGCCACTTCACTCGCTTCAATGTCCCGTTTGTAGGGAACAGGCAATTGAGCAGGACGTAGAAACTCAGAGCTAGCTGCAACTAACATAATAAATCCTACTGTAGTTCTTGTAAGAAACAAAACACAATAATTACAGACATGAAATCAGAAATCAACATTCTTCCAAATGGGGCTATGTCTACCAATATCATGTAGAGAATTTGTTAGTAAGGAGTAAAGAGTAAAGAATACAAATCCAACCTCAAAATAGCCTATATATCATATCATGAAAAGAACCCCCTTGATTGTGAGTTTACGATATACCATAATAGTTCTTCCAAATACTTGCTGATGTCTCCCCCCTCCCCGAATAAAAGAAGCAATCTTGTGCCATTGTGGCACTTCTTTTCTTTGTTAGAAAAAATAGATCCTGTTTTGTTGTCTGATCAAATTTGGAAATCAGTAATTCTTCCTCCTAATGGTATTTTATCATGTACAGATACAATATATCATGAAAATTTCAAAAGTCCAATCCTAGGATGTTTTATTCCTTTGCTTAAGACCATTTGACTTTGCAGCCAGACTTGTATGCTACTCAACAAACTTAACCAGAACAACAAATCGACAATGCTGCAATCTTGATAAATATCAGAAATTGCTGATTTTGAATTGTTGGATGAATATGAAAACATTAAATCCGGATACATCAGCAGTTTAAATGATATAGATTCTTGAAATCTGTCACAAATCAGACATTGAGTACTGCATATCCTTCCAAACATGATGCTCCAATCAAAGGTTCGATAAATAATCAAAGCAAGCAGTAGTTGCAAGAAAATGTGTGCACAGACATGTTGCTCGTAAGATGCTTAATCAGAAACTGCTCCTCATTGCATAACATTAGTCCATAGATGATTCTTTCCATCCACCAAAGTTCTCCTCCTCTGCGCAAAATTCCCCATCTCTGCTTATCTGCAGTGAGAAACACTTCATAGTCTGAGGAACCAGTGTACAGCCACACACGTACACACACAAAGTACAAGCATAACAAGCATATCATTTGCAATCTAGGAATGCTATTTTCCTCTTCAAGGGGTCAAGACCAAGCCTCACGAATCCTGTTATCTAGTATTTTGGTTCTCTTGTGAGCAAGAAACCATCAGCAGAAAATTACTATGAGGCTTAGGATGTTTTAACCTGGTGAGTGAACTTGAGGCCAACTTTAATCTCTCCACAGTATTCCTGATCCTTGACGATATTGTATGACAATGGTGGAATGCTTTCTTCAGCAAACACTGGCTCTAGCGGAATTCTATGGTTCCAAGAAATTCAAGAATCATGTAACAAAGTTAATCATAGATTAGGAGCATAGAAACTACCAACAGTGCAATGCTCAAGTATCTCATTTAACAATGTGAACAAGAATTTATAGAAGCAAAGAAGCTAGGTTACTCACGTTGCTTCTCCAACAAAGTCATCGTCAGTAAAAGTATCTTTATCCATTATTTTGATTCTCAATTCAGTAACACCGCCAGAGATGTTGAACAGGAAGGTCTCATTCCACTCAGGGCAAGATCCTTCACCTGCATATAACAATTGAGGAGCAATGGCAATGCACAAAATATCATTTAAGAAAGACGGGTACAGACCAAAGAACATGCTATATGATCATTTAACAAGAAGGAAAAGGAATTTGCAGAGTACATATATAAAAAAAAAAAAAAAGCAAGTCCATGCAGGGGATGCAACGGAAGTTTATGATTATGTTCATCATTGTGTGCATTAAAATGCCCAAGCATAAGCAATAATTCAAAATATATGCAAATAAGTATAAGATCAAGCGAAAATCCACCTGATGCAACACTGCTTTTCTTCTCCTGAGTACGGCAAGTGAGAATGGCATATGGATCCATGCCAGCTGCCCAGACGAAAATTACATTCAGTATATAAAAATTGTGTTATAGACAGAACAATGGTAGTTCATAAAGTACATAAATCTAATTTAAGATAAATAACAGTATCCTATCCTATGGAACCAGATTACAAAAACAGAAAAGAAAACCAGGTGTTCTGTAAACTCCAAGATAAATTACAACCTTATGAACAAAACTCAGAAAATATTTAAGCCACATTTGACACTTAACTTCACTGTGGTAGACCAGTTTATGGAAGAATTCAAATAGACAATCATTCACGGACCATCAGCTGATCAGCATAAAATTGTTAGCACTATCTTAGCTCATAGCATTTTATTTTGATTTTTTGCATTCCAGAAGAGAATCTAAGTATAGGCAAAGAGTCCTCTTCTTCATCTTTCCCACCCTTCTCTTCGAACTCCTCGGCCAGGGACAATGTGCAAGTGCATTGTTTGGTACTATGAAAGCTCGTAGCCATAAGATCGATTAGTGATTTCTTTTGATTTCGGTACCTATATGGTTGGAAGGAGAAACAAATGCTAATGCATTTTTCCCATTTCAAAATTTTTTATCAGCCCTTCTGATCCATCAACCTTCCTCAAATGAAGCCGGAACCCAAAGCCACAAGTATCTCAATAATCATATTTCATTGGTTATGAGAAAATTTTATAACCTCTTCCACAGAAAAAAAAAAAAGATTTAAACTTGATGCAAATATTAAACAGAATTAATGCATCAAATGTCTCAAAGAATTGCTGGCTAGTGAAAATTCAGTCATCTTTCATCACTTTCCAAGTCAACCAAAAGTAATAAATCACAAAAAACCCAAAAAAGGAACCATCAAATTTATTCATCCTCAAAATTCTTTCAGGCCAAAAAATAAAAGCAGGAATCAATTGTATAGGTAAGAAGAACCAAATTTGATCATCTAAAACCATAAACGAACAGGAAACAAGAAAGATCATGACCATATGCGCATTTTCTGCCCAAAAAGTTCTACAAAATCTTATGTTACGGAGAATCAGCATACCATGAATGAATTTATCCCATCCACACGAACACACACACACACACACAGAGAATGAGAAAGTTTGGTGAAAAACTTACATAAAAAATCTGTGTTCTCCAGGCCTTTGGCGCTAACAAGAAGAACTTCAAGGGTCCCCTGTGCCATCCTCGGATCGAAATGAAACTGCAGAGAGTTTCAGAAAGAGACGGGAAAATTCAGAAGATTTCTAACAGGGCCCTTTTCTTTTCTCTCTCAGTGGTTATCGCGGATCTTGTCTAATGGAATAAAAGCTGGTTTAAGGTTGTTGGAACCCGGCTCGCCAATTGATGGAACGCTTGTTCGTATCGTTTTTTCTATTAATTTTATTATCAATATAATATAAAATTGCCCTTTTGATGACTGATGGAGAAGATCCCGATTCGTTGACTTGCGTGAAATTAGAGGAAATGCTACACTTCCACCTACGTTGTCACGGTTTTTCCCAAAGGCAATTTATGATTTTGTTCAATGACAAAATAGTTTTACTGTCCCTGTCTTTCATTTTCAAACTTATTTTCATATTTATAATTTTATTAATTTTTTCTGTAAAAATAAAATATATTTGAATTATAAATTTAGAAATAAAAATATATTTATTTTATATTTTTTTTGTATGAAAAAACATAAAATGATAATAAATTTGAAAATAAAATTTGGTAAATATATGAAAAGACAATGGTAATATGTTTAAAAATAAATTTTAAATAAAAAAAGCTTAAATTTCTGATAAAAATTAATATAAACAAATGTATTTTCAAAATGTCAAATAGTAAAAATACAAAAAAAAAAATGCCATTTAGAAATGAAAACAAACGGCCCTTAATATTCAAATGATAGTGCCCTTTAATACTATCTCCACCTAAGGATGAGAGTTTTCTTGGTGCAGTTGCTAAGTTGATTAAAATATTACAGTTTAAAATATTTTTAAAATAAAAAAATATAAAAGACTTAATGCAATAAATTAGTTAAAAATTGGAGATAAATGACTTTGAACTAAAATAAATGAGATTTTATTTTTAAATAAAGAGGAAGTATTTTATAAATGCTTCCTCACAAGATATTGCAAAAAGATGATCATTATGACCTAAACATTTTAATTTATGATTTTGAACTTTTAATTTGTGACGCCTTTATATTTTCTCCCAAAAAAGCTTGAAAACTTAGGAATCAAATATTAAATGTGGGTAGATTTTGCCCTCATTTGATCAATGAGACCACCCAACTATATTGCATTTTAAAATTGATATTCCACGGAAAAAAAAAAAAGTATAAAAAATCTTCAAAATAATTTTTTTTATCCAATAAATCGAAAAAAATTTGTCGTACTTAGGTAGTCATTCCCCTATTTACACCTATGAGCATTTAATTTAAGACAATTTATACAGGTATGACTTGAATAATTTTCCTTAATGGCTTTACCTCGTGCAGTTTCCACTGGGCTTGTCTTCTTTTTTACATCTAAATAATATACTTCAAATTTTATATTCCATTTGGTATTGTATATATAACAATACTAACATATGAATATGTGCATAAAATATTTTTTAAATATATATTTAGATTTAATTATATTCACAGTGTATATATTATATGCAATATAAGATATAATACTCAATTACAAGATCTAAAGCGGAAATAATAAATTGACAACCAAATAAAAATTTGGATCCTTTATTCTAATACGATGTATGTAAAGTGTATAAAATAATTTTTTAAATATACATTTAGCATTTAGCGTGAATCATAAATATTTGGTATTTTTCGTGAAGTAAAATACCGAAATGAAATATTAAATTAAATAAAAATAAAAATAAAAATATATAAACATTGCTGTGGAGGTGAGGGAATATTGTAATGCACCCATGGCTGGCTACTGCAAGTTGATCAGATGGCTTACATTGACCATAAATTCCACTTAAATCTTCAACAATTCAATCTTCTAAGTCTTCAAAATCCATTATTTTTATTTTTTTTTGGATAACGATTCAACACGAGTTCCCCCTCCATCCCGTCTTTGGAGTTTCGAGAATGAGTTAAATCGTGGGATGTATTTTAATTGTCGAACAACACATAAAAAATTTCTATACATTAATGCCCCACAACGAATCCACTCCAGCCTGGAGGGGCCCGACCATCCCTTTGGGACAAAATCCAATCATCAAACGAAATTGAACGCGCACACTGCGGCTGCCAACAAGAAATAACTGTGTTGGCTGAATCAACTGAGCTATGATCGGAGGCTTCAAAATCCATTATTAATGACTAATGTAAGAGTAAGAAGTGGTTTGGCTGGGCTTAATCATGTTTTTTTTTATTCCAGCAAGCAGAGTCTTAATAATTTAATTAAACCTAATACTACCCAACATGTGACGCATGTTTCTCTATAATCACCCTACCCAATCTTGTCTTTTTTCTCATTTTTTTTACCTTCTTTCAGATATAATTAATCCAAGAAAAAAGTTCTCAAATTTAATAAAATTTGGAAGAAAATGGTGGTCCTAAGTCTTGGAATAGGCAAATCGGTGCAGCGTTAGAGTCTGGCTTTTAACTATACAGAATTAGCAGCGTTTTACTCTATTTTTAAATAAATTAAAAAATGATCGATATTTTAGGTCAGTACCTTCTGGGCTTCGCTTTTAAACCCACTACTGAAACATGAGTGTATAATTCATGTTAGTTGAAACTGGTAGAAAAATAGAATTTATAGGAGCTTTATACCATTATCATATATAGTTTTTTAGTATGCACTAGAAAATATTGTGTGCGTTGCATGTAACTGTGGTCTAAATACAATCATCAGAAGAATAAAGACATTCCTCTGTATTTATAATAGTGGTCAAATTATGATATAAGCCTAAATATATTCAAGAGGCCCGCCAGAGATGATCCAAGCGTGCTGTTCACGAATTCCTAATAATTCATATCATTTTAGATTAATAAAAATCATTCAAGTATCGTATTTTTTATTAGTTTTAGCTTCTTTATTTACATTAGACATTTATAATTTTGTGTCTTTTGTTTTTATTTTTTGTTTTAGTTCTGAATTGATCATTGAAGTATTATATTTGGAACAATTTTGAGATCCTTAACCGTTTGTTCATATTGCGGGTAGAAACTCTTTCAACAATCAACTGCAATCAATCTTTAATGAGAAGGAATTTTGAGGGGACGATTTAAAAAATTCGAATAATTTCAAAACTAAACCACACTAGTGTTATATATAAACATGAATAATTTTGGGTATATTTTTGAGTGGGTTGAATTCTATATATATATATATATTTATTCAGAATTAATTATAATTTATATATAATTGAAATAATATATTTGGTATGGTCAATCCTTCTTGAAAAATCAAATCCTAGTACTCTTTCTTAAAATCAAATCATATTATCGATGCACCATGGCCGTGTGACATTTTATAGTAAATTTTTTTGTTATAGAAGTGGAGGGGTCCGCACAATTAAGGGCATATTTGGTTTTAATAAATTTTGATTAAAAGAGAAAATTTGATTTAATCATTTTTATAATCCATCTAGCTGTTTTGGTAAAACTCAAAATAAATTGATTAAATAAAAGACAATTATTTGAAAATTAATTTTCACTAAAATCTAATATTAATTGGTGAGAAATATAATGCCAAAATTTTTAGCCACTTGCCTTTTGGTAAGTGCAAAAATATATGATGGGCTTTTGATAAAAAAATGATCTTTTTTTTTTTTTCATTCTGAATTAATTGTATATCATAACATCATTGTTTCAAATGGATATGAAAACACTAATTTATAAAAATTGATTAATTTCAAATAGATTTTAACAATTATTTTTAAAATAATCTAAATTAAATAGCCCCTAAATTAATTGTTTCGGTTTGTTGTATATTAATTTAACAATAAAATAAAAACTCCTGTATTCATCTAATGCAAAATCTAAAACTCCAAACGTTAATGAAAAACGTGTTAAAGGGAGATGTCTATGTTAAGGCTCCATCACCCCTACTTCCCCCCCCCCCCCCCCCCCCCCCCCAACCATGCCCATCCCCCAATTAAACCCACCTCTCCGACCCAACCAACCTACCCTGAGAAAAAGCTCAAAAAAAGGGCAACACAAGGATGGCAACAATTATTATAGCAAAATTAATTTAAAATTAAGAAAAAAAAAATCTCCACCTAATTATACAGTCAAAATGCAAATAAAAAACTGAAAAAAAAAAAAAAATCTTGGCTGCACACAAGCTCTTCTTTCTGTGTGGCTGATTGCGGAAGAGAAGCAAGACTATGGCCACCACCAAAGAAACTCCGATGACCGCAGCCACAACAGTCTCCGAAGATATCCCGCCAGAATACTACGAAGCAATGACTCGATTTTTCAATCATGTGGGAGTTTTTCAAACAATTAAACCAGAACACAACGTCAAGGACTCCTTCTCCAACCTTGTAGGCGGAGTTCTTAAAGTCATCTCCATTGAACGGGGCAAAATCTCTTGCCTTCTCAATGTCAAAGCTCCCATTGTGGTACCCCTTTTGTGCTGCTTGCTTTATTTTGTGTGTTTCTTGTTGAACGCTAGCGAGTATTTGGAATCTTTTTGTTGAGAGCTTCGTTGGGTTTTTAAGAAAATTCAAGAAAAAACAAATGGTTTTGGCACCCCTTTGACTGCTTTCTTAGTATAGTTTGCCAAAATTTTGAATCTTTGTGGTGAATGGTTTCCTGGGTTTTGAAGAAAATTAGAGGAAGTGAATTGGAAATTTGAACAGTTAAGCACATTGTTTGATGCTATATAGAATTTCTATTGTTTACAGGGATGAGTATATATCCGTAGGCTGTATAGATTTATAACTACATATACGGAACTATTTGTGATTATGATAAGAATGGTTTTGAAAAAGAAAAAATACTCATGGCTTAGCTCATCTTATGGGAATTTTTCTGCTCGTAAATCGGTAGCCTATTTTGATGCAAATAATTCTGGTTGTTATTAGTAAGTTCATTTTCTCCAATTTCTATTTTCTTTTCCTTTTAGTTACTTTAACTCAGACGAAGAAGCATCAAGTGCAGATTATTTTCAATATCTCCAGCTATTTTTGCCCTACTTGATGTTGAATTTCATGGGTTTTTGGTTATTTGGACATTTAGAATGGTTATGGTGGAATGCATGGAGGTGCAGTTGGGGCTGTGGCTGAGAGGGTTGCAATTGCTTGTGCTAGAACAGTAGTTGGAAAAGACAAGGATCTCTTCCTTGGAGAACTGAGCATCTCATATCCCTCTGCTGCTCCACATAATGTGAATCTTTGTTCTTTCCCAGTCAACTTTTGCATTTTAATGACATCCATTAGTAGATGTTCGTTTTACTATGTACAGTGCTTGTTGCGCCTTGTTATATGATATACAATCGGTGTGCATGCAGTGTTGCCTTTATGAACCTGCACTAAAGTTCCAAAAAAATTACCATCAAGATTCTTCTAAGAGTGGCTGAGTTGTGTGGATTGCCTTCCCGATGTATCTCACTTACCAATTTGAAGTCTTATAATGCAACATTTTTTAGCATGATGCTTTTCCTTGTTGGTGAGAACTCAAAGTGCATTATTTCAATGATGACCAGAACCTATTTCAGTGATAACCAAAACTCATTTTTTCCTTTACAAAATAGATTTTCATTCAGTAAATGGAATAATATTTTTCAACTCTGTTGAGACCCTATTGTGATATAGTCAAAACATGGATGAGTTCTACGGGTGGAAGCTAATATGGACCATAGGCTGGTCTGCAATAGTAGAATTACAACATCATCATTCTCATGTGAACTATGAATATCTACCATGTGTTATACGCAAAACATACTTTTTAATGATACCTTTATATAAAAAATATTCTGGGCTGGGTTGGAGTAAACTCAACTGGTTTTAAACTTTGAATGGCAATCACATCTTTGTCTTTTTTGCCTGACTATTTTCATTCTTATACATTTTTTTCTGACTTGGTATTCTAATCACAGGTAGAAGTAGTCATTGATGGGTCTGTGATAAGGAGTGGGAGGAACCTGACAGTTGTTGCAGTTAATTTCCGACTTAAGGAATCAGGGCGATTGGCTTTCATGACTCGCGCTACTTTCTACAATATGCCTGTTTCAAGTTTGTGAACCACTCTAGTTGAATATTAAACTCAAACATCTCAGCATCTACATCTGTCTGGTAAATGTGCATGCATGTTTAATATCTTTTCCTCCATAATATGCTCCTTGATATAATATTCATAAGCAAAAAGGAAAGGGTAAATAATGAAGTTGTATCCACAGTTTAGGTTTGTGAAATTGGGATTGCTGTAGGATGGTTTGGGTGGTATTGACTATCCAGGATTATATCTCCCATAGATGAAGAATAAAATTTATATTCTAGTGAAGGTGTGGAAATTTTGATAATGTTATACCCTAAATCCACAAAAGGGTATTTCATAGTGTTGTTCGTGCCATTGATTCCTATTTTTTTGGAAGTCCAAGTAATTTCTACCTTTTCTATTGTTTGGACTTGTCTACACAACATAGTTATATTTGTATATCAGAAGTTAAAACTGATACATACTTAAAAAGATGGCCTTGATAACATGCAATACTAAAAGGTGAAACTGGCTGTGGTAAGGCATTTTGAAGAAAAGCTTTGCATAATTATCACTCTGACACTGGAAATTAAGCTCTGAAGCTCTTTTGGCATCTCTAGACAAATTAAATGCATATGCAGCAAAATTTAAGTTCCCTTAACATAATAGAAATTCACTCAAAAGTTATTGAAGCTTCTAGTAAAATAAGAAAGGCCCAAAGAAATTCAAAGATGGTCTTGTCAAACACCTAAATTTAGTTGATGTTGATGCAAGTTCCTTCCAGTTTTAGATGTACTAAATCAAATTTAAAGTGTACATCAATATTGGTATATAATCTGTAAATGTGTCTTTGGAGAATCAGAATTCATTTGAAACCGGATTATCTTCCAATCTTATTCTAATGGTGTTATACTTGTTTAAGAATTGAGGGTCAGCCAATAATAATGAATTTTGTGTATATAATTGTGACTTTCAACTGCTATTAATTATATGTAACCAGTTTCAGTTAAATGGTTTATACATTGTACTTTTATGATTGTCTACTGTACAGTTCTGGCTGGCGTGGCTAAAACCTTTGGAGTCATGAAGGAAAAATTGGATGTCTGGAAGCTGATACAGCAACAGATTGCATAAACTTATCTTACTATTGTTCTCTCTTGAACTTTCCAGTGCATCGAAAAACTAAAAGAGAATAGTAAAAGTGTTAATGTGGCGATCATTTTCCAAAGTGATTTCTTTATACTTGGAGAGTGAAGACTGGTCTGTCATGAATGTTGTAATTGACGAGTTGCACCCTTTTCTCTGCTATTACAATTGTTCTTAAATTTCTTTATCCTTTTCCGTAGCAACCTTTTGCTGTTGTTTCATGATGAACCCTCCATTGAGCTCCTCGTACTGTCACCAAGTAATATCTATTCAAGGGTCATTACCATCCCCCGAGGCAAGATCTCAGTACCCTTTTGCTGCCCTCTTCCAGTATTGTTGTGTTTAGTCTCTTATTGAAACTTCTTGGGGGCTTTCAACAAACTCCAAGAAAAGAAATGTTGCACATTTCTGAGACTTCCGCCAGCCAGAATGGTGCTGTAGACCACACAATTCTAAGTTTTTTTTTAAAAAGTAAAAATTTGGTCCTTCTACCTTCTTTGGAAATGCACGCTAGATCATAACTGATGGGAGTTGTAGAAAAGGGCAACCGATGTGGAGGAGATGTCGGATCTGGACTAAAACACTAGGGGAAGCATCTCTTACCTCTCTGCTTTTCCATCTAATGTGTTCATTCCTCTGTCATAAAGTGTGTAAAGAACTGAAAAGCAGTTGCAGTTTGAGTTCTATAACATGCCTGTTGCGAGTTAGTGAATCACAACTTAGTGCTTATAAGAAGCTTATACTTGTAAGATATTAACCCTAACAACAAACTGCTTATTTGTTTATGACATAGTTAACAGTGAGTAGTTAGTCAAGCTTTTAATATATTTCAACCACCACAAAATAATCTCAGCCAAAAACCCTTTTAATCTGTTCACAAGTTAACTTAATTACAGGCCTCAAGTGCAAATGTTTGAATCTAAAATCATGGCGCATGTATTAGTGGATGGAAGAACAGAAAATTCCATATAAATAGAGGAGTGCGAGTATTTGATTGGTCAAGCCCACCTCCTTTAGTGAGACTCTGGAAGCCCGAGAGTGGACTGAAAGTCCAGTGTCTTACCTCGCAGCCATGAATATTCATCCTTTGGAGCACACAAATCTACTTATTGTTCTTTGAGGAACCATCGCCCGGGATTGAGGCAGATAACCTGTGTAAGAAAAGACATATTTGTCAAAATTTTCAGAAGACCTCAACAAAATAATCTTTCATGAGGTAAAAGATCATCTTCACACTCAATACTTCATCAGCATAATCGGCATCTTTATGTTCTGTTCAGTTTGAGGGGAATGGGAATGGAAAGGAAGTTCACATTTTGCCAACTTCAGTAGCTAGGGATGGGGGGCATTTGTGGAAAATGCTGAACTTGGGGGAGATCATTAAACTCTGTTCAGTTTGAGGGCATTTTGTCAGGTTCACTCCTCATGACAAACTTAGGGAAGTAGATCAACAAGACCAAGATATGAGCATTGCATACTAACCAACAGTGATGGAGACAATGGCGATAACGATCATGGAAATATTGCATTAACAAATGCCTCAGCATCAAATGGTTGGAGATCTTCTACGCCTTCTCCGACACCAACAAACTTCACAGGAATGCCAAGCTCATCAACTACACTGACCTGTGAGTCAAATATGGGAAAATAATGCGTTGCAATTCATGAGATTGGTGCGATTGACGCAATCGTAAGTATTGAAAATTTTTAAACATACCACACAGCCACCTCTGGCAGAACCATCAAGTTTCGTCAAAATCAAACCAGTTACTCCAACAACCTGGCATTTAACATTAAGCCAAACAACATATTCAAACTTTTCACTGAAGCGGAAGTGAGAAATAAGTATCGAGAATCCCTAGTATCAACAGGGATAAACTAGAATTAAATGGTGCTAGAAGCAAACTACAGTTGACTGCCAATTCAAAGGTCAATAAGCTACTGGCAGAAAATGAATATCAGGTCCAAGCATTACACTTTATCAAAAAGTAATGAAAGCTTAAATGTAAATGACCAGCAGTCCAGCAGTAAGATACATTACATCATTGAATTCCCTTGCTTGTGGAAGCATGTTTAAACCAGTTGTTCCATCCAACACTTGCAGGATTTCCTGTCAAGATTGCAAATAATAATTTAGATATATTTTGCTGTCGCAAAAAGTGAGAATCCAACATATGACCATCCATGAAATAAATCAACTCAACACGAAATAGTTTAGCATAGTGCATGGATTCCAGGTATACCAATGCACGCACACTAGCCAACAGATATTTCAAAATAGGCATCTAGCTTCAGGTTTTAATCAAGGCTAAATCCAAAATTCCTTGACTTTCATTAGTAATACTAAAGTTCATACCTAAATTATTCCCTCAATCTGCAGAACCTTGTGCAAACTCTACCAATATAAAAATAGTCTCACGCCAGCCCCCACCATATACAGAGCACTCTTATTATCTTACTCACACAATAACAACACTGATGAAATGCTTCTAATTGAATATTCATCAATCTTCATCCCCCACCCCGGAACACCCCTTTCATCCAAAAAAAGAAGAAGAAGAAACTAAAGAAACTAGGAAAAAGAAAAAAAAAATAGTTCATGTACTGGGTAGGTGCTTTATTAACTGATACATCAAACAAACAACACATTTTACCCTCTTATCCATTCGAACAAATGAGTCACAATTGCCATATTATGAAATCCCAACATCAGGTATTTATCCATAAATAGAAAATAGCAGAAAGTGCTAACATTGGGTGCGCCAGAAACAACTTTCCCAATAGCTTTCTTGCATGCGATCAATTCTTCCATAAGGCTGTAATTAGTATGCAAACCTGTTAATTACAAAGAGGCAAGAAGAAAAAGAAATGGCAAATCAGTTAACACCAAGTGTAAAACATGAAGCTAAATGCACAAGTTCACCAAACTTACGTCCAGATGTGTCACATAGAACGACATCAAAACCTTGTTCTTTTCCCCTTTTTACGGCCTGTGAAAGAACTACTCAGGAAAAACTTCAAGATCTTGTGTTAGGATCAGCTACTGCATCATTCAATTTTCACTTTTGGATGGGCAATTATTTACCTGATGATGCTTTTGCATTTTCTTTTTCAGCTACAACAATCTCACAACCTGTCCTTTCAGCCCATATCTCTAATTGATCACTTGCAGCTGCTCTAAATGTATCTCCTGCTGCCAACAATACCTAGCAAAATTTTGAAAGCATGCCAAATGGAAATGAGTAACAAAATATCTTCCATCTAGGCTTGGAAGATTGGTGCTTTAGCATGTCTGTGGTAGCAACGATCTCTATCTTCAAGCAAGAATGAGAGACAGTGAAAATCAATTACCAAGTGCATTTGCCAGACATTTTTTCTCAAAAAAACAATTTGAAGAAGCAAATATTCCTTAACAGGGAAGCAATTGAGGCACCTTTCAAACATTTTTCAAAATGTAGTTCCACTGCTCGGACTTGTCAGACAGAATATCCATATGGAGTTACTTTAAAACTTGCATGGACCAGCTACGTTTACTAACGCAAAATAAAGGCACAGAAGTCGATGTCATAATAAGTTATTTTGGTCAATGAAAATAATTGAAGTATCACCTCACCTTGGTCCCTTCTTTTTTCAATCTATTGGCCAGCTTTCCTGCACAGGAAAAAAAATACAGTTATTATCACTTTGGAGTCTTCAGCATCCAGGAACATCTTCAAAAATCAAAAACTTACAAGCAGTAATGCCATAAAAATTCAATGAAAGTTATTACAGTGCTAATGCCAAACCATAAATTCTGAAAACATGCAACTGATGAGAATAGTATGCCATGGACATAAAGCTGCCTCATTTGATATAATCACTTCACAGGCCAATCTTTCACTCGATAAATGTTTGTTAATATAGGAAACTTGTGTATGAATTTTTGTCCAACTGCTAACCAACATGATCATTGACATTCCAAATTATTGGCAGAAAAAAGATTCTTGACTGATGATTATGAAGTGCAAGGTCACAAATTAACTTCAGGTACTTGATCATTACTCCACGTGCAAATCTTTCATAAAAACGTAAATTGAAAGACCAAAAAATGTTAACAGACCCCAACACCCCCTGGATGGACTTACCAAGAGATGTAGTCTTACCACCTCCATTGACACCGACAATCATGATAACAGCTGGTTTCCTAGTGAAAAGAAAATGTTAGCAACTTATAACCGTATTCAGGAGTGGCATGCAAAGCAAGGTTTTATGAAACAATTCAGACCTGAAACCCAGCTGCAACTCAGTTTTAAGTCCCTTTGCTGTTAACAAATTCAATATACTCCTCTTTAAAGCATCCTAGAAATCATCAAGGCTAGTTTCACTTAATTTGGAAGTTTAATTACTCGAGAATACATTGACATAAAAACTTTCAAAGATGAGAAACATATCATTTCTGATATCCCAACAGAGCAATGATATATATAAAATATCTGCATAATTACTTTGATTTCACTCCCTGATTTGAGCTTGCCAGCGTATATATCATCCCTCAAGCTCTCCACAATCTTTATAGTAATCCTAGGCCCAAAATCAGCCACTAACAATACCTAGTGGTAGAAAAGAGGAAACATATCATTGATCCAGATATATACATAAAACAGCATAACAAGAAATCACCAATACACATCTTACAGTAAACAGCAAACATCCTCTCACCATAAATAGTTCTATACCAGTATCAGTCCATGAACAACAAATGTGCACCCAGGTATAGATACTCTCTCCATCCCAGAGGGATACCAAACTGAATGCACTTATTAACGACAAAGCAAACTTTCTAATTGTTATAAATTTTTAAATTCTAATACGATACATTGTTTAATATTATTCAAATAATTTTAAAATAAATCAACTAAAATATCAATTATATGTTCCAAACAAAGCAGTCAAATTGGATACCAACAACACATTTAATTCAAGACAGAGGTAGTGCATTAAAACCAAAAAAAATAAAAGGCAGAAGCCAATACCAGCTAACCAAATTTTCTTACAAGTAAAACAAGAAAACAAAAACTTCATTTTCTAGCAAGAAATAATGGTATATAATATTCTTGAAAAAAAAATTAAAAGCTAAAATCTTTTAACCTCTTCTAGTTCATCTAAAACCCTGTCGGTATCAGAGAGATTCCAGTAAAGCAGAAGCTCATCAATAACAGCTAAATTGTCTCTTGTTTTAGAAAACCCGGAAAATATTTTCTCCACATCACTCTTGGCTTTTTCTTTGATTAATCGGCCGAGTTTGGTAAAGAAGCCGGGCTGTCCCGCGGAGCACTTGAACCGGGATACTCTGGTATGGGCTGCATAGTGCCGGTCTGATGGGAAGTGGAGGAGGATGGTAGCGGAATTCGCCTGCGGCGGTGGTTTGGAGGGGAGAGGTAGGAGACGAGAAGGCAGAGGAGAGGACATTTTTCTTTCTGGTATTTGATGAGTGCTGTAATGGATAGATAGAAAGAATTACTTCTTCACAAGAAGCCTCTGAACGTCGTCGTATACTTTTGTTCATAATGTGAGAAATACTTGGCATCAATGTGGACATTATTATTTTTATTTTTCAAAAAACAAAAGTTATTATTATTTAATACATAACAATAGAGTTGGCACTTTTTTGAATTTGCAATATTAGAATGATCTATATGATATAAAAAAAAACTCAAGAAAATTACAAAAAAAATAAAAAATGTCAATTATATGATATCAAAAGAATATAGGGGATGTGATTAATTGGAGTTGTATGGTCAATGGTTATTAATTTTCTTGCAATGATCGATCAAGTTATATATATGATCTGAAATCTATTGTGTGACTCTTTAATATTTTCATTTCTTATTTGTTGAGCAAATAGCTCCCTTTACATTTTTTTTTTTATAATAGTGTGTAACAAAAAATAATAATAATTTGTTGTTATGAAAAAAAAATGGAATTGCTTCCTATGCAGATTTTCTTGTTTGAATTACTTGTAGACAAGTGGTAAAAGATTAAGTTGCGATCAACAGTGCCAAGAATTAAAGCATGGAGGGTTTTTGACTAAGAAAACCATAATTGGAATATAAAGAATAACATAAGTGCTTCATACAACAAGCACCAGTGGTCTAGTGGTAGAATAGTACCCTGCCACGGTACAGACCCGGGTTCGATTCCCGGCTGGTGCATTTCATTAAGTTAAGGCAAGCTATGATGACGCCTGCGCCCACTGAGACGGTTGGGTCTGTCGCTTTCACTGACACAATCAGATGAAATGAAGGCGCTGCTGAGCTTTCCTTTAAATATATTTTTGTTCCTTTTAGGAGGAATTTAATTTAGCAGCACTGTGACATGGTACTTTTCACATTTGTTTAGTAGTTAGAGAATTGGTAGCATCAATTTGACATATTTTTCCACTTTTTCTGTCACGACATTTTTCTTCGTCGTCCCAATTATCAGCACTTTCCCAGGTCTAAACATAAACATTTGACACTACAAGGTGGTCGGATTCGGATGGCTGACATACCACATCTTGTGTAAGCCATCTTCCTGAATTCTTGGAAACGATCTCCAGCCATCTGCTATCAGAGATATATCATAGCCAACTGTTATGGCAAATATAAGCAATATGATGCCCCTAATTTCCCATATATGCGTGCTTTTAAACACAAAAAGTACTGGTTTATGACTCATTACTGCACCAACTGCGTGAACGGATTAATGGAGAACACTGGGTTTAAATCCACTCTTACCTTCATGACGTCAAGAAATCATCATAAAAATAGGAACCCCATGAAACTATGAAATAAGAGAATTTCTGCAGTTGGGAAAACTTAACATAGGCAATTAACATCACTAGATATGCAGCAGCAGACAACAATATTACAACGGATTTACAAATGTAGCCGGACGTCATCAGCATAATACATCACCGTTCTACCATATGTTTGAGCTGTATAGTTGTATATGTATATCCACCAGTAAGGCTTCTCTTAATATTGCAAAATACTTTGAACACAGCAGCATGTAACACTCCTAAGAAATAGAAATGGTTCATTTAGTAGTTTCAAGTTTCTCACCCATTTCTAAACGTGGCATAGAAACAAGAAGTTCCACACAACTATTGAACACCATACACATTCAGTATACTAAAGGAACAAAGGGCTGGAATAGGTACATAAATGGGCAGCTGTTGCTTTGTAGCTCGGAGCGGGACACTTTTGGGTCCACCAGGAGTACCCAGCATCCAAATACACAAGCAGATATCCAGGCTGATTGGTAGTTGCTTGCTCAACTATACTTCTTCACTACCACTTTGGTTGCCATTTTTCAGTATGTTAAACTTGCACAGAGGACAGGTGGCATTTATGTATAGCCACTTGTCTATGCAGGCGGAGTGAAAATGGTGGCTGCAAGGGAGCTCGCGCAGTTCAGTTCCATCGTCGTAGGCGCAAAGGCAAATGCAGCATTCCTGCAATCCAATGCAGGAACATTTAGAAGTCAAATGTTTTTCAAAGTAATGACATTACAGCCACTTAATTGCTGAAATCACAATCACACTACATATGCATGCATTGCAAGTTCAAAACCCGTTAACCAACAAAAATTAGGTGGAGAAATAAAATCATACTTCAAGTTCCCAAAACATTGTAAATCATCCTAATAATTAAGACCGTATATAACTGTATGGTCAAGTGAACACAGCACCACAATTCATACAGCATAGGGCCTATCTGATGGATGACCAATCACCACAACGTGCATAGAAATACAAGTCATCTATTTAAGTTTTAGCGCAATGATGATGTAGTACAAAACAGCTTCCAGAAAGAAAGTAAACTTAAAGGTATTGAGTTGTATCCAGAAGATGTAAAACGGTCTAACTGGACATACAGCATCCTCTAAAGGAAGGACATGCTCTGTGGGTGATTCAGTGTCACATTCAGTCATTATTCCTCCAAATGATCCTTGAATTTCACCATTTTGCTTCTCAAAATCACCAATTTTCCGAAAATTGTATCTGGGTAGTCTCTCGATGTCTTCCTTAGAAGCTCCTTCCTGTAATATAATGCCAATCAAGAAAAAAGTAAACAACAAGAAGAACAATCAAACTCAACTGCAGATAACAGACATCATAAAATTCTCGTGTTTTGTTCTCTTTGTTGGTTTACAAGGGTATGTCTCACTATCATAAAAGCAAAGTAGCACATTCCACATGACAGTTAAAGCAGAATTAGTAATATTATTAAAAGTGACAAACAAGTTAAGAAACATCTTGGAAAGATATACAAGAACCCTTGAGAAGCAGCACTGCTTAGCAGTGCACCTAAGTTCCAGCAAATTATACGGCCAATTTTACACTGATTTCACAGCTAACAGAGATTATATGCGTGATATCTTCACTTAAACTATGAAAAGATCAAATAAGTAAGATCTAATATAATAGAAGATCAAAACATTCCCTTTATTTGGTCAAAGCAGAAGTAACAAGCACTTTCTACATTAGATCAAAACATTCCCTTCATTTGGTCAAAGCAGAAGTAACAAGCACTAAAAGTCATTCAAGAATCAAGATGTTGATAGGAGGGGCTAATAGAGAGGTTGTTATAGTGTATTGCAGCTTGATATTGACCTTAGGTATGGAAAATATAGCATCAGTGGACACCCAAGGCAGGCTTAAACTTTGTATCTTTTCCACAGTCCCCTTTTCTTTCTGAGCCTTTTTTGGATTGTACTAAGATCACCCTAGAGTAGAGCTGCTAGCAATCGCCAGCTGTTCATGGTACAAACATTGCATTAACTGGTACTCCTTCTCCCTCTAAACAGTAGGTAATATTACTCTTTCCGGTATATATAATTAAAAAAAAAAAAAAAAAGTTTCTAGTAACACCAGAAAAATGCATCCTGGACAATGTCTGTATATGGACAAGTTACTCAAGTCAATTCATGGAAAATCACTTCAGCTTGTCATCAATGCAACCTATCCAAGAACAAGTTTGGTCCAACACTTATTACAAGAAAGGGCAAATTCTGGTTCATAGCATCAGCAATGCATAAATTTTTGTTCATTGGAGCAGCCAAAAAGATTCTACAATGTAACCTACCTGATCTGCAACAGCATATAAGATTGCAATGATACATGGTAGACAGCAACAAACAGCAAGTCCAATGACACAAGCCACAGCAACGCAAATGACAACAAAGAAGACATCGAATGCCAAAAATGTAATGCAAAGCCTGCAAAGGAATCAATAGTGGATAATACATAAATAGAAACAGAATGAATGTTAGAATTGAAGTAGCATCAGGACACATAATATTTGGACAGACCAGTAAAGCTGAGGTGACTCAGCAGTCAAAGTTTGGCCACCAGCAGATACCCAATAGAACCCAATTATCCACCAAATGAATGAGAACATAGTATTTGCAGACTCCAGATGTTTAGTGACACTGTCAAAAAATATCAGCAAGTTACTGTCATCATTATAAAAATTCTTTACTTCAAAAGTATGAAATATGGCCTCCATCTTCTAGTGCTTGATTGAGTCACTATTTAATAAGAAAATCATAGCAAAGCCTACTGTATAACTTTTCCTTTCCTAGGAAAAAAGCCAAACGATTTAAAATCAAAAATCACAAACAAGCTGAATACTTTAAGAACCATGCAGGACTCCAGCTGCCTTGTACTTATTTACATAAATAAATGATCATTCTAGTCAGTAGAGGAAAAGAGAAATGCAGGGGTGGAACTATGCATTCTCCAACGTGGAACTATGAATATAATCTCCATCAACAGTATGTTGCAGATAAAAGTATTCGTAAAACTCATTGAACTAGTGGTGTTAGATGAATGGATAAAAGCAAGAGCATTATTCAGAAATGCAGTAAGATAACCACCACCAGAAGCAACAAACAACTGCAATGATCAAATTCTTGGTACACTGTGGCCATAGCCTCAAAGAGTTCTCTAAACAGAACAAATCTTCCTCCTCTGATTGGAAGCAATCAAGTCATCAGCAATACAGAAGTGGCGCTCCATTTGCATCATCCAATGAGACTCACAGCTACCAACCAAATTCCCTCTTCCAAGCAATTTAAGCAGAAGCATCGGCATTAATCAGCATCTAGTTTAAGTTACAAACCTTCTCATAGTCCATCTAACATTAATTGCAGACCAAAATTTCTTTCAATCAAAACTTAAAATAGTTCAACTAGATCAAGTCTGCAGTCCAGTTCAAGCATATTATTCTCATTTCCAGTTCCACAAGCTTAGTAATTTATGATTTTACAGTCACCTGACATCACCAAACCTCAAAAGTAAACTCTCAATACTTTGTCATTTGCACATTCTGTCAGACAGTCACTTGATTTTAATTTAATAGCCGCAGACAAAAAAATTCACATAACCAACAGATCCGCCCGAGTAACTACCTTAGAACATAACTAAAAAATATGTACCTTTGTTCTACAAACAAAGGTCAATTCAACACTAAATTCAATAAGAGTTCGGAGAACTAATAGCATTGCACTAACAAAATTAAAACCGACGCACACATAGAAAACACAAATATTCAACTATACCTAGTTTCATCATCACTTTGCCGGTGATCGGAAAAATAATCCCCAGAGACCACGTCATCGCTTCCCGAGCTCGAATTCGAGTAATTCCGACTGTATCCAAACTGACCTCTCTCGCTCCCTTCCAAATTCCGCTGCAAATACCTCTTCTTATACTCCGTGCAAACACATACTACATGAAGAACGCACTGCAGGGCATAACCGACAATCCAAAGCCTCAACGGCATGGACGGCGTTTCATTTCGGCTCATGATCAGCACCGAAATCGAGACGATGACGAAGGCGATGTTCCAAACGAGGTCCAATATTACTATCGGCTTAGAGTAAGCCCAATCGCTTTGCCGTTCTTCAATTTGCTCAGCGGCTGCTTCGCGGACGCGTACGGAGGGCTCGCGCATGGCGCGGCTCCTGCTGCTGGCACGCCGGAGGAAGTGAGCCGCGCCGCGGAGACTGGGAGGCCGGCGGAGGAAGCGGGGGCGGCGGCGAGAGCGGAAGATCTGGTCGCCGAGTAAGGGCGTCGTATCGACGGCGGCAGCGGGGGACGGAGTGTTGCTGTTGGACGACATAGTTTCGCCGGAGGAGTATTACGTCTTCTGCTATTTCGCTTTTCTGGATTTTGGATTTTGGATTTTGGATTTGTTAAGAGTGTGGATTGAAGTGCGTATTGGTGGGGGTTGATCGGACGGTCAGAGTTGAAGATCAAGTGCGTGTGTGAGTGTGTGAGAGAGAAAATCTCGATTAGACTGATTAGTAAATACTTTTGAAACTTGAAAGCCGTGGGTTTTTAAGGCAACGTGTAATTCGTGGGAAGTATCGATGATTAGTGGGCCAATTAATTACAATTATTTATGTATAATTAATTATTACATGTAAATTTTACTATATAAATTTATGATTATCAAAACACAAATTTTTAAGACTATAAATTTTGACATAATTATAATTATATATGTATAAAAACCTACATATAAATTTAGTTACATGAATAGTCTTTGGTGATGAAAGTCAATTTTTTCACTAATTTAGAATCAGGATTTAGAGTATCCTAGGAGAAAAAGAAAATGAAAACCAACCAAATATCTTTAGTTAAATACACGAGGAGAAAATTTGGACATTTAATATGTTACAATAAAGAAAATTTTACAATAAAAAAATCGGTCAAAAAATATGAATGTAAAGAATTATTGAGAGTAAAAATATAATTTATTTTAATATTATTTTTATATATATTTTACTTGTACTTATTTTTAAATTATATAAAAATTATTTTATATAGAATTTTATATTTATTTAAGTTATAATTATAATTCAACATGGAGATAACTATTTATCAATAATTAGTATTTTATAAATTATTGAGAATTTTTTTTATTATATAATATTTAATTAATACTTTTAAATAAATTTAAATATTTTTAATATTTAATTAAATATTATTAATATTTGTTAAAATTTAAGTATTAATCATTAACTATTATACAAAATAAATATAACGCATACACTAAATATTTCACCACAAAAATATTCAAAATGTATAAAAAAAATTATTATTCTTGCGTAAATATACCGTTAAACTATTATAATTTTAGGAGTGGATTTTTTAATTAATTGTTAAATGGGGGAATGCTGCTCATAGTCTCAACTCTCACCATCTTCTTTTTTAAGAAAATGATAAATTATAGCACCATTTCTTACATTAAAATATTAAAAATTAGATAAATAGATCAATAATTTAAACAAACTAATTAAAAAAAAATCTTGAATTAAACTTTACATAGGAAAAATTACATGGAGAAGCAAAGGAAAAATAACAGGAAGTATGCATCAAATGGGGACTCATTTTTTTATTAGAATAAGAAGTTGCACAAAATAATTACTACAAAAATAAATAATATAATTTAACTAAACTAGATATATCTAAAACCTATCATATCATATCTGCAGAGGCATACAGCAATTCTTGAAACTATGTCTGTGCCATTGGAATCACAAATTTCCAAAGTATTTTTGGTCATTTCACCTGCTCCATCATGTACTTGCAACAAAATCATATCATCGATTTACTCTAAAACCAGCGGAATTTCTTCATCATCAGTTTACTGTTCCATTGCAATGGGGTATAAGCTTCAGAGGGGCACCTAAGCATCCAAAAACATGTATAAAAGCAACTGAAAGAAAGCTAATTTCAGAAAATTCACTTCTTGGCATGTTCTGGAATGAGCCGTTGTAGCAGCTCGGGAGGTGCAGCAGCCAGTTCTGGGATAACGAACAGCACGGTTGAGAGAAGGAAATATCGAAGTCCTCAAAGAAAGTAGTATAACATAACCCACACTCACCTTCGGGCGAAAAGTTGAACAGAGGAGGTAGAGGTCGCCCGTTGGGTAAGCATGCATTAGGTTCTCTCAAGTCGTCGAAGAACGGGTGTGCACAAGCTTCCAACTAAAAAAAAAGAGGAAAATAGTTAAGAATTTGGGGCGGCCAGCTGATACAACTAAGAATCAAGAATGTGCCATTGAAGTCAAAATATGCTGCTTATTCACTTCACAGAGAAAAAATGATACTCTTTATTGTTTAGATCAGAAAAAAGTGAAATTCCAGCTGGTTCTTTCATTGAAAACACTATCACAGAGAGAGAATCACTTACAGCGGTGAAACGTAGAGTAGGTGAATACTGGAGCAGCCTTGACACGAAATCGATTGCTTCAGGAGGCATTCTCCTATGAAAAACCTGGAAACTCAACTTCATTAGATTTCTTTCTCATATCCTTTTCTTTCTTGCTTGCTTGCTTTCTTCTTTTTCTTTTCATTTCGTTTACAAGTAACGGCAATGGTGGTACTACATATATTATTTGGATGATAGCAATAAAAAAAAAAAATTGAAAAAGGGTGAACCAAAAAAAATAAAAATAAAAAAAAAGTCTAAGACGGATAAGATATGTCCTACTTGAGGTCTCAACAAACCTTGTGCCATGGGTGGGCTTTAATCTGAGGAAATTTAAATTCACTATAATTTGGATTCATGCACTTGATTTCCTCCCTAGTTGGCGTCCCCAAAACCTATCGTGCAAACAAAACACAGAAACAACTTAGGGATGCACTTAAAAAAGGCAAGAATGCTAGATATAAAGAAAAAGAGTTTTGTACAGTACCTTAATTACTTCAACCAACTGATCAACACTGCTCTCCCCGGGAAAGAGAGGCTGCAAAATGTTCGAATAACGTCAGGAATGGATTTCTAACAAAACGAAAGTAAGAGATGCAAGTAATAAGGTCAAAGCCAAAACGTTTATATACAGGCATATTTCCATAAGACAACAGATGGGCCATGTCCAATTAAAGGAACTATAAAACTTCACGGATCATATGGCATACAAGAAGGAATCACGTGCAAGGACCACTAAATAAACTAACTTTTCAAAGCTTCAGAAGGTAACTTGACCATGAATGAGATGCAATTGTGAAGAAACAAGAGCAGAAACGCAAAAAGAAGATTCATAAATAACTTGATGGAAACAAATAGCGGAAAAGAAAATAATTGATGCCATATCTACATTGCCACCCCTGCTACAGTTATCATCAAAAGTGTATCTTTTTATGCTAGCTTGAAAACCGTAATGAGTTTGTGGGTCACCAACCACATGCTTATTCTTTAAACCAAGGGAAGCAGCACATAAGCCTACCTGCCCCATAAGTAGCTCAGCCATAACACATCCAACCGACCACATGTCAATTGCAGTTGTGTATTCTGTAGCTCCAAAGATCAGTTCTGGAGCCCTATAATAACGAGAGCAAATGTACGATATATTTGGTTCACCAGGTACCTAGAGCAAAACAGAAATCTCAGTGATAGCTTTATGGTGGGACTCAATTCAAACTTTACAGAAATATAACATACCAACATCTTCGCACTCCCAAAATCACAAAGCTTAAGCTGATGTGTGTGAGGATTAACCTGCAGCAAACAATGCATGAAAAAATGAAAGAATGAAAAAAGAAAAAAAGCAGGGGGGCGGGGGGGGGGGGGGGGGGTGGTGTGGTGGAGAAAAAGCAGTGGCCATAGTGTTAAGCAAAAACTGCAGATGTTTGTACCAAAAATTGCATAAACAAAAGATGTATATAAAAAAAAAAAAAACTCTAAAGATTTTAGCTGAACTAAAAAGAGCAGATCTTTCTATAACTTCGATAATAGTGACCAGAAGATTTTCATTCATTTAGAAATAAATAATGTATTAAATTCAAGAACTTAATAGAGCTATAAAGATACTTCAGTTTCGAATTCAAAGTCAGAAGATTTATAAAGTAGATAATTGCGTATTATGACAAGATCACTGAAAGAAGGAAACTTCACTAAATTTAGAAAAGAAAAGAAAAATCATACCAGTAGATTCTGTGGTTTAATGTCACGGTGACAGACACCAATAACTCTATGTACGTAATTTAATGCTCGGCATATCTGCAATTTTAGATGGAAACAACACAAGCAAAGATTTGAGCCTTTAAATTTCAACAAAGTAATAGAAGACCTAAAACATGAAGACAACCAACAAGAAGTCACTCAGATAACCAAAAAGAGCCCTAAAATATGACAAGAACATGTGCTGCAGCTCAATTATGTACCTGGTATGTATACAGCTGCACATATAAAACAGGCATGTATTGGTTCACTCTGCTATAGTGCCTTGAAGCCCGATAAACAGTTTCTGATACATACTCCAGGACAAGATTAAGGTACACCTCATTCTTTTCTGTAGTAGAATAGAAAGAATGCTTCAGCTGAACAACATTGGGATGGTTAAGTAAGCGCATTATCTGCAGTTCTCTGTTCTTATATCTTCTATCCTGCAGCACCTTCTTTATAGCAACAGATTCACCCGTTTCAAGACATTTGGCCTACAACACAAAAAAATAAAAAAAAAGGATACGAAAAATAAAGCCAGTCAATCTTGCTGCCCTCATACTTACAGAACCCAACCAACCTACCCCACCCCAAACTCCCTACAATGGCACAAAGCATATTGTTCCTTCAACACTACCTGATATACAACTCCAAATGAACCAGTGCCAACAACACGCTCTGCCATATAAGACATTGTCTGAGGAAAAAATAGAAGGAAACTTAGAAGCAAAGTATATTATGGGTACAAATCCCTTTATATCTATGAACATCTTGCCAGACAAGATCAGAGCCCTAAAAAATAAACCTAAATGCTGAAAAAAATCAGCCAGCAAAATCAATCACCTGTTTTGGTTGTCCATTTCGCCCACCAACTGAAGTCACAATTATCTGACCAGTTTCTGTTCCATTGCCACTTACAACAGTGGGTTCCATATCCTGGAATAGAATTTCAAAATCAGCATATTTAACTAATGTTACTCAAATTTTTCAGCAGAAGAAATGACATAGTATTTCTCCTCCTAGTACTGTGAAATCTCAAAGTAACATATGTAAAAGTTGCAAAGGGAAATAATCTGAATCGAACCTTGAAATTCTCCTCATGATTATCAGTTTTATCATCTCTAATTTTCATTTCATGCATTTCTTTGGGAAGCTCATCATAGCCAGACTTCTCAGGTCTACAATGTACATCAGATGCGCTTGCAACAGTTTCCAAGGAGTTAGATTCCACATGCTGCTCTGGAGCTCTCAAACATTTTTCTCCCGTCTCTACTTCATAGGGAACTCTCTGATCTAATTCTTGCTCCACCTTCACCCTTTTAAGGCTAGGATCCCCACCCTGAAGCAAATAGATCAAACTTTAGAGTAAGGCTGGTATCTCTATTTACATCCCATTCCATTAGAAGGACTTCAGACCAAATGGAAGCTGATAATGCAAAGTGACAGACTTTGAAAAAAATCAAATCCCCAGTCTACAATTGGTCTTCCATATCCAAATCTTCTGAGACTCCACCGTCCCCCCGCCACCCAATGGAAGAAAAAAACCAAAAAACAGAAGAAGAAGGCAGGTGCAGTGAAAGTAACACATGACAATTGATGCACCTCAATATTGGAAACTACCAAGATACGTGGCATACATTAACAACATGATGCGATGGGAAGGGCAAAATCAAAGGCTGATATCAGCTTCCCAAACCCACAAAGTGATGCTTTGCTTTTACGTCACTTTGTTCTCATTTTAATTTCTAAATACTCAGACTTCTAATTTCGCATCACACAATTCTAGCTCACTAGCAATGTGCGCAGAACATATAGAAAAACATGAAAGACCGGGTATCTTAAAAACCTTAACATGCTTAAAAATAGTCATTCTTAACCAGATCCCGTAAATACATGTTCAATGAAAACATCTCAGTTCCCCCACCCCAACCCAAAAAAAGAACCAAAAACAAAAAATAAAAAAGAGAAAAAAGAAGATAGAATTCACAGTCACTCTTTTCAAGAAATAAAGAAAACCCACCATAAATCAGAAGTTTTCCAGTCTTTTTATCAATATTTTCAGCTTTCGGACAAAGTGCACACGTTTCCACATATTAACATTTAACATACATATAAAACCATCAAAAAATTCAACCTTTTAAAATTTCTCCTTTTTTCTGACAATTTCCAAGCATTCAAAATAAACTCGATTCCAAGAACACCAACCTAAGAATAATCAATACTTGGTCATTCTATGTTCTTTTTCTCATTATTCTCAGCCATCCAAACTAATTTTCGATCAAGTATTGAAAAGACAGATACAAAAACTCATGAATACACGAAGAGATATAGAAAGAAGCAAAAGGAAAGAAAATTACAGGATCTGAAACGGAGGAGCGACCAGAAGCAATGCTCTTCAGCCGACGCATCATATTCATCTTGTTATCCGCTTCACCAAACAAACAACAATCAAATCAAAATCCCAGAAAGAAAATGAAAGGAAAATCTTTTCCCTTCCGCTTTCTTCACCTTTCAATCAAAATTATTAAAAAAAAAAAAAAAAGAACCCACAATTTTAAAAAAATGAAAATCAATCACTCCATCCAACAATGAGAAATTAAGAAGGAAAATAAAGGAAGGAAAATGACAGAGAAGGGAAAAAGGAAAAATCTATTCCCTCTCTCTCTCTTCCCTGTGTTCAAAACAGAAACGAAAGAGAGAGAGAGAGAGAAATGAAAAAGAAGAAAGGGAATTCCCGGAAAAAGAGAGAAAAAAACTCCTTTCAAACAGCAATTTTTTATTTTTTTTCTCTTCTTTTCCTCCAGTCAAAGCTTCAAACGTAATCATTATTCATTCCGACCATTTTTCTTTTTCTTGATATCTGTACTTGCGGTCAGACTTTGGCTTTGGACCGTGTGTTCCTCATTGTAGTGATCTGACGGTCAAGAGTGGAGGGAGTTCTGATGTTGAAATGACGAAAAAATGGGCTTGAGTTGTATGTAGTCTTATTAGGTGAGTAATAGGAAAATCTCCACCCAAATTTTTATTTTAATTTTATAATTCATATCATATATATATATATATAATATTTATAAAATTATTAATTTAAAATATATATTTATAAAATATTTTATACACATATTATATTTTATATAATAAAAAATTCAAACTGACCCATTCCAATTTCCTTTTGATTTGATTTAAATTGGGGGGGGGGGGGGGGGGCGGTTTCCCTTGCAGCATAAATTCAAGACTTTTGAAATTTTGAATATTAAATTAATGGGATGGACTGACTCTTCATTTGCTACATTATAATTACGTCACCAATGTATAATTTTCATTTTTCTTTTCAGTTGTGTGTTTAATAATCTAGTGAACTCTACATATAGTAATTTTTAAAAATTAAATTAAACAAATAAATAAAGTTTGAATTTTGAAATCAATATTAAACTAATGTGAAATAATGTAATGAATATCTATATTTATTTGCAATTATAGTTTCAATTTTAACATCAGCAAAATTAAATTATTCCACCGCGGCATTCACTTGACTAAGTTTGGATTCATTTTTAGGAATATATTTGTTGTTTTCAACTCTTTAAAAGTTTTCTTTTTAGTGTGTTTTTTGGGAAATATTATCACATAAAAATAATATGTATTACTTCGTACTCCTAAAAATTCGAATTGTTAGATGAATAATGTATACATCATGCAAACTCAAATTGCTAGATGAAATACTATTTTCGTCGCATCATAACTTTAGGGGTGCCGAGCTCAAACTGCTAGATAAGTGTCTGAAGTTTGTCCGATAAAAATCATCCGACAATTAAATCAATTCCGTCGAGAATTATTAATAAATTAATAAATTGTGTATTTTTTAATTATAAAAACTAAATATATTTATAAGCATATTTGAGGATATTCATCAATTTTTAGCCTTCATCGGCTCAATTCAAGCATTTCAGCCCAATTTATTTAATAATATATGAATTTCGCCGATTTAAATCTATGAGGTGTTGTGTTCAATCTGATTCATAATTTGAATAAGTCACTCCAACTTAACTTATTATGCCTAAGCATATCATTGGCCATCACACCTATTTTCAAAAAATAAGCTCCATCAAATAAAAATGTCAAATCTATATGTTATTCAAAACTTGAAAGTAGTTAGTTCAAAATATTTTAGTTTCACAAAAAATCAAATGAATCTTATTTCATAGTTTCAAATATTTTTAAAAATAAATTAAATCACAGTGCTTGAACAACTTCAAGATTAGCTTAAAAATAAAGGGTAATGAGTATTAGAAGCTAAAGTCAAGGTTAAGTACTTGATAAATTTCATGGTCGTTAGAATAAGATACCTAAGTTTTGGTGGAACTTATTCAGATTATATATAGTCAAATAATCCGTTGTTTTAAAAATTATATTTTAATTTGCTTTTAGTGAGGCAAATATTTAAGAATTTAGAAATATAAGAGCGAAAAGGTGAATCGAGTTCGAAAATAAAATATAAAAATTAGAAAGAATAAATATTTTATTATTAGTGGGAAAGATTAATAATTTTATTTTTATTTTTTTGTTGAAATATTGGAAATATCTTATATGCTTCCAAATGATGTATTCAACAGACATATTTTTATCCAACAAATATTGTTTAGTGTAAAAATCCTTTCAACCGATATGGCCATTGAGCCCGCCTACCTTCTCTTCCCTTTTATTTTTAATTCATTAATTAATTTATATATAGTATAAATTAAAAAAGTATTCCCATATAGAGACTCCATCATTTATAGTTAAGATCGTTCTCCATCATGAAGTTGTGCTTTAAATAGAACAAATTTTATTGTAGAGTAAAAATGTATGAATATAGAATATAGGCTTCATTTTTTTTTTTATAAGAAAAAAATTAGATCGGGTAAACATTTCATATAATTATCATAATTAAAGGAACTCAACCATCATAAAATATTTAATTCGCTATAATTCGACCGAATTGAGTCTACAAAATTAATTGTTTTAATCACCTCAATCTCACCAACACACCAATAAATCAAGATTTGCTATTCGATTTCAATATTATGAGTCGTTGCTACAACCTATAATACTTCCTCTAATAAAAGACAATTTTACATTTTCAGTAAAATTTGAACTAGAAATTTTATAGTGAATATAAGTTACCTTACCGTATTTTCAAGAATTTCATTCAAAAAATTTATTCAATTTCACAATTCAGCCCTTATGGTGGTTGGGCCCGCCTCCATCCTATTCTTGTTTTTTTTTAATTAGTTAATTAATTTATATATATATATAATATAATATATCATAATATATGTGTTTATACATTGAAAACTAGAAAGCAACAGAGCTTAGTTAGGCTCACCAAATCTTACTTATTTATTGAATAAGAAAAGTTTTAAAATTTTAATGACCTAAAGAATGTAAATATGTGAAAACTTAATATTCAACAACAGGATGATGCCAAATATAAAATATTAAATGTAAATATATACAATAAGAAAATGTTGGATAAATTGTACCAAACAATGGATGACCAAGTGTGGGGATTATTTAATTCACAAATTTAATCAAGTCATAAGATGGCATGCGCCAAACAAAGACTAATTTTGCGAACTGAAATGACAAAGAAAACATGTTTACATTAAACAGCAAGCGTCCAACATTAAAAATAACATAATATTAGAGAACGTGACTTTGCCCAACAAATATGCCAAATTTGAATAAGCTTTTGAAATATCTGGAAAGCAAAACGGTATTAGATAGATTGCCCATTGAAAACTTCTAACTCGATTATGTTTGCAACTTAAAAATAAATAATCAAACTTATCAACCCATTTTGAATCCAAAAAATATTTTTTTTATTTCGAATATGTTAGAAATTGATTTGAAAAATTGAGTTTGACCCAATTTTGATCGATAAATAAAGTGAATTTTATTTTATAAAAATAGATATAATTTGATTAAACATAATTTAAGTTGTGAGTAGATAAATTTAGTATATTTGATTTCTCAAAATCAATTTCGGATGAATGAGAAATTAATTGATAAAATAAACCACTTAAATAAATAATTGATTATGAATATCGAGAATATAAAAAATCACAAATTCCATATTGGAAGAATGGAACAACTTTGTTTTACATATATAAAATCTCATTTTAGTAAGGAGTAATCAAGTGGAGCTCTCATATGAATATCGAAAATGTGAAAAGTCACAAGTTCCACGTTGCAAGAATGGAACAATTTTATTTTACATATATAGAATCTCACTTTAATGAGGAGTAATAAAGTGAAATTCCCATATGATGCACTTTAGTGATTTTTGGTTAGCTTTTAGCTAACTTAAGAAGTTACGAGAATCATGCATAGTACCATCCGAGGCCGCACTTTCATACACATCGCAAAGGTCGCATTAAGCGCTTTAGAGGCGCACTTAGCACGTACGCATCGTCACAAGGAGTCGAGGGACCTTAAATTTTTAGAAATTGAACGAAAGTGGCTTGGTGTGACTCAATGACATGGCTAAATGTGAGTTGATGTGGCAGATGCATCCACGTAGCGTACGCTAACATAAACGTGCGGTTGGAAACTAAATGGCGTGATCGGATACACACCTACTAACAAGACACCTTCAAATAATGTGAGTAGTCCGAATCGCTGACATATCTATTCAATTAGCAAGGGTTCACTATAAGGAGTGTGAACCTTCGCATAGGGTTGCGATCTGACGGTTGAAATTAATATTTGACAAGAGGCTCGCTATAAGGGATGTGGACCTTCGTAGAGAGTTGCAGTCGTGTACGACTCAAATTAATTCGAACCAAAAATTGCACCCATTCATGAATTGACGCCACAACTTTTCGAAAACTATAAATAGACCTCCATATTTCATCATTTTTCATTCATTTATTTTATTATTATCTTCCTATCAAGTTCAAGAAAGAGTTTAAAAATACTTTTAAACTTCGAAAGTTCTTGTAATTTATAATACTATTATCATAAGAAGTAAATCATTATATCATAAGAGACGATTGTCATATTCTATAAATACCAAATGAGGAGCAATTTCGTTTTAAATAAAAAAAATTAAACTCTTATTTCGACTTTAACTGAAATTCTGCCATAAATACTTTAGTCATTTCTATATTACACCTGCTAAAATTACTAACAGGCTATTTATGCATCATGCTATAAATTTAAATCCTATTTAAGTGAGATAGTGAGTTGTTGGATTTTCATCATTTTACTTCACAAAACTTTAAAAAGGAGAAACGATGCATCTTGGGGAGTTTTACCCTGTGATCACCGTTGGCTTCTCAATTTATGGTTTCTATCATTCGTTGGGAGGTCAATCACTTACTTTAACTACTCTTTTTGGAGAACAGGGAGATCGGCCTCCTTCGACTATCATATATACATTAAATGGTTCAAAAATATACTTAAATAGTTGCTATGTTGGTAGCATGAAAATTTCCTGATGCGTAATTTGTTTAATATTTTGTGAGATGTTATGTGCGCGTATGATTGTATTAAAAAGTATAATAATAATTAAATTATATGTAACAGCACATTTTTGGATATCTCATGAGCTGAATAACCTCATTTGTTTAATAATCAGGGTCCATGAATTTGAAAGCCCAGTAGCCTGCACATCCAATCTTTTTTCCACTTTAAAACCCTAATTTTGAATGGTGAAGGGTGAACCCAACAAGTCAAGGCCTGCTATGAGCCTATGAGTATGGACTATGACTGGTCATGAATCGGATTCGGAGCCGAAGCCCACATCCAAGAAGCAGGGTCCATATCTTCTGTACAGCCCATTTTAAGAACCTCATATTGGCCCAGTTTGATGAACTTCTTGGCCCAAACAAAATCTTCCTAAATGGGCTATTTTCTTCAAGTAATATTTCCTGCCCAAGCCTATATCAACCCACTCATACTTGTAATGGAGCTATTGTACCCTAATTTGTTTCACTCAATATATAGAGAAAAAAAAAAAAGAAATAAAATTCATGTCTCAGGGCTCAAGAGTTTATACGATTCATTTTTATTTCGTCCGACTTATATAATTTTATGTAGTCTTTTTTCTCATTTTTGATGATGTATAATAGTGGTATATAGAAGATGAAAATAAATATTATCATTTGGGTCAGGATAAACTTAAACATGGGCTATAGCAACACAAAGGATGGGCCAACTTACATTTCCATCTAATTTTTATTTTTCTTTGTAATTCCTTTTTGTTTTTGTTTTATTGTTCTCGATGCTTAAAACTCGTATTATTTGTATAAAAAATATTCAAACTGTTAGAGTAGGATGTCCAACGCTTCAATTAGATTGGATGTATTATACTCTTTTACTTTTGTAAAGATAATCTTATTAGGAATCATATTAATAAAAAGACATTTACTTTATCTTATGTCTTGCATTTTTTATTTTTGCACATTAGATAAAGTCCTTAAACCAAATTTAGCTACGGGGTATGGTCGCGCATATGATGGCGATCATGGAACATGCCTCTAAGACTTTGGTCTTAAATAAGTTCCGAGTCGAGAGTTTTTTGAGATGGGACATCAAATAGCTTAGTAAGACTCGTACATATAATGCATGTTCGTGAGACGAGAATGTCACATTCCATTGGCATTAGCGTAGAGACGTAAGTGCATGTATGTGGGTGCTTGTTAGGGAACAAGTACACCGAATATGGCCCGCAAGAAATTCTTAATTGGAGGCTTTGCCCGTCGAAATAAGAATTTTTGTGTTGCGATAGTACACGACTAGTCCTCAGACTTGAGGCACGATGGTAGCCTTGTGTGCATCCTGCAACACTTTGATATATCTTCTGATTGCTTGTCAATCACAAAGGGGGTATGTTGGGTGTTGCACTGGTGTGTATGGAGGTTTGTCAGTGGCCAACATAGAATTCGACATTTGTCTTTTTAAACAAGGGAATCTCTTGGATTAAAATTTTCAGCCCTATATATATGAGGGATGAAAATTACATAATTCAATTCAAAAATTTGAGCAAAAATATTTTGTTTAAAATTTTCTATTTTTACTCTTCAAGAAAAGAAAAGAAAGAAAAAAAAAATTAGTTTCTTGTTATTTTTTTCATATTATTATTTCAAAAACTTAAAGAATCAATTATTGTTCTTAAAAATATACTCCGGTTCTAAATTAGTAAACAATTAAAAAGATACTAGCGAATCCTTTTGATTGGTGTTGCTTTTCGTATCATGAACCTGATAGAGGGGAGTCACTTGGATCCCTCCGAGTTTTGATAGTCCAGGATAAGCAATTGATTGCTTCATTTCCTACAACAATCGGAGTGTACGAAAGGTATAATCTAATTTTATATTTATTTATATATTCACTTGAATAAGCTCGATCGTTAAAATCGCTTTCAAATCAAAGGGGTTAAATTTATGTTTGATAAAAATTTTAATTTTTCGCTGCGTATACCCTTGCGATTATAGCGAACCCAACAGTGGTATCAGAGCCACAGTTTCGCTTATTTAGTGAATTTTGGATATATGAATACATGTTTTTAAATTACTTAAATTCATGTTAATTATGTAAAATTTGATTTTGCATATTTTAGAAATTTTTAATTGGAATAATTTTAATTTCTTATTTAAATTGTTTAAATATGAAAAAAAAAATTCGCCAGCGTCGGGTGTCAGACACCCGACGGCTGCGCGAGCAGGCACCCAGCAGCGGGTGCCGGCGCGCCCATGGGCGCCGACAGCTGGGCGCCCGTCACCCGGTGCTGGGCGGGCGCCCGACACCAGACAGCGCGCGCCCAACGGGCAGCAGTGGTGCTGCTCGGCGTGTCGTTCCGGATCTATTTTTTTTTTTAATTTTTTAGAATATTAAAATTAAATGTTAATTTTAATTATTTCTGAAAAATTATTTTTCAAGTAATTAAAAATTATACCAAGTTAAAAGAAAAATTGCGTTTAACAATTTGATAAATTTACATATTTTGATAATTACATATGATGTTAATTATGAGTATGTATGAGATGATCATGAGCTATTGGACCAATGTGATTGGTTTTATTTAATATTTTTGGGTTTTAAAATGGGGCCTGCGAGCCTCTTATTTCATTTATGTAAGTTATTTTATTTTCTGTAAAGAAAGTAAAATAGATTGTAAGATTTTTTTTTCTTTGGAAGACGAAGGAGAATAAAAAAGAAGGCCCATGATTGTATGGGATACAATTATGTAATAGAATAGGTTATATTCCATTTTATTACCCTTAGACTGACCTTAGGTCCATTTTTGGCTCAAATGGACCGCATAGGACTGGTTCATGATCATCCATTTATTTAAGTATGTATTAGATGTATGCTTAGGATTTTATTTAATACTTTTATGCTTGTGAAATGATATTATGATATCATGCATTAAATAACCAACATAATTTAAATTATGATGAGGTTTTGGATAAAATTAAACCCCACTTAATTTATTAAAATTAAGTAAAAGAATTTTTTGAAAATTCGATTTCAAACAAAAATGGACAAGTTAGGTAGGACCTATCGTTCCATGCCTACCATCAAAGATAGAGACATGACGACCGCTACCGCACTTGATCACTGACCATGAGTCGTGGGGTGGTCTTGTGTTGGAAAGCTGTGATCTCTACCAAGCATAGAGATGCTCGTGGGATGGAATCGTCATTATGTTGACCATGAGTCGTGGGACATCTTGATGCTCTATCTACACGAAAGTTTGATGGGTATTGTTTGACACTTAGTACCATATGGGCTCATAAAATTGGGGTATATGAGAAGAGGTGAGGCAAAACAAACTTGAGGATTGTAATTATTCCATTTTCAAACATTCTGATTTTATATATTTTGGTTCTTTGACGAATTGTTTATATACTATTACTCTCCATAACCCCATTTTCACAATTCAACAACATAAAAAAAAATTAGATAATCATAATTCAATGAGCCTGTGGCATGCAAGATTAGGGCATATTTCTGAGAAAAGGATTAACAAATTAGCACAATTGCTTGATCTAACAAGAGAGCAAGAACTACCAACTTGTGAATCCTGCCTCAAATGAAAGATGACCAAATCTCCATTTGTTGGACAAATGGAGCGAGCCAAGCATCTATTGGATTTGATCCATACAGATGTATGTGGGTCACTAAATGTTAGTACCCGTGGGAACTATAACTATTTTTTAACCTTTACCGATGACTTCTCTAGGTATGGTTATGTGTACGTTTTAAGGTACAAGTTTGAAGTATTTGAAAAGTTCAAAAAATTCAGAACTGAAGTAGAGAAACAAACTGGATTAAGTATAAAAACTCTTTGATCTGATCGAGGAGGTGAATACTTAAGCACAGAATTTTTAGATTATTTAAAAGAGAATGGGATTCTCTAACAGTGGACTCCTCCTGCTACTCCCCAACTCAACGGAGTTGCGGAACGCAGGAATCGAACCTTGTTGGATATGGTTAGATCTATGATGAGCTTCACTTAATTACCTCTTTCATTCTGGGGCTATGCCTTAGAAACGGTGGCATACCTATTAAACAGGGTGTCATCTAAAGCCATCCCCAAAACACCATATGAGATGTGGTATGGAAAGACACATTCCTATAAATACCTTAGGGTATGGGGGTGTGCTGCTTATGTGAAGCAGCTAGTGGGAGATAAGTTGGATATGAGATCCAGCTTATGCAAGTTTGTGGGGTATCCAAATGAGTCTATTGGATACTATTTCTATGATGCCACGGAATAAAGGGTGTTTGTTTCGAAAAATGCTACCTTCCTTGAAGAAGAATTTCTGTCAGATGGAAGTGACAATATCGTAGAACTTGAAGAGGTTCAAGAACCACAGAACACCCCAACTGACCCAGTAAATGGTACACCAGCTGATGCTGGACCCTCTAAGGCACAATCTATTTGATGATCCGAAAGGGTCTCAAGGGTACCTAAGAGGTACAATTTGTTGTTAGAGAACAAAGAAGAGGGACTCCCCTTGGATAATGGTCCAAGAAGCTATGGAGAGGCGATGTCTGACATCGACTCGAAGAAGTGGCAAGAAGCTATGCAGTCCGAAATGGACTCTATGTACTTCAACAAGGTATGGACTTTGGTGGACCTACCACAGGGAATTGTTCCCATTGGCTGCAAATGGGTCTACAAGCGGAAGCTTGGAGTAGATGGAGAGGTAGCAACCTATAAGGCATGATTGGTAGCAAAAGGTTATACTCAGAAGCAATGAATTGATTATGAGAAAACTTTTTCACCAGTAGCGATGCTTAAATCCATACGGATACTGTTAGCCATATCTACATATTATGACTATGAGATATGACAAATGGATTTGAAGACCGCTTTCCTTAATGGAAACATTAAGGAAGAGATCTATATGAAGCAGCCAGAAGGCTTCATATCCAGCGGGAGCAAGCAAAAGGTTTGCAACCTCCAGAAATCCATTTATGGACTCAAACAAGCTTCGAGGAGTTGGAACATCCGATTTGATGAAACGATTAAAACGTTTGACTTTCATAAGAACCCGAATGAACCATGTGTCTACAAGAAGGTTAGTGGAAGTGCAGTTACATTTGTTGTGCTCTATGTTGATGACATCCTACTCATTGGGAGTGATGTAGGGATGTTGCAGTCAACGAGGACTTGGTTATCTAATTAGTTTTCCATGAAGGACTTGGGAGATGCATCTTTTATCCTAGGGATAAAGATCTATAGAGATAGATCCAGAAAGATGATCGGACTATCCCAATCCATGTATATAGACAAAGTGCTGAAAAGGTTTAGCATGAAGGAATCCAAGAGAGGATTTCTGCCTATGAGTTATGGGGTTTCACTCTCTAAAGTTATGTCTCCTAAGACACCTGAAGGGAGAGAAAAGATGGCTCGCATACCTTATGCTTCTGCAATAGGGAGCATAATGTATGCAATGTTATGTACAAGGCCTGATATAGCACATGCTATGAGTGTCACAAGCAGATATCAGTCTAATCCAGGAGAAGAACACTAGAAAGTCGTTAAGATGATCCTCAAGTACTTGAGAAGAACTAAGGATATCTTTCTGATATACGGCAATGGAGAACTAAAACTGGAGGGATATACAGACTCTAGTTTTCAGTCCGATATAGATGACTCAAAGTCCATGTCCGGATACATATTCATCTTGAATGGTGGTGCGATCAGTTGGAAGAGTTTCAAGCAAAAGACGACTGCAGACTCTACCACCGAAGCTGAATATATTACTGCATCAGATGCAGCAAAAGAAGCTGTTTGGATTGGAAATTTCATCCAAGGGTTGGATGTAATTCCATCCATTGTTGATCCAGTTATGATTTACTGTGATAATAATGGAGCTATTGCGCAAGCAAAAGAGCCAAGATCTCATCAAAGATCCAAACACATAATGAGACGATATCACTTGATCAGAGAGATCATTGGTAGAGGCGACATCATTGTGGATTGAGTTGCCTCAGCAGAAAATGTAGCAGACCCACTTACTAAGCCTTTAGCACAGAAGATATTCGACGGACATCTTGAGAAGATGGGCCTTAGATACATGGGCAATTGGAGCTAGGGCAAGTGGGAGATTGTTAGAGTAGGATGCCCAACGCCCCAATTAGATTGGATGTATTATACTCTTTTACTTTTATAAAGACAATCTTATTGGGAATCATATTAATAAAAAGGCATTTACTTTATCTTATGTCTTGTATTTTTTATTTCTGCATATTAGATAAAGTCCTTAGACCAAATTTAGGTACGGGGTATGGTCGCGCATATGATAGCGATCATGGAACATGCCTCTAAGGCTTTGGTCTTAAATAAGTTTCGAGTCGAGAGTTTTTTGAGATGGGACATCAAATAGTTCAGTAAGACTCATACATATAATGCATACTCGTGAAACGAGGATATCACATTCTATTGGCATTAGCGTAGAGACGTAAGTACTTGTATGTGGGTGCTTGTTAGGGAACAAGTACACTGAATATGGCCCGCAAGAAATTTTTAGTTGGAGGCTTTACCCGTCGAAATAAGAATTTTTGTGTTGCGATAGTACACGACTAGTCCTCAGACTTGAGGCACGATGGTAGCCTTGTGTGCATCCTGCAGCACTTTGATATATCTTCTGATTGCTTGTCAATCACAAATGGGGTATGTTGGGTGTTGCATTGGTGTGCATGGAGGTTTGTCAGTGGCCAACATAGAATTCGACACTTGTCTTTTTAAACAAGGGAATCTCCTGTGTTTTTATAGTTCGTGATTCAAAGACCTTGGCCAAAGCAGAATGAATTGTGATTCATCAAGAATCATTGGAACTTGAAATGAGATCACAGCAATTGAATCATTTAGGGTTTCGACTTATAATCCATGCCTTAAATTCAATCAGGAGATTAGCTGTCGAAAGGATCGTACGTGTATGGTACTCGCAACTGAAATAGGTTTACTCGCTATTTCACCTAAGACTAGTTTGTCATGATTACTTGTTAGGTGTTTTTATGGATAGTGAGGTTCTTGGAATTAAGGAGTTGATTCCAAGCGGATTAATTAATTGGAATAATTGTTATTCATAAGTTGCAAATGTTGCAAACCCACTACTAGCTTAGTAGTGAACCTAAGAGGGTCACACATCTTTATGAAAAGTAACATTTTTAATTTTAGATTTTATCCAATAGTTGAAAATTAATTAATTAATATTGATCAATTAATTAATTAAGGGTTCTATTTAATTTAATAGTTAAATTAATTTATTCAATTATGTAATTTGATTATTTAATTGGACCTAATTTGATTAGGAAGCCCAATTGGAGTAAATTAGATTAATCAATTGGAATTGAATCAATTGAATTGATTTTGGAATTTTTGAGTCCAAGTCCAAAATAAATGTGGATCAGTTAAGAAGCCCACTAAAGTATGAAAAGAATAAATTAAATAAATATGATTTATTTAATTAACATATTTATAGATAAATAAATATAGTGACCAATTTTATAGGATAAAATAGGCCACTAAGATTTAATTTATGTATAAATATAATTATAGCATATATATATATATATAATATATATTTATCTTGATATTATTTGAAGAGTTCAAATTAATATCAATAATGTATATAGACAATTTTGATGATTAATGTAGTCTCAAATTAGTCCACATACAATAGAAGAGTGAAAAAAGAAAAGTTTTTGGAAGATTTGGAATCCTTCCAAAATAAGGTTTTGAAGTAGTTCAAAATAGAAAAATTTTCCTAGAGTTGGAAAAATGATTAAAATTTTCAGCCCTATATATATTAGGGATGAAAATTACATAATTCAATTCAAAAATTTGAGCAAAAATATTTTGTTTAAATTCTTCTATTTTTACTCTTCAAGAAAGGAAAAGAAAGAAAAAGAAAATCAGTTTCTTGTTATTTTCTTCATATTATTGTTTCAAGAGCTTAAAGAATCAGTCTTTATTGTTCTTAAAAATATACTCCGACTCTAAATTAGTAAACAATTAAAAGGATACTAGCGAATCCTTTTGATTGGTGTTGCTTTCCGTATCGTGGACCTGATAGAGGGGAGACACTTGAATCCCTGCGAGTTCTGATAGTTTAGGATAAGCAATTAATTGCTTCATTCCCTACAACAATCGGAGTGCACGAAAGGTATAATTCGATTTTATATTTATTTATATATTCACTTGAATAAACGCGATCGTTAAAATCGCTTTCGAATCAAAGGGGTTAAATTTATGTTTGATAAAAATTTTAATTTTCCGCTGCGTATACCCCTGCGATTATAGCGAACCCAACACAAACTACTAAAAAATATTTGAATTTATATTGTAATCTCATCAAGGAGAGTGAAAACTTCACAACATAGGCAACTAGGGCAACAACGTCAAATGAAGCAATTCTCAAACAATGCTATTATTAATTCAAGCGTACGTACTAGTTTACATCGATAGAGAAATATCTCTCCCAATATATATCTTCCAAACGACGAAACTAAAAAAGTCTAAAACAAGACTTCTGACTTAAACGTAGAAGCATCACAAGTAATTAGGGGGACGAAAAAAAAAAAAAAAAGAGTTCTTCACTAAAATACTTACAATAATTAAAGATATTGCATCTAGAAAAATGTACACCACAATTTTATTTTTTTTCTTTTTTTGATAGAACATTTGTCTTGTGCTTTTAAGATAACACAAACAATGTTGTTGTCTTGTACAAGAAAGATCATGGTCCCCCTTCAAAACCCATAAAGACTGGTTAGATACATAAATCAGCTTGGGGGGCCAATTGCACATTAGCCATGAATTCATATGCCAAAACAGAAATCAAAACAATAATACAGCCCATTCCTACCACCTTGTAACCAAACCAAGAATTTGCGACCATTCACAGGTCTATCGAGTCGGTGGGAAATTATGACCTAAACTTGAACTGTTCGAATTCAAATCAATCATACAATATCGAAAATTCACTTATTATATGATTAAACGTACATTTTGAAAAAAGTGATCAATCACATGAGACGTAATTAAGGCTACAATATACTTAGTTCGAGTTAAAACCTAATTTGGACTTGAATTTCCTAGGCCATGTATGTGTCCTAAAAGTGTCATTGCCTAGCTAAGACTAGTCACTCTACTCGTGTATATGTTACATATAGTAGTGAAATGGGAATGCATGGTTCTTGCCAATGTTTTTAAGACAAAGGACATGAATCATGTGAAGTTTCAGATGCAGTGAAGGAAGATATTGTAATTAGTAAAAGCACATGAATGTGCTCAAAGTTGTCAAAAAGTCTTTCTTTCTTCATCTTCTTATGTCACTTTTTTGTTCCCCTGGAGTGAAATTAACAATGGGGTACTTTTGTTTACTGGATATTTTATTATTTTCTTTTTGTCTGGTGACATTAATTAAGTATTATGTTTAGGTATGGAGACAGAGAGTTCGATGGATTATTAGGTTGATGAAAAGGTCACGAAAATTGCTTTTATTGAACGATACACAAATCCCATTTCTTTTTGCAATTCTAAGACAAAATTTCCAAAATACTTGGTTTAGAGGAATTAATGGACCAAATAAATCGTGTTTTTTCTTACAAGAGAGCCTAAGGTTATACACTAAAATATTTTATTTTGTATTTCATACAATATTTTCTTAAATGTATATTTGTTAGTAATTATAAATGCATGGGCTGAATGTAGAATATGATATACGAAATAAAAAATAAAATTGAAATAAAAAATTTGAACAGAATAGATATTATCATCATACATGTAGAACGTTTGGAACTAATTAGAGAATAAGATTTTTCGTGAGGGATTATCATATTAATAATTGCGATAATGACATTGGATAAGAAGGTCAACATCTAACTATATTGAGATGTGACTTCAACTAAATATATGTCGACAGGCTGCGTCATATATAAAATAATTAAGATCGAATATAATTATGAGATGCAATGAAAATACATTTATAGTAATTATGGTTTGAAATCTCTAATGGATTTAACAAAATTGATGTTAGACTATTTAGGACTATCATTTGTTTTACACTAATAAAGATACAATTTTGTTTGAGATATATATTAATTTTATGTGTATGATAAAAAAAATGACATTTTTATGTGTTTGAAAGACAAAGCAACAAGCTTGATTTATTGGGATGTTATGAGTCGGGTTATAATTCAAACCCACTTCGATTGAAATAATTTTTTACTATTATAAGTTGGTTCAAAATGAGTTTTGTAATTATGTTTTTAAATTTGCCCGTTCCGAATGCGTCTTGTTTTTAATTTATTATAGTATGTGATATTTTTTATAAAAAAATTAGTATTACTTTTAAAAAATAATATTTTAAATATTATTAAAATAATAACATAAATTAACATAAATTTAGTGGATCTAATTCGTTGGTTTAAGTCAATGACAGACGTCCTAATTTTTTTTTAGCGGAAACTCCTCAATTACCATCCAGTGACATTTATTTTATGAAATTGTAACAATGTGAATTATGCTAGTTATGAAAATTTGAACTATTTGATAAGTTTGTGTTGATTGTGATCTAAGCTAGAATGATATAATTTAATGTTTAATTATTATCACATCCTTGTAATTTAATATTATGTTAGAAATGCAGTCATTTTTCTTGAAATTTTTTATATGAACGAGTGTAGAACTATTATTATGTTCAAATTATGTCATTTTATTAATAAAATCCATAATGTAAATATGTGACATAATTTCGACAATTTTATATTTTCACACTCATTTATATAAGAATTTTCATTCAATATACACTTTTTTAAACTTTAATAATAAACACACAATTCCTTTAATTCAAGTCTTCTGTTATTAAATAGTCTCCCAACAAAGGGTTATTGGATACAAACCACACACACATCAGAGATATATATATATATACATACATGTATATATATGTATACACACACACATCATAGATGTGTGTATATATGTGTGTGTATTTTATGTTTACACACACATATGTGTGTATATACACACACATCTATATACATACATACATACATACATATATATATGTATATATACACACACATCATAGATGTGTGTATATATATGTATACACACACTGTGTGGGGGCTGGGGGTGGGGGTGGTGTACATATATGGTCTTTTTCTAAGAACCCTACCTCCATTGATTTCACTCTGAACAGGTCTACTTCAATGAATGCAATTTAATGCTACCTAGATTTCAACAAGGGTTACTTCAATTAATTGTTCCCACTTTTTTCATTCTTCCCCCTTACTCCAAACACATCACTTTTTCAAGAATGTGGACAAATTTTCACTTTGAACTCCTATTTTCTTTAGGCATATATTGTCACAATTAAAGTCTAATCCACACACACACACACACACACACACACACACACACAAAATAATAATAATAATAATAATAACAACAACAATAATATTCTTGCCTTTGGGTTTTTAGTTGTCCTAAAATTTTGTAAAAAACTATATAATGGGATAATTTTATGTTGGATCTAGTGTAATTTTTTAATTATTATTGTGCTCGTACCGTAAAATATATAGTAAAATTTATTTTTTAATATTTTTAACTTTAAAAATGCATAGCACATAAAAATGAGATTGAAAACGAAATCGAACGGTCTCCTATAAATTTTCACCAACAAATTTATGCTTTTTAATTATTGCTGGTTGAAGTTGTGACATAGTTTTAACTTCTTAGCCATTTGTTTACTAAAATAAGACTTCCACATCTCTTCTTTGGATCATGTGGGTTATTTGTACGGAATTTTGAGGCTTGTTTGCTTATTCGTTATTTACTATTATATTATTTTCTTGACTTTTAAACCTCGTACACACACACACACATATATATATATATGTGTGTGTGTGTAAGTGTGTGATTACAAGTGCATAATGTACGCATATATTCTTCGTTTATTTTTTATTTTTTTACAGTTTGTCTACTGTTATCTTATTTCTTTTGTTTGCAAAGCATTTCATATTGAAATATACTCTCTTAGTCTTACAAAAAAATAAGTTGTTTTTTTTTTAAATATAAAAAAATAATATATAATTTTTATACCAAAAGTAAGCTTTTGCACTTAAAAAAGGAATTAAAATTACATACTAAATAGTTATTACTACTATTTAAAAAAATATTAAACACACAACCGTAAATCTTTCTCGTATTATTTCATGGTACACTTGTATTGCCCAGTTACCATAGTAACAAATTTGAGCATGAATTAATATTTAACTTTTAAAATTCATAATTAATTCACGTATGACTTAAGATAATATAGAATTTTTTTATAAAATATCGTATTTATAGCAAAATTTGACATTAAAATTTATAATTAATTTGAGAACATCTCGATACAATTTTTTTAATTATTTAATAAAATAATACATTAATTTATGAAGATTGTTAAAAGAACTTATGTTATCTAGTAAACTTATATATATATATATATATTGAAAAAATAGAAAAACAACTTAGTATAAAATTATCTTATTAAAATAGAAATAAAATTCAAAAATAAATCTCTGTATTAATAATAAAATTCAAATTTTTTATCACGTTTCTATTTATAGAAGTAATATATAAAAATCTAATATCATATAAAAGTATTATATTTATTTAAATTATTTTAAAAAATTCAAAAAAAAATTATTTCTATGCCGGCGACTATGCTACATAGTGAACATCTTGGTGAAAATTTGGAAAAATAATTTCATGGCTGAGGATCAAGGATAGGGGGGTGGGGTCCATAGCGTGGAGCATAGGATAATGGCCCACGAGAATGACTGGTTACTGGATGACGGGGTGGATCTGGACTTGAGAACTAAGGTCAATTGAGTGGAGCCCACTTGCATGTGATGGGTTGGGATGAATATCCACAAAGCCCAAATCCAATTACCTTGTTCGTTCCATTCCATGGCCCACGATCACTTTGCTTTTGATTGTGTTGCATCCACACTGGTATTACTATGTCCAAGTTTTCAAAAAATTGATGATGAAGTTTGAGACAAGGCAAATAATACATGTACTTATTTGCTAACAAAAAGAAATTTTATCACCATATGTGATTAGCCTTGATTGGTAGTGGCAACTATGTTGTCTTAATTTCTTTATATGTTCAATGTTCACATTTGAATTGATGTGAAATTTCAAAAGATATGAGATTATGTACATATCAAAGTACGTTCGTGAGCTGTTGGATTATATATGATAAAATTAGAATCTCATTTTTATGACAAATGTATAAATATTTAATGGCCCACAACTCTACTTGAATAGTATCTAAGCTGGGACCATAAAATTTCCCAAAGTTTATATGATAATTGAGAAAACGAAAGTTTTATTTTTATTTTTATATTTTCAACATGGTTAGTCGGGAAATTTTAGTCTGCACCCAAATCAAATTGTTGGACCAGCAAATTTACATTTATTATGTGAGTGGTTCGTATTAATATTTTTATAATTAGATCGGACACCAAACCAATCTTGTTACCATTTAACGGTTTAACAGGTTGAATCGGTTCAACCATCAATGCGATCGATCTAACAAAAATTGATTATATTTTTTATTATATTATATAAAATAATATTATAATAAACTAATTAATATGTACAAGGTAAAAAAGATAAATAATCAACTAAAAAATATCATTTTTATGACAAATGTATAAATATTTGATGGCCCACAACTCTACTTGAATAGTATCTAAGCTGGGACCATAAAATTTCCAAAGTTTATATGATAATTGAGAAAACGAAAGTTTTATTTTTATTTTTATATTTTCAACATGGTTAGTCGGGAAATTTTAGTCTGCACCCAAATCAAATTGTTGGACCAGCAAATTTACATTTATTATGTGAGTGGTTCGTATTAATATTTTTATAATTAGATCGGACACCAAACCAATCTTGTTACCATTCAACGGTTTAACAGGTTGAATCGGTTCAACCATCAATACGATCGATCTAACAAAAATTGATTATATTTTTTATTATATTATATAAAATAATATTATAATAAACTAATTAATATGTACAAGGTAAAAAAGATAAATAATCAACTAAAAAATATCATTTTTATGACAAATGTATAAATATTTGATGGCCCACAACTCTACTTGAATAGTATCTAAGCTGGGACCATAAAATTTCCCAAAGTTTATATGATAATTGAGAAAACGAAAGTTTTATTTTTATTTTTATATTTTCAACATGGTTAGTCGGGAAATTTTAGTCTGCACCAAATCAAATTGTTGGACCAGCAAATTTACATTTATTATGTGAGTGGTTCGTATTAATATTTTTATAATTAGATCGGACACCAAACCAATCTTGTTACCATTTAACGGTTTAACAGGTTGAATCGGTTCAACCATCAATGCGATCGATCTAACAAAAATTGATTATATTTTTTTATTATATTATATAAAATAATATTATAATAAACTAATTAATATGTACAAGGTAAAAAAGATAAATAATCAACTAAAAAATATATTTTAAAAAAATTTAAAATTCAAATAATAACATATATAACTAAATATCAAGTTTAAATTTTTTAAAAAAATTATAAAATAAAAATAAAACAAAAATAAGGTTACTAATAGGTTTGACCGATTCGACCGGTTTGATTGGCCATATTGACCGCCAATTCAGTGTTGGGTCCGATCCAATTTTGTTCATATATACTCTTTGGAGAAGACAAATAAATTTTTATATTTACTTTGTTATTAATTGAGCGACATCAAGTCAAATATGAACTAAAATTTTCTTAATTTAGAGTTATTAGTGTCACATATTAAAAATATTATTTGAAAAGAAAGAATTTCTTTAATTAAGTATTAGTGGTAAATTAGAATATGCAAGGAAATAAGACAATTTTAAAACAATTATATTTACTATAATAATTACTGGCGAAACCACCGAACTAGAAACAAATGGATAATCAGGACCACCCACCGTCTTAGTCTTACCAACTGCCAGTCTGGACCTTTTCGTACCTTATTAGAAAAAACTGCTGAAAAAGATAACTCAAGAATTTCAAGTCCTAATTCCACACTTGGATCCAATCTCTCTCTTTTTTTGCAATAGCCCATTGAAAATAAAAACCCATTCTGATGGTCCAAATTTGACCTTTTTAAGCATAGAAACTATTGGCATAACATAACATAACCACAAGAGTCTTGAATCATGCCAAGAATTCCACTTCATGAAGTTAGGGTTTTGGAGATTTGATCACTAAAAGTCCACACATTCAGACTTTCTTAGTAGCTTTCATGCATGAGAGGAGGAGACCTTCTAGTTATTTGGACCACCAATAACAAATTGATAGAACAAGAAGTGAAATTCTTGGATAAATCGGGTGCAACATTTTTATTTTTATTTTTGAAATTACCTTGGTACTCGATCGATCCATCTAAGATCATTATTGTACCCAATTCATTTAAAATCATTGCATGATGAGGGGGTAAATAGTAAAATACTCTTATTTTATATAATTCAATGATCAGCGACGGTGAATTCTGTATATTATAGAATGACCCCAACAAAAAGTGGGAAAGGCAAAACTACAAGTACAAAATCCATAGTTAACCTAACCAAGTCAAGAAATATGATTCATGAAGGCATATCTCATTGAATCTTCCACTCCACTTCTAAATTCTTTTGTATTCACAAAAAAGGGGTGGGGGGTGGGTCGATAACATTTTCCTATTTACCCTATGTTGATGCTTTGATTTTAGTGAGACAAAAATTCAAATATTTTTTTTGTATTTTTTTTTATATTTATACTTTGTTTTTTCTTTTCCTCACCAAAATATAAAATCCAAACACAACATCAACCTTTACATCTATTTACAAAACTTGAATTATCATTTTATCCACAACGTGTGGAGAAGCTCAACACCTCTCATAAAGACACCAATAATTTCTCGAGTACGACAAAAATAGGCAAAGGTCATTCTACGCACTTTATCCACTGTTGGCCATTGAACTGCAACGACGGATGATTTTTTCATCCCGTCCCCCTCCAATCCAATAGCATAGAACGGATCGAGTGTTTTGTGCTTAATTCATTCAAAAAATTTACCACAAACATTTAACATGAAATCACAAACACTAGAATGGCCCATCGGGAGCGCCTCACATCATATTCTTTTGTTCTCTATTTCTCCCTTTTTCTGTCAAAATTTACATACACAGATCCAAATTCTCCTTTACACACTGTGTGGATGATGAAACAAGTACACACAGTGAATGTGCCAAAAAAGTTGAATAATTAAATGGTCCCTCCCTCACTCTTGTGATGAAAAGACAGTGTACAAGGAGGGATGGGAATGGAAGCTATGGGGGGAAAAAGAAAGTTCACCACGTTCGGACAAATTGGAGGAATTTTTTACAAACATCGAACGTGCCAACTTTCCCATCACCCCTTTGTCCTCTTTAAATTTACTTCTCTCTCTTTCTCTCTCTCTCTCTCAGACATATTATCAAACATTGACAAAAGATAACAGTTCCAGAACAATATCATTGCTTTCTTGGCATGTTGTGACTTACCTCTCAATGGAAACCCAGCCCCAATTTTTCAAAATTTTCTTGTAACCTTACCCTTATACCCATATCTATGCAAACATGAGGGTGCCCACCACCAAAAATGAAAGGTGTATAAAATAAATGTAACCCCACCTCCACTTTCTCGGATATAGAGATGGCAACGAATCGAAAAGAATTTGGAATGGGTCGAGATCTGCTGTAAATTAATTTAATTCTATTTAAATTAATTAAGTTTATTTTATAATTTAAAAATTATTAAAAAATATAATTTTAAAATAATACTACTAAATTTTTTTAAAAAATAATATTATTTAAAAAAATATTACATAGATATATATATATATATATATATATTAAAATAAAAATAATAACAAACTAAAAAGGGCGAGTTCGGAATGGAGTGAATTAAAAAGAAAAAAGAAAAACAAGACCTACCCGAATCTGGCCGTTTATAATTTTTAACATCCGTCCTATTATCATTCTTACTTTGGATTAGTATTTTTTAGTGCAAATTCTATTGTATCCTTTATTACGTTATACTAATTATCGTAACGTGAGCATTTTACGGATAAGATTTTATATGTACCGAGTAATCAATAAAATATAATTAGAAATGATAATGGGACGAGTTCATAATACAATGTAATTGGGGATGACAATATGACGAGTTCAAATTCGAACCCGCCATTAGATGAATTGTCAAGTAAGTCTAATTCTAAAAAAATTTGGCAAGACAAGTTTCGAATTTGACAAAACTCGCCTCAAACTCTCCTATTGTCAATCCCAAAAGATATAATAAAATTTATGATAGAAGATCCAATATTTTCCTGATAGTATTTGATTCAATAAATTGAATAATAAAATAATTTAAACTTGATTCAAATGATAATCAAGTCAAATGTAGAAATTATTTCAAAACTCTATCTAACTCATGATAGGGTTGTAAGTAACATTAAAAATTAAACTTTGGAGATTACTATATTTTGAAACCATAAATAAGGAATATATGTGACTTTGAAGGGATAAAAGCCAAAAAATTCTATCTTACACCCAATCTAAACTCTAGTCTATCATAAAAAATCAATGTAGTTCAAGAACACTAGTGAAATTGTAAATTCTTGAATGAATCAATGTACAATATTCTCAATTCATCTAACATCATGATAATAAAAAATAATTAGTAAAAAATATCAATTTTCTTAATTTATTGCTAAATAAATATTTTTTTGAATTAATTTTCTTTTACTTCATTCTACTCTTATTGAGCATTGTTTTAACCTATTGTACTTTTAATTGTCTCACTTTGCCCCATTGTGTTTTTATTATATCTCATTTTACCTACTTATATTCTTATTGTCTCACTTTACATTCTTTATTCTAAAAAAATTAATCAACTCATTTTTATCTATAAATTACTTTAAAATGTTCTAATATTAATAGACTTTTATTTATATTTTAATATTTTTTTCAACTTAATTAATTAACACTTAATATTACATTTATTTGAAATTTTACTGTACATAAAATTTAATATCTATTTTTTTATTAACATAGCTTCTATTAAATTTCTATGTCGTATAATTTATTATTAACTAATATGTTTTACTTAAAATTTTCTACTTATCATAAATATAAAAATATATAACATATTATTTAAAAATATTTTGTTAAATACATAAAATATTAGTATTAAAATTCTCATTGTTAATGGTAATATCAAAATTTCATAAAATAAAATGTTGAAATAAAAAATTATTTTTAGTACTATTAAATAAATTATAAATAATCAAATTATAGTAATTTAATAGATACTATGTTCAATTTAAAAAAATATATAGTAATTTTAGTATTTAATTTAATTACTAATACTTAATTATAATGACTATTTTTGAATTTAATATAGTTTTTATGAACTTATGATAATTTTATAATAGTTAAAAATTTATTACTAAAATCTTATGTATTTATAAAATATTATTTAAAAATATTTTATGTACTTTTAAAAATTTTAATAAGTAAAATGTATTAACTAATAAAAAATATCCGAATATATAGTAATTTAATAGGAACTATATTAAGTTAAAAAATAACAACTAAAATTTAAATGTAATAAAATTTTAAATAAATTTAATATTAAGTATTAGTAATTAAGTTGAAAAGTTATTAGAATATAAACATAAATTTATTAATTTTAGAATATTTTAAAATAATTTTACTATAAGTAATAAATATGAGTAATTTAATTAATTTTTTTAAAAATATAAAAAGTAAAATAAGATAATGAGAACATAATAAAGTAAAATAAAATAATTATGAGTATAAAAGAGTAAAGTGTTATTCAATAAGAATATGAGTAAAATTAATCTTTGTTTTAATTATTTTTTTTAATAGATAAAAGAGCACGGTAGACACGCACCGAACATCGAGTGGGGGAGTAGATGTAAAATAAAGCCAAAGGCCAGGGCCATGCAATAAATGCAGGCAACCCTTACGCCCTACAAACGCTGCATCCCTCATTTAATGCATTTCAGCGCCAGCCACCGCACCCCCTCCCCCAACCACCCTACCCCCCCCCACCCCGCACCCCTCAATTCTTCATCCACCGGTCTACTCTTAACACTGTACTCTAAATTCTTCGTATATTTCATTCAAAGTCCATTTGGTTTTATTTCCAAAACTCGTTTTTATGTTTCAGCATTTTAAAAAGTTAAAAATATTTTATTAAATTTTTATATAAAATAAAATTATATTTTAATTAATTATGTTACTATATTGACTATATATATATTTATAAATCAAATATATTTATTTTATGATATTTTTTGCATAAAAAAATGAAAAATTAATAAGTGTGAAAATAAATTTTGATAGGTATATATAAAAAAGTAAAATAATAATAAATTAAATTTATGGTGAAAATAAATAAAATAAATATATTTTTAGAGTTTTAATTATTGAAAAAAGGAATAAAATTTCCAAACGGACACTATATGTGTATGTGTATAAGTCTTGTAAAAATTGAACGGTAATAGTCAAGTGACTGAAAATAATGTGAATGTGATCATGTATATACTACAAACTGTACTAAATTAATGTAGAATTAGAATTAAGTGAAATAAAATTATATATGACACTTTAACACAAACTCACCATAAAAAAAAATAAAAAATCAACCACTTTTGTGGTATTATCTTCTTGGTTTAATTTAGTAAACATTTTATTTTCTTGGCCAAATTCCATCAATTTCATTTGATGTAAAAATTAAAATTTTAAATTATCACTATTGACATTTAAGAATAGTACAGAACATTTAGACAATTCTTATAATCACTACTTATACGTTAATAATTATTAATATTAATAATTCATACATAATTATAGTAATACTAAAATAATTTATGCACTTCTCTTTGCCTCTTTTACTAAAAAAGAGAGTTTCAATCAGTCTAGTGTCAATTGCAAAAAAACTCAATTATCTTTTAAAATTATAAATATATTTTTTAAAAATTATCTTTATTTTATAAATATTTCTTTAATACATATAATTTATAAAATAAATATAAATATAAAAAAAACATTTCTAATTTATAAATTTAAATAATTTTTTTTAATAAATAACACAAACCTTAATATTAGTTTTTTGTAAGTCAACCTTCAAGAACTTGCTCAAACTACCAAAATTTTTGAGATCTATTATTAATAAATTGAATTTAAACATAAAATAATAATGAAAAAGAATAATTTCAAAACCAAATTCAACAAGGCTATAACTGTCAGGCTAAAACAAAACGATCATGTCAAATATTTCTTGTCATAACACAACAAAAGAAAAATGAAAAACCATTTTAACACACAAAAAATTGCCCCCTTACCTACTTGACCGAACTCAAGGGTACACCTGAGTCAATACCCGAACCACCACCCTTGCATTGTGCTAAGAACCACCACCACCATCCCAACCACCAAGCCGCGGTGGCACGCTAAGCTCCCACCACCATGCAAGGATCGTTTGCGCGCGGTTCGTTCTTGACTCACCACCCCCTAAATGGCGAGTCATTATACCTCAAGTAGATATAAATTTTCAAACATTACAATAAGAAACAACCCCACCCCACCCCTTATTCAATTTTTGTTACCCTATGCAAACATTGTCACACACAAATACAAAAAACAACCCCTAGCCACGTTAAAATGTGATCTCAATTTTATGAGCAAAAAAAAAAAAGAAAAAGAAAAAAGAACTTTAGGTGGGCCCCACGACATCAGCTCTCACATTGAAGAGCGGCCTTGATTTTCTGCACGGTGCACGAGATGAGATTATTGACGGTCTCCACCGATTCCACCGTGAGCTTGGCCGTAGGGAGGCTGTTCACCAAGATTTGAAACGCAACTGTCAATAGCGACCCGCTAACTCTATGGGCCGGCCCACCATTGCTAGTGGGTCCATCACCCGTCGTCCCACAAGACCCCGGCCCATCTGGTACGATCGCGAATCCCGACGGAAGCAGCGCCACGTAGGCGGAATCACCACCGTTCATCACGACGTGCATTGCCGGGATATCAACTGGCGCGTACACCACAAGCGACCCCGCCGCGTCTATGCATGTCTCCTGGAGTATCAGCATGCTGCTCTGGTTCGCGTTCATGGCCTGTCGGCAGAATTACAGAATTAGCTTCTCGAGGGTAAAAAAGATCTGACTTCTGAGTCAACCCACTGCCATGACTTTTCATGAAATTATAAAAAGGGCCCCGGGGGCTGACCCGTAAAGTTGACAGACATCATGTATTTGACTTTTATAAATATTTACGAAAAATTTACTACAGGTTAAAAATAAAGACACACCATTGGATCTGCCAATGGGTCGTCCTTATGTATAGTGCCAAATTTCATATTTGTCCTATTTAATCAGATTCATTTCTACAATGCTTTAGGAACTGACCCACAAAATGATTGGGGGCACATGCGTCATTTAACTATTTGCAGCTCTCATCGACTTAAGAACATGCTATCATATCCCTAAAGAATAAGTATTGACAAATAATATTTATCGTGTAATTGATAAATTACTTTAAATGTAACCATGTCCGCGTATTATAATTCTTGCCTTATGATTGACAAATGTATTTATTTATTAAGCACGCCTAACAAATATAGGACATGTATTCGTCTCTGTTGTATTCTTCAATCTACATGTCTTTATTCATATTACACCAAGACACATACTTTTCAACTCACTTATTAAGAATGAGAATTTGAGATGGTTGGGAAAATTTTGATTTATTTTTAGTTAGACGGAACCCAACAAATCACATATAATGTAATTATATTTATTTTTGTAATTGATTACGATAATTTTTTTATTTTTTTTCTGTATGGCAAGGTAAAATAAAGACTTACACTTGCACGTAGGAGTGAAACACAATTGCCATGATCTTGGCCTTTGGCAATATGAGCCATTTCTTGCATGGGGCCGCCATTGGAGAGGATGTCCCACTCGCTCCTCAAGTGTTCGTTTCGGAGGAAGTCAAACAGCCTCTGAGGCGACACCGGCAGCCAGACGGAGGTGGCGGCGCTCAGCACAATGCCCGGCGGCTCACCAGGGTCGTCGACGCTCTTCCGTGTCATGACACGGACGTCCTCATCCACATTTTCCGTGCGAAGTTTGTTCCATTTGTGAACCGTTGAGGCGCACACACCCGCGCAGAAGTTGTTGGTCATGCGCTGGGCTAACTTCAACATGCTCCTCCGGCCGCCGGCTGTTATTGCTGCTTGTGAAATCAATTTCAATTGGTTACAAAGAAAATGTAAAACTTTTTGTCACAAGATAGGGAGAAAAAAGAGAAGAAATGAACAATCCATGTTCAGAAATTGAAACACCAAAGTTCTGATTTTTTACCAGTATGATCCCTGGTGGGCACGTTGGACGACATGAGGATGGCAAGACACTCGCATTGTCGTTGGAGGGTGGCCACCCACCTTTGAGCGCCGAAGCCCATACCGGCACCGATCAGCGGCCGGTAGAGCTGGTGAACTACATTCTCATCATACTCAAAATGTTCCACCCATGTAACCTACACAAAGAGTGATAAAAATCGATTACGTCTCACAAAATCCTCTCTTGGATTCGCACCCAGTGCACGGGGTGTAACATGATTCATCCTACTTTTGTCATCACTTTTGCTTATCTAGGTATGAAATTATTATCGGATTTGTCCTAGTTGAATGAAATTATTATTATTATTATCAAAAATAAGGGCCATATATGATACCCCACATAATCTCAATTTCATATAATAGTGAAAGTCCAAAATTGAGAGACATAAAATATTGGGTACAAGATTTGTTGGCACGAGGTGGACTGAGACATGGAGATACGTACTAAAGTCCAGTCACAATGGGGTTAGATGCTCACGTGACAACAAAATGTAGCTAGTCTCGGGGTTTTGACTATCAGGTCCTTAATGAGTGGAAAAACAAACACATCATGAGGCTGGAACCAGGAAATACAGTCGTATCTATTTTTATAAAGGCCATGGGGCTTTGATCGAGACAGTATCAGAGATTGGAATAGAAACATCACATACTTATTTTATTCTACCAATGTTTTGATGATTACAAGAATTTGCTTCTAAATCATATGAAATTAATGTGTCCCAAGGAGCAAATACAGGAGTAAATGGAGGCTTCTATCCATTATATTAATGGGGTGAACCTCGATTAGCCCGTGTACGATTGTATTATAATATTAACATGATTTTAACAAGTCAGAGCTTGAATCTTAGATTAGAATATAATTTGGTGGCACGAGAAGCATCTTGTCGAGGACGACTAATGAAAGATTAGGGAAGGTCAAATATCAGGTCAAGTGGGATCAAGACCAAAAACCCATATATGATTTTCTTGAATCTTGAATAAGCAAGTGCACATATTCTTGAGCCTGTAGTGATTTTTAGTAGATAAAAAACAAAATTCTTGAATAAGCAAATGCACTTCTTTTTCTTTTTATTGTGTGGCTAGGGTATGGTGTTTCTCAATTAAATGTCCCCAACTAAGTTTCAGAGGTGTAGTTGCTTCAACAAACTTATTTAACACAGTAGGGTGAAGGATACCAACCCTGGAGAGACTCAATAAATGTGAAGAAAACAAGTATGGAGCTGTGTGCAATAAGTAACAAGCCAACAAAATAATGCATATGCATATATATATATATATATGGGGAAGATGAAATTTATTACCTTGGAATAGCCATTAGGCATATCTTGTACCACACAGCCAGAGGGAAGCCTCCGGCAGCTCGGATATGTCGGGGCACCACTAGAAGTTTCTCGGATGGTGTCGATGGACACGTCGACCACAGCCCACACACCCTCGGCGTGCTGCTTGCAGAACCGGAGAAAATTGACCTCTCTGACCGGAACCAATGGTGATAGTACTTGCAGCTCAGCATGCATCTAGCCATAATAAATGTTGCAAGAAAAAGAACAATTTAGTTATTTAATAGTTTTTGAGATGCTACACTCATGGAATGTACAGTCAGTTGAACAATACACGGGTTATGGCATATATTATGTCTGTCATTTGATACACAAAAAAGAATGGAAAACAAAAGTAAGAATGCTAAATATCAAGGACATTACCAGCTGAAGTGCACCATTCCTTGTTCCTCCCATACCAGTTGATATCACATCTGTAGTTGTGGTTCTGGCAATTATACATGGAAAAATCTCTGCCCATTTGTTCTATCAAACATAACAACCTCAATTAATCACCCCATCAAATCATATCAAGAACTCAAAAAACACATGTAACTCTACAGACTTAAATCTTTACTTCGAATTAACTTTTAAGTTGGAGTGGTGAAGGAGATTTAAAGAGACTCACCGAGTCCATTAACGTCTCCACAAGAGCTAAACTGTTGATGATAACCATACCAGTCTCCCTTGAAGCCTCAATTACAAAGCCATTAGGCTTCATGCCAATGCAAGGAGTAAAAGTTCTTAGATATTCCTCATGATTCAGTATTTCCCTCCCACCTTCTAAGCTCCTAAGCCAGAGGGGCTCATCGGTCTGCGCCATTTTCACCAACTCATCCATTGCAGCCAAAGCAAGCTCCAAATACATAGATCTCTCCAATGATCTCTCAATTGGGGTTATGTTCATAGTTGCTTTAGTTGGAGGCATCACAGGCAGAGGGCTACCGAAATCGGGAGGGACTAAAGGCAGTGTGGAAGGAACGGTATTTAAGCCTCCAAATCCATTGCTTCCAACTCCAAGTTCCAAGCTTGAATTAGGCATTGGTGGCCCCATGGATGCAGCCAACGAGGAAATGGGGCGGCCTAAAAACTTGCCAGCAAGCGCGCAAACGCGATCCAGTTCATCCTTTAGCCTGGCATTCTCGATTCTGAGGTGTTGCTCCTCAAGGGATATTTCGCCGATCATAGCCGGGCCACCGCAGTTGGTGCAGATGGGGTTCCTCATCGCCTCTCTTATCGACATATTTTCAGCTCGGAGCTTATCGTTCTCTTGCCTAAGAATCGAATTCTCGTGGCGTTCGAGTTGTGTCTGGTGCAATCAAGAACTCAAAATTTCTCAATTAACCGACAGCAACCCCAAAAGCAAAATACTGAAGAAAAATTAGTCTTAAAAGAGTTAAATGTGTGCTCGGGCTTTTTTTTATACCTTCATCTGAGTTCTTCTATTCTGAAACCAAAACTTGACTTGTCTGGTCTCCAAGCAAAGCCTTTTGCTAAGCTCCAATCTTTGCTTTTCATCAGGATGAGGACACTCCTTGAAGAGACTGGAAAACCATTAAAACAACAAAAATAAACACATAAGAAATCACACAACCCACAAAAAGAAACAAAAATCAATCCTTGTGAACAAAATGATAAAAAAAAAAAACGTAGTAGTGTGAAAGATGAAGGGATTTCTTGAAAACAAGCAAAACAAGTCCTACCCTTCAAGTTCTTGGATTTGCTGAGGGGTGTGTCGGTGGTATCTTTTCTTCCTTGGAGGCTTGTCGGCAGCATCTTGATCATCTCCAGAGGCACCCTCCATGTTATCACTCCCAGTTCTGCTCTCATGCTCTTCATCTCTGCTTCTTCTTCCACCAACATTACTTGACTCATAATTCTCCCCGATCCTTGCCAACTCTCCTTGGCCCTCCATACCCGTTTTCTGCGCAAAAACACCAAAAAAACCCATAAAAAATCATCCCATGTATGCATATATGCTTACATACAAAGATATATATAGAGAGAGAGAGAGAAAGAAAGGGGGTGCTACAAGGGCAAGAGAGAGGCCAGGGGAGTTGAACATAGGCTTTGTGGCGAGAGACTGAGACACGAGGCGGGGATGAGCAATTGCACCAGTGGGCATGTTGTTGCTGCTGTTGATATTGATATTGCTACTGGGAGTTGTAGTAATGGTGTTATTATTGCTGCTGTTGCTATAAGGTAAATCGGCAACAATTCTTGCACCCCCACCACCACAAGAATTGTTATCAAGAAAATCCCCAAAATTCATGAAATAATGCCCTCTTTGAATTTTGCTGCTGCTTTTTGGTTCCCTTCTCACTCTCTATAAATATGGAGAACTTGGCTTCTATCCTTTTTTCCTTCTCGAATTTTTATTTGTACTTTTTTACTCAAAAAGCTCTGAACTTTCGTAGAGTGATTAACAGTTGCATTAACAGAATCACTCCACAAATTTCTTACCCACTAAGATTTAAGAAAACAACATCGAACCCACCAAGAAAACTGCTAGATCATGAACTGAAATTCAGAGATATAATATCAGACAGCAGAAATTTAGTTGTTTCAAGAAACGTTATAAATACAACCTTTTGCACACTGAATAAAAAATACACAAGAAAAATGTTTGGACAAGAAATAGACGAAAACCAAAAAATAAAAGGAGAAAAATATAGAGAGGTAGAGGAGACACAAGGCCTAAATCCAAATGTCTCCAACTGCCTCTCAAAAAGCTTTTAGCTTTGAAGTTTATACTACTGAGAGAAAGAAAGAGAAAGAAGGCAAGCAAAAACCCTTCTATTTTGCTGCTGCTCTTCGTTCTCTATCCCTCTCTCTCCTCCTCTATACCAAAATCCCTCTTTTAATTATCACTCAGAAAAACCCACTCTTTTTCCAATGTGAAGAAGAATACAGAAACAAAAAAAGGGGAGCTGAAAGGAAAAGAACGACTCAAGAAAACCCTAGTTCAGAGGGGCTTTCTTTCTTTTCTGTTATCCCAATATCTGCATGCTTGACTTGCAAAAAGCTAGTTCTCATGTCCTACAAAAGCTGAAAAACAAAAGAATGAGAGAGAAACATTTAAAGGGCTTAAATGATTTGTAAAATTTTTGTTGCTCAGAAAGACAGAGAGAGAAACAAGAGAGAAGAAAAAAAAGGCCAAAGTGAAGATAATACCCGCAATACTATGTGGAGTCTTCGAAGCCCACATATACATACGACCAAAACAGCACAGAAAAAAGGGTCGGTTGACTCTCAATGCACACAGCACACACACTAATATAAAAAACTTTTTCTCTCTGTCCCGAGATCTTCTGTGTTTGACGGCAGTGAAAAATGTGACTTCCTTTTAACCCCGTTTACCAAGTAATAAAATGTACTGTCTTTTTTTTAACAGTCTGTCTGTTTTAAGATTTCCTGTAATTTTCTTCCCATCACTGTCCACATTCACACATCCAACCTTGAAACAATATCTCATGTCATGACTCCTTAATCTATTTTTTTTCATCATTAATTTTTTTCTTAATTTTGGAAAGTGAGGATTGTAATAAATGTACTTTGATATATTTGAGTGATTAACACTTACCATACCAAAACAAAAAAATTTATTATTATTATTATTGTATTTTGTCAGATGGATATATGACGTGTACGAATAAATTACAATATTTATAGAAAATATAAAATATGACCCAACTAAAACACATTTATATAAAAATATATAGTTATAGTTATATTTAAAAAAATATACACTTAGTATAATAATTCAATCAATAAAATATATTGTTGCAAATGCTTTCTAAATTACATTGTTAAAATATAACTTAGCTTAAAATATATAATATGATATAAATCATTATATAACCAAATTTAACAACATTTGCACATATTTAAGTATTATCACTTGAGGTAATTTGTGTTTAATCATTATCAAACCTGACTAATAAATATGTCAAAAATATCGGGGGCACATATGTCCATAATTTTTTTAATAATTTTTTTAAGTATTATTTTATTCAAATATAATATTGAGATTCTCATACTCTACAATTTATAAATTTTCAATCTATGTCTAATTTATAGAGATATTTTTATTTTAATATTTTAAATAATAATCGATGTAATTGATAGTTTTTCTTGAACCAAAACAAATAGTCCTTGTTGGGCTGTATTAGGTCCATTTGGTCCAGCATCTTGCTCAACCTACCTATGATGGGCTGAGGTAGTTACCTACATACAATTAATATATATGTGGCCTAGCTTTTTAATTTCCTTAAATTAATGTAAGCTATTCACTAAATTAAAGGTGAAAAGTTAAGCTAATCTATTTTTAATCACACTCATTAAAAGCATTTTTGAGATCACTTCAAATATTGTTGTCGAAGCTAACGAGTAGTGATTATTAAGTGGTCATCTCATCTAAAAATTTAAATAATTTAAAAAAAAAAAATCAAAGTTAATGACGGTTTTAAGCTCATATTTAAGAAAAAAAGTTTATATTTGTGAATATATCATTATTTTTTATTTTTTTAGGTGCAAATATTTATCATAAATTTGTGTTGGCGAGATGATACTCAGGCATTATTATTTGGTCGTACTCTGATATCACATACTAAAATCATCTCATCTACTAAAAGTTAAACAATTAAAGAGATAAAAAAAAAAAAAAAAAAACATTCCTATTTAATGTCACCAATGCTATTTTTGCCCTTGCTACTTAATTATTTTGTCTTTAATATGCAGCATATGCTTAATGTTATACTGTAAATTGTACTATTTTTTAGAAAGTATAAATGTATTATTGTCATTCATTATTAAATTCTTGAGATAAATAGGTCATACTAGGTACTCTACTTTCACAAATTACCTTATAATTAAATGATTTAACTTTTTACTAACCTATATTAATATTTGGAAATTCAGTTTCATCTAAAACTGCACAATAAAATCCTTTTAATATTACATCAATGCAGGAGTTTTAATTTATGATGGGTAGCTATGTTAATTAATTATTCAATTAAAAGCCTTCATCATTTAAATTTATTAATTTCCTTTTTATTTTTTAGCATTTATTTTCATGGCATATTACATTTCACTAAATGCATATCACTTAAATCACATAAATGAAAGATCCCATAATTAAGATTCTCTATAAAACATATTAAACACCATATACATATATATATATATAATAAATAGGACAATTTCCCCCTGAGATATTAATATATCTAATCTACTTATTGACCTATATACAGTAATAAAAATTTAATTTTTTTTTCAGCATATGATCTAATTAATTAAATTTATGTTGTACTAAAGGCAGTAGGTAGAAATAAACACATATACTTCATAAAAAAAAAAAAAAAAAAGCTAGTTACTTGTAATTATTAGGTATTAAAGCAAAGGACAATGATGAAGACATGTAATTTCTATGTCCCATAATTTTGTAAGAATAATACCAAATGTAGATCTGAACAACCATATGATTTAAACTGGTAGAAATATTGGAGGGCAATTAAATACAACAATATTAGTAGCTAGCCTAATGTTATTTGCTTAATTAATTGTCTGTTTAAATTGCATTGATCTTCATGTTCGTTTCAAGTTCGAAGTATAATTTGTATAAATAAAAATCCCCTTTTTTAGAGGATAATTAGTTTATATAAATTCAAGCATGTAAAAAAATCTAAAGGTAAATAATATCAAGATGAGCATAGACAACTCAAAGTAGAAATTTAAACATATTTCGGCATAGGAGTCGATGCTTTTAAAATCGATCAGTTCAACCGTACAGTGGTGGTTGGTCCGGTTTAATTGAAAGCAAAAAAATAAAAATTCAGACCGATAAAAAAATTGATCAAATTTTTGTTATTGTTTATAAATTTTTAATTTGGAATTTGATTACATATATATGGTTATATGAATTTTGAATTTTGTTATATATATTTTTAATTAGTTCTTTATATTTTTACTTTATACATAACAATTAGCTTATTATATTAATATTTACAATTTAATAAAAAAATATAATCAATATTTATCAAACCGATAGACCATAGTGTTTGTCATCCGACAATAAAAACCTAATGAACATTAACAAGCTAGCCACATTATTCCCTAGCATAGACAAACCTACTCTTTTTTTTTTTGCCACATTTAAACGCAAAATTAAGAAAGTGTTATAAGTTTTATAACTTGTAAAATATTTTTGGAGATTATAAGAAATTATTGTTTTATATTTTATTTCAAAGATAATGTGCCAATTGTTTGGATATGCTTAAATTTATGAGCTTATAAATATTTATTTGTGTTAATTATCAAGGGTAAAATTGTCTTTTACTAGTCAATCTAGAAGACGTTGTACCATAGTGCCACTAAACAATAATTTGTATAATTACTCATCTTACTTCAAAGCTTATAAACTCTTCTTCAAAAAACTTTACCAAACAGTCCTTCATGAACTTATGAGCCATTAACTAACTTTTAGCTTTTTGGCTTAAAAATGGGCCAAGCCGACTGCCCTCTACATCAACACAATAATTAATTTCCTATTGCTTTTTGAAGCTTTTTGGATTATCAATTAATTAGATAAGTGATTATCACTTTCACAGATTCTCATAAGCAGATTAATTATTAATTAATAATCCCAAAAATAGTAATCTATATAAAGTTTAATTGAAAGCCTCACCTTCTTCTTTTTCAATGGCATTGATGCATGGAGCTTTTAAAAATAAGATGCAAAAATCACTTAATTGCATTTAAAAATCTTAAATGATTGTACTCTGTTGGAGCTTATTTTGCATGCCTTAAAATGTGATTTAATAAAGATATAATTATTATAGTTTAAATTTGAAAGCTCCACAATGAAATATTCACTTCCATCTACTTTAATTAATTCATAATTAATAAGTACCATATTCATAATATTCTAGAGAGAAAATTAATGTGAAATCTTTAAATTAGAGAATGAAATTAAGCATTATGATTAATCTAATATTGTTCCCTTTAATTTGAATTTTTAGTTTTAGCATTTTATAGCATCTTGATTTATTATTACAATATATATATATATAATATAAAAAGAGAATATTGACTGGTTGTGATCGGTTCTATGAATAACTAGATCGTAAGTGTAATGTATTTACCAATATATTATTTTATCTCGTCTCACTATAAATATATATATCATTTTTGGTGGTCACAATTTTCAAAATTTGACAAGTATGAAGTTTTAGGTTTATATAAATGAACATTGTTTTATTATTATTTTTATAAATAATTATTTTATTGATGGTTGTAGTGAATTTATTATTATTATTTTACTATTATGATGCAGTCATTCAGTCATTCACTATATATATATATATATAGCGTTTCTGTAATAAAGATTAATAATATGGAAGGATAAACAGTTGGATTATAATAACTTAAGAAATATCTTCGTAGAATGTCTTTTATTTGCCATTTCTTTTTTATAATTTCTTGCAGATTGGACTATAGCTTATCTATGCTATAGAAGCATCTCTTTCTGCTAATATAATTCATACTTATATTAAATACTAATTAAAAATTGGGAAAATTTGCATCACTATGTGAATTGTAAACTTGTAACAGGCTATACTAATACGTTGGAATGCAATTATTTATTCAACTAGTTTAAATTTTGAAAATATCTAGAAGATATATTATATATATATATATATGTACAGGATGAAATTCTTGATGAGAGAGGGGGGGGGGGGTATGTGTGTGTGTGTGTATCTATATATTTGTGTGTGTGGGTAGGCGCTTGTGTATGTGAGTACAATATAAACTAGAAGTATACACCAAATACAAAATATAGTTAAAACTTAAACTCTAAAGTCTTTAAATTGAAACATACAACAATTAGATTATCTTATCTATGTTTCAATTGGATTATTTTATCAATAGTTTTAAAGTTATAATGACAATTTTCTAAAAAAAATAATTTTTTTAAAAACAAAAAAAGAGTCTTACAACTCTAATGAATACATGTAGTCATGTTCTGACATTAGATGGAGTAGGTTTGGAGTCGAACACGAAGCGAAGCGGGTCTGAAAAAGATCTCAAATCTTCCCATGGTGGGGCAAGTTATGTGCTTGGCCAAACTCACATAATTATGCTTCCTATTTGAATGAATCAATGAAATTATAATTCTATAAATATCAATACAGAGAAATTCAGGCCCACCCTCGATTCTTAATTTACCTTTTTGTAATCCACACGTATAATTAAAATATAAATTTGATATATATAATGAAAATGAGTGCACAAGAGTACCGAAGGGGCAGAGCTTTGGACAAATATTTTGCAACATTTGGCATGGTTGAATTTCACGAATTATTACAACTTTTTATTAAAATCACAATGCAATAAGGGAGCTTTGATGGTTACAACATTTACTCAGCCATTTTATTCAAATCCCAAACCTACCCTACCCTAATCTATGAAATCAGTCAAATGCACTTCAATTATCATATGAAGTCTTGTCTTGTTATCCTTGGGGAGCTTCTACAGTGGATTAGGTGCACAACCACAACGCACCACCGATCATTGAATGTTAGGGAGAGAATTTTCAACATCCACCTCCCTTAATCCAACTACTGAATGTGTTTGTGAGGGACTGTTACTTGAAACTTATTCCGAGTTTTGATGGAAGAAGATGGATGGAAAGGAAGTGATAATTGATTAATGGTACGAGCATTTTCAGTAGGGAGGGAGAGTATGACTTTTAGTAAATAATGTACAATATAGCATTGCATTATACAAGTATATGGACTTTCGTACTTTTAAGCTAATAGTAAGAATTATGACCACAGTATAAATGAAGATGGCCCCGAGCTAGCTGCTCAGTTGAAAAGCCAATTTTTCAACAGAAAACATAGCCAGAAAACAAAGACTGAAAAAATAAAAAGTTATAAAAAAGAAGGCCAAAAAGGAATTTTCTTACCAGGCGTGACTGTGGTACCTTGTCACAAATCAAATGCTTTCACTTTTACACAATCTTAGCTACAAACAAAAGAACCATTTTCTAATCTAAATGTGAGACATGATTCCAGGGCCAGTGATCCCCTCTCCAAATTAAAACTGCCTTGGAGAGCAAAATCTGCACTATAGAAGTCTCAAAGTTTTCTTTTCAGAACATGTAAAGCTTCCCTCCAAGCCAAATCTGCACTAGAAGTCTCAACTCTGACCAAACTTTTCTTTTCAGAACTTTCCCAAAATTGATTTTTCAAACCCGCACCAGAATGGATCTTCTGTTCATATAAACCCAAAACTGTACATTTCAATGCCTACGTGATGCCTTAAGGTTGTAATCATGTTTGATAAGATTTGTCCTCAAAAGCATGGCCCTTACTTCCCTATCAAATTCACTGCCGGTCTGCAAGACTCGCTGGAATGTGCCATTCCTCTGATCCGCATGCCGAGCATAAAGAATTTTGTTATGGGAGTCAATTCGAGCCTGCAGGAATATGCCAGGAGCAATCATGAAAAATTGTCAACTATATCTGAACTTCTATATTCACCCGAACAAGGCAACTACGGGGATGGTCAGACCAGCAATCCCTCTTGTAGATTGATTGGCCTTGATTACCTGTATTTGGTTGTTGGTAATCAGCGCTTCAAGCTCTTTCTCAAGGCCTGTAACACTTGTGTTGAAAGCATTTGCCATCATGTGTAGATCAACAGAGACAAAGGGGTGAGCGTACTGGATGAGAGCTTTGTTACGTATTTGCTCATACAGAGTCTCCACGTGATCATGTAAATGGATGTCAAGCAACAAATTCACTTTAAGGTTTCGTAGATATTCCAGACAGGAAGCATAGTGGCTGCAAAATGAAAATGTGCAAAGTCAAACCACTTAAGATGCTTGTAGATACTCTACACTTTCTTTACAGTTTTTATTTCATGATTAAGTTATTATAGTGCCTGGGAATTGCTGATAATGCATCATTTGTGTAGGAAAGTAGATCATTTTGGGCATCATATAGGCAACAGCCGCATGTGGCAACGAAAAACAGATTTTCTTTCCTTTTTTTCCTTGCCTCTCCATCCATGCGTGTCTGATTCTGCATATGTATGTTTTACATGGAGAATATGGGGATGGATGTAGTGAGAACTTTTCATCTAAAACATAGGTCAATCCAAGATGGAGCAAATCAAAGATAGAACGTTCCAAATGAAATACTGACCCAAGTTGGCCAAAATCGTGTGGCTCTGATATCCTCAAACCATGTTTATCTATCATCTATGTGTCTGTATGAATGTAACACAAGTGTACAAAATTCTCTTTTCCCAATATACAACAAAATTGAGTTACCTAGCATAGAAATCATTAATGAGCTCCCTTATTTCAGGTACCAATTCCAAGAAATTCCTGAAGTTAACATTGTCAATGACTTTGCTCTGCCAAAACAGAAACAGTATAATTGGTAAAAAAAATTGGAAGTCACCAAATGTTATGAAGACTCATTATAAATACTTCAAAAAAAATCAAAGCAAAATATTTTGCCTTCAGTTCTGCACGGTCAAAACTTGCAAGTGCACATAGACCACCATAGGTTGCAATATTTTGGGGTGCAATTACTTCTGTGTAGTTCCCTAGTTCTGGGCCAGTTTCCAGGAACTGCAAGTACTCTTGGCAATGTTAGAGAAATATATGAAACACACGCAAATGTGTACCAGGATATGCCCTCACACATAGCCTGTTCAAAAGCGTACTACTTTTTTCCTTTTCAGAATATTCATTCATTAGGTTCTTTCAATTGGAAAAAGCATTTCACTTAGCATGTAGCCTGCTTCTCCATTTTCTATATCAGTATCATTTGTATCTCTATAAGCATTTTCTCCCTAAAAATAATTAGGTATTTCACCTTAACCAGTAGCATCAAAACCTCCATCACAAAAACCAACGAACAAAATACGAATATGTTAAAATAGAAGATGGAGAAGCAGGCTACATACATTCCCTGCTCATTCCACCCCCACTTGCAGTGCCCCCATGACCCAGAAATCAGTTGTGGGCATCACATCCATGCACAAGCATGAAATATCACCCATTTAACACTCTCTTCCAGCATATGTTCTAAGTATGAGAAGAAGATTTTCTTGGCAAACCTTTCGAGCAGCAAGCTTGTACTTTTTGCCTTCCAAGTGGGCCAATCCAGCAGCACAACGTAGTTTTGCAATTGTAACTGGATCCAAGGCATCTTGACTCTGCTCAGCCTTGCTAACATAGCTTGTAACATGTGCAAACTGACCCATCTCAATGCTAACCAATATTGCATTCAGACACATATGGATTATATGTTTCGATGTAGTACAATAGTCACGTGTGCGGATGTAATTCTTGAACGCCTCACCAAGCTGACCATGCACATAGTAAAAATCTCCAAAATCATTGTATCCCATCCGAATGCTTTCTTTGATTAAATTTGTCTGCAAGAAGAGAAAGTGAACGGAGGGAGAAATAAGCAGAAAAACAATAATCAGCTAAAAAGAAAAGCGTGCATAAACTTTCCGAAAGTTACTTATAACATGAAATGAAGTTGAACAAGAACTGCTGGAAAACTGGAGAGTTTAACATCAGATATATATGATGACGCATTAATACGGGAGAGTTTCAGAAAGTTAAATGTCATCGTGAACAACCAGTGGCACTAAAAACAAGAGAAACCATCATTTTTCCAGCAGGTAAATTCATGACACCGCAAAATTCAATGCCTGAGCAATTGGAAAACTTCAGCCATCACATACTCATCAATTCAGAAGAACGAAGAGCTATATATACCAATTAAGACTTAAGTCTGTTGCATTCAGGAAAGACCAATTTTACCAACTCAAACAAGTCTAGAATATATTGCTACCCAAACTATATTTCAATAGAAAGGAAAACAGAAAACCATATTTTGCGATTTTAAAATACTCAATCTACAATCATAATCAAAACCCTACAGTCACATTAGAAACCAAAATTAACACGAGGAAAAAACAAAAAAAAAAAGCAATAGAGTTACGAGTGTGCTAGTATTTAGCTTTTGCAAAATAATCACTCTACCCTGTAAGCATTGAGTTCATTCTCGAGCTTCTCCTTCCTCAACTCGGCCCGTCGGTCCATGGCATCGGCCCAAGCATTATCAGGCCCATAATTTGGCCTAATCGCCCATCAATCTTCGAGACAACCTCCCTAAACAGCTGCGTATTCTCTCCCTTCTTAATCTCTTCATATGCCATCCGCAAAGCCTCCAGCTGCATCGAGGCGACGTCGCATTTATCGGCGATGAAGAGGAGGCGGCTGATCTTCGTGCGGCCAGTGTACAGCGCCGCGTAGGCTTCAACGTCGAGCTGCTCGCCGCTTATGATTGGCCGGTGCCGGCCTTCGTTTCCTCCATTGACCAAGATATCGTCCTCCTCAAACATCGTTCCTGCGGCGTCGTCTTCTGCTTCCATTGGGTGTGATTCCGTACTCTCTCAGCCAACCGACGTCGTACTGGTAAGGCCTTTTCTTTTGTTTTTTCTGCTTTTTAATGCTCTGTGTGTGTGTGTGTGTGTGTGTGTGCCCGCTTGCGTGCGAAAGTGAGACAAAGAGACATATTAGCAAGTGGGCTTGGCACGTGTGAGGCTTACTAATTTTTCTTTCTTTGACTATGGGCTGGGCTCCGGTACCGTGGACTTGGGCTTATTACCATCAATTATTTGTTTTTATTGTTTTTAAAATATGAAAGTAGGGTTGACAACAAGTGTCGTTTAGATTAGAATTTGTCCCAAACTTATCATGCTTAGATCAGGTGTTAAAGACTATAAACAAGTTTGGTGTGAGTGTTGAATTTTAGTTTGTAAATCCACGCTCATCCCAATATATTTATTTGTTTGATATATGTATATATATATATGAAAATGTTTTATATATATATATATTCATACATAAAATATAAGTATAATATTTTTATTTTTAAATTTTTTAATATTTTTAAAATTATAAAATAAGTTTGATAGTGTAATCATTGGATTGGAATGGGGACAAATTTGAGTTCGAATGATAAAAAATGATGAATTTCAAATTTTGATAAATACGCAACCTCGCATATATGTAAACACATGGGCAATGGAACCATAGAATAGACGACCTTGTTTTGTACACACTTTGTTTTGTCTGATGCTGACAGATTGTAGTAAATACTATGTGGTAAATGCAGGCATATGCATACTAACAGTCTGATGATGTGACCATCTATATATATTGTTAGCTTATTATTTTTTAATCATTAACGGTACATTTTCTTGGATTTTCCTCCTTGTTCCTGTCAACCCCATTTACCCTGCAATTTCCTTTAATATATTTTTCACTTTTTCGTCCATGGTGGAATTATATAAATCTTTCCCTCAGAACAGCCTTGTTCTAAGAATGGTGGTCAGATGTTTGATTTTTTACTCACAAAAGGTTGAGAACTTTAGGCCAATCATAAAAGAGCAGTCTCTTATTCCTTTTAATGTTTATCAATTTTTAAGAACAACAATATTTATTAATTTTATAGTAGGAAATGTTAGAATCAATATATTAGGCCAAAAGTTATAATTGTTAGTAAAGTTGCAACTTTATATTCTTATCACAAAGTATCGTACTAAAGTGACTATCGGTGACGGTCGACATGAGGTGGCTGCACCCTCATAAGCGCCGTGGCTGGGTGGTTAGTCCTCGATCCTCCATCAGTTACGTTTCAAAGAATGATGCTGACTCCTTTTCATTTTCACCTAGATGATAATCGATAGTGATGGCAAACTAATGTATTCCTGGTCATTTTTTATTTCATTTTTATGCTGTAGGATCCAGCTAATATCAAATGTAGCTGGATATGGCCGGCATAATGGGTGGCTTCTAGTCCAAGATAGTTAGATCAAGCTCTCTTGTTTAGTATTATGCCTTACAGATGCGGGATATACCAATGTAAGCTTGATTCTTAGCCTGTGACGCAGCAAATTATTAAGGATAACAAGGTTCAGACTTTTAAGGTTTGAAGATAAAAATCTGTCCGACAAAAAAATGTGATTCTTAAACAAATATATGGTAGAGCAGAAAAATCAGGGAAGTTTTATGCGTACGAATTGTATGAGCTCTTTAAATACATTGGTTTGTATGCAGATGGTAGAGCATATAACTTCCAATTTTTGGATATGAAAATTGCCTGATACACAATTATTTATAGATGTGGAGAACCTTCTCTGTCCTCCAGCTTACTCCTTTACCATTTTCTTGGACACAGCGTATTATATTTCATAGATACGCGCCAAGTGTGTATAAAATATTGTTTTAGATATACCTATAGAATGAATCATATATGCTTGGCGTGTATCTGTGAAGATCCAAAGTGCGAAGTCCGGTTTGCTTATTTGTTTAAAACCTGATGAAACTGACTCCTCCATTACTATCCTGAACTCTGTATTGTCTACTTGGGTGTTCTCTACTCTGACCTGTTTTTGAAAATGCAAGAGATGAAAGCTTTAGGTCCAGTTTATCTGTTCAATTCCTCATGATCTACATTAAATTTTTCAAACCTCCTATACGCATTTATTAGTGGGTTTCAAGAGTTGAGTGTCAAGTGTTCCAAAGAAAATGTGCTCCTTTTTACTTTACTTGTCTGGGGCACTTCTTTTGCTTCCTCTTTGTACTGCAAAAAGTTCCGGTAGCAGCAATACTGTTGATTTTCATGTTGGTGTCATTCTCGATTTTGATTCAGTGGATTCACCGGTAGGGCGTATAGGAATGAGCTGCTTATCCATGGCGCATTCTGATTTTTATTCAATTCATGGGAACTATAAAACTAGACTGGTTCTCCATGTCAGAGATTCAAATGACAGTGTTGTTGATGCTGCTGCTGTGGTATGTTATAACTTTTCTCTCATCATTATATCCTAACCCTGCTTCTCCACCTTCACTACTGTATCTTGTATTGCATATGTCCATGGTAACCTGTAGAACTTAAAATTTCAACATTTTTATCATTCTAACTAATATGTTCCTACTTCTACATGATCCACTGCAGCTCTTGATTTGCTGCAAGATGTTAAAGTGGATGCCATCATTGGTCCTCAAAATCTACACAGGTCGGCTTTGTGATGGATCTGGGAGATAGGGCTCATGTACCAATTATATCTTTCTCTGCCACAAGTCCTTCTCTAATTCCTCGAACTCCTTATTTTGTTCAGACAGCACAGAGTGATGCCAATCAAGTTCAGGCTATTGCTTCCATAGTTGAAGCGTTCCAGTGGAACCAGGTCGTGATTATTTATGAGGACACGGAATTTGGCAATGGCATTATCCCTTATCTGTCTAATGCTTTGCAAGATGTCAATGCTCGAGTTTCATATAGAAGCGTGCTTCCTAGATCAGCCACTGATGATTTTATAAGCAAAGAACTATACAAAATGATGACCATGCAGACACGAGTGTTTGTGGTGCACATGTCTCAGTCTCTTGGAACCAGGCTCTTTCTGAAAGTACGAGAATTAGGAATGATGAGAGATGGATATGTCTGGATTGTTACCAGTGGGCTGACGGATCTGTTCAATTTGGTCAGTTTTGATGTTGTTGAAGCCATGCAAGGCGTTCTAGGGGTAAGGCCTCTAATCACCAAGTCCAAAGAACTTCAATCCTTTGGTGCTAGATGGTCAGGACGTTTCTTCAGGCTAATCAAGACATGAAACCGGCTGAAACAAGTATATTTGGACTTTGGGCATATGATACTTTGTGGGCACTTGCTATGGCAGCTGAAAGAGTTGGGAATAATGGGTCAAATGTTATGAATAATGAAGCTGATGTTGAATCCGTTAGCCCATTTGCTATGGAAATTTCAGAAACAGGTCCTAAACTTCTCGAGGCATTGTTAGAAACAAGATTTACAGGACTTTCGGAGAGTTTAACCTTGTTAATGGACAGTTGGAGCAGACACCATATCAGATAATTAATGTTGTTGAAGCAACGAGAGGCAGGTAGGAACTTGGACACCATCTGGTGGAATTTCCAAAGAAGTAAATCTGAATGTCACAAGTTCTTACTCTACTTCAAAGGAAAATTTTAGGAGTATCATTTGGCCAGGAGACTCGACGAAAGCACCAAGAGGTTGGGAAGTTCCTGTAAGTGGTAAAAAGCTAAGAATTGGGTGCCACAAAACTTGGTTTTAATGAATTTCTGAAAGTGGAGATAGATCCTCAAACTAATGACACCAAAGTTAGTGGATACTACAAAGAGGTGTTTGATGCTGTCATGGCAGCATTACCATATGCTGTACCATATGAATACTCTCCCTATCCATTTTTCAATCCTGATGGTTCCAGAGCCGGGAGTTATGATGATCTTGTGTATCAAGTTTCTTTGCAGGTGAATTGTATAAATAAAGATATCAGTTTTGTTCTGTAACTATGTAGTTCTTTTTCTGCAAAAGCAAATTTACTTTTACCTGTTATCAATTGACTGTGGTTTGTTATTTTTTCATTCTGGTGATGATAGGAACATTTTGATGCTGCTCTAGGAGATATCACCATTACTGCTAACCGATCTTTTTATGCCGACTTTACTATGCCATATGCAGAAGGAGGTGTTACTTGTATAGTTCCCATCAAGTATGAGGATGCAAATGATGTATTGACATTTTTAGAGCCCCTGACTAAAGAACTGTGGCTAACGACTGCTATCTTTTATATCTCAACCGCATTGGCAGTTTGGATCCTTGCAAATAGGATTGTCTCCAGCTCCAGGGATTCACCTGGTCAACATGTTGGCATGATTTGCTACTTTCCATTCTTTCCTGGTGATCTATCTCCTACTTTTTGACCTTAGTTGTGCTCTCAGTGCAAATTGTATACTTCTTCCCTTCATTTGATCAGATGAATTACTCTTTCCTATTAGCCATGTTCTTTCAGCCAATGCCTTAATAACTGAAACACCTGATGGACACTTTTGTGCATGTAGGAGAAGGAATTGAAGCCAACTTACTTTGTCTGATTCTGGTGGCATGGGCTTTCGTAGCAAGTCTGCTAAACTCAACTTACACTGCCAGCTTATCGACCAGACTCACATTAGCGAGGCTTCAACCAACTGTAACAGATGTGACACAACTTATCAAGAATGGAGAGTATGTTGGGTGTCAAGAAGGTTCATTTCTTGTCAGTTCTTGATAAAGTTGGGATTTGATGAATCGAAAATCAGGACATATAAGTCTGCTGATGATTGTGATGAAGCTTTATCCCTAGGTAGTAAAAATGGAGGTATATCAGCCTACTATGATGTTTTGCCTCACATAAGGCTGTTATTATCTCAATACTGTGGCAAGTACAGGATGGTTTGGCCCTATCTATCGCACAGATGGATTTGCCTTCGTAAGCATATTTCTTTTCAAGATATACACTCTTTGCAGCATGGAGGCTTGAGTTAATCTTGTAGATTAGCTCTATTTTGATCTAATCCTAGACATGAACAGCATAAAATGAGGATCAACTCTCTTGTCTTGTTTATTGATTATCTTGTTTCTGTTTACAATTAACAGGCTTTTCCCAAAGGTTCCCCTGCAATTGCTGATATCTCTAGAGCCATAATTCAGTTGACAGAACACGGCACCATTCTAGAGATTGAGCAACGACTGTCCAGCAATCCAGAATGTTCAGGCCCTGACAGTACTAGCTCTCCAACCAGCGTGACATTGCGAAGCTTCCTGGCGCTTTTCGCCATCACAGGTTTTGTTACACTGACATGCCTTGTTGTTTCACTGCTCATGTACCTCCATAACAAGAGATCTTTTCTTCAAAGAATATCGGAGTTTAATGCCAACACCAGCTCAAGAATTATTGCATTACGCAAATACTTCAAGCAAAACAACCCCTCATCTCTTCCCAAGACTACAAATACTAGAGATGAAATTCCTAGAAGTTGAAGAACATGCAGAAATGGATATCATGTCGGAAATTTATGAAAGTGCTCAAACCTTAAGCATTATCGTTTCAAGGGAAGAAAAGGTTGGTGCCTCTTGACCACTGATCTGACATCAACATTCATGGCCTGGAGAATTCATTTTGCAGAATGGAAACCACATATAATCTTTTTGTTCTTTTCTCTGTTTCTCATTCTTTCAGAGTACGAATATATATGTTTTAGGGTTGATGTTAGAGACATAAAGGTTAATGCGTTTGTTGTTGGTTCTTGTATACATCTAAAGCTTAGAGTTTTCCCCATTAATAATATATTAAAAGAATTTGTATCTTCGAGTTAGTTGAGTTTAATATGCTGTTCGCTTATATTTATTTGAAGTACATCTGAAGAAAATGAAAATATGACCGTGTGGCTGTAAGTTAGATAGTTTATGGTCTTAAATCATGCAACATTACCATATAATAAGCCATGCATTGCGTGCGTGCATACTTTCCCTCAAATATTTTACCTGAAAATCACTGTATTAGTGTCGCCAGGAACAACATATCATTTCATAAAACTAACGACATTATATCATAAAGAACATATATTTGTATTCCCATATATCCATTCCATAATCCCATGAGTTGTCTACGAGACAATCAATCTGGAACCGATTCATTACCAACAATTGCAGAAGATAAAAACAGGATAGGAAGACAAATAAGGAATGAAGAAGCCAAAGGAAGCAAATATTCTCAAAAACTAGCATTGATCCTGAAGTTATATGTACAGGATTGCATCCAGCGCTGCTGGATTACAAGACTCGAAGCAAACAAATCTTCAGAAAACCAGAAGGAAAAAAACCGAGACAAACAAAAATTTAGATCACCTCCAGCACTGAAAGAATTCTGCTCCTCGTAAAAGCAATTTCTGCTTCCTTAGTTTTGTTCTGAATGCCAACTGAGAACTTCTATGATCTGCAACCTACAACTTTTTACAAACTTCAACATCTACAGAAAACAACTCTTTTCCTATGTTACTAGGACATATCAAAACAGAATCTACACATAGACCACCTTTGGTATGTGTACAATCAATCTGAGTCAAAGAAAATTTGATGCTTGTCAATGCATTGGGATCCTCAACAACAAAATCTCCCACATGGTAGTGTACCCAGTTTCCTAAATTTCCCAACATGCAACGGGATACTGCATGCTGCCCATCCTGCGTTGTCAACTGAAATTGTGCAGGTTTTACATCCCATCCATGTACACTCTCAGAATTACATAGCCGACGGCCCAATCTCTTACCGACCCTTCCAAGCTGCAGTCTGAAGAACAAACTATAAGTTCCCGAAGGAAATCGGAACTCAAGGTCTCCATCTACTTCAAGCCACCAGATCTGTTGAAGGTATGCAACTGTTTGAAATCTACATCAAGAAGGAAATCACTCGGTCAATTCCCTCATACCAAAAAATACAAAGTTCATAACCACAAGATAAAAAGACGGAAAAAACTAAAAAAAATGTATTAGGAGATAGTCATAATCTATAACTGACAGAACGAATTCAAACAATAAAGATGGGATCCTAACTTGGAACTGTTTTGCACGGTGTAGAATAAGGGCCACAATAAAACAAATGTCCACAGGTTCTCTCATAAAGAACGGGTGCTGCACATTATTTCCTCAGAACAAATTAAATTCCCAGAAGGAAAAGAGATCATTTTTCCTGATCACGGTTTAATTAACCTAAAGGATAAGGCTAAGAACCGAGCTAGACAAAACATCAAAAGATGGCATCCACTCTGGCAACTTTATGTAAGGCTGAGTTTGGTACTCTCCACTATACTTTTATTCCCCACTCTTCGGCTAAATTGGCATCTCAATCATCCATTTCCTGTAACAAACTATTGCTAGAGCAAGGTGACCATGTACTTTATGCACCTGCCTACTTGTGCATCCTGGATTCCTATTCAAGGTATAAAAAGTTGATCAGGAACTAATACGCCTAGTCCAATTATATAAAAACCGACCACATTGGCACATTCAGCACTTAAAAATAAATAATGGCACATCAATCTCACAATTGGGTCCTTTTTCCATTTTAGGTAACAATCAAAATATGGAAATAATAAAGGAACATTTTCTCTTTCATCCTTAAATTGGGATAATTTTTTTGATATGCAGCTCCAGAAGCTGCATAAGAGACTCGGCTCAACATTAATTTTGTTAAATTTCAGATTTTACCAAGTGTCGCAAGATTCAAAAGTCAAGAATCTTTCCTATTTAACGTTCTTCTTCTATAGTTATCCCCATAGCTTCTCCAAGCTTAAATAAATTCATAAATGATCCACTGCAAAGGCAACTCACCAATCCGAGAAACCAAAAGGTCTGCTCTCCCAAAAAAAATAATAGGAGTTTACATTCATTTTCAGAAAATAGTGACGCATAAGGAATGCACAACGCACACAGTCTACAAAAACCCACCTAGATTCATCAGTTGGAATGTGATTCCAATACCTCCGATCATCAATTCCAGTTATCGCCAGCGCCTTTGAAGAAATCGCCAAACAAACTCCTCCTGTTCTCTTATCAATCCAAACTTCCTATTCCATGAAATGAACACACAAATTAAAACTTCACAACCAAAAACCCAAAAAAAAAAAATACTGAAAAAACCCCAAGAACTTCTCCAAAACAGAATCTTAAAAATGCCACACACCTTAGTGCCAGCATCAAAAGGGTTGGGCCTGCATAGCCTGGCATAAATGTCCTTCTTGCACTTGTCTCCGGTACCTTGATCAGACAATTTGGAGAGAATATAGGGATAGGTAGAAGGCAATTTGGGAACCCAGATAAAGTCGGCGGACGATGCTGCACGAAAAGCCCGATTGAGTCGGGCCAGCTTGGCGATCTCCGGCGGGTCCAAGTAGGAAAGGACCAGGGCTATGCAGGATTCCGGTATGTCCTCCAGTTTGGGCCTCGTTAACGGGCTCGGCCCATCGGGATCTCCCGGAAGAGCAGATGCATTTGCGCCCATTTTCTGATGGCCGGAAAATGGATTAGACTTTGGAGTCCTTGAGAAATGCTTTTAGAGAGAGAGAAAAGTGAAGAAAGTGGTCAATTTTATGGAAACATGATATTTATACAGAAAAGGAGAATTTAGAGAGAGAGGGGAAAAAAAGGAAAGGGCAAAGCTGAGAGGTGTGATCGTCTGTGTTTGGCCATCCCTATGTGTTCCGTGTACCCCTTTTTATGTCTGAAGATATTGGATCGCCTTTAATTCCATTTTGTACAATTCTTTGCAGTTGTGCTCAAGTTTAATCATACTTTGTTCCCTCTCTTGATACATATTTTTATATGTATACATACATAGATCAGATTGAATCAATGTTCAAGTAAATTAAGGTTAAAAAATATATTTTTGAAGTTGTAAAAACGAACATAAAATACAAGATTTGTAATTACAAAATATGAGTAATAATTCGACATAGATTGATATAGCAAGTGACTTATAATTAAATATTTTTATTTGTTGTGCACTTATTAATATTTTTAGGTTAATTATTATTTGAAAACATATTTATGTATGTTATATAGTTATTTTGGATTCAAAAAGACTCTTAATAATATTTCAATGAATTTTCTTTATATTAGGCGATCATCCAAAAATTAACTATATTAAAAAAATTGTAAGGTGCATTTGGTTACAAAATGTTAAGTAGTACTTAATTGTGTAATAGTATTTTCAAAATCAGATTGAACTGATCAGTTTGATTGGGAATTGATAGCCGATTTGATTCAGTTGATTATAAAAAATAAAAAAAATGAGGTTGTATCAGTCAAAATCGGTTATAAATTGGTCAAAATTATTATTTTTTTAGTATTTTTATATATTTTTTAAAAATTTAAACTTTAAATTTATTATTTGATTATATGTATATGGTTATTTAGATTTGAACTTTATTAGATGTATTTTTTATTTTTAAAATTTAATATATAATAATTAATTTATTAAACTACCATTTCACATTACACATAATATAATGAAAAATTATAGTAATTTTTTATTAAATCATTTGGATAATAGGATAAATCGATCTAACCAATTGAACTGCTAACCAACAGTAAAAACGATTTGACTATTGATTCGATTTTAAAAATATTAATTATGATTGAAATATTTATGTGAGTTAAGTAATTTCTTTCGCATTGTTAATATATATTTTATAAATTATGTTAACTTCTAACTAGTTAGAAGACAAATATTAATAAAGAAAATTAAAGGACCATTCAACATTTCTATTTAACTAATACAGTGTGAACACTAATAATTGAATTCTTCATTTATGAATCTAGAAATGTAAATTTGTTCATTAATAACAAAAATTATATTTAATAGAAATATACACGAAGACATTTATGTCCAAAAGAATTATATCAATAATCTCACCAACCAATTTTGTTAGTTGTAGAAAGGCATTTTATATTTAACTATAAACTCGAAGTTGAGTCATGTTCAAATTTTTTCGATAAAAGAATATTCAGAAATAAATAAATATGGAAACAAGTGAAAATATTTAAAGAGAAACTGAAAGGAACCGCAGGAAATGGTCTAGGAGAGGAAGAGGACCTGTGTGTCTGGGGATTCTGACATAAAAACATGTAAGGATCTTATCCAGATGTTGTGTCCTTGACCCACGCTCGATCAGGAGCGTGCACTTCAAGCGACCTTGAAGCATGAGAGCTGAAAAAGTGTGAAGTCCCATTCTCATACCACTCTGCTTCTCACTTATCATACATTCCATATTTTATATTTTAATTTTGTATTTTATTTTATATTATCATATATTCATATTAATTGAATATTTAATAGATATAAAGTGCAGGCAATGAAACATCATAATAAAATAGATAATTCAAAATCTATAACGGTAGCATGATTTTTTGATTCTCATATCAACTATCAATAAAATATTTTTATTTTATTTATTTTATTTTTTCGAGAAAAATATTTTTAATGCCTCGACTAGTGAAGAGAAATGTCAACTTGTCCGTCTTATTTTTCGTAATGTCTCAAATTTATCAAATTGATTTTTCATAGTGTCTCCATTTATCAAATTGGTTTTCAATTGAAAAATTCTATTTAGTTTTTTATAATAACAAATCACTCTACGTATCAAAGTTAAAAATTATTTACTCTTATCGATGCTAACTGCTTGAAATTTGAATTATAGTCGTCGTGTTACTTAATATAGTAATTGGCATAAAAGATTAACTATAAAAAGATATATTTTGACATAAAAAAATTATAACAAGACAAAATTAAAAAATAAATTTTACAAATTTCAATACTCTGAACTTACATCATCCATCTAGACTAATAGCGTATATCATTTGATCTATAATATTTTATATAAATCTTAAAAGTCCCTTCATACTGTTCAACTTTTCATAAATATCATATTTATCACTACATAATATGATTTTTTTTTAATTTATATTATCTTTACTAGTACCGATTCTTTTATAGTCTTACATTGTCATTCTATTAGTACTTAAAATCTAATTTATATAAATTATTTCCACTTTCAAATCCAATAAAGCTCTTACAATCATCTGACCAATCAAAATAATTCATGAAAAAAAATAATTTAATTATTAATGGCTAAATAAAAATGATTTTAGGAAGGACATATGTCTATAGCATTAGAAGGTGTTGTCACGCGCTCTTATCTAAGCAAGTAATAGACCCTAAACTGACAGGCCTAGTTGGCTCAAACTTCCCAAATAAGTAGACACTTGGCTGAAAAAAGGGGAAAAACTCTAAAAGTAATTATCCACTTGGCTGCCATTTTTGGATAAAATGTTTTATGGATAATGCTGTATTTATTCATTTATTAATTTATTATGAGAAGGGACCCCATGAAATTTTCCACCTCTGTCTGTCTATCTAAGTTGGTTGGTGGTTTTGTGTCATAAGATCAAGTTCACAAAAATAAAAAAAACATGAAACATATTTGACTAAGTTATCTGTGTATTTTGTGTGTAAGTAAACCATGTTTTGAGTATTAGTACAGCTCTTGTGACATATGGTGTACTTGTATAACATACCTTCTTTTTATTTATTCCACATAGTTTTTATTTAGCCAATCATATGTGTGTATGTTGATTTAGTCAACCATATATATATATATATATTTGAATTATCTATTTTAATTTAATATTTCATATCCTATTTTACATTATACAAATGTATATGTCCAATATTTTCTTAAATTTATATTTGGTACAGATCGTTGACATTTGACGTGCATTTGTTAAATTAATAAAATAAAATGATTTGAAATATACAAGCATATAATATATTCTCTTTACCTAAATTTATCATTCGTAATTTTTTTTTCGACCATCCCCAAATTACAATTTTATTTTCTAAAACAGAATAGTTTTTCTCAAAAATACTCCGTTACTTAAAGAATCCATCAAAACACTAATTTTGAAGACAATACACACACAAATTTCAGTTTTTTAATTCACATCTAAAACTTGATTTGGAAGAAAAGTGAGAAAGTTATTCCTGATATTTAACCTAATTACAAAAAAAATCAATTATCTTTCGATATTACAAATAACACCTTGTTTTTATTTTACAAATACCTTTTCACCAAGTGTAATTTGTAAAATAAAAATAAACATAAAGAGATATTTATAATTTACGTGGTTAGATCAAATCGCAAAGATATTTTTTGCATTTTGCCCTAAAAATTTATGTAAATATGCCTATGCATGTATGAGGTGGACCATGAAGGGGTAGAAGATTGATGGAAGCATTAAGTGAATTCTTCTCCCTTTAAACATCATCTAGTGTCTTCTAAAGGTCACCCCACCACACAAATATAACTTGTATGTCTGAAAAAGACTAAATCCAAAATTTGTCTGCATAGAATTAACATGTAATGAACCCTTTATCCACATTCACAAAAAATTTGGTGGCAGGTGTAATTTTGGTGGCTACTACTATACTCTCTCTCTATATATATGATGATTAGATCCTAGTAGGTCTCATTTCTAACATTCTATCCTTTCCAACAATGCACTTTTCCTTTCATTGGGGGGGTGGGGGGGGGGGGTGGGACATCTGTTTTCTGCCTTAATCATAGTTCCTAATCACTATGCTTTGTGGGGTTAAACAAATGTAAAGCAACAAAAAAGCAAATCTAGTATAGTGCTGTGAAATAGGGCTGGTTTGTTGCTTTAGCATTATTAAATGGTAAAAAAAAAAGAACTTGGTTAATGAATATTCTCCACTTAATTTAAACTAATAAGCCCTTCAATAATGGACAACTTTGCATAATTAGCAAAGTTCTAATATGGCCCCCCCAAGATGTGGAGGCTGAGTCAGCAAAAACTCCTTAGGCCACAAGTTGATTCAACTCCAATCCATCTCCACGTCATGTGCAGTCAGCAATTACACCCACTTTGTGTGTAATATATATTATAGCCCATATATTTCACATTGAATATATATTGGATGTGATTTTTTGAGTCTAAAATAGGTGTTTCGACCCGATCACTTTTCCAATGTTGTTCAAGGTTTTGCTTTGTTTCGACTCAAATCGATAAAATTGATAAATATTTTATTTTTTATTAAATGATTTAGACACTTATTAATTATTTTATCCTACTACACACAGGTGAATTGCCCAATAAAAATAGCATTTCAAGAATTTACATTTTATATGTTTATGGATATGGTTTGGGGGGGGGGGGGGGGGGGGCATTACAATAATGTTGAAATAAACATGAAAGATTCATCTCAAAACTCATTGACAGGGAAGAAGTCACTTAAGTTATCAGGTATAAGGTAAAAATCAATTATTGCAATTTTATCTTTTAAGATCCATCAATATAGTTATGGTATCAGTAGTTAGTTTAAGTACAAAAAGATTACAGTCCATTTACTGTGATTGAGAGAGAGAAGAGAGTTTAAAAAAAGCATATAGACAGATAAATTGTAATTGTATTTGATTTTGGATAAATCAGTATATTTAGTTTGGATTAAATTGATTTTGAACTAAACTGTTTGAGTATGCATATTAGGCTTGTTGGGGGTAGCCCAATTGAAACCATGAGATATCAAGTCAAGAGGTCAATAAAAAATGGTTAGTAAGCGCAATATATTTTATAACACTTAAATATCGAAATATTTATTCCTATGAATCCATATAAACTGTACAAAATAAGAGATTCAGATATTTCAATCTCATCGATGTTCCCATTCTATCATTATCATACATTAATGGTCGAGATCTCGATTCGACCTGACTCAATATTCGGGTCAGATTGACTCCATTGAAAAAAACACATATCTTCAAGCCATTTTGATATTTCGATGATTCATAACAAGATTGAAAGAATTATTGCAGCTTCAAAACAATATAACAAGAGATCTTTGAACTCTCCTGCTTATTGGTATAATTGGATGTGAAAGATAATTATTATTCAACAAAAATTAACGATTTTTTAATTTATTAAGTATTATGTGTTTCTTTTCTAGATAATAATAAAAAAAGAATTATAATTCTAACATAAGAATTATTTCTGATTGATCGATTTTTTTTTTTTGTATTGTTATGTTTTCAATTTAAACAAGAGGTGTGTTCCTAATAAAATGAAAAGTGCATTTATGGATGTGTTCCTGCTTAAAATTAATTGACTATAGATCTTATAAGATATTTTAAATAAATTTAATCAGTATCAAAATCTATACAAGAATAAAATATAAATACAACTAACTCCAATAAAAGGGCATTTTATAAAATATCTTTATGCTAGATGAGCATGACCCAATAGGAAGCTATGGGCTTTTGAAATTTCAAACAGCCCAATGATGCTAAGTCATCTGCATAACCATTTTAATTTTTAATATCAATTATCTTGTCACAAATTATCTCGAATTTTTATTTATCTTTTGGCATCTTGAAAAATTTTTTATTTTTAAAAAATATATATATATTTTCAAATGCTCTTTTGTTTCAACATATGATATAATATTACTAATTATCGATCAAGAATAGCAATATAAAAATGTATAATTTTTTTAATATTTTCATCTCTTATGTAAAAATTTCATGTTATGAAAGAGAAACAAAAGAGAGTATATAAAAAATAATAAAAATATATTATTTTGCTATATTAACAGTTTTTACCAATTTAATTATAATAACAAGAAAAAAAAAAAAAAAGTATCCATTTTGTGTCTGTGTTCCCATCAGTGTCCTTGCAAAATAGGTTTCCACGTCCTCACCGACTAAAGCTCCTTTCGAAGTCATCCTATTATCATAAATCCTATGCTATCAATATCTGCCAGTGACAACGTTGTCTCCAATCTGCTGGGTTCAGTTTTCACTCCACACTACACACCCGGCCCAACACTTTAGTCCCCCATCTCATTCACCCCCTTCTCTCTCTGCCTACACATATAAGTAACGTGCATAATTCTTGTATATGCTTGTGGGTTCTCTCCTCAAAGGTATATTTGTTGCCTTTTACCCTTTTCTGTTTTCTTGTTTTATGTATTGGTTTCTGCGTGTGGCATTGTGTTTGTGTGTGTTGGAGGGGAATTTAGGTATAGAAATAGATTGTCACATGATTTTAATGGGATTTCTGTGTATGAATTCTTGAATTCATGGTTGGCTTTCTGGTGGGTTTTTTTTTTTTTTTTTTTAACATTTTTGGCTGTTGTTCAATTCGTAGAATTTGTGGTTTTCTTGATTTTATTCGTTTCTAAATGAGCATCTCTTAGAAGGGTCTCTGCTTTTTGCTTTCATTTATTCTTTAAATTTTGATCAGCTTGTGATTTGATTTAGCTAATCTTTTAAGGAGGTAAAATGGAAGTTTTTGCTGGATTTCTTCCGGATGTTTTTGACTTTTTTCATGCATTGTAAGCTGTAACCTTTATCTTTTGACGTTCTTTGGTTCTTCTTACACTGAAGCACACATTAGGCAGAAAAATTTAGTGGTTTTGGTATTTTTCTTTGTGTGTGCAGTTTGTATTGTTCCTTTTTTCCCCAAATTTTCCGAAATTTTTATAATGTGGGTTATTTTTGTTGAAAAGTTTGTGATTTTATGCAAACAGTAGTGTGTGATTTACATTTATGAGAACTTATGAGAGAGACTATTCATAGTAGATATGTAGTTTTTGCCAATATTTTTAACAATTGAAGTTGTTACTGTCACTTGTTGGTACAGACTTTGAGATTCAAATAAATTGCCTAATGCTGATTTGTCTGTCTAACAGAATGGATAGCCAAAAAGTGGGGACTCGAATTGATTTCTTGCAGTACCTTGAGACAGACGTTTCCATGTACGTTATGAGTTGCTTAGATGATCCAGCTGATCTAGTTCGTGCAAGTTCCGTCTCATGCTTTTGGCGCCATTTCGGTGAGTGATGCAATTTGATATGTTATATTTCTGTTATAATGGTTCACCTAATGCGTTTACTTCTTTTCTTTTTCTTGCTATCTTTATATTGCTACACGTGGAATTATGATTTATTTGTACGCGAGTTATATGTCGTGACATCATTCTGATGAGCTCTGGATGCTGATCTATAAGTCCGTTATAATTATCGAATGCTTGTATGTGCAACAAAAGATGCATGTGTTCCATACTAGTGGTTGTTAGTTCTAATAATACGAAGACATTAATGCATCAAAATGTTATTTTTGTTGCCATTAAACAACGTATTGATACTCATGTCTTCTGTCAGTCATCTGTCTTATTTAGTGTTTTGTTGTAATTCTGTTATGCATTTAATTTTTCTTGATAGGTGTACCAATGTTTCAATGTACTTGCATGATAGTTTCTTTAGGATGAAGCCAACCTATAAGATAGTTACGAGTTGTTTGAGGATTCTAAATGCTATGTAGTAGCCTGCTATATCCTGTGAGCTAGAGGAAATGTGGTCTTGGTTAATGTTCTCAAGCTAGGTTTATCAATCCAACAATTTCAAACCTCAAAGGAGTTTATCAATGTTGGAACCACATTGGTGGTAATGGGATCAAAAAACCCTCTTACGTTTTAATCCAAGCAACACTATTACTGAGTATTGGATAATATTTTTTACAGATGGGTAACTATGCAAGGGGCCTTCCTATAGAGTAAGAAAGAAAAGCAAGCACTCATATCCTTACCAAACATATCGGTATAATGGTTTTATCTAAGTTACCACGATCATCTTATGGACATAAAACACAGACTGTTTTATGTTCCGACTTTCAATGAATTGAGAAGAGGTTAAAACAGCATATGAGAAAAAAGTGGTAACTATGAAACTTTATCTTCTTGCTAGCATGCAAGTAATAGTAAGCCTCATTTTTTTTGCATTATATTTTGGTACTTTTGAATTTTAATACAACCACCATATGGACATATCATTTGTCCATACTAAACTTGAATAAATGTATCACCACAAGAACTTTTGTCAGAATCAAGGAATTCTTTTTTTAAAAAAAAAATTATTCATTCGGTATTGTTCATAGCTTGCTGAGTTGATGACTGATGCTATACCACATATTCAACATCTCTATGTCTCTGGTGTAAACTATAATAACATTAACGAACCCTGTAATAGACTGTTGATTAAGTTGACATTTCCTTCTCTTATTGAAACTATTGTAGAGATGTCGGTACTATCGTGTTTCTGATGTCATAAATAAGTTTCTAACATGGTATCTTATATGACTTTTCTGCTGAGAATTATGATTGTCAATGACATAAAGTAAATCATGCTACTTTAAGATGGCAGAATAGGCTACTGGTCTGTCTTAACTGGATATGCTAAAGAGTAAATTAAAACAGACACTGACAATCACCTCCCTTGAAAAACTTTAGAACTTGATTAAGGTGAAAATGCTCCGCAAAAATATGAGGAATATAAGTTTCATTTATTACATCAATCCAACTGTGAAGTGCCTTTATCACCATTTTTAGAAGTGCCCAATTGGTTGTTGTTAATGAAAAGTGCATCTTTAATCTTTACAACCATTTTGGTGCTTCTGTTGCAGTTTGTGTGGAAAGAACATAAATGGATGATTAAAAACTTGGGAGAAAATTGATTCTTTCTACTTCAGATCATTTTCTTGATTCCCAATAATTTAGCCAGTATTTGTGGATGAGATTTGGCCCTTCTTTATTTCCAGTGTGAAAAAAGAAGAAGCAGCACTAGAAGGAAAGAATAAATGTCTAGGCTAATGATTACATTTCCTTTTTCAGTGATTGCAAATGGACTTGCAAAAAAGTTGTGCTTGAAAATGTTTCCACAACTCTCCAATATTGTTCATATAGCTAAAACAAGTGAAGGGCCGATAAATTTAGTTGAGATCGACTCCAACAATGACGTGAAACGGAAGTTTCTGGATAAGGACCATGAGGTTTATGCTTCTCTACTTCAGGCTCTAACAAAATCAAAAGTTTCTCCTAAGGATTGCATAACAAATGCAATTTGTGCGTCTAGCACTGATAATTATCCAGATGAAAGTATTGTTAATACTCTGAATCCGAGGGACAAATTTCTTAGGAGAGCTTCATACTGGTCAAGTACAGGACAGAGTAATCCTGACGTGCCGGAGACGTTAATATATAAACTTAGAGCCGATGCCTGGATTATTACTGAAATTGCTATTCAACCTTTTCAAGGTAATTTCTCTACTTTTCTCATTTCTTTTGATAATTACTTCTCAGACATACAGATTTCATGCACATATGTTGTTTTAAATAATATTATACTTATATGTTGCCTATTCAGCTTTTTTCCAGTCAGGCAGACCCATATACTCGTCAAAATCTGTAAGATTTCGAGTGGGTTATCCTAAATTTCCTAGAAAGATTCAAAGGGACCTCCAACATTTGCCATTGCAAAAGCCTGCTGACAAGAAGTTTGTATGGACTTACACTTCACCAGAGTTTCCAATGATGCAGGTGATTTATTATTTACTTCAATTAAATTTTTGTGCAATTGCTCGACAAAGAAAGATACTTCATGCTTGAAGATTCATGTTTGGTACTCCATTTCCCTGAACAGGAGAATTGCTTGCAAGCATTCAAGCTACCAGAACCTGTTCTTTGTATCGGCGGATACTTGCAGATTGAGCTGTTGGGTAGGGTTCAAAGACAGGCAACAGATGGATTATTCTATATATGGTAAATTCCATGCACTTGTTATCGTATTATCAAATTTCCTTGCTATGACAGCTGATTTTTCTAATATGATTTGTGATGATGATCTATGGAATATATCTATAGCAGCCATCATATAGAAAACTTAGGATGCGACTTGCATGTCTGTTTGTGTTGTGTCCATTTGAGACTTATATTTATATATGATGGCTGCTAATCATGAATGCCGCAGTGTGTGTTATGCTCGAGTTCTGGGGCGCCCGCTGTATCCTGCATTTGACATGGAGATCGTAGAACCTTATGGAAAGCTATTGCTGACGTATTACCCTGAGAATCTAAACTCTCTTCTGCAAAGCTCTTCAGGTGATGAAATCCCACATTTGCGTCGCCTAGAAGAAGAGATGTTGTGGGAGCGAATAAGTTTGCTGGAGAATTTGTTGCGTGGGATACAAGAAGGGCCTAACAACCCCTTTGTTTGGAACGAACATGGTGATGCAATAAACAGGAATTTTATTCTGTAATTCTGCTACTGAGTTTTTCTTTGGAGTTAAACAACCCTCAAACCCAACCCCGGATAGGACTTCCTAGAGCTCCATCCAAGGTTTATCTGCGTACTGCTAATATTTTTGTGTAAGAAAATGATGCATTGTCAAAGTCTAAATCCTATGTAAATAAATTTGCCAGATTTATTTTTTTTCGTCCAAACGACCAAGGAAAGCTATGTGAGAACTTGAATTGTACTGCTGATTACTCTTAGAAAATGTTTGAATGTGAATCGAGTAATGACTGTCGGTACTTGCAATAACTTGACCTTTCTTAGTTAGAGCAAACTATTCGTGCGAAAGATCAGCTCAAACATAGGCCAAAAATTCACTTCTATGTGGATTAAGACATTACATTGATCATATTTCTATGAAAGGATTTGGAAATTATAGAGATGCTAATTGGGCCACCAGAATTCAGAAATCCAGCAAGCATGTAATTTCAGGTTTATTCATATTTACTAGTTAGCTTCGTCTTTGGTGATTCTAGAGGTCCCAATATGGGTATTTCTGTTGAGTGTTTTCATCTTGCTGTCCGTCTGCAGTTTTAACTGGTTGGATCCAACCGACTGTCTGATTATTTAATAAAAATTAATTATATTTTTTTATTATATTAATAGATTATCAAATAAAATTAACTATATTTATTTATTATGATATGAAATAATAATATAATAAATTAATTATTATGTATAATATAAAAATTAATAATTAATTAAAAAATACATTTATTAAAGTCTAAAATTTAAATTATCACATATATATAATTAAATATTAATTTTAAATTTTTTAAAAGAAATAAAATACAAAAAAATAAAATTTGACTAATTTAACCGATTTTGATCGATTTAACAGATTCAATCAACTTTTGATTAATTTTATTGATTTTTTAATTTTTTTATATCTAAACAAATCGAACCAACCACGTATTCGTGATTAGACCGATTGAACCGACTTATTCTATCCGATTTTCGAAACATTATTACTATTCATATACAGACTCAATTTGCACCTGGGACAAAGTACCAAAGACAGACTTTTGAGCAAAGGATACTTGCACCATTTTTGTAAGAATTTGTGTGCTTTTGGCTCCAAGTATGATTATATTTGCATGCAAAATCATTAACAATCTGGCGCTTTATAAAGTGTTCTACACAGTATGCCGAAATTCTGATGCACAAATATGCAATATCCATCTCTTTCGTGCAGGGAATTTTCTGAACCTTGTAAATTTGGAGTTCAGTTCAGTCTACACTATGGGCACAAAAAAAAGGGCATTTTCAAATTGTTCGAGCAGGCGATGCACAAAAATCTGCAAGATTTTTATGTGCTCATCGACATGGTAAATAGCAGGAATTTCTTTGGTCTAACTGAGGCCCCAAATTAGGACGCTGCATGTATTATTGTTACAGTGCTGTAGAACAAAATGAACAATGGCAGTATTGGGAATAAACAAGGTGAAATTGCTTGAATACGATTGAATTACACCCTTCTTGCCAGCAAATTGCTCCGAGTATATATATATATTTCATGACACTGAAGCTTGTTGACAAGTTAAACCCCACTTCAGGTTGTCTTAGCCTTCTGTGGTGATGGAAGCAACTGCCCAACACAAGGAGATTTTATTAGCAAAGGTTGGGATCATAAAGAAACATATCGCAAGTGGAATGTTCGCCTACATTTTGGCAACCCCAAATCATGTAATTTCAGGCTTCATATACATATAATTTTTATGGAAATAGATTCAAATATAAAGACCAAGTATTGCCTGCTTCAAGCTACTTATCGCAATCCTACCAGTCCCATAAATGATAACCATCACTGTCCATTTTCAAAGCTATATGCCTGTGAAGATGGTAGTTACTTTTCTGTAGACGGAACTATATGTCTGTCTCTACGTCTATTATCACAAAAGTATGATTAAAGTATGAATAACTCAAAAAACTTCTTCAAATTTTTGAATGCCTACAACATCCCCCATTAATAACTATTAAACAGCAAAAAAAAAATGACATAATTGGATTCATCAGTTTTTAAGTAGTGTAGTTTAAATTTGACAAAAAGTTTCTTTTTGATTTCAAACTCTTCTTCAAAACTAGCAATCTCAATTCTTTCTGCATAATTTTTTGAATACTTTCAATTTTTCCATGAAATCGCTTTCATATAAACTGATTTTAAGAGCTTTCTATCATATGTATGGGCATATAGAGGATTTCGCATAAGAGAGTTATGGTGTTTAAAGCCGATCATTTTGCACAACTGACATTTCTCACTAATTATCATATTCCTATTATGATTTATAATTCTAGATTGAAAGAAAGATGAATTTATAGTAAAAATGAACAAAATGAAAAGGTTAATTACAAGGACTTTGCTCCTAAAAAAAAAAAAAGATTAATGATAACATCACAAAATAATTAAGATTTTATTAAAAGTTAGAATTCATTTTAGTATCTAAGTTGTGCCATTTATCTTAATGTGATACATAAGTTTTTATAATGCTCTAATTGGTACTAGAGTTTTCCCATATATGTCAAATTGGTATATATTGGATGGGTTCCATCAAATTCATCTAGAACTTTTTATAATAACCGGTAAATGCTTTTAAACCCTAATTTATTTAATTCTATAATTGTTCATGATACATTCAATTGATTAAAACTACAATAAACAATTATATTAATAAATTTTCTTTTGCAGGTCTTTTATGTGCAACACTAATATTTTTTACTAGCAGCAGAATAAGTTCATAAAACTTGACATAAAAAGAGAGATACCTGGTAGCAGGAGATGAGAGAGCTCACAAATCCAAAGGCACCAGTTACACGAGGAGTGACTTTCTTGGGTGCCAGTTGAAGCAACCCAACAGCAACAACTAAGTCCATGCCTGCCTTAATGAGAGCGAGTGATCTCTCATTTGATTTTTGAAGCTTAGTTCGGTATTGCTCATTCTGAAATAAAGATGCAACCAAGAAAAAAGCAGCATAAAACGAATATCAACAACAAGAATTCGAGTCTGAAACTGCCAAATTATATTAGTAGGTGTGACAACAGCACACCTTATATTTATTAGTATTCTTCAGCTCCTTCTCTAACTTTTTCATTGAGGCCGAAAGCCTTCCAAGTTCCCCAATCTGAAGCGACAAACAAGCACACCAGACATGAATAACTTTATGAATTGATCAAAAGTAACATCATGTTGACACTACAAAAGTGAAGGAGGAGGTCAACAACATACCTCAACTAGGGTGGTACAGATAGAAGAACCCAACCAACAGAAAAGAGATATCCTTCCAATTAGTTCTGTACGCTCTTTGTTCTGCATAAGAAAACCTCCTGCTTATTCATACAACAACCCTTTTCCCAAACTCTGTCAAACTAGAGAAGTCTTAAGACATACCTCATATATGCCTGTTCTACCCAGCCACACAATTTGATCCAAAAACAGGAAAGAGGACAAGAGTGCATTTTTGGACTGAAACAGACACCAACTAGAAAGGTAAGATACCAACAAAGGATTAGGTGAAAAATTCCATATTTGAGGAGTAACTACCTTTCCCAACAAAATCAGAGGAAGTGGAGTTCCTGGAGCATTTGGACTAATGAGAGCATGGAGGTCATTGATAAACTGTAAAATGAACAGATATAGAAAATCTGTCAAGACCATAGAAGTAATTCATATATGTTATCCAAACAGCTCTCTGCAATGCGAATTTGTTGAATGATATTTTCTTCTTTAAAAATATCAAATAATAGTGGGGTACCAACTAAAATGGAAAACTTCAATCACATTGCATAAACACATGTGGAGTTAAAAAAATAACAGGATAGAAAAAAAGGAAAAACTAAACTTATACCTTAGGTGGCCAATAAACGAATATACAACAAAAAGATTGCAATCCTCTCAAAACCTATTGGAAAACTGACCTTGAACAATCGAAAAACTTTTCGAGCCAAGCTGGTTGATTTGTCAACATTTTGTGCTGTCCCAGGCTCTCCATTACTCAAGAATTTCGATCCATATTGTATTGCCCTGCATATCTTATCCCTTGCTTCAGCTTTGTTCAGATACAAAACAGCAAGAGCAAGCTCTGCTCTGGCGACATCCAATGAACTCATGTTTTATCTTGATAAACCTAAAAAGTCCAGTTACCAACTCAGTTAACATAAATCAAATGGTAAATCTTGGGCTTGATTATAAGTTACAGCCTATGTAGGGTTAAATTCTACTTCACATCAGGAAATAAGTAACATATGAGCAGGTAGCAGTTCATATTAAAAACCAAGTGTGAGTGAACTGCGTGGTATGGGACTAACTGCTACAAGCTATTCTCAGAGGACTTACACAGCCACTGTCTGGCTGAACAGCCCAAGGAATCTAATCTTATAGGCAATACCTTTTTGCTACCAAATGTCAAAGCAGGCCTCAGAAAGCCCTGTACCCACATCAAAATAAAGGCAATGTAAAGATAATCTCTTCCCTTTCTCTTTCCTTAGAGCTTAATAACAGTCATCCGTCCAATTCCTTTTGGCCGCTGCTCACTAACCTTCTATCTAGCAGAAAACCACCTTCTGACTCCTGCTCATCAACATTTTATTTGGCATAAAAAGAGCCATCCATGATGTCACAGTCCCAAAGCGTTTAATTCCTTTTTTGGAACATGCAACTTTCTTTATCAGCCATAGATTTGAGTCCAAATGTTTGAAAAGGAAAATCCAAATTACCTAATACATGATTTTTTTTGTTTTCATTATTTTCAATTTTTTTTTGTTGGTTTGGGTAAGCCACCATGATAAAGTGTGTCAAAGTGGATCTAGTATTAGTAACAAACTAAAGAATCAACAAAAGCGAGACAGACCTGCCATCTAAGTAATCAATAAACATGTCAGAAAGCAGGGGAGAATCTCTTTGCATGTAATTTGAGCAGAAGCATTACTTCTATACAAAGTAGCTGATGTTATTCAACCCGACTTTGAACTTTAAAAATTTCATTTTGTATCTAGTGAACTTACAGGTTCCATACGCATAATCTTTTAACTATAAGGTGTTGGTTTAGTTTTATCAAAAAGAACAAAACCTGCTGAACTTTTCCTCTACTCAGATGTCAAAATTTACCAAGATATATACATGATCCAATTCCATAGCCAACACCTTCGAATTCAGAGTAACCTTAATCAACAATTCCACATTTTCTCAACGAGCTATTTAGTATTAAAACACTGTTCACATAATAAAAAAAACCTGAAATACATAAAACAACATATCACCAAAAAATTCCAGCAAGCACTTATCAGCTACTCTTTAACATTTCTTTCCTCCAACTTCAGCAGTCAATTCAAAAGAATTAAGCTGACCTCATAGCTTAACTTGCAAAGACTCCAACAATACCCACTTTCAGTAAAACACACACACACGCACAGAGGCACATACACACAAAACTGAGTTCCAAAAAACAAAACGAAAAAGATTTCATTTCCATCGACTTCACTTAAAACCCGATACGAATCAACATAAATAACTTCGATGAATCCAGTAACAGCCAAAAAGGTCATAATCTTTGTACCTGAATCAGAAAATCAGTAATAATCAAAGAAACACAAATATTATAGCTTTAACAAGAATATATATATACACATATACATATCTGACACTGATTATTACCGGGGGTTGTGCCGAGACCTGTTCTCTTGAAACTCACAATAGAATTATCTTTTTCCTCTCTCTAAACTCTCACTCTCTCTCTCACTTCTCTCTTTTATACCATAATTTTTTCGAAGATGGTTTCCAGATAATAGGCTGGCGGCGGCGGATAAAAAGGCGTGTTTGGTCCTCTCCTTTTTTATTTTTCCTTATTTTCTTCTTTTTCTCAATTAATAAAAAAGCGTGATTAATTTACTTGCCTTAAAAAATTTTTTGGCTTCAAATCAGTTAATGCTATTTGGGATAGACTTTGGACGTCAGCCGCTCAATCTATAAATTGATCCAACGGTTGGCGTAGCGTGCAAATTTGGTATAGATATATACTTTTTATAAATTTAGTTTTTGTCTGCTTGCAATTTTTGAAATTAAAATATTGTGTATGGGTGTTAATAGTTATTTAATTGAAGTTTTTTTATAGTAGCACTTTTTGAAATTAAAAAAAAAAAAAATTCTCCTGTCCCATTATCCTATTTTAAATAAAATAGAAAATTAATATGAGAATTGAAATGATAGAATTTTTTTAATATTTTAAGTTTTGCTCTAGTAGGAATTGAAAAATTAGTTAAGTAGCATCAGTATTTTAAATGAGAATTTAACCTTTTGAACTATGATTTCTAATTTAAGAAATGAGACGTTAACTATGAGTGTCTCAAAGAAAAAAAAAAAAAAAGAGTATTTTGATATTTTGATTGGTTGATATATAAAATGGAGGGGCTGTACGGAGTTAGGGGAACGATGGCCACCACCCTAAATTTTTATTTTTTTAAAATTAATATAAATTATAGGTATATAATTATTAAATTTTATTTTTTTAAGGTATATATATTTTTTATTTTTTAAAAATAAATTTCATTCTCTCAATATTCATTTTTTTATTCTGTCCTTGAAGAGAATAATGGGGCTCGACTCTTGAAATAAACTTTATTTGTTTACATATTATTTAAATACTTTATTATTCAATAGAAATATTACAATAATATGGTGCATTAACATCAATCGATTATTCTTTAAAACATAAAGTCAATGTAATTATATGAGTTGTAAATGATTGAAAATTAAGCCCAAGAAAAGCTATGGCAACTTTCAAGTTTAGCTTACTCATCTCAAGACAAATTGAGAATAATTTTTAGTGTTTGTGCATAGTCAAATTCAATTAACTTACGCAATTTTGTAATTGGATAATTATTTTTTGAATAAAGTATGCAATATTATGATTGAAAAGTTAAAAGAAAGAAACAAAGAAAGAAAAAGGAAAAAGACAAATAAACAGACACAATTGTTTGTCCTTTTTTTATATCACATTACGATTTGAATGTGAAGATTCCCTGTGTGCAGCACAGATCTCAAGAAGCATGCATTTTACTTTGACTTCGGATGTTTGGACATGAATACAAAGTCACCTACTAATATTATTAGGAATCATTCTTGCAATTAACAAATTAAATTTAAAAATATTTTTTTATGAAACTCAACTTAAATTTAATTTTATTAGTAAAAAAAATAAAAATAATTTATTCAGATTCAGTTTCAGGTAATTAACAAATCAAATCAAGTTCACACATAATTTTTGAAATTTAATAAAAATTCAAATAAATTTGAATAATATTACGTTCGACTTGACTCTATTTATCCGACTGATTTTATTTGTTTATGGAGCAAAGAAAGATAATACCACCATGCGCAAAAAGCTAAGTATAAAATTATATAAGCACCAAAAGTTCTACCTTCAAATCTACAGTTCAGACACTTACCATTTAAAGTGAAATTGCCCATAATGCAAATGCAATGGCAATTGAAATGAAGGCAGAGATATGTAAAAGATTGTGTGTCAAAACACCTAATATGAGTTTAACTAGGAACCAAATGCAACCTTAAATCTTATCAAAGAAATTCTTCACTCTATTAGGACAGGCAAGAAAAGACTAAATCAGTTCACATATGATGTCAAGACTTTATAAGTTTTTTGAATAGATGAACACAAACTTTATACAGAAAGAGGCTCTGATATATTATAGATTGGAGAGCTTCTGCTTCTCAATTGATATTGTTCATTATCACTGCTTTGTACCGTCACTAAAGATAGAAATATCCTCCATTATACGACAACGAGAAGTTATCCTTCTACTTCCTGCTGAACAAGCTTTTCAATTTCCCTCTCTCTAATCGCTCAAGTAACTTCTTGGCGCCTGGAATATCCATTTCGGTAAGCTTCTTCAGATAACCGATAGCCCCATATGAAATCATCAGCTTCTTACATTTTTTGCTCAAGGAGAGCATTGTGAGGCAGGAGACAGCGTATTTTTTGGCAGTGTTATGAGGACTTGGATCGAGCAATGCCACTAAATTTGGGACGCTTTTGTCCTCTTTCTTGACTTCTTTACAGTTATGGGAAAGGGTCATCAAGCTAGCGATTGCTTGTGCTGCAACTTCCCTTGCGTTGTTAGCTTTAGCCTCCAGCATTTTAACAAGAAGAGGGATGCATCCAGATTCACCCACTGATCTTTTCATTTCGTGTGAAATGCAGATTCGACAGATTGCTGATGCTGCAGCTTGTTGCGCGCCCAGAGATCCAGATTTGAGCACGTGCACTAACCTTGGTAGAAAACTTAACAAAATAAGAGCATCTGTGGAGACCGAATCAACCAAATTCCTCAATGCCCCAACTGCAGATTCTTGAGGCAGCGGACCGTCTAAATATGTCAGCAGGCTTCTTATTCCACCTTCTGAGATAACTGATCTCTTAAGGTGGTCGTTACTTGAAGTGAGATTTTGCAAGCATTCTGCTGCATACTCCTTTGATCCCAACAGAATTCCACAATCCAGAAGAGAAATCATCACCTTTACAATTCCTTCTTCAGCTAGTGCTTGACGTACCTCTGGCACACCAGATATATTTTTCAAGGTACAGGCTGCAGCAGCTTGTGAAACAGAATCTCCACTTTGACAAATTTCAATCAGAGGCTTAACCCCACCATGCCCAACTATGGAACGAGCTGTTTCAACTGACATGGACAGCCTTTGGAGAGCAATTGTAGCCTTCTCTTTAGCCACTGCACTACCAGAGTCGACAAGCCTTATAAGAGGAGGAAGAACACCTTCCGAGACAAGCCAATTCTCGCAACTTCCAGATTCCGTAAGTGAGCAGATAACTGTGACAGTCTTTTCTCTGATTTGAGGAGAAGTGGCAGTTAGCAATTGGATCAAAGCTGCAATATTGCTTCGCCCCATTACGGCCAACACATTCTTTTCGTCATCCTTCATGACTTCTACAAGGCTATCAAGTGCCTTATGTTTAGCCTCCAAATGGCCAATTTGAAGACGAGCAAGCAATTCTCTTATATTTCCATGAATTGCAACCTCCGATTGTGCCAGAGTACTTGCTACACATGAAAAAGTAACCTCACTTAGCACTCCAGTTTTGACCAAGAGTCCACAATCACGAAGATTTAGATCTAGCTTTCCTGCAAGTGCATCAAGATTACTTTGCATTCTAAGCTTCCCCTCGTATTTCTCTTTCACACACAACTCTGCCAACTCAATTGCTTCATTCAATGTCTTGGAAACAGCATGCAGTTGCTCCTTACAAAGTGCATTCTTGGAAAAGCAAGGGTGGCTAGACAAGTCTGACAATTGCGACGGAATCTGTTCTAATCTCGAAATTATCACCTTCCACTTCCCAGGAAACCCTTTAACCTCCCTCGCTAAATTTAGCGCCTTTGGAACAAGCCCTTGTGCACGGGAAAGCCATTCTTCAGTTGATAGGATATCAACAGCAGCATCTTGTCCGCGGTCTTCAACCATGATTCTAGTAGGGATCAAACTTCTACTAGAGCTGGAAAGAACTGAAATACAGAAAAATCAAATCTTTGTCACAATGATCGAGATGATACAGATTGCAAACAAGCAATTTTCTCGCAGAAACTGATCTGCGCATGGCTCAAAATACAATGCTGATGCAAAGATCAAATCTTGAGAAGCAAAAGGCAAATTGAATAAGAAACCAGCCAAAAAATTAGATTCTGCAGACAGATGAACTGGTATGCAACGATGCAATGACAGACCGGAAAAAAGTAGAATTTAGACTACAAACCTTCCTGGTCGTGATTTAGATGAGCAGATTGTTAACAGACATCATTTTTTGTCAAAGAAAATTAAAGCTGTGGAGTAGTTGGCATCATCAATATAAAACTATGGTATAATCATAAAACTGCAATAAATAAAGAAAGAAAAGGGGCCAAGATTAGGGGCATCGAGAATCTTGCATGATTACAAAAATGCTCGTTGACAGAACCGAGAGAGCCTACAGATAATCACCAAGCACCTAATGAAGCCCACAAAGATTCCACTCAATAGTTTTTTATTTTTTTATTTTTTTATTTTTATAATTTCCAATCAAATGAATGAAGATTTAGAATGAAAGCTTATGAAAGTAAAAGAAGGAACTTTCCAACAGCCATCACTGCAGTCCAATAAAGCTGATACCATATTTTACTAGTGTTACAGAGTGCCCTTGCGCACATGAAGTGTTTAGATGAAATGCATAAGGTACCCAAGGCAGTAAAGCCAATTTTCAGGGGTAGTGTGGCATGCAAAATAAAAGCAGGGAGATTCAATTTTCAACCTGTGAATTGCGTTCTGCCCAAAGATAATTGCTGCATTTTCCCACAAGATTTTGGATAGCTTATAAATGGATTCTATAATTCTGCAGCAAAATTGTACGGACAGGCCCACAAGTTCAACTTTAAATTATACAAGTATTCTGATATGTATATGGATATTAGATAGGAAAAAAGACTTTGCTTTGAAGAGAAGATAGGAGTCTCATCTCCAGTTGTGCATGTACAAAGAGTGTATTTTTAAATTTCTGAAAAGGGCCAACACCCAGAAAGAATAAATCAAAAGAACGTGGTGCAATATATGCCCAAATGATGAAATAACAGATATTACCTCAAATTGATTTGTCTTTGGTCCACCATTCAAGGCACTCAACACCTTTTTCAGCCACCAATCCACTGTTTCTCTACTGTTCTGCAAGCAAAAATCAGACTCAGGATGTCAACCCATACAGTGATAGATCAACTAGAACCTTTCTTGATTTCAAATTACAACCATTCTGAAAATTTTTGGGTCTGAATTGAGATAAGTATATACCTTGTCTCTCTTTACTTATATGTCACTCTCTTGATACAAGCCTCATGGAGAGCCAGCATGAAAACACTAATTAAAGAACCAACCTTTAACAGACAGCTAGGTATGGCTACAAACTTTTTTCTCCGGAAAGCAACATTATTTAACCTGTACCTCAATGTCTCCCACTCTCTCCATTTACAGAGAATCCTAGAAATTTTGCCAGAGTAAAATATAAAATAAAAGAAAAGAAGTTCTATTCAAGACTCAAAACTTTAAAATCCAGATAAAAACCAAGCCCAGAACCAAAGTTTAATCCTAGAATTCTTTCCAGAATCTTCAAGAAAAACCCACAACATCTACCAAGAGAAATAGTTTCTTGAACTTTGGAAATACCCGCAAAAGCTTGATTCTGGAAGTTAAGAAGTTAAAAATTTCATACAGACACATGCACAAATACACTGTTTCTCTAACTCTCAGAGAGAGCTTTACCCTTAAATGGCTAATAAGAAAAAGAAAATTCGAAAAAGCTCACCTTTAGTGAAACGGTCGTATACAATCTTTTTCTCAAAGAGAATCCATAGAATCTTAGAACAGAGAAGAAGCAAAGAGTAAAGTAATTGATTCAGTTTGAAAATAGCTTATCCATTTTGAAAGCTGAAAGTACTCTAGATTTAACACAACCAGACAAACGCCTAGGAAGAGAACAAACACTCGCGTTCAAAATTCTCGAAAAGCTTCAAAATCAAAAACTCATCTCTCTCTCTCATAGAAGAAACTGTCAGAGCTGTATCTCTATAGAATGTACGGTGTTACTGCGAATGTGTGTGTGTGTGTGTGTAAAATATGGTAAGTTGGTGCGTGAACTGTCCGTGTTGTGGGGTACCGGTTCGGACCCATGGGGATAAATGACGAACAAAATGAGGGATCAGACGGCGGGGATGAAAGGGCTGGAACAGGGGATACGACCGTTGAGATGGGTTGAAATTTGAAAGTGCTTCGAGGAAACCGAGGACTGAGGAGGACGACACTGACATGGCAGATATCTTGTGGTGGGCCCGCTCGAGCTTCAGACACTTTTGGGGTTTCATGCGGACGACTTTTACTGCCGCACGTGTTGCGAGGTAACTTTGTCTTAGTGGCATGTGTGAGATGGAATGACTTATTTGCCCTTGACAAGAAACTCTTTCAGTGGGACTATCAGCCAAAATTCAAACAAAGTGTTGAAGTATTGGCTAAAGACCCAACTTATTTTCAGGGTTGACAATGTTAATTTTATGAATTGATATTTTTGTGATAAAATTTTTAAAAGTTTTAAAAAATAATATGTTCAAATATTATAAACTTCATAATAAAATTAATATGTTTTTAAAATTCTAACAAATTTCTTTAATTTAACTATATAAATTACACAATTATTCCGATGCACCCCCACATTTCGATATGATACAGAAATTCCATTGGCGAAACCAAAAAATAGTCTCAACAGACCAATGTCGATTGTAATGGCGAGCAGTTGGGAATCAAGCGAAGTTCAACAACTTCGGTCCAAAATTCACCACCAAGGTAAATAAAAAGAACATATGACAGCATATCACGAGATCAATTTGTCAAGATTCTGAGATCAACTAACAAGAACATCATTAATCCTCGGGAAGTTCAAACATAGAAGAAGCTGACCCTACCCATCCAATGCAAAAACCATACTACTGCACTTAATGGCTTTCTGCTCCAAAACTCTAAACATACGATTCTACATTCTACCTGAAGTATGTCAATCGCTAGTTGACTTACAGTGGCAAAGAAAATTGAAGGGAGAAATGATGACAACAGATACTACCAAATGCTACAAACGGTATCATCCTTCTCAAGATCAAGATCTATCACGTGGAGGCGGCGAACGGCTGCATGGTAAATGATGAACTCAGGCATTAAATTGTATTCATCTGCAAAAACTATGAAAATAGCAAACCAGAGGCTAAAAAAAGGAAAACACGGGCAAAAATATTAACCTGGTATATCTGTCATTGGCAGGGCTTTCTGCTCTTCCATAATGAGGATTGCCCCTTCGCTCGGATCTAGAATTTGGTACAGATCCATGTCCATAATCAGGGCTACCCCTATCCTTTTGATACGGACTTGGGGAATGTCCCTGATCATAGTTTCTTCTATCAGGGGACACACCACGACCTCTTCTATTGGGACTGTACCCATTTCTTTTGTCATCATCATCTCGAATTGCATACTCCACTGAAATAACTCGGTCCATGAACTTACTGCATCAAAAGTTAGACAATCCTAAGTCATGAAGCGAGAGGACTCTCAAGCAGGGCACTGATGGCTAATGACAGTATAATAATATTATTTGGGGTTTGGAAGGCTAGAAAATTAAGCCCATGGGAAATCTTCATTAACAGATTCCCTTATTCAGCAACAATATTCACATATGCATTGGATGTCCCAAAGATTTTTCTAACAATTACACCAAAATTGTATTTTCCTAAATCTTTCTGTTTCGAGTAAATTTGATACTATTTGGTTTGGCAATACAGACCATAATCAAATTTTTCCAAGAGTATTTTTGTATGATACCCCCCCCTCCCAACACACACACGCACACACAGAAGAAAGAAAAGTAGAGGCACGCAAATTCACCATGGCATGTATAGAAGCATGCTAGAAAAATTGATGAATTCCTTAAAGAAAGACAGACCTCAAGTGAGTCGCTTCTAATGCTCGGGTGGCATCTTCCTGCAACTCGTATTGCACAAATGCAAAATTCCTTCTGATCCTGACATTGGACACTCTCCCATAATGCTCAAAATACCTTTCAAGGTCTCTGGTCCTAGTATTGATGGGGTCGAAGTTAATGACAAACAAAGTTTTTGAAGGTCGTGAGTTGGTTGAAGATCTTCTAGAGCTATCAGGCCTTCTACTACCATGTTCTTGCTGCAGATCAAACTCAACGAGCTTAATTTTGTAATGAAACAAAATCAATCCACGTCCAGTTGGTACAGATGATTTGAAACTCATGCAAATACTATATACCATATAGCAATAAAATGTCAAGGAACAACCTACAAACCTTAGTCCACTCAACACGAAGTCTGCACCCTTTTCTACCAAACTCTATCCTGTCAAGTTTCCGGATCGCATCCTCTGCATCACGCTCATCTTCCATATAGACGAAAGCGAAGCCTATTAAAAGCCAAACAAAGGAAACCATGCCAAGACGCTTCAGTTGGAACACAGATAATTATATTGAGATGCCTCCAGTAAAGACACTTATTTACCACACGTTGTTAAGTAAACCATTGCTACCACTCAAAATCCCTGTAAATCAGTGGGAGAGAAAAGGGAAATTCTGTATGAAGAATACACAACACCTGCCATTGTATCTGGAATGAACATGATATCTATGTTGAAACATGTCGGAAATTGAAGACTGGGCAAAGTCATGAGGAATGCAAAAGTCAAAGGTCTCAGGAAAGTGTAGAATGGTAGGACCATGGCAGATATATTGGTTCTTTCGAACAAACACAAACATTTATCTTGGGCACAAGCCAGAAATTAAAGGCAGAGAACCATCCATCCAAGAAGATCATTGAATATCCAAGTAATCCTGCGCCAAAGAAACTACTGAGCTTGGGGGCTTCACTACAGCAAAAAAAACATGCTTTTCTCAAAGGGAAATAACATGTACAAAACATTTTGATAACAATTAGTTGAATGGACATATTTATACTTCCCAATGTCGATCAAGGGCTTCCTTCAAATCCAATTGAAAATTTAATTATAAACACATCTCGCCCCATCATCCATCAAAAAGTATACATTTAATAGCAACAGAAACACCCTCACTTTCTTCTTTCTCAGTTAACCTCATGGATGGACTTCCAGTGCAGAGCACTAAAATCTTGGAGGGAGCAATCTCAGCGAACAAGGTTGAGAGTTTAGTTAACAGAGTAGAACCCACATTTCAAAACATTAATCATCAACAATCATTTCAGTAAAAGGGCAATTCGTTCTTGACGTCATAACAGATACTTCAAATCCTAAAGAACAATGAAATGTACTAAATTTGTTACCAGATTTCATATCCACCCTCTCAACCCTCCCATATCTTCTGAAAAGACGTTCAACATCGGATTGGCGAGCATCAGAATCCAAATTCCCGCAAAATATAGGTTTCATGATCCTGAAAACTCCCTGCAAAAATAAGATTCTTCATCTTCCAAAATAAAGAGAATTTTGCAAGAAGAATTCTTCATCGTAAACCAAGGACTTGTTATAATAAATATGAATATACGCACGAAAATAGAGAGAGAACAAGGTTGCAAAAGGTTTACCTTTTTAGCTTCTTTTTTTTGCAGCGGGATTGATGTTGGAAACCCTAGAATTGTGAAATCAGATAAATCCTTCATAAGGTGAACATAAAACGACAGCGTTAGGCATGCAATCTTTGGGGCCGGCTCATTTTGGGCTAGACGTGGCTACGGGTCATGAATTGGGCTTTGTGTAATCATTTGATTTCTTTCTTCAGCCAATCCTTTTTCCCCATTCCACATTTCAAAATTAAAATATTTCTCATTACAACTAAAACCTTCCATAAAAAATCAAACAGATGTTGTCATTCTTAGATTTACAAAAATATGCTCAGATTAATTTTAAGGATAAATGATACTTTTACCCCCTAAAATTTGATCATTTTGGCCTCCTCAAGCTTAATTATTTTGGTATTTTACCTCCCTCAACTTATATTTGTTATAATATTTTGTCCCCCTAATGTTAATTTTAAATTGAATTTTCATAAGAACGTTCAAGTTTTCATCCTTCGTAGTCAGCTGTTGTAGCTCATTTTTTTTCTATATTTCCATGCAAAAGTAAAAAAATAAATGTATTGTTATATTTTTTATTATTATTAATAGTAAAGACACAATAAATAATGATATTTTTATGTTAATAATATCATTGGCAAAAGTACCACTATTTACAGTAAAGTACCATCATTTGTCGTATTTTTATTATTGGTAATAATAACAAAAATATCATGATATATTATTCTTGACTTTTACATAAAAAAAATGAAAAAAAATGTGTGGTAATAGCTGACAAATTGCATTCCGATAAAATTTGATTTAAAAATAATATTAAAGGAAAAATAGTACAATAAAGGTAAATGAGGGGAAAAGTGCTTGAAATTTACTTTAGATAGGTAAAGTGCCAAACTCGACAAAGTGCATAAGAATTATTTTGGGGGATAATGTGTTAAAATGATAATATATGACAGGCTGAAATGTCATTTATCCTAATTTCATTTTTCATGTGTTTTGAAATTTGAAAATGTATATATCTTTTGATGCAGTATAATAAAACAATATTTTTTTACAAAAAAATAAAATCCAGACCGTATGTGTCAAGTAGTTACTAAGCTGGTTTTGCCTGAGATTGATGACTTAACTTCAAAATGATTAAAATCATCTGTCATGTTTTCTTGATATGCTGACAAATCTTTAGTTATAGTTCATAACTTTCCAGGTAAAAAGATTCTCTAACTTGTCAAATACTTATGGTTCACTGATATTGATAACATAATTCAACTTGTGTATTGGTTCTAATTTTTAGTCTAATAATGCTTCATTTGTTGCCCAACAGGATTCAACATGTTAGTCATAGTTAGATAACTTTGAGGTTTAGACAATACCTATTTACTGTCTGCTTTAAATTCTTGATTAAACCACTGACTACATGCTACGTGCTCATAAGAATTTCACTATCAAAATTCTGCAACTATTCCAGAGACGTGTAAGTAGAGATAGATTATACATGATGATACCAATATTTCATTTTATGGTATTATCAAGTGCATGCAATATCTTACAAGCCGACTTGATTAGTACCAATGGAAGTATAAAATTTTCCTGTGTCCAGGTTCAGCCCTGTTGTCCACACATGCAGTTCCATATCAGACAATTATACCATGAGATCACCATATTCTCCTTGTGTTGAAATGGCCCATTTCATTCAACCTACTTCCCTGAGCTACAAGTGGCAAATATTTATTGAATACATGTAACAACAAGACCACCAACTTGATAAATGGCTCCAGCAGAAGTAAATAAAAGTGTAAATTATGTTGTCTGAAAGCTCCAAATTTGTCTGCTTGTATGATCACTACAGTTGCTTTTGGTAGTAAATGGAGAACAGTCACTTAGTTTATGAATGACACTGTTATTTCCTGAACATCACCTCTGATCAAAGCTATGGAGCCATCAATATTTTTAGAGCTTTTTTTAATCTGTTTTTGATAAGCTGAAAACTCATTGGAAGAGGGAAACTGTGAAGTTATATCACTCACAATATCAAACCTTTTTACTTAACTGAGAACATAGATAGATCATAGTAATCTAGTATTTTGACAAAGTTAATCCTAAGAAGTATAGCCCTTTATGCCATTGCTCTAAAGGAACAACTGCTGATCTTTTATTCTAGCTGAACTTACTTTGTTCCTTCTCTTTTTCTATATTTTACATGATTAAGAAATATAAAGCTAGGAAGCAATGGCTTTTCAGCCTTTGGCAGAAAGCATTTTGCACTTGAACCATCATCAGTGTCCTGAACTAAGAGATTAAACTTGCAGCTTTTACCAATCACCATGGACTGGAGATTCACTGAATGTTGGTGGAACCACAACTGAAGAAGAAACTTTTAATCTTTTACTCCTTGAGCCCTCGTTGCAATCTGCAGCACTCATCACCTCTGAACTGCCAACCCACCCCATCATTGGATTACCCAAACCTTGTTCACTGAGATCATAAACTTTGCTCATATCACCGTCAGAGTCCAAACCATGTTGCTGGAAACTAGCCCATTCGCTGCCATAATCAGACAGGCTTGAGTTCTCCCAAGAAGAGGGCTCATCACAAACATGAGGCACAATAACACTTGGTTGCACCACCTTTTCAATTTTCTTGATGTCAACTTGATTTTGGAGTTGTTGATGATAATCCCTGAAGTGAAAGATACTAGCAAAAGTGAAGTGGTCACTTACCTTACTCTTAGTTGGCTTGTTTTCTGAATTCCTAGCCATGATACTCTGCAGGTTCTTGCTTAACTTATCTTTCAAGGAAGAAAAGCCAGGTCCATGCCTGGTATCAGATTCAGTCCCATTTGAATGGGGTGAATTGGCATGGTTTTGGGTAGGGGTTGCTGCAGCAAAGTTTGTGCGTGCATTTTCTCCACGAAGTGCACGAGCTGCCTCATCGTAGGCTCGAGCAGCCTCTTCTGGGGTGTCATAAGTTCCAAGCCATAATCTTACTCGTTGAGATGAGTCCTTGATCTCAGCAACCCATCTGCCTGAAGGCCTTTGCCTTACACCCACAAATCTAATTGCTGCCGTTGATTTTGCTGGTTGTTGTTTGCTGGTGTTGCTCATGGCAATGACAGTTTTTGTAGTGTCATATCCAGCCATGAATGCACAAATTTGTGCAAGTTATAAGCAAATTATGTGGAATGGCTGGTGGGGTTTGCATGTGAAGTACACATGAGAACAGCTAATCAATGTGTCACTCTTCATATAAGGCCATTCAAAGAGTGAGGGTTCAGTGTAATTATTGTATGTGCTTAATTTAATTCCCAACTCTATCAGCTTGGCTTGATCTGCAAATGAGTAGCTTGTGAGAACACTGATTCAAAAAGGGCAGCATTATTTCATATAGAATAAGAACAAGTATATAAAAAACAGATTAATGGGTACTTGGCTACCAACAGACATGGATAAACTCGATCACCAAAGAACTATTACAGAAAATATGTTAGTTTTGAATTAGGCACCCAGACAAATCTAAGCATAAGAATCATTCCCTTGTTCAGAGTTAGAAAGTCAAAGTAACTGTCTTGCAGGATTAAATCTTGCTACTGGATAGGCTTTTGGACCATAGATGTTCAATCTGCTGATGACATAGGCTATGCTTTTGATTGATCGGTTAACTAGGCCATTTTAAGGTTGCAATAAAACTGATGTCTAGATTTCTGAGTGCTTTTTACAACTTACATATGATGATCTGATTCAGGTGAAGTAGTAGTCAATCTTGGAGCAGTAAGTACTTTTAACCTGTGCAGATTAGTCACATCCTTCAATGGCTTGACATTTTCCCCTCCAGGAAAGTATTACTATCAGCTAGTGCCGGTTTGATAAACTACTTTAAGTCATGTTCCTGCAAACTATATCAACCTAACTTGAGCTGGCTACAATTTATGAGCTGCTAATGGCTAAACTAAGCGGAGCCGAACAGATTGAACAAAAGATAGAAATCAGTGAGATATCGACAAACATTAAGGCGCCTTCTTTTAGTCGTTTATGCTAATGAAGAACAGATTTGGAATGTTGAATATCAGAACTTCAAATCCTGGAGGGACACTTCAAGATTAAGATATTGATGATGGGGTTTTACCAAATGGAGTTTTGCTAATGGAGATGGAATGATTTGTTGGGGTCCAAAGTTGTCCTTTCTTATGGTTGTTTCTCTTTGATTGGGAGCCCTTACCATATTAAAAAGGAAGCTTGGAAAAGCAATTGAAAGAATATTTTTGTCCATTTTCTCCAACTGTTTTGGCCTCTGCTCATACAAATGTAGCCTTGGATTCCTCACACATTTTTCATTCCTGGAAGAGACAGGTTTGCTGCTTAGCGGTGTATGTTGTGGTACAAATTTGAAGGAAAAGAAGTACACACATTTAGATTGTAGAATTGGACTAGAAAAAAAAACTAAGTGAAAATTCTGAAGTGAGTACTTTTATCAGATAGTGTCAGTACTGTGCAGCCTGCAGTTGTTAACATCCCAGTGGATTTTATAGTATACCCTCCATGCTTTGAACACTTGAAGCAACATTCAAAGGTGGGATCTAGTGCCCGCCGGCGTGACGCAGTGGTAAGACACGAGGGGAAAAATATGAGTATCGTGAGTCCAAATTCATTTGGTGGTATAAGTGTAATGTGTCTGTATCTGCTCATCCGAGGATCCTTTGCCGCACTGTAAATGGGCCCATTGAGAGAGTAATTGAGGTGAAAGTTCAACCCAAATGTGTCACCGTATTTATCCGAAGGGCAAGTCCGCCCTCTCTAAGGATTAATAAGGCGAATTGTCGCGTGGAACCTGATAAAAAAAAAAAAAAGGTGGGATGCAATTGGTTGATGTCTGTTGCAAGTAAGAAGTAAGAAACATGGGTGATGTCCTGAATTCTGATAAATGGATTTAGAATCATCAAAATACTCCATTTCAATGTCTTTTCTTGAAAAGATAAATAAATAAAAAAATCAAAACGCAATATTATAGTCACAAGAGAAAAGGTGCGATGGTAGGACAGTCGCCCCTCCTCAAGTTGGGGAGGGGGGAACTGCTTTCCCTCAAGTTTATATAAATTTAAATATAACATGAATTTATTAAGATTTAAAATTTTGTTCCCTCATAAGGGGGTAGTGCAACAGCTTTTCCTCAAATCTATATAAATTTAAATATAACATAAATTTATCAAAATTTAAAATTTTGTTCCTGAATTAATAAATTTGCCTTTCGTATGACTAAAAATATGTGTTTGACCATTATTTTTAAAAAAAAATTCAATCTCATTATATAATTTTTGAGAATTTATATCATATCTCAGATCGTCATATACCTATGTAACAACGCTTTATTGAGTTTCTAAACTATATATAAAATATACTTGTTAAAGGAAAATAAAAATATGACTTAATTGGTATAGTTGCAAACAAAATAAAACTTCTTATAAAGTACATGGGGAAAGGCACTGTGTTAATCATCATCATCTTCACCAACCAATTTGGTGGAATAAAACGGCATTATGATCCATTCATCAACACACAACAAAAACCAACTTTTTTGAGCCACCGACCAATTTAAACAAAGTAATCCTTTTTTTAGTGCAAATCTTTAACGTTGTGCCACACAAAATAGTTGAACATAGGGCATAAGTCAAATTCAATTTCTGCATTTTGTGTATATATCAGTTACCTTCATGTTCCTAGCTATATTTCTATTAAATCAACATGAAAAAATGTGATTCTTAGTAAATTTCATCTGAATTAGAAAATTAAATCATAATCCCTTGTTGCATAGTATGCATTTCCTTAATGGTACTATTTAGAATAAGTTTTTATTTTCTATGATAATATTTTTTTTTATCAAAATTACGGATTCATTTAAAGTAATGATTTTGATGCGAATAATTCTCATCATGTACTTTTTCTTGGTGATGTTATATGAGAATGGACATATAATTTTGGGATGGAAGAGCTAGTAGTAATGCTATGTGCTAACAATAAAATTAGCAGTCTTGAACTTGTAACAATTCTTGTAATGTTTTTTAATTTAAGGTAAATAACACTTTATTCTTAAAATTTGATCATTTTAGCACATTAACTGTAGGGATAAATTTTAAATATTTTGTCATTTCAAACTTATTTATATTTACACTATACCCCTCAAAAGTAAATTTTAAGCATTTGCCCCCAATGTAATTTTCAAATCATTTTTTTATCGAAATGCTCTTTATTAGTTGTTACTGTTCATTTTTCTTCATCTTTCCAAGCAAAAGTAAGAAAAATACAGCGTAATATTTTTATTATTGCTAATAATGAAAACACGATAAATTGTGCTATTTTTACTCTAAATAATGGTGATACTTTTGTCAATGGTACTATGATGATATTGTTTACAGTAAAAGTATTACTATTTCTCGTGTTTTTATTATTGACAATAATAAAAAAATATTATAATATTTTTTTTTTACTTTTGTGTGAAAAGACAGAAAAAAAAAACGCAATAATAACTAAAGAAGAACATTTCAATGAATTTGATCTAAAATTGAAGGAGGGGGAGATGCCAAAATATTATAATAAATACAAGTTAAGAGGACAAACTGTTTAAATTTTATTCTTAAAGGACAAAATACTAAAATAATTAAATTTAAAAAATAAAATATTTAAAATTTACTTATAAAACAATAATATATCAAAATAATCAAAATTTAGAGAGTAAAGTGTCATCTATCCTAAAATTAAAAAAAGCTTCCACCTCTTGTGAAAGGGATCTTTGAAGCTAAATTTTGGGATTCCAAAAATATTATAGCTTTTGGAACCCCTGCTAATTTAATGCTGTGTTAAGCTTTGCTGGCCCATTCCAGTCAAAAGCCCTTGATAAGTGATCAGATAAATAAGCACAAAGCCAGATTCATCATTTGGGATTCTCTTTATCACTTTATATTTTATTATATTTTTTTTTATGAATATACGCAAATTACATGTGATACATATTTAAATATTTATTTAAATATTTTATACATTTGATAAAATTGTGAAATAAAAATAAAACAGATGATCCGCATCAAAAATTCATGCTCTGAGTCGTAAAATGCGTACATAGAATTAAATTCTTAGAATTGAAATTTATGAAAAATCAATTCAAATTTGAACAGATCAGAAGTATTTCTGATTTCTATTCTAAAATTTAAATTCCTTTGTACCAAAGGCTGTTTATTTCAATCTGTCAACGGTACTATAATTCTGTTCCTATAATTAAAGTTTCATTAACCAAAAAAAAAAAAAAAAGATAGAAAATGTAGTTATATGGGTTAGGCAAGCTCATTTAGTTGGGCAGATACGGATGTAAACTGTCTGAACCTTAATGGTACAGTTAATTACACCAACTCATAAATATTTGTACCTTGTAAAATAAAAATATGTTTCAATTTGGAACATGTATTATTTGATATATATATATATATGTGTGTGTGTGTGTGTGTGTGTGTGGAATGCTTTTTATATTTTGTTTTTTTATTTTAATTGAGGTGGATTTTTCAAATTTCAAGGGTTGAAACAATAGAAAAAGTAAAGCTTTCTATTTCAAACCCATGTTTGGTTTCAATTTCTAAAGTCCATTTTCATCTTCAAAAAATAAAATGTGTTTGGTAAGTGTATTTTTGGGGAATAATATTTTTGTTCTGCAAAGCATCCCAAAATGAATTTACATTTTCTCAAAATTTTTATCCCACCTTTATATATGTTCCAGTCATTCAATTCTAATATTTATATGTTTATATATGTATATCTCAATCATTACAAGAATAAATATTATATATTTATATTTTTTAATTATTATCTTAATATAAATATATATTTTTTAATCATTAACTTAATAGAATGACAATATAAGATAATATAAAAACTTGATGATACATTACTAATCAAATAAAATTTTATATAAAAATATATTTTCAAAAAAAAAAATTAATTTAAAAATAATTTATCCAAACACATTTTTTGCCAAAATACATCATATCATTACCTTTCAATGCATTTCTTTTAAAAGTATTTTCCCAAAACATTTAAATTAATATTAAACATACCACATTTTTTTTTTCTTTTATTGGGAACATGGGAATAAAAATAAAAAAAAACTAATAAGTAGGCCTCACTTCTATGCACCACACATTTTTCTCCTTTTCTCTTCCATTTCAAAAAATTTTCTGCCTACCAAAGAAAGCTTTATATCTAACTAGAATTTTCCCACAAAAATACATCACATCAATACCTTTCAATGCATTTCTTTTAAAAGTATTTTCCAAAACATTTAAATTAATATTAAACATACCACATTTTTTTTCTTTTATTGGGAACATGGGAATAAGAATAAAAAAACACTAATAAGTAGGGCTCACTTCTACTATGCACCACACATTTTTCTCCTTTTCTCTTCCATTCCAAAAAATTTTCTGCCTACCAAAGAAAGTTCTATATCTGACTAGAATTTTCCAACCTACTACTATATATCTTTTTTTTCTGAAGCAAAATTTTAAATTGACCAAAACAAATGAAGGGACACAATTTTAGGCCCCTATCCACTAGTAAGACTAGGAAGGAAGACTGCAGAACTTTACAACAATCTCTGTCACCACTTTCACTGAGGAATCCCACAGAATCCAACCCTTTTATTTACAGTTGGAAGTTTTCCTCCTTTAGCCGCCATTTCCAAAGATCCCTCCCATCAACCGTCTGATATAAAAGAGAGGGTCCCATTAAGTGGACCCTAATGAAAATGCAAGTCCACAGGCACAAGCCAAAGAGAAATGGAAGACTTGTTATTATACTTATCATTCTCATCCATTCAGGGTCTTCCCTTTGAGTCCACCCAAAGGGATTAAGATTCCATTTTGGGGCAGTAATCTTGCTTTGGTGTTTCCCCTTTTCCATTCTTGGTTTGTTAATTGTGAATCTGTCATTTGTTGGTGAAATCTTGATTTGTGTCTCTATATTTTATTGGAGATTTTTTTTTTCTTGTGTATTATAATTGGTGTTGTTGGTTATTCACTCATTTGGCTTCTTCTTGTTGTTTCTAGTGATGTGTATTATCTCATCATTGGTTCCCACAAAATTACACTCTTTCTCCCATTTCTTGGAAATTCTTGATATGTGCTTTAATTACATATTTCACTGTTGATTTTCTTCTCTTTGTTCTGAAACTTTTGGTAGTTTTGATGTTTCCTTGCACTGGATTTCTCACCTAACAGTTGACTTTCAGAAAAATGGCCTGAGAAGTTGTCATTTCCTCTTGATCTGGGATTTTTTTTTGTTTGTCTTGTCTTTTTTCTTTTTCTTTTAATTTTTGCTTGTCTTATTTTGCCTTCAATTTCCTTCCTTGGAGACTGGTGTTGAAGAAGTAGGAGTATTGATACGTTAGGCTCTGGAATGAATCTGATCACAACAATTATTGGGTTTGGGATGAGTGCAACATTCATTGTTTTTGTTTGCACTAGACTGATTTGCGGGAGGCTCCGCCGGATGGAGGCTCAGCAAATGTTAGAGAATGACTCAAGGATTGATCTTGAGCTGGTATATTCTATGCTACTGCATTTTGGGCTTCTTTTCGAGCAAGAGTTTCGCGATTGAATTAATACTTATATCGGATGCTTATCTGTGTGTCTTTCATTGGTGCTTAGATTGAGTATAAGGCTAATTACCTATGATCATGACAATGTTACCATTGCCAGCCGTTCTTGTGTAGGAATTCGCTTAATTCATGCTAGCATTAAGGACATCATATGCCTGTTACTGTTCTTTACAGAATACTATGTGCTTATGTTTTTGGTTTTGGAGCTAATCTCATGGTGTGATGCACTCACATGCTCTAATCTCATGGTGTGATGTTGAATCACCTTGCCAATAGTTCTTAGGATTTTCAACTATAGGTGAAAATATAGTCTTCCATTGTAGATGACACCACCATTGTCTGTAACTGAAATTTTAATTGGGCAAACTTGTAACCAGTTGACGTAGTTTATTGAAAAATCTATTACAAATAAATGAGAGCAGAAATGATACGAAGTTACAAACAAACTATTAAAAGTGAGTGAAAATAGCTCTCTATTAGAACTTCTTTCTCATCTTTGGTGTTCAATATTTTTTTGGAGCAGACAGAGAAATTTACACTTAATAGTGCATAAACTTGTACAATAAAATGTATCCTCTCAAATGTTTACTGTGGCACTATTACAATAGACTTGATGGTGCTAAATTTCTTGTATAGTCTCTATTACACCTAAAGCTGCATGTCCATAATCTAGTCTACACCTTGGTGGCTTTTACCATGAGCCATAAAGTTCTATATGCATCATTTTTGCTTGTAGCCTTATTGAAGTTGTCACTTAGAGATTGATCATGGGGGAGTCATTTCTTTTTGTTTTCTTTTTTGGATCTCTTTTTGGCAGCCTGAACACCGGATTAATGGTCTTGAACCAGTACTAGTTGCTGCAATTCCCACGATGAAGTTCAATCGTGAAGCATTCAGTTCAGCGGAAGATGCACAGTGAGTCTAGTCACCTAGATCTTTTGGGGCATCATGCAGTAATTACATACCATTCATTCACCATAGATTGTTAGACGCATATCAAGGAGGAATGGAAATTTATCTTATGCATCATGACTTACTACACTAAGTTATTGTATATCAGGAACACAGCAAAAAGTGTTCCAGAAAAAAAAACAAATTATCCACCAAGTAGGGGTCCCCCTTTTATCAGAAACAAAAATGTTGTAGAGCTAGGATCATAATTTGCTTATAGTAGATTTAGAAGTTATTTTCAACTTCAAAATTATTAATGAACATATATTTTGATACAAATTCTTTTCAAATTACAGGTGTACCATATGTTTGTCAGAGTATCAAGAGAAAGAAGTGTTGAGAATTATGCCAAAATGCGGCCATAGCTTTCACCTATCTTGCATTGATATATGGCTGAGGAAACAGTCCACCTGTCCAGTATGCCGGCTTTCAGTTCAGGACTCTGCTGAAAGTAAACATGTCCGGACAGCTGCCCTGACTACGGTTCAATCTTTTGATAGTTCTGAGATTACACTAGACCGTTCTCAACAATGGCTGCTTCCTACTGTTGCACGTGCGGAGGGTCATGGAAGCAACGAAATGCATATGGATTCCATTTCCATTGAACTGGACTCTGGAGTTTCTAGAGAAGCAACATGGACGTCATCATAGAAACGATTGCTGGCTCTGTATCATTTTTTTCGACCCTTTTTTTACCCCCTTTTTTGGGTGCTTTCAATGCTTTAGAGTAACAGGATCAAGATTTTAAGCAAATGGAAAACACACAGTAGAGAAGGGGTTATAGACCGTATCTGTATATAAGTTTCTCATTGTACAATCTCAGCTGATTTGTTTCATTTTGTTGGTTTTTAGGGAAGAATTCTAGAAGGGAATGTCATATATATATGAAGCTGAAGATACATTGTACACATGAGAAATGCAATAACACCACCTGGATAATCTTTCTTCCAGATGCCTGAATCTGATCAATGCTTTACCTGTTTTAGTTTGAGTATGAAACTTCTGCAGTTCTACAACTTCAGTGTTGATGGTTGTGACAAATGGTTCTCTCTGATTAATTGTTTTGGTGATGGAAGATTTGGACATCAGAAATCATGTTGGCATTAGTCACTTTGGGATCTTGCAAGCATTTCAGCACTAAAATGGGTAAGAGTCTGCAGAACAACACTTTCTGTACCATGATTCCTCGTTACGTGGCAATTTCATGAGAAATGGACATAAACTAGTTGGGAAATCGGATAAGTTCTATTAAACTTGAAAGGGTAAATGTTGCTGAATGTTTGCTAGGTCCCTCGTTTGGTTGTTCCAAATATACAATCTATCAAACACTGTACCAACACACTCTTTACAGACTTGCTAAATAATTTTATCATCATAACTAAAGAGTGTGTCATCAAATTCTTCCCGCTCGAATTCAGGACCTTGTTCTGCAATCCCATTTAGCAGAAAAAACATGTGTTGGCTCCTGGTTAAGAAAATCATTCAGTCTTTCCAGCATTTGTGCCAATGGTGATGGAGAAGAATGTTGCTCTGAGATACCCTCAAAGCATGTTCTTTCCTGGGATTTCCATGCACCCACAGGTTTTCGATGAATTCTGGACTGTATTAGGTTCTGGATTGGAATATCATTTCCATTGCTTGCAGAGAAGCATCTAAATCAAGGAGAGGTAAGCATGCATCATTTAATTGCATTATGGGAATCCCCTAAAAGATTGCAAGAACTTGCAAGTTGAGTAAGTGAACCACTTGCAACGTCAACTTGGGGACAAACAAATAAACATGCACTTCTTCACAAAAGAGATTGAAAACCTTCTTCTTCATGTTCTTTAAGCCCAAGATGACTTCAAAATAACGAGACATGTATCATGTTAGTAAGCAACTTATACCTACGATTTAGTTGGTCATGAATTTGAATTACTTGAAAAGAAGTTGAACAACTAGTATCATTAAAAAAAAAAAAAAACACATTTCAAGATTTCAATAATTAATAATTAAATTTAACTAATCAAGAAAATAGTAACACATAATCTAGTAACTAACATTTTAACCAACCAAATATCAAAATTATTTAACTAACCCAATAATTATCCAAAGCATCAAGTAACTAATCTTTAATAACTAATATCTAATTAATTAATTATTTTAAGTAATCCAATAATTACTTAACTCATTAAATAATTAATTTTTAACTAATCAATAATTAATTAAAATTTGAAACTAATTAGTTTATTAATTCTTATTAGATATATAAAATTAATAAAACAATTCACTTGAATAGCTATTAAAAGTTGAAACTCATGGTCATGGATATAGAAAAAGGGCAATATATACAAAAGAAGAAAGGGAATGGGAGTTCTTTATAGTAAGTGAATCTTTAAGGGTGATAAGTGTAATTTCGAGAACGTGGATGGAAGTTGGTGTAATTTAACAAAAATATTCTAAATTCCCACTATTATAAAAAATTTCTAAATATTGAACAAATCCCCAAAAATACAAAGAAAGATTATAATCGCAAGAATTTCCGCTAAAGAAGCAGGCAGGATTCTGTTACGGCCTACGGTCAATCATTCCCTGACATTAGATCTCTTACTACTCTGAAACTTCCGACAAAAATTAGGACGCGGAAGCAAAACCTATCCCGTACTCTAACTGTTTGTGTAAATTCCCCAGACGACACAGAAACCGAAAAACAAGAAAGAGAACACCCAAGAAGCAAGACCCTTTTCTGCATTCATCGACCACGAAATTGTTGTTATCATACAATCATTATCAATTGAAATTGATTGATGGGTTCCAGCGAAGAAACGGTGCAGAATATTCTTGAGCAAGACACACTGAAATGGGTCTTCGTGGGAGGAAAAGGCGGTGTGGGCAAGACCACGTGCAGCTCAATTCTGTCCATCTTACTCGCACGGGTGAGATCCTCTGTGCTCATCATTTCCACAGACCCTGCACATAACCTAAGCGATGCGTTCCAGCAGAGGTTCACCAAGACTCCCACCCTTGTTACTGGCTTCTCCAACTTGTACGCCATGGTGAGGAAATTCGAAGTCTTAATTTATTTGTTCTTTTGTCATAATCCTTTGTGTTTGTCTCTTAATTGGGTCGAATTGGATTGGTTGGCTTGAGGAGTGAAGATGCAGGGTTGGGAGTTTGGGTCTGTAATAAACTCATTAAGGGTGATATAGTTAGAGACTTAATTTTGGATTAACACACTCGATGAAGTTTCTAACCTGTAGTGGATTGTTTGAAGCTGTTTCTTTGATTTGTTAATTGATAAATTCGTCCGTCCAATCTTTTAAATTTACTCTTTTTTTTTTGAGCTCCCAATCTTTCAACTCTTAAGATGGGCTTTAAGTAGGATTCATCCTCAATTCATGATTAAACAAAGTCTTTTTTTTCTTTGTCTGACCTTGCAAGTTCGATGGAAAAGATTGTGATTAATCATTTAATTCTGCAATATTGATACATTAAAATACTCCTATTGCGTCATTACCTTTTCCTTTGGGATTGTTTACATTTTGTGAGTTATAGTTTGCGGACCGTAACCTTTGGCTTTTGAATGAAGTATTGTTGATTCAAACAAAAATTACAGCTACAAGGAATTAGATTGTTCCACTTTACTTGTTTTTTTGCTGGTGTTCATGCTTGTGGATGAAAATGTTTTAAAAGCAAAGCATTCATTGTACACACTGATTTTAGTTTGAATTGAAATTTGTTAGTGAATATGGTTTAGCAAATTTGTGTGCTGCTGATTTGTGTATAGGCATAGCCAAGTATATATGAAATTGTTTCGTCTTAAATGTGTGTTTGATAAAGATTGTCTTCTAGGAAGTTGATCCTAATGTGGAACATGAAGAGAATATTGGTTCAGATATGACTGATGGATTTATGTCAGATTTAACAAATTCTATCCCGGGAATTGATGAGGCTATGAGTTTTGCAGAAATGCTCAAGTAAGTTTGATGTCTCGCTAGTGCTTCATAATATTTATTTTTTGATGTCTGGAATGTATTATCCTTAATTTTTAAGTGAAACAAAATTATACTACTGGTTTGATTTAGACAGATTATTGTATCTGTTGATCCATTTCTGAATTATATTTGATTGAGTAAGCTTTGTACCCTTCTCTTGAAGCAATTCACGTAAACTGATGATAAATTTTCATTTGAAGAGGTAAACTTTAGGTGACAGTATATACACTATCAATTTCTCTAGAAACTTGAAACGTGATGTCTATCTAAATTAAATACTATTTGATAGTAGAGTGACTTCTGATTTTAGTGCACATTATCAAAGAAGTAATCTGCAATCCATTTTAACCTATATCCTCTCCTTAACATTGTATTAGTTCCACAAGGAAAGTTCAAGAGTAAAATGATGAGGATTCCAATTTAAAGATAATGACTGCGTGCTTTATAATTGCAGACCTTGCCAACATTCATAGCGAGCCATTTCCTAGCTTGTTCCTTTTATAAATGCCATCATTGTTCTTTAGAATTGCAGAAGCAACAGGTCTGAAAGATAAAGAATCAGGACTTTTCTTCCCAGTGTGTTTGTTTATCTTCTGGGTACTAAATCAACGAATTGATTTTAGATTCTTTATCTTTAACTCTTTACCCTTTCCTTCCAATTACATCTGATCAAATGGAGTTGATTTTGTGCAGAACTATTCTTGTCATGATATATAGAAACCTGCTCACTATTACTGTTGGAGTGGATCTTTATTTAACTAATGTAAATTAATACTTGATGACTATCATATCTGATTCATATAATTTTATTCATCATTGTTTGTCTGCGAATGTGTTTTTCAGGCTAGTGCAGACTATGGATTATTCTGTTATAGTGTTTGATACAGCTCCAACTGGTCATACTCTGCGGCTGTTACAATTTCCTGGAACACTAGAAAAAGGGCTTGCCAAGATGATGAGTTTGAAGAATAAGTTTGGTGGCTTGTTGAGCCAGGTACGATCATGCTGATTGCTAAGTTACCTTTTTTTATCCAATAATAAGTTTGATTACAATGTGTACTTTTCAACATGGAATCTTGAATTTTTAACACTTTCGCAATTACAATAAAAATTTACATGAACCTTGTTTTCAAGAAGGGCTTTAGAATAAAAAATTATGTGCTATATTTTTGGGGAAGTTAAATTCAGTGGTCAATGAAGATTACTTATGTGGAGTTGAACTTTTCAAACTTGAATTTTTCATGAAGTACATTCACAATAACCCACATTTGAGACTTCTGTAAATGGACTCTAAGACCCAAAATCCCATATAGAATCATTGTCAAATACGCAAGATTTATTAATGATGTACTATTACTGCGTTTCTTGTTTGTTTATATGACAGTTTGATGATGGGCTACGGATGTGAACTGTGGACAGACATCAGTTTGGCTTTCGGTCTTATTAGTTGACATTAATTTTTTTGACTTCGTCTGAGGTTGCATCTAGGGCATCTAGGGCTGATTGTGAAAATGTGATTCAACTACTGCAACATATGTAAAAACCACTTTTCGTTGCTTAGGTTCTTGATGGGATTATTCCCTTTTTCCTTTTTTCTAGTCTGAGAATAAATACAATCTTTTTGCTAGATTATATTCCCAATGTTGAAATGTTCAGTCTCTTTTTGTCTTGCTAATGAAAATTGTCTATTCTGCCCCTTTAAATTGTTGTGAGTTATTACTTTTATTAATTTTTCATTCTAGCATGTTTCCTTGATAGTTAAGTAAGTAGCTCTCAATCTTTTCATGGCAGATGACTCGCCTCCTTGGTGTTGGTGATGAATTTGGTGAGGATGACATCCTGGGAAAGCTTGAAGGCATGAAAGATGTGATTGAACAAGTGAACAATCAGTTTAAGGATCCCGTAAGACCTTATTGCTTCCTGTCAGAATACACATTTTATTACTAGGAAAGATGACCTCTGCTATTCAATGGTTGTCAAGAAGATAATTGTAATGCCCACAAATACTGCAACTCGGAAAGTTATTAGTGCCATGTTCGCTTTGATATGTGCTAAGAATTGAAAAAATAAAAATGGTGCTCAGAAGCATAACAAGTAGAAAAGCTCAATTGAAGTTTATAGGCATGTAGGTTACAGGCTTCTCATACACTATTGAAGTTGAAATTTAATTGGAGGACATATCCCTCAATGAAGCAGCAGTTGATATGTGGTGTGAGAAAAACTTGTGCAATATTCATTTTGATTTTCCGTAGGGGGTGGGTGTTGGTTAAACATTGGAAGAAGGTTCAAGGTGTGAATTCACTTTTCAAGAACGTGGCATGTCATGTCTCTTTGCTTTTATGTGGCTTCAGCCCTTTCTTGCCGCTTGAGAGACAGGGGCTGGGCAAACTGTGGATGGATGCTAACAAATTCAGCTTTTCAACCTGCCTGTCGTCTTTGATTATGCAGGATTCTTTACATTATCCACTGCAATCTATTAACAGAAGAATTTAATTAGATATTATTTTTAGAAACATAACCGTGTGGTTAACTAATGATCTTAACTAATTAATTTTTTATACATATTCATCTTCAATTGCATTGTCAGAGTATTGTATGAGTTTATTTAAGCAACTACTTATGTGGACAAATTTGGACCTGATAGTGAATAGTTTATAATATGCATAACTCTGGTTTTGACTTCCTGAGGTTTATTTCTCTGGTGTATGTTACAAGGAAATAGCACAAGAATGAGGAATTGCTTTTTTAAGTTTCAGGTTTACTGTATATCTGACACGAACTTGAATTATGATTATAAATACAAGTTGCAAGAAGTTGTTTTGAGTATATAGATTACACTATCCAAAAGAACTTGGTAAAACATAATCTACCCAGTTGCTGTGCATTATTCTTGGTGAAGCATACATTTTTATTAATTTTATATAAGCTCTATTTGTCTCATGTTCGCATGTACTGGAAAAATCTCCTGATGCATTATTGTTCTTTTCTGGCAGGATTTGACAACTTTTGTCTGTGTTTGCATTCCAGAATTCCTGTCTCTGTATGAAACTGAACGACTTGTTCAGGAGCTTACTAAATTTGAGATAGATACGCATAATATCATCATTAATCAAGTAATTTTTGATGAAGAAGGTAATTTTTTATTTTTTATTTTTGGTTGCTGTGGTTCTTTTCTTTTATCAAATTAATTTCTTCACCAAAGCAGTTACATGGTCTTTGTTATCTTTTTAGCTGTTGAATCGAAATTGCTAAAAGCTAGAATGCAAATGCAACAAAAGTACCTGGATCAGTTCTATGTGTTATATGACGATTTTCACATAACTAAGTTGCCATTGCTGCCCCAGGAGGTATGTAAAGATTGTCATATTGTACTTCTGCAGTGTGAATGCCTTAGGGGATGGATTTTCAAGTAATTCTGTGTTGAAGTGTTAAAGTAAGCATAGCACATATCAATATATGCTATTGTCGAAGGAAAGGAAAATCTCGTGCGAAATATTTTTAATTATTTCCCATAATATAGTGGATTCGTCTAGAATTCATAATATGAATGCTTTCATCACCTGCTTTCCGGGTTATAGGATCTAGCCCTATATCCCTGATCTCTGTCTGATGATTGCTTCTTATTTATCCATTATTGCGTGATTGACCAGCAATATTTAACAGGTTTGTGGGATTGAAGCCTTGAAAGCGTTTTCACACAATTTTTTATCACCATATCAACCATCCATTGTTCGGGGAACAGTAGAAGAGCTGGAGCAGAGAGTATCAACACTACAAGAACAACTGAAGGATGCTGAAGCAGAACTCGAAAGACTCAAAAAGGGAAAACAAAAGGTTTGATGCAGAAAGACTAAAATGCAAACAAGGATGGCCGGCGATCCAGTGCTCGTCAGATTGCCTCCTCCCAAGAGAGAGTCACAGCCAAAGTAGCAGATTTTGTTCTCACTCAATTTTGAAAGGGTATCAGTATGTGTAGTTAATTTAATTTTGCCAGAAACAAATCATCAATTCTTATTCTTTTTCCATTATACAGGGCAATAAGTGAGACTATGTTCTCGGAAAGGATTGGCACAGCACACTCGATCCATACAAGATAATATGATGTTATAGGCAACGGTTGAAATATTGAACCATATATTTTATTTTATTTTTTAATTCTATATTTTTATTTTTTGATATATTTTACAACTGAAAAAGGGTCTTAAATCGAAATCTCACTTAAGCCATAAAGAAACTTGGTACTTCTGATTTGTGCTTGTGGTATTCTCATCACACACACTAACAATACTTTCAGTTGCAAATTTATCCTCAGAATTCCTTTTATGTTAATTGTAAACGTACACAGGTTTTTTACACGATTTGCAAACTTTAATGTCTCTAATCAGCCTATGGATTAAAAATGGCAATAGGACTCCTCACAGTGTGACGAGAGCTTCTCCATGTGAGTGAACATGATAAAATAAGTACATTGGACACTGGTTTTGCCTTCACCACAACTTTGAAGCTTCGCTTCTGTGAGGCCTTAGAGAAGGAGAGAGTCATCGGTTTCACTACTATCTCCACTCCTGCGGGAGCTTTAATGGTGGCATTGTAGACTGACTGAGGGGGACCGACGTTTGTGACCCTCCTCCGGAAAACACCTACAGTCGGTTCTTGATCACTTCTCAAGGCCAGTTGCATGGTGGGATAGTTGATTGCATCTTCACCATTTGCAGGAAGCAATTTGGAACAGTTTATCGGTCCCTGACCGACTAAACTCCCAATGGAGGATCCATTATAACCTTCATGGCATAGGAACTGAATGTATGACATATCATCCATGTCATAGATTAGTCCAGGGCTAATTGCTTTTGTCGGATTAACTTGGCCTGAACCATATGCAAACTCAGCATCCTTGTCCACCTTAGAGCTCATTGGTGTTGCTACAGAAGAATATATTGAACAATTTAATTCAAGATACTAAGAGCACAACAGTTAAGGGAAACTTGGAACTGTAGTTCTGATTTACCAGTAGTCATGATGGCAGATTTTATTGCGGCTGGAGACCAATTGGGGTGGAATGATTTCACATAGGCTGCAGCCCCTCCGATGTGTGGGCATGCCATTGATGTACCAGACATGAAGGTGAACTTTGCATATTGTGTGTCACCTTTCAATCCAGTTAGTGATTTCAAAGGAGTGTATGATGCTAGGATATCAATTCCAGGAGCTGTGATGTCAGGCTGTTCATTGATTTTTTTATTAGAGACCAGTGAAAAAAAGACCTACTGACAAACATTGGACATAATGCCATCTTTGTTCTAAGTTATACCTTGAGAAGGTGATGTGATCCAGGATTTGGACCCCTGGAAGAAAATGAACCGACAAAAGGAGCAGGGATTTTGACTTCCTCGGATTTGTGTATGACTGCAGATGGTGTTCTGCAATCATCATAAGCATTGTCATTGAACTTTGATTTGAAATTTTCAAATGATTCTGATAAAAATATGGTTGAACATAATAAAATTTTACTTTGTTGAATGCATATAGTCATTGATTCTCTTCCCTGTGGTACTATTGACCATAGTTGCAGGAGCCATGAAGATTTGAGCTGCATCAAGAAATGCATCACTCTCAATGAGAGTGCCAATTCCTCCGAGACCTTTGATGACAGAGTCAGCACCCCAAGAACCTAGTTTGCAGTAAAGAAGCTTCCCCTTCACCTTCATAGGATCCATTGAATTTTCAAGACAGTACCTTGAGGCATCCTTGGTATCAGAGTTCTTGGCCACATCAATCCCACTTGCAAGTGGATACAACTTTTGCTTTGGCTCAAATGTGCTCACTCCAATTCCCTGAATCATAAGCAGAAATGTTTAGGTAATCATCTCACAGATGGATACATTTTTTAATGAAATTTGGAAACAATAGGCAGCACAACCTCACTGAGTCATGTCAATAAGACCTGTATAAATGGATGGAAATAGTACTCTCCGGAGCCAAGAAGAGCATTTTATCTTGGTTCTTTTCAGTTTTTTATAAAACAGTGCAAGTTTAAGAACTTACTGATACTGTCACTCCATTGCCCAATACTACTTTGCTCCTTAATTGCCGATCAATCCCACTAGCTGCCACAGTGAAAACCCAAGGTGCATGGTTTACAACAGTCCCATGGCCTGGTCCATCATTCCCAGCTGAAGCTACTGTTAGGATCCCTTTCCTCATGGCATGAAAAGCACCAACTGCAATAGAGTCTGATGTATAACTTCCTGTAAGGCCACCTATTGAGATGGATATAATGTCGACACCATCACTTATGGCAGAATCAAATGCAGCAAGAATGTCCATGTCTGCACAGCCAGTGGTGGCCCAACAGACTTTATACATGGCAACCCGAGCAGAAGGCACTGCTCCGCGTGCAGTTCCTTCTGCAAGCCCATTAAGGTTTGCATTTGGAACTAGCCTTCCTGCTAGAGTAGAAGATGTATGAGTACCATGGCCATCCACATCTATAGGTGATAAGATGTCATCAGGGTCAGGCCGTTTATCCAGCTTGAAGTGCTTTGCTCCAATAAGCTTGCTTCAGGGCACAAATAAATTGGCCAAAGAAAAGACAACTGTTCGTTAAGCTTGACAGTTATCGGGCATATACAGTAGGAATTTGTAGTTTGTGACCCAAACAACAAAAATAAACAGGAATAAAATCTGAATCCAAACTAATCAAAAGATTGACATGAATTTACTTGTTGCATCCTGAAAAATTGGCAAAGTGCCCACAACTTCCTTTCCATTTAGCTGGTGGAGGACCAAGACCTTCATCCTTAAAGCTTTCGGATTGTGGAGTAATTCCTTGTACATAGTGAGGATAAGGATTGCTAAGTATTTGTATAACAGCCTATGGTAGTTTACCATGGCATCAGATAAGTGATTCAAACAATGAAAATACAAAATGACACTTTACCTGTGTCAAGTAGACCCACTATTATGTTGCTCTCAAGTTTCAAGTTTCTTTTTGAATTTGGGGTTAGCCCAATGAATTCCCATGATTTTGTTGTGTGTAGTTTGTGGTACTGATTTGGGAAAATCGAAACTACTTCATCCATATCTGGAAAGTTTTCAATTATAAGATCCAGAGAATGGAAAAAGTGCTCTACATAGATTCAATATGTAACCAGATACCATAGAATCACATACTGGATAACTTTATGGCTTCATCTTCAGAAAGCTTTGCTGCAAATGCATTGAAACTCTTTGTGTAGCTATAGACAAGGGACTCTGAAGCATCATGTTCACTAATGCCAAAAACAACATCATAATCCAGTCAATTGTCTAGCAGATAAATGTAACTTTTGCCAAGAAAAGAAATTTAAATAGTTCTACGTTATAGCTTTTGGACTAGTGATTAGCACTTGATCCTAACGAGTTCTGTGTATATATCATTGCATGGAAAAGATAGTAAATACGAAGAGGTACAAGAGTTGATAAACAAACCTTCCCTTCAAGGATGAGAGGATATTAAGATGTGTCTCAAGTGTCAGTCTCTCAGTCACAGGCTGATCTCTCAGGAAAACAATGTAAAAGTCCTGCAAGTGATGGGATCAAATCATCATATAAACTACACAATGAACACACACAGAAGATATGTGTATGTAAAGAGCTAAGTAATGTTCACTTCCTCACATTCCCATTGGCAGCAAAAACACTTGAGAAGACAAGGTAAAGTAAAAGGTAAGACAACGGGAGCCTATCGTTACAAATCTTCCTCGACATTGTAGCTGGACTGCTGACCAAAGAAACATCTGTGTGAATGTATACTGACTAGAACTACATATAAATAGGATGAATTTGAAGGCATTACAGAGGAAGCAACAAGACTTCCATGAATAGTAAGATAATAATCAGAGACTTTAGCTTAACTCCTTAGTCATCTGATGAAGTTTTGTATTGGGAAATCTTAGAAGAAAGATGGACAAAGATTGATCATGGGATATTAATCAGTGAGAGAGAACGATAGGGCTAATTCTTCTTCAACACTTTGGTGCAAATTTCAGACAACCTTAACTTCTATTTCTGGTTACTTTTTTCTTTTCAGTTTTACATTCTATCATGTTGTAAAGGTTCAAAATTTATGCTTTCTAATCATTGATTAAGTCAATTTCAGTGACTGAATCAAACATAGTAGTGGACTGGTTAAGTAAGAAATCGACACGATTTGCTGCTCTCTTTTAATCACCTTTGCACCACAAGCTAGTTTAGTGATTTTATCTAGAAGCTAAGAGCCATATTATCCAGAACCACTTGCTTGGATTCAAATGCAAGTCTTGCCCTTTGATTTCATTGGTAGCAAAGCTAAAAACTAAGAGCTAGCTTAACGTTTCTGAAAGTGTCTTGTCGAGATAATCCCGTGTTTAGTTTGTAGGAAGCAAACTTTTAATCAACTTGTCAACTGCCAAAGGATTCAAAAACTTCTTTCCTTTTCAGTGGTAATTGAGATGAAAATGAAATGACATCTCAACATAATTTTGAATTTCTAAATTGTTTACTCCCAAAACTCAGTCCAATTGCAAATCCTAGATATATGTCGAGTTTATATGGTTAACAAAATTTTATACACTTATCCTGTATTTGTGATGTGGAAATATCATATGCAACACCAAATCAGAAAAATGAATCTGGACTTGAAACCATTCTATTTATGAGGTCACTATATTAAAAGAAAAAAATTGGTGAGAAAATGTTAATTAATGATGATATTAAAATTGTTACTAATTAAATATATTAACTCATAATGGTTTTTATTTTTCCAAAATAAAGGTTCTCATCCACTTGCCAGTGACAATTATCAAATTTTTCTTTTTTTTTAGAATAATTTTGGTAATTTTATAATTTCTTGAAAAATGTCGAATACATTTTCAAAGTAATTGCAAAAGCTATCCAAGCTTAAATAGTCATTGTTGTAATTAGTGACATATAGTACGAATTCATTTACATTTGAATCTAGTCATATATAATAAAAAGTGAGGAAAAATTGTTGTTAATGGATTATCACTGCTTTGTTAAAAGTGATAATTTAAAAGTAATGTTTGTCGTTATTAAATTTGTAAATTTTTTTAATTATAATAAAGTAAAAATTATTAATATTTATTTATGTAATTAGTGACAACTTTATCATTTTATCCCCATTTTATCCCTTATGTCTTAACATCTAAAAAAACACTTTTACTTGCCAAAATTCCCTTATTGACAATCTAAACATAATTAATTAATTCATCCTAATTGGAGCTGAATTAGATTAAATTGATCAAATGTAGTATTACAAATGTGAAATAGGTCTACTTTTGTTATTACTTTTTTTTTTTGTAGTTCCAAAAAAATTATTGTTATGCATCAATTAGAGAAGGTACACCTCAAGTACTAATCTGCTGCTTTTGCTGTCCCCTTACTGGCTCATCTGCACAAGACGTCGGAATAACTTCACGTAAGAATTCTGACGCTCAAGTTCTTTTGGGGAAATGAAAAACAAGTAGATATATATGTATTTCAGATATAAAAAGTCTAATATGTGATATGTAATGAATTCCCTTATTTATAGATACCAAACAAGGGTAAAAGAGAAATTTCAAACATCAATTTGTTGTAACAGACTACTATACAAGTATCCACATTTTTTGATTTACCCTAAAAAGATTTCCTGTTCTTTTCTAATCATAACCGTTTCATCCTAATTTTCCTCGTGAACCTACCCAATCTGGAGGTCGGTAAGTTCCCTAATGCTAGATACACCTACAACACGCTTAACAAGTCATGCCACTCTTACAGTCTGTGTGCTGAGCAAACACCTATTTACCAAGCTTCCATATCATAGATGGTAGTCTTCTGTCAATCCCCTTAAGGCTTACATCCCGATTTGAATAACCTGACCTGACCTACATTACCTTAGTTTCTTACTCATAGCTCGAGCTACGCAGGTCCGTCCTGACCTATATCACATTAGTTTCTTATTCATAGCCCGAGCTACACAGGTCAGTCCAGACCTACACCACGTTAGTTTCTTACTCATAGCTCGAGCTACGCAGGTCCGTCCTAACCTATACCACATCAGTTAATGCCCCTACTCTGCCTGACCTGCAACATTTACAGGATAGGTAGAGTACCAAAAAATATCTTGACTATTAGGGTTGACGTGGACATCTCCTTTTCAAATTCCACCCCTTGGGATTTCGCGCCTATTACTAAGACTTTGATGTCTTATTCTTTTCAACTGACTATCCTCATCCGGCCATACACGTGTCTTCATCTTGTCATCCACTGCTACAACTTCCTCTGCCTCATCTCCTTATAAGAGGGCCTCATTTTTCCTCATTTTTTGCCCTTCTTCTTCTCTTCTGCAGATTTCCTCTTCGGCGATCCTTTTTTTGTATTCTTCTAGCAAATTCTTTCATTTCTTCCTCCAACAAGCTAAGTAAGTCCTCTGACTCTTATTGTTCATTTATTTCTCTATTTTTTTTGCTTGCTTGGTTTATTCTTTGATGTCCACCTCTCCTGAATCTCTGGACCCTATGTTATTTATTCTCCATTTTCTTTCTCTCGGAATTTATGTCTGTGAACTAGTACTCAAACTATCAACTCATTATCCTTCTGAAGTTAGGATGGCTAATTTGGCTGTTCACCCTGCCCATATGACTCACGCCACCACTCTCTCCGAGATAAGTCTAGCAAACTTTAGGGAGAACGTAGAAATACTTGAAGAATTTAATATAGTCCTTCCAAGCCCTCGCAACAGACCCCATAACCCACCTCTTAGTTATGTGGCTTTCTTTGTAGACCAACTGAAGACAGGTCTTAGGTTTCTCATACACGACATATTCTGCCGTATCTCTAAGAGCTTCAGTATTCTCTTTATACAATAATCCCTAATTTCTTTCGACTTATGGTTGGTTTCTGGATGGTAGTTAGCTACTTCGGATATGTGTCAACCCACAAGCTATGACGAACTTTTTTTATGCTAAAACCACTAAGCTAGACCCCTTTTATTTCACCTCCCATAGATTAGCTAAATTTCTAGAGGGGAAACCCAGCTCTCTTAAAGGCTGGAAGAAAATGTATTTTTATATCTCCTCTATCGACACTTGGAATTTTCCTACTAATTAGATCATCGACCTGCATCATCAAGGTCGCATGCCCGAGTTAGACTCGGCTATCCAAGTTTTAGCTGTTCGATTTAACCATAACCCCTACCATGTAGGGTTATTAGCGAATTCCTGACCTTTACTCTATCATTTTCTACTGAGCCCCAAAGTTGTTCCACTTCTTCAACTTATAAGCACCATTTTGTTTGACTAGTTATTGTAATTTCACATTTTCCATATACTAGTTGTATAACTCTTTTTCAGATCAACTGATGGAGTCTCTTATACTAGCAGCTTACCGAGCTCGAAAAGCCGCTGAAGGGTCAGATCAGCCCAAAGGTCAGGCTCGAGTCCCTCTGACTAGCACACTCTCGGATTAGCGGCATGTGCTAGCTACCCGAGCTTTATCCTCAACTCCTCAACCACCTACATTTAACTTCCCACCTTCTGCCACATATGCTGTACTTATTTCCTCTAGGAGTCAAGGAAAACGTCCAGCCTCTGTAGGTGGCGGCAACTCAAGTCCATCTTAACGTCCCCGTCTTAATAGTAGGTTAGTTCAGACTACTATTTTATGTGATAAAAAGTATGGTTGAAGTCGCCTGGCAGTTGTTACTAAGGCTAATCCTCTATTTTCTATTTTTAGGTATTTAGTTTCTGCCCCTCTCAGTAATTTGCTTACATAGTAAATTGGTTTCTGCTGAGCTCATTCCTCTCTTAACAGCACTGAGCTAATGATTGATTCTTCTACTGATAGATATACATACATCATTTCACCTTGTATAGGTTTGGGTAACAGGGGTAGCTTAGCTAAGAAGTTTCTTAATTCATCAAAATCCATCTGACACTGCTCAGTTCATTCGAACTTGTTAGCCTTTCTCAAGATTTTGAAGAAAGACAAATATCTCTATGCCGATCTGGATATGAACCGATTTAGAGCTGCTATCTTACTAGTGAGCTGTTGAACCTTGTTGATACTATTTGGAGGGGCCATATTCTGCACTGCCTTTACTTTCTCAGGGTTCACCTTTATACCTCTCTTGGTTATCATACAACCTAAGAATTTACGAGACCTAACCCCAAAAGAACATGTAGAAGGATTAAGTTTCATACCATACCTCCTAAGAACTCCAAAGGTTTATGCCAAGTCAGCAACATGAGTTTCAGCCTTTGTACTTTTTATCAACATATCATCCACGTATACCTTCATGTTTCGCCCGAATTGTTCTTTGAACATTCTATCTACCAGCCTCTGATATGTAGCCCTTGCATTTTTTAGTCCAAAAGGCATAACCACATAACAATAAATCCTTTTGGAAGTTATAAAGCTTACTTTCTTATGATCTTCAGGTGCTAACATGATCTGGTGGTACCCCTGTGAAATATGCATTATATTTAACAACTCACACCCCGAAGTAGAGTCAACCAACTGGTCTATCCATGATAATGGGTAATGATCTTTAGGACAAGTTTTATTTAAATCTTGGAAATCAATGCACATTCTCCATTTCTCTTCTATTTTTGGGACTAAGACAGCATTTGACAACTATTCTGGGAATTGGATCTCTCTGATATGCCCAACCTTGAGAAATTTATCTATCTTCTCTTCTGCGTTTTGTTCCATTTTAGCTTTTTTCTGCATGACTTTCTTGACAGCTTCCACATAACATTTCCTAGCCGAGTACTGATCCCTTTCTACTTTCCCTATCCCCTAATCTACAGAGAATTTAATTTCATATGAAAGGTGGACACTACTGCTTAAAATGTATTGAGCGAAGGCTTTCCCAAGATTATGTTATATGCAAAAAAAAAGTCCACCACAAGAAGTAACCATCCTAGTCTTACACATGGGCTCAATACCTAAGGATACTGGTAAGATAACCTGACCTATATGATCTACCATTCCCCCGCTAAAACTGAATAAGGATATTTCTACTGACTGCAATGCTATATCTAGATTCATCTTTTTATATGCTTCATGAAACAAGACATCAACCTAACTACCTGTGTCAACCATTACTCTGGCCATGTCAAAGTTAGCCACGGTTGTAGTGACGACTAGTGCATCATTATGTGGTGTCTGCAATCCTCTTACATCATGGGGGCCGAATTAGATTATCGAACCTTCATTTATTTTATGGACCTCTCATCTTGAACTTTATGGAGTAGATCGGGCATATGCTTTCTTAACTTAATTGGAGTCCCATCTATAGGGCCCCATACTATCATCTAGATAAAACTCCTTGGAACCTGGGGGTGGTTTTCTCTAAATGTTACCACAATTCTTCCCTCTTTAGTGTCCTCATCTATATTCAGGTAGGCTGAGCTTTGTTCTGTTCAGTCATTTTCTTCTCCTCATCCTTCTTATTCTATTTATCCAACCATTATTTTCTTATCATCCTTTCTATCTTATCTTTTAAATGCCGACATTCATCTGTTATATACCCATATTCATTATGAAAAATGCAAAATAGATTAGATTTAGGCATGGTTGGTGCTGACGAGTGATTATACGACCATTTTAACCCCTTATGTTTTATAATAGACATCAAGATATGCATCATTGGGGCCATTAGGAGAGTGTATTTACTGGGTTTTCTAGGTACAGACAAAAGAGGTCGTTCATTCTATTTCAATTTTCTGACAAATCCTCATACCTCTTTACCAGACTCTCTTCGATCTCTTTTTTTGTTTACTCATTCCTCTCTTTTCATCCGATGAGCTTATTCCATATTGACATATTTTTTAGGCCTTGCTAGCAGGTCATCAAAACTTTTGACTGATTTTTTAGCCAACAACCTAAAAAATTCCCCATCTTACAAACCTTGGGCCAAGGCATTAAAAAGTACTTTATGGGTAGCTGAAGGTACTTCTAAAGCAGCAGCTATTAATATTTTTATATAGCTTCGTAAGGCTTCATTTTCTTTTTATTTTATACTAAACAAAGTTAGAGACATTTTTTGGTGCTTCCGAATTGATGTAAAAAGACAAAACTAAACTCATCAAAAGAATTGATTGAGCTGGGGGGGTAACTGACTAAACAATTACCGGGCTGATTTTGACAAGGTAGTCAGGAATACCCTACCCTTAACCCCATCAAAATATCTGTGTAAAAGAGCTGAATTTTTGAACCTACACAGATGTTTCCATAGGTCAGTAGTACTATCATACTCATAATTTAATGATCTGAAGTTGGTTGGTAGGTCGTCTATCATTACTTCCTCAGCAAAATAAATTCCTCTTTTGATCACCATATTCCTTCCCGCCATTTTCATCTTCATCTCTTTAAGCTCATTATGCAAATATTTCAGCTTCTTCAATACATCTGGTTCTTTTATTAATGTTTTACTCCGACATTCTTATGTATGACTCTCTTCCAGCCTCGCAGGGTGGAGTGGCTTTTTCGGTACCACTGTTACCGATTAGCCTCCCTCATTCTCAAGGCTACATTCACCACGGTTGTGATCAGACTTGCCAACTGCTCCATGGTAAGTTGGCCGACATTTCCTACTCCAAATTCTAGAGCCAAATTTACACAGGGTGCCTGCATGGTTCGAAGTGGTGGAACTCCAAGTGTTACTGGGGCTGGGCTATCATTCTCCTTCTGCTTTTAGACCTTCGTGCCATAACTACGCCGATCAATTGGTTGTGGAGATTCATCGGATGTTCTTTCACCCATAATTTCTTTTTCTACCATTTCTCATGGCTTAACTCACAAACTTTTCCACAGACGACGCTAACTTGTTATGCACTAAATCATTAGCTAATCCACATAACTGATTAGCCTGAATCATCTAAATAATAGTCGGTTTGATCTCAAAATTATTTACTTGAATAATAGGGGGCTTGATTCCCAAAAATGTATCAACGACCATAGGTATAGCATAATCACGTAGTGCCTTATTAATCTCTATATTTTCCCTCGCATCTGACATGGTGCTTTGAGACTTGTTTAGGAGCTTTACTCTTTACCTTTATTCAATGCCTGAAAATCTAAAATGGAAAAACAAAAGTAAAAGAGAAAAAAAAATTCAAACTAAAATTAGAGTTACTTGATATCGATATTAATAAAATAAAATAGTCCAGGGTAACGACACAAAAAACTTATTGTGAAAATTTGTGAATGCAAATGCAAGTTACGTTACAAGTAATAAAATAATGAGTAGATTATCGTTCCTACGAGAACTATTAAATTACTAAATACCAAAATTTTATCAACTCTAATTTTATTTGAACAAATAAAAGTGAGTGACGATTAATGCAAATGAATTTAAATTACTCTTAAAAATGATGCAAAAAATTGAATAAAAATAAATATTAATAATTATAAAGACCTAGAGTTATGATTTCATCATAATTAGTTTAAGTTGAATAATTTATCTCATCAATTTCAACTTATTTATCAAGTGATAGTCAAAAATTCTTAAATTATCCACTAACCTCTCCTAAGGTCTAATGAAAATACCATCAATTGTTAACTCACTATATTCCTATGTGAATTATAACAATCAATAATTCATTTAGTTCTAAGGATTTCCAACAAGACTACACAAACTATAAAAGTATATTCCTATTTCACCTGTAATTTATGATTCTCTATACATAGAACTAGACACATATATCACATCCCACGTCAATATGATTAGCAAATCATTCAATTAGTGGTCAAATAATTGAAAGTATTAACAATAATGTAGAAAACTCAACTCGATAGATAAATCAAGAATTGAATTGATAAAAATATTCAATACATCCTAATTAGATTACATCACAATCCTAGAAATAAAAATTAGTACATGGTGAAAATAAGAAATATTTTAACAATATTATACACATACTCAAATGAAAAGATGAAAAATAAAAATCAAACTTCAAAAATGATGAATTTTTCTTTCCTTGTAGATGTTTTTTTTTTCAAGTTTGGAAAAATTCTTCCCTCTTCCCCAAAATTCTTTTTTCTTTTCTTGTTTTTTTTTCCACAATCTTCTATCTCTATCTTTGTCTCTAATCCCCCTCATTTGGAGGCTCTTGAAATCTTAAAATATTGATTGAAACGCCTTAAAGAAGGCAAAATATCCATTTTACCCTCACACACCTACACCAGAAAAAATCCATTTTGTTGTAGCTACTGTTCATTTTTTTTGAACAAAATATAAGATGAATATAGATTTTTCATACATTCAAGTGACATTCTTCCTTTATCTTTAAATCTGCAAAATAAATATTAAAATTAATAATAAAAATTATAAAAATTTTAAAAATTAATTAAAATATTAAATAAATAATACTCAATTAATAAATATAATTTTCACTCATTAATATCACATGCAAGTATTGAAAAAATTGATTTTGATTCCAAAAAAAAAAAAAATCAACTAAATTATGCATTAATGAGTGTATAATTTGTACGCAAATTTAAGGTCAACATTGTACACTTCGACCCACATAAATCATCATCTGTCAGGTTCAAACTTAGTACAAAAGCCCCACTCATTGTCAAATAGTTCTGATATAAATGCTGTAACTAAATATCTACTAAAGCTTCGTCTTCATTCAAGTTTATATTAATAAATATATTATATATAAATTTATTAAAATTTAAAATTATATTCCTTAAAAGTAATAAAATTGTTTTTTATATGATTGAAAATATTTATTTAATAAATATTCTTAAAAAAATTCAATCTCACCTTTGAGATTAAAATTTGTGACTTCGTACCTATATCCTAGTAATAAAAAGATTATTAAAAAACAAAAAAGAAAGAAAAGGAAGAAAGGTTTGCTCACTAAGTTAAACAAGGGCTTGGTTTATAAGAAAATATGTTTTTACATTGTGATATTACTCTTGAATTAAAAGAAAAATTATTATATGCAGGATGACGTGAGAGGATAATTCCAGTTATGGATGAGTCTTAAAACTAGGACAATTAATCTTGTTCTTTTTTTTTAACCGTGTGTCCTGTAAAAATTTAAAGAATTATTTTTTTGACTAAATTTTTTATTATAATATTATATTGTAATTTTTATTTCGCATTAGTTAATTTTTATACGTAACAATAATTGGTACTCTGTAATAGAATAGGTAATATAATATTGTAATAAATTTTTTTTTTTTTATCAACAACCATAACTGCTGCATAGTCTTTTTTTTAATTAGTACATTTTCACATTACTAACTCTTATTATTCATTTGGTAATCCTAAAATAAACTTTCATTCTTATGTTTTATTCATCTGCACATAGTAGGATGCTTTTATGTGGCCAAAAAACAAAAGAAGAAAAAAACTTGGTGTAGTCTCATCAAATTGGTGCCCACTTGCATTGATGCAAAGGTGACAAATTTCCTCGTGTCAATCCAAAAGTAGGGCACATCCTTGCAAATTTATCTCCCATGCCCCTCCCTTGATTTTTATTTTCTCATTGAAATGACTATACCTTTTCTGTAAACTGTAATTAATCTCATATCTTGATCCATGCATTTCATCGGGGCATTCTGGGAAATTTCTAAATCCAATATATGTCATTAATGTCTAGTTTGCAAAGAAAGAGTGAGTATAAATTATATATATAAATTTATTTAAAATTTTATTCATTATAAAAAATTAAAGCACTTATTTTCTTAGAAACCCTAAATTTAGTTATAATAAAATGGTTATTAATAAATACAATGAATAATTTATTTTCTTTTGAAATAGTTTATTAATTATCAAGAATTCTGACATAGTATCAAACTTAAAATAAATTAAAAATAAAAAAATAATGCTCCATAGTAGTTTTAAATTTTACTCCTTCAAGTGAGGCACAATAGGAGGTTAATAGGTCCCCTTTATGTAGCAAGATATTAATATCACAAGAGAATGTTATATATTTGGACCACAACATGTACTAAAACTTGAAAGAAAGGGATGCACGAACAGGTTAGTACAATATTAGATAGATGGTCCATGGTGTTTTTTTGTCTTAGATCACATTGATGGTCCATACTTTTAGTGAGATTTGAATCAAGAAAAACGTACCATAAAATATCAAGTCTAACCAACCTAATTTATTTTGCTTTCACAAAAAATGTAACTGTGCTCTTGGAATGAAATGTCTCAACTCTTTTTTATAAAAAAAATAATCTATGTTTCATGGTTTTAATTGAGGAATTATCTTTTGAGAGATAGTAATAATTTACAATTATAATAATAATAAAAAAATGTTCAAAAGAATCTTAATTTTTGCATTTGAATTAAGTCTTGTAGGTCAGGAATTGTTGAATATGAAATGGGGAAAGTACAAAATTTAAGATAACGATATTTTGATTGTGACGAGAAAATTACAACTCAATACTTAAGATAGAAGTTAGACCACAGCGATATTTTGATTGTGACAAGAAAATTACAACTTAATCCTTCAAGATAGGAGTTAGACCACAGATATATGGTTTAAGAGATGCTACATTCAGTGATGTGCATTAAGTGTGTATCTTACTATGTATGTGTGTGTGTAAATATAGTATGAGATGTATACTGATACAAATCACCGAGTGTAGTATCTACAAGATTCAAATATTCCTTTATTTTCAATATGGCCCCAGACCTATTAAATTTAAACAACAATCTTGAATTCAACATGAAAATGTGCAATTTATTATCATCCAACTTGAATTGTTTCAAATTGCAATCAATTGTCACTTGTAACTTTAGCTGATAATTTTTGCTAATATTGAATTCGCTTATAATCGCTTACAAGTTTTCAATACTAGAATCTAAGTTTTGTCCCTAATATGAATTTTCTTTTTAACTTTTCATTGTTTCCAACATTATTTTGAAAGTCGAATTAAAGTAAGTAACACTGTCAATATGTAAAGCTAATGATAAGATTGGTATGTGGGAATGGAGTGATAATGAAATGGATATTCCTAACTCCATTCTCATTCATATAATTAGTATAATTTGGGGTTTGGAATATTTATTCCCATAAGAATCTCCATTCCAAAACAGGTCAAATGCTTATTCTTACATACTTCCTCTGCCTCTTCGAATGCCTTCTTCTCCTTATAAAAGGGCCTCATTTTTCCCCCTTCTTCTTCTTTTTTGCAGATTTTCTCTCCGGCGATCCTTCTTTTGTATTTTTCCGACAACTCATGTACTTTCTTCCTCCAGCAAGCCAAGTCTTCTCACTCTTGCTATTCGTTTATTTCTCTATTTTTTTGCATGCTTGGTTTATTCTTTGATGTCCACCTCTCATGAATCTCTAGACCCTCTGTCATTTATTCTCCATTTTCTTTCTCCTAGAGTTTCTATCCGTGAACTAGTACTCAAACTATCAACCTATCATCATTTTGAAGTTAGGATGGCTAACTGGCTAATCACTATGCCTATATGACTCACGTCACGACCCTCTCCTAGATAAGTTTAGCCAACTTCAGGGAGAACGCATGAATACCTGAGGAATTTAATATAGTCCTTTCAGGCCCTCACGACAGACCTCATAACCCACATCCTGGTTATATAGCTTTCTTTGTAAACCAACTGGAGGTAGGTCTTAAGTTTCCCATACCCAACCTATTCTGCCGTATCTCTAAGAGCTTTGGTATTCTCCTTATACAGCTCATCCCTAATTTCTTTTGATTTATGGTTAGTTTCTGGATGGTAGTCAGCTATTTCGGATATGTGCCAACCCACAAGCTATGCCATGCTTTTTTTCATGTTAAAATCGCTAAGCCAGGCCTTTTTTATTTTATCTTCTACTCATTAGCTAAATTTCTAGAGGGGAAACCCAACTCTCTTAAAGGTAAAAAAAGGTACTTCTATATCTCCTTCCACGACACCTAAAATTTTCCTACCAATTGGATCACCGACCTGCCTCATCAAGGTCACATGCCCGAGTTGGACTCGGCCACCCAAGTTTTAGCTCGTCGATTAAACCACAACCCCTACCATGTAGGGTTATTAGCTAATTTCTAGCCTTTACTCTATTATTTTCTGCTGAGCCCCAAAGTTGTTCCACTTCCTCAGCCTATAGGCACCCTCTTGTTTGACTAGTTGTTGTAAGTTCACATTTGCCATGTACTAACTGTATAACTCTTTTTCAGATCAACTGATGGAGTCTCGCATATTAGCAGCTTACCGAGCTCGAAAAGCCGCTGGAGGGTCAGGTCAGCCCGAAGGTTAGGCTCGAGTCTCCCTGACTAGCACACCCCCGAATCAGTGGCGTGTGCCAGCTACCCGAACTTCATTCTCAGCTCCTCAACCATTTACATTTAACCCCCTACCTTCTGCCACATATGCTATACCTATTTTCTCCAGGAGTCGAGGAAAACCTCCAGCCTCTGCAGGTGGCGGCAACTCAAGTCCATCTCAATGTCCCCATCTCAATGGTAGGTTAGTTCATACTACTATTTTATGTGATAAAAAGTATGGTCGAAGCCGCCCGACAATTGTTACTAAGGCTAATCCTCATTTTTCTATTTCTGGGTATTTAGTTTCTGCCTCTCTCAGTAATTTGCTTACATAGTAAATGGGTTTCTGCTGAGCTCCTTCCTCTCTTAACAATACTGAGCAAATGATTAATTCTCCTACTGATAGATATACATACAACATTTCACCTTGTATAGGTTTGGTTAACAGGGGTAGTTTAGCTAAGATGTTTTTTAATTCATCAAAAGCTCTCTTACACTGCTCAGTCCATTTGAACTTGTTAGCCTTCCTCGGGATTTTGAAGAAAGACAAACTTCTCTCTGCCAATCTGGATGTGAACTGACTTAGAGCTACTATTCTACTAGTGGGCTGTTGAACCTTGTTGATACTATTTAGATGAGCCATATTCTGTACTGTCATTACTTTCTCATGGTTCACCTTTATACCCCTATCAATTACCATATAGCCCAATAATTTACTAGACCTAACCCAAAAGCACATGTCGAATGATTAAGTTTTATACCATACCTCCTAAGGACTCCAATTCTTCTGCCAAGTCAGCAACATGAGCTTCAACCTTTGCATTTTTTATCAGCATATCCTCCATGTTCCACCTAAGCTGTTCTTTGAACATTCTATCTACCAGCCTCTGATATGTAACCCTTGCATTTTTTAGACCAAAAGGCATAATCACATAACAATAAGTCCTTGTTGAAGTTATAAAGCTTACTTTCTTATGATCTTTAGGTGCCAACATGATCTGGTGGTACCCCTATGAAACATCTATCATACTTAACAGCTCACACCCCGAGGTAAAGTCAACTAACTGGTCTATCCGTGGTAATGGGTAATGATCATTAGGATAAGTTTTATTTAAATTTCGAAAATCAATGCACATTCTCCATTTCCCTTTCTTTTTTGGGACCAAGTCATAAGTTGGTTTTATACCAATAATTCACATGCCTTTTAATTAACATTTGGTTATTTTCAAGTTTTTATGTTACTTTTTATGCATTTACTTTAAAATATTTTAGGTAATGATAAAAAGAAAAGAAAATGGAAAGAAATCGAAAACTTAGTTGAAATGTAGAAGAATTCAAATTGTAGTACTCTTGATGGTAATTTTTGTATTTTAATCATAACTCTCTGTCCTTATATTATATTGACTTGATTTAAGATCCATTAGAAAAAAAAGAAATGGATCTACAACTTTTGTGTTTATCACAAAATCCAATTCTTATGATTTCAATAAGAAATATAGAGTTCGAAAGTCAACACTTGACTGAACATTTCTTGTATGACATATCTTGGTATTTTAGATATAACTCTCTCCACATATGTCCTATTGAGATGATTCATAATGATATAGAAATAAAAGACATAGAGTTGTAATTTATAGGCAGATATAAAAAGCCTATTCGTCCTAGAAAGTGGTCCAAAATCAGTTTAAAGGCCAGGCTGTCCAGTCAGCGCCTGCACATTGCCAAGCAGATAAAAGGGGCAAAATAGGTTTTTAGCCTTCCTTAGGGCATCTTCCATTTGATTTTAAGGACTCTAAAGAGCCTCCAAAGATATTCTAGATATGGAGAGTTGTTCTTGGACAGAAGAAGTGCTGTTGGACAGAAGAATGAGTCATTCTTTGGAGAAAGTCATTCTTGGAGATAAGTAAAGCTTCAACCATACAAATTGGTGAATAATTTTCATGCTCTTTCTTATATATTTCTTGAAGTTACATTCATACATGATGAACTAAACATTTCTTTCTAGATGATGATGTAACTTATTTGATCCTATGTTTTGAATTCCAAACATATTAGTTCAAGTTATTCATCTTGTTTGTATTATCTTGTTTAAAATTACATTTTGATTATTTGGCCATTAATTGAGAGAGTTTGATGTATAAGATTCGATACTCGAGAGAGGGCAGATTATATGATCATAAAGATAACATAATGTAGGAATCATAGAGTTGAAAAGTTTATGAAACCTTTGAAGTTTTGAAAAATAATTAATTGAATTTTTGTAGAGTTTTATTTTTAAGTTTTTATAGAGATATTAAAATTCATATTAGAACTCATAATCAATTCGACACTTAAGAGAGGGAATTGATGAGCTTAGAAATTCTTAACTTACATGTATTGTTGACTTGAATTTGTATGTTTTGGAAGAAAGAGCATAGGTGATAATTATGTATGTCATTCATCTAGAATTTCTTGTTAAAACGTGTTTGTTGTATAACTTCTAAGAATTCTAGTCTTGTCTTTCGTAATTTTATCTTATTCTACTTTGTTTAATCATCACTTGATTCTCTAGATAAAATTAAAACTATTTAAACTACAATACTTGCTGCAATTTTTTATTACAATCCTTGTGGATACTCAACTCAACTCAACTCACCATTGTATTAAAACTTAACACCGTGCACTTGTGGTTTGCAAAAAGTTCACGAGCAAGTTTTTGGCGCTGTTGCCGATGATTGTTTATTATAATTGCATTAATATTGTTATGACTTAGTCTTGATTTTAGTTTAGATTATTTTTACATTCTTTCACATTTTGACGATGTCTTGCCTTGCATTGGGTTAAATGTATTTGTATGCATAAGGATAAGAATATTGAGACAATGGCTACTAATTGCTATCAAAGGCCTTTCAAGAGGTCTTCCATTAAAAAGGTTGCTGGTGTTCTTGAGGTAGATCCGTTTACATAATTAGCTGTGGAAATTTCTTTTCTTTCTAACCAATTTGTAGTTTGAACTTCTAATGGAGCTTCTCAAGTAATGGATTCTATGGTATCCACTAGCACTTCTTTTATGGAAGCTAGAGTTGAGAAAAAGGCATCATTGGAGAATTTGCTAAGCACTTTTATTTGTGAAACAAGAGGCCGATTGAATAAAAATGAAGCAAAGATAGATAATAATGAAACTTAATTAGGGCAACTATCTTCAAGTTTAGGAGCTCAAATGAATTTAATAGAAAATCAAATTGGAGAGCTTGCGACTGAAATTAATGCTTAAAAATATAAAGAAAACTTTTCAAATGATATGAAAATAAATCCAAATGAGCATTGCCAAGCCATCCAATAACAACAAATGGAGGAGTGCAAAACTACTGAAAAATACAATGCCATCTTGCAAGAGAAGCCATTTCAAGTGCTTACTAATTTAGGGAGATTCATTATTCCTTATTCAATTGGAAACTCTAGTTGTGAAATACCATTATGAGATCTAGATGCAAGCACTAATTCAATTTCATTGTTTAATTTTAGAAAGCAAGCACTAGATGAAGCAAGGCCTACTAGGGTGACTCAAGATATGATTGAGAATGGTGACCATTTCTTGTGCTTTACAAATTTTTTCATTTTTAATATGAAAAAAGATAGGTATATTTTCACCATGTTTGGAAGACCATTCGCAGTAATAGAGGATACACTTATTGATGTCCAAAAGGCCTTTGATGCTACTCCAGATCATTCTCGCCTTGCATATCTGGAATGATCACATATACCCTTAGAGCACACAAAGATGTGGCATGATAAACACTTATTTTTAGATCCAAGATGAGTAAAGAAGATAGTCAAGCTGACGACTATAAACCAAGCGCTTCTCAGGAGGCAACCCAAACCCTTTTTTCTTTTGCTTTTTAAATAATTTTTTAGTTAGTTTTTAAAACATGTTCTATTTCTTGATTTAGGCATTATAAACTTTCCTTTGTTTAGCTATTGCGTTACTTCAATTACATTTTCACTTTTATGAATAACCTATGTGCTTTCATATCTATTTTTTTATCTTGTGTAGATGGATATCTCATTGTTGCTATATGTGGATCTCTCATGAACTCTAAGTGTATAATCTATTGGAAAATGGGAGTTTCTTATTTCCACCTCTTATGTGCTTTAATTCTTTAAACATTGAGGACAATGTTAATTTTAAAGTTGGGGGTTGGATTTTTATCTTGTGTGTTTGAGCTTTATATGAAAAATTGAGCCAATTTTCTTTATTTGAATTACCTGTGTTGTGTGATGAAAGTCTAAGAGCAAGTATACTTTGTTGACAAACTTAGTTAAGTTCATATTTTGTGATTGAATGAATAACTTAATTTCTGATTGCCTATGATGATACATAATTAATATTGTATAGAGTCTAGATGAAAGAACGATTGCTAGTCTTGTGACATGGTGATTTTTGTGTGTTTGATTCTTTTCATGAATGATGAATTTTCATTGAGCATGTCGTATCGAAATCTTGTGAATTACATACTACTTGGTATTAGATTTTGCTTTCAATGAGTTGTATTGGTCATTTTGTGGTGTTTGGAACTTGCTTAATAACTCTTTGAGACGAAATTCTAGATAACTAAAAACTTAGAAATGATTTAGGCCATATTTGACTCGTTTGTGCCATTCAAGCCTACCATGATCACACTTTTATTCACTAGCTACCCCTTTCAGCTACTTTTCAAAGAATGATATGTGCAAGGCATATGAATGACCACCATTCGACTTCATTTCTTGAAGCTCACTATATTTACCCTTTTATAGCCTGAAAAACCAATGATTGTCTCTAAGAGAGCTTAAGGTATGATATTTTGTGTACAATCTTATCAAGGGATCATATGGAAACATGTTGAGGGTGTGGATAAATGTATTTAGGGTATGAGCAAGAAAAATATGTAAAGAAAAAAATGACAACTCATGTTGATGAAAAGAAACAAGTTTGGGGGTTGTGAAAGCAAAAGAACAAGAAATGCAGTCTAGGGATTCATGAAAAAAAGAAGAAATTGTGAAAAAGAAAATAAAAGAAAAGCATGAATCCTAAAGAAAACAATTGGGAAAGAGAAAAGAAAGGATGGGAGTGTAATTCTATATGCAACGCTTTATGCTCTCTTACATTGTTTATCTCTACCTTTCTTTGTAAGCCAATACCTAGGCCTTAAGTTATAAGCTTATTGAAGTCCTTTTGATCCAAGTTTGCAAGTGTTTATATTAATGGAGAATTTTTATGAAAAGCATGCATGAAACTTGAGTTTGACACTTCACACGTACACGTTTTGAATTCATGACTAGATTGATGAAGCACAAATTTTGTAGTATCCTTTGACTAACTTTGTCACTAACCTTTGGATTCATGTGCAATAAATATTGATGAGGCATTTGAATTGGTTGATCAAGTTTAGTAATTCATGATCAAAGTATGAGCCTATAATTGTTTGATTTTGAGTTTTCCTCGAGAACAAGTAAAAGGTAAAGTTTGGAGATATTTTATAAGTTGGTTTTAAACCAATAATTAATATGCATTTTAATTAATATTTGATTTATTTTCAAGTTTTTATATTACTTTTTATGCATTTACTTTGAAATATTGTAAGTAATGACAAAAGGAGAAGAAAATAGAAAGAAACCAAAAACTTGGTTGAAATGTAGAAAAATCTGAATTGTGGTGCTATTGATGGCAGTTTTGGTATTTTAATCATAACTCTCTGCCCTTATATTATATTGACTTGATTCAAGATCCATTAAAAAGAAAAGAAATATATCTACAATTTTCATATTTACCACAAAATCCAATTCTTAAAATTTCAATGAGAAATATAGAGTTCAAAAGTCAACACTGGATTGCATATTTCTTGTATGATATGTCTTGGTATTTTAGGCATAACTCTCTCCAAAGATATTCTATTGAGATGATTCATAATGATATAGAATTCATATGAAGACACAAAGAGCCCATTCGGCCTTGAAAGCAGTCTAAAATCAGTTTAAAAAGGATGAAGACAGAATATTCAGTGCCTAGCTGTGCCAGGTTGTCCAGTCAGCGCCTATGCATTACCACGTAGATAAAAAGGGCAAAATGGATTTTTAGCCTTCCTTAGGGCATCTCCCATCTAATTTTAAGGACCCCAAAGAGTCTCCAAAGGTATTCTGGATGTGGGGAGTTGTTTTTTGACAGAAGAAATGCTGCTGGACAGAAGGAGAAGTCATTCTGGGGAGAAATCCATTCTTGAAGACAATTAGAGTTTCAACTATTTCTTCCACTTCACAAATTGGTGAACAATTTTCATATTTTTTATTATGTATTTCTTAAAGTTATATTCATATATGATGAACTAAACATTTCTTTTTAGATGATGATGTAACTTATTTGATTATATGTTTTTAATTCCAAACAATATTAGTTCAAGTTATTCATCTTCTTTGTGTTATCTTGTTTAATATTACATCTTAATTATTTGGCCATTAATTGAGAGTATTTTAAGTATGAGATTTGATACTTGAGAGAGAGCAGATTATACATGATCATAAAGATAACATAACGTAGGAATCATATAGTTGATAAGCTTATGAAATCTTTGAAATTTTGAAAAAAAATTAATTGAACCTTTGTAGAGTTTTATTTTTAAGTTTTTATAGAGATATTGAAATTCATATTAGAACTCATAATCAATTCGACACTTAAGAGAGGGAATTGATAAGTTTAGAAATTCTTAACTTACATGTATTGTTAACTTGAAATTGTATGTTTTGGAAGAAAGAGCATAGGTGATAATTATGTATGTCATTCATCTAGAATTTCTTGTTAAAACATGTTTGTTGTATAACTTCTAAGAATTCTAGTCTTGTCTTTCGTAATTTTATCTTATTCTACTTTGTTTAATCATCACTTGAATCTCTAGATAAAATTGAGACTATTTGAACTACAATATTTACTGTAATTTTTTATTACAATCCTTGTGGATACTCAACTCAACTCACCGTTGTATTAAAACTTGACACCATGTACTTTCGGTTTGCAAACAATTCACGAGCAAGTTTTTGGGACAACATTTGACAACTATTATGGGAATTGGATCTCTCTGATATGCCCAGCCTCGAGCAACTTCTCTATCTCTTTTTGGATAACCTTGTCCATCTCAAACCCAAAATGTCTCTTCTTCTATTTAATAGGTTTGCATGCTGGATCAATATTGATGTGATATACTGCTACACCTGGTTCAATTCCTTCCAAGTCACGCACAGTCCATGCAAAGATATCAACTTTATTTCTTAAGAATTGAGTCATTCTGTCTGCCAATTCCGGACTCAGCTATGTGCTTATCCTAGTAGTGTTGGTCACATCCCATAGCACCAGTTCTATAGTGAACAATTCCTCATTTAGCAGCACATGCTCAGGTTCAGTTAAAGGCCTTTCTTCCCTATTTCTTTTCATAACTTTTAGATGGGGCTCCTCTTCTGTATTTTGTTCCTTTTAACTTTTTTTTGCTCGGCTTTCTTGATAGTTTCCACATAACATTTCCTAGCCAAGTACTGATCCCCTTCCCCTTCTCCTATCCCCTCATCCACAGGGAATTTAATTTCATATGAAAGATGGACATTACTACTTGGAAGGTATTGAGTGAAGACCTTCCCAAGATGATGTTATATGCAAAAAAAAAAGTCCACCATAAAAAATTTAACCATCCTAGTCTTACACATGGGCTCAGTACCTAAGAATACTAGTAAGATGACGTGACCCATAGGATCTACCTTCCCCCGCTAAAACTGAATAAGGCTATTTCTACTGGTTGCAATATTGTATCTAGATTCATCTTCTTATATGCTTCATAGAACAAGATATCAATCGAGCTACCTATGTCAACCATTACTCTGACCACATCAAAGTTAGCCACAGTTGCAGTGATGACTAGTGCATCATTATACGGTGTTTGCAATCCTCTTGCATCATGGGGGCAGAATTGGATCGTCGGACCTTCGTTAATTTTATGAACCTCTCATCTTGAACTTTCTAGAGTAGGTCGGGCATATGCTTTCCTAGCTTGGTTGGAGTACCCATCTGTATGGCCCCCTGCTATTATTTGGATGAAACCTCTTGGAACCTGGAGGTGGTTTTCTCCAGGTGTTGCCATAACTCTTCCCTATTTAGTGTCCCTCTCTATTCAGGTGGGTCGAGCTTTGTTACGTTAAGTCATTTTCTTCTCTTTATCCTCCTTAATCCAATCATCCAGCTATCCCTTTCTTTTTATCTTTTCTATCTCATCTTTTAAATGTCGACATTCATCTGTTATATGCCCATATTCATTATGAAAATCGCAGAATAGATTAGACTTAGACTTGGTTGGTGTTGACGAGTGATTATACGACCATTTTAACGCCTTATGTTTTGTAAAAGCCACCAAGATATGCATTATTGGGGACACCAGGGAAGTGTATTTCCTGGGTTCTCCACGTGCAGATAAAAGAGGTTGTTTATCATGTTTCAATTTTCTGACAAACCCTCTTACCTCTTTACCAAACTCTCTTCTATCTCTTTTTTTGTCCCCTCTTTTCTCTCTTTTCATCTGATAAGCTTCTTTCATATTGATATATTTTTCAGCCTCTGCTAGCAGGTCATCAAAACTTTTGATTGATTTTTTAGCCAATGATATAAAAAATTCTCCATCTTGCAAACCTTGGGCCAGGGCATTAGAAAATACTTCATGGGTAGTTGAAGGTACTTCTAAAGTAGTAACTGTAAATCTTTTTATAAAGCTTCGCAGGGCTTCATTGTCATTTTGTTTTATACTGAATAAAGTTAGCGACGTTTTTTTGTGTTTCTAAGAACTTACAAATTAATGTAAAAAGACAGAACTAAACTCATCAAAATAATTTATTGAGCTGAGGGGTAACTTGCTAAACCATTGTTGGGTTGATTTGGATAGTGTAGTCAGGAATACCCTACACTTAACCCCATCGGAATATCTATATAAGAGAGCTAAATTTTCAAACCTACACAGATGTTCTAATGGGTCAGTAGTACAATCATACTCATAATTTAATGACCTAAAGTTGGCTGGTAGGTCGTCCATCATTACTTCCTCAGCAAAATGAATTCCTCTTTTGATAATCATATTCTTTCCTGCCATTTTCATCTTTATCTCTTTCAACTCATTATGCAAATCTTTTAGCTTCTTTGACACATCTGGTTCTTTCATTAGTGTTTTACTCCGACATTCTCATGTATGACTCTCTTCCAGCTTCTAAGGGCGGAGTGGCTTTTTTGGTATCTCTAGTGGTGGTAGATTAGCCTCCCTTTTTCTCAAGGCTACATCCACTGCGGTTGTGATCAGACTTGCCAACTGCTCCATTATAAGTTGGCTGGTATTTCCTACTCCAAATTTCAGAACCAAATTTACACAAGGCGCTTGCATGGTTTGAAATAATGGAACTCCAAGTGTTACTGACAGTGGGCTATCATTCTCCCCCCACTTATAGACCTCTGGGCTATGGTGTTTGCTCTCCTTTCCCTTGTTGGATCATCTGCACAAGACGCCAGAATGACCTAGCGTAAGAACTCTGATGCTCAAGTCAGTTGATATTCTCTTGGGAAAAATGAAAAACAAGTAGATATATATGTATTTCAAATATAAAAAGTGTAACATGTGATATACAATGAATTCCCTTATTTATAGATACCAAACTAGGGTAAACAGATTTTAAATCTCAATTTGTTGTAATAGACTACTGTATACGTATCCACGTTTAATTTTTAATTTACCCTAAAAAGATTCCCTATCATTTTTTAACCATAACCGTTTCATCCTAATTTTCCGTGTGAACCTGCCCGACCTAGAGATCGGTATGTTCCCTAATGCTAGATACATCTACAACATACTTAACATGTCATGCTACTCTCACAGTCTATGTGCTGAGCAAACATATGTTTACCAAGTTTCCACACCATAGATGGTAGTTTTCTGTCAATCCCCTTAAGGCTTACATCCCAATCTGAATAACCCGACCTGACCTAATCACCTTAGTTTCTTACTCATAGCCTAAGCTACACAGGTCCGAGTTGACCTACATCACGTTAGTTTTTTACTCATAGCCCGAGCTACGCAGGTCCGTCCTGATCTACATCACGTTAGTTTTTTACTCATATGTAGAACTACACAGGTTTATTCTGACCTATACCACATCAATTATTTATTCAACTACATCACTAGACTCTTTTATCTATTTCTAAAAAGGTTATATTATTCATGATGTAATTAATACCTAGCTCCTCTCTATATTATGTCTGAAAAATAATACGGGTTAAGTTTGAGTCAAACATATTTTAGCCCAATAGGCAATAGCCTATAATCATCCCGACCTCTACTTGGGTCGCTAGTTTTGGGCTTAAGTTTGACCCAACTGATGTTGACTTTGGACCCTAAAATTAGCAAGAACGAAGTTTCGGTATTAATTTTATCCAAGTTTTGCCAAGGGAATAACCTTATTTTTCACTTAAAATTGGTTAAAATATGTGAAATTTTTTTAATTTTCGTGGAAGATTAGATCCAGAAATTGGGGGTTTATGGTTGATCGATCTTGCTACACCATATCATTTAGCTATTGCTACACCATTATTTAGCTATTGCTATTTGTTCCTGATAGTGGGTCATATTAATAGGACCAAGTGGGGCATTGGTCATGATCTAAAAGATATTTTAGAAGTTCATAAAAATCCATTTATACTTGCATGAGATCTATTCTTGCAAATCTCACTGACTTCGTATTGTTCTTACTGTTTAATATAAAAATTACTTGATTTATGTAAGAATTTTCTAATAAATAATACATAATACACTAGTAAGCTTCTCAAGCTAAAAAAAATCTTGATCCAAATAAGCTTAATTAGTTAATAAGTTCAACTTGAACTCAATTATAAAGTTTATTATATTCGATATGTTGATATTGTTCAAGGGGTTTGAATTGTATTGGAAAAGAGATATTTTCAACATTTGAATTGAGGTAGCCCTATAAGAGAGTGAACTCAATTTGATTGGATATAAAAATGGCAATTATTTTCTCAATAATCAAAATATCAATCTCGCCTCAAGACTGAAAATTCTAACTCTGCCTCTGATCACAGCCAACAAGCAATCAGTAGATCGTTGTCCATTAATAACCACTTATAATTTTCCTTTAATTCCTTAAAACGGTTTTCAAAATATACAGTCTACTGATTTTATGATTATATAGAAATAAAACCATACCTAATATTTGCACCAGAATACATGTTACATGTCATTTATAATTTATCACGCACTTTACAAATTGCTTGGTCACTAAAATTAAAGTGCAAATTTCAAATATCCCAAAACGCAAGCCAATTTAAATGAGTCAAATGGGAAATATATTTGTAAAACATTCAGAGGATTAAAAGCAGATTAAAGTGTCCATCCTTGGATGATATTACTGTTAACAGCCATCCTTCTTGGAACAGATGGTCCTTCTCCAAGATTATAGTGATGATACCTGTAAAAATTACAACATAATCATTATATTTTCTTTATTTTTTTTTTCATTTTTTCATTCTTTTTTTTAATCCCTTTTGGCAGAAATATGTAACTTGGTGTTTAATCGTAGTAAATGTACCCTATTTGCAGAAAAGGTTCTGGTTCAATTTCCATTGGATTGGAAGCCTGTATGTGGACAGGAAAGCTGCTCGTTTCAGATGATGAACCTGGATTCCATGCGCAGGGAAGGGCTCTCAAACCTTGTCCTTCCGCCTCAAGCTGCAAATTCCGAAGCCTTATCGTTTATGTTTACTTAGACAACAATGTTAGTTACAAGAGTTTAGGTATACGATTACCGATGACATTTCTAGAGAAACCTTGATCTTGAGCTGCTTGTTCATGTCTCCAAGTTCGCGCTCCTGCAAGCATGAACAAGTATGTTAATAAGTCAAATTTTGTTCTTCGTGCTAAGTTTGCTACCAATCTATTATAACTTAATTTAGTTGCTTGTGATGTCCACAAATGGAATAAATTAATTGCAAGTTACTATAAAATTGTTGTTATTTAGTGGACCTCACGTAAGTCCCATCACATTGATGGGTACGATATTTTTTGGAACCGAAAAACCTCCTAAAAATAATTCATTTATAACCATTTATTATCTTGCTTTTCCATTGGCATAAGAAAAAAGTATAATGCCATATAAACTTATTTGGAATGCCTAAATTTTGACATTTACTATAAAGAAAGCAACTCCACAATTTTATCTATCATGCCATCAAGATTTCCAAAAAGTTACTACCAACTAAAACTTAGCAAGCTAACTTTTGATTTCTAAGGCCATCTCTAACCTACTGTATTAAATTTGGTATAAGTTTTATATCAAATTTAATATTTTTGGTGTAATTTGACATATATCTTCTCCAATCTACTATATCAAATTTTACATCAAATAAATATTTTATTCTTATTTTTTTATTTTTCAATTATCATTTATTTATTTATTTATAAAAATATTTAATTAATTATTTTATTACTACTAATTCCACCAAATAGAAAATTACATATAATTCATATTACAAAAAAAATATTATAATTAATATCACAATAAAAAAAAATACTACATTACATAAAGAAAAATACTACATTACAATTAATATCATAATAAAGAAAGATACTATATTAAAATTAATATAACAATAAATTTTTTTTTACCAAACTATTAAATCATTGTCTTTAGTTTATGTATTATTTTATTTTTTAAATTTTAGTTTCCAATATTTATGTTGTATTTTACTTTTTGAATTTGATGTAAGTAATGTTATTTTAATGTATTTATTTATTTATTATTAATTATTATAATTTAGCAAATGTTAATTATTTATTAGTTATTATAATTAATTATTACAAATGTTACTGCAAAATAATAACAAAACTAAAATTTTATAAATAAAATTAAATTATAAATTAATTAAATAAATAATATATGATACAAATGAAATTAAAATTTGGAGTAGAACAATTTTGAGGGCAAATTGAGAATATAAATATTACACCAAATTTGGTGTAAATGAATAGTATTAATCAAATTTGGTGCAATACTATATATTACACCAAATTTAGTGTAATATTTGTTATTCCATTGCAGTTGAAATTACACAAAATTTGATGTTCCATTGGAGATGCTCTAAGCTCAAAAAGAAATTTACCTTTCTGCGTAGTTCTTCCATTTGTTCCATCAAAATCTGTGTCTGCAATACGTAGTGAAAATACAAAAGATAGTTAATCTCATAATTGCAATGTAATAGTAAATGTAATGTAATATTTTAATAAAAATTCCTATCCGCCGTAACAAAGGCAAAATTTCATTCTAGATGGGAAAAAAGGGGAAATCTTTTGAGACAAAGCACGTAGCTTATGCATTAGGAGATTTATTGTAGAAAAATAATTAAACTTAGATGTTTCAAGAGTATTTTTACACATGAATACATACACACAAGCAAACCATATGTGCATGTAAAATACATTTTTATGCACAATCATAAATGATCCAAGCAAGCAATAAGACGAAGAAGAAAGAAGAAGAGAGAGGAAATATGGATACTGTAGACCATCCAAAAGATAACTTTGAATTCCATTCCAATAATATCATGCTTACTGATATAGCTTAGAGTCAAAATTTGAGCAAATTTCATCAGTATTTTCTTTTTCCTTGAGGTAATTTCATATTCCTTCATCATATATACCTCATTAAATGGTTCTCCTCTCTTTTGGACTTTGGCATATATACATCGTTCGTGAAAATTTATAGTTAATTGATAGAAATTACATATCTAGAAAAATATAGTGACCATATCCCAATTAGGACGAAGAAATGCAGATCTTGAAACTAAATGAGTAATTCTTCCAAGTATAAGATATTGGTGAGGAGCACATATATTTAGTACCTTCCTTTGCCTGGTCTGAGCAAGTGCTCCTTCTAGTTGTTTTTCAAGATTATGTAACTCCTTAACACTCAGAGGTCCAAGATCTTCTCCCAGCAAGTGCCTTCAACCATTTTATGTAGATGTCAACATATACATCATATGATTAGTCCAAACATAAATACCACAACCTTTTTAAGAATGTAAATTTGCATTCGCGACGGCCCACTAACTCTAATATCAACACGCAACAACAAAAATGGTTATTAAGTTAAATACACACATCTATATAATAGCTGGTTACAACTCTCCTCCAGGTGACACATACTCATGATCAGATAGTAGGTATAATAGGCGCAAAATGCTTACCAATAAGTTACCTTATCTCGTCATATATATATATATATACACACACACACATACATAAAAGAATGTACATAAAAGTGGGAATGACCTTTGAGTCCGTTGAAGGGATTCATACTTTGCCTTTAATTTTGAGACTTCTTGGTACCAGCTCTGTGCAGACACCAGAAAGAAAGAAAAAAAATAAAAAAATAGTTCAGTTCAACTTAGTGATATTAAGCTTCATCATCAAACATTAATGTTATAATTATAAGAAACTCACGCAATTTGAGATTGAAGTTGGAAAACTAAACCTGTGTATCTCTTTCAGAACTGTTGTCTTGAGGATTAAAGCAGCAACGCTGGTAGCGCTCAAGGGTCTTTGTGGTGCTGCAAAAACAAAAAATCTCTGTGTAAATCAATAATCATATGTAGCCCATTACCTTTTTTTTGTTTAAAATTCTCAAGTTCTTAGCAACAATAAATATCAAAAGTGAAGTCATATGATGATCTAATGAAAAAGGGATTGATGTCTAAATCTCATTGGTGCTGGTACAGTCTAGAACTAAATATGTACAGTCTCATATGAATTGGTTAAATCAAATTCTTGGCCTAGCTTTTAAATTTGCCTAATTCAATCAAGTTAATACCCTTGTAATAAGTTTTCTGATCAAGGCAATACATTTTTAAATCTGTTGCTGTATTTTGCACAGACAGTTTCTCACCTGTAAGTCCAATGCTATTCTGAGATTAATTGCTAAAAAGGGCTACTCTGATTTAAGGGAAATATTGAGATGCAGCTTTTTTCTATTGGACCCAAAAGTCAATTTTTTTGGAGGGAATTAGGAAATACATGTCATTATGGTTTCTATATATATCTCAACAAAAATACATTATTATGCATTATAAATTCTTTTCAGAGATTTAAACAAACAAAAGGGAAAAGGAAATATGAGGTATGATTGTCTTGTGCATCAGATCTGAGTGCATTTATCACTTATTTTTGGACTACATATGCCAATAACAGAAATCATTATTCAATCTGACAAAACTGTTATTAAGACTATTATACAATGAAAAACAATATAAGATCCAAGGAAACCAAGAAAAAAATAAAAACAGAAAGGAGGGAATAAAAAAAAGATTGAAGATGAAGAACTGGTGAAAGTTAAAAAATTAAGAAATTAAAAAATAAGGAGTTATTTAATTTAAGTACTGCTGTAGCCAATTATTGTGCAAAAGTCAGGTTAATTCTGTGACAAAACTTTCAGTGTTAATTAGCTGAATCTCACTTGTTTCAAAATGATTGATCACAAAGACCAAGATGATAACAATAAGCAGTTGAAAAGCAAATTCCCCACAACTCTCTCTCTCTCTCTCTTTGAGAGAAGATGCAGCATACATAAACAGACACCACAAATAAATGAAGTACATAGTTCAATGGAGGAGGGGGACATATTTTACCTAAATATTTTTATACATAGCCTAGGTAAGAATGAACCTGGGATTCATAAAGGTGGAGAAAACTTGCATCAAAAAATCATCTCAACTGAGAAGAACTACACCATTTGCTGACAGTGGGAGAATCAGTTAAGTAAAGAATCTCCACACTCCCCAAAGAAAAATGTTTCACCAAATTGTGTACTAAAATGAAATTCTTGCTTGAAAGCCTGAAATTCAGATTACCCAAAACAAAAACTGACCTTCTGCTTGGAAAACTTTCACCAAAATATGCTGGACTTGCCCAAAACATATATGCCTCACATAATCTTGTTTTCCCCTCAAAATATACAAGAATTCAGACATCTATTCACATGCATCCACATTTTTCTTCAAGAATCAGAATAATGTACATAAGGTAAAGCCATGACTGGAGGCTTGAGTTGTGAAGAGACTACAAGATCTAAGGATGAAAAGAAGAGAAGACAAAAAACTGAAGCTTTTCTCTTGAGGGTCTTCATTTTTTTGGTACCCCACTAAAAATTGGTGAAGCATTAAAGAGAAGAGGAAAAGCATATAGAGAGAGAAAGAGGGTAGGGGAAAAAAGAAAAAACAAAGGAGAGAGAAACCCTAGATCTTGCACAGAGGTCCAAGAGGGGTTGTAGAAGTCTCTGCAGTGGAACTACCACCTTACAAACACTACAAACATCGTCAGTCATTCTTTCTTTTTGATCTTTTTTCCATGGGACTCTCAGAAGAACATGAAACGTGTCGCTTGCAAAATTTGCAGCCCATTGAAACAATTTTTTTTTTTAAAAAAAGCATCAATCTTGAAGCCATCAAAAACAGTAAGAAAGGATGGTAAAAAATGCTGATACTCAATTCCCAAAAACAAAACCACTGGATAATGACAACAGAAGTAGAAGTACAACACTCAGACTGAAAAACTAATCAAAATTGAAACCTCTAGGACTCACTAACAGAAAGTCCAGTTTTGAAATGGTATGAAAATTCTTTTGAAAAGTTGAGAAAGAAAGAGGACAATATCATGCATATTGTTGCTTTATCTCTTTTCCTGTGTGGTGTGAAGTTTGTGACATAAAATTAAAAATATAATCTTGCAATGTTTTTTAGGTAGTCTAAAGAAGGCCCATATGACTGCAAACCAAAAAAACACCAGAAAACCAAATTTAAACAACTTTAACACATTTTGCATAAACACATGAATGGATATTTATGTACAAACATGGAGCCATGGCCCTATATGGAGATATTTCTATGTAGTATAGATGTATGTATATATGTATGTATACCTAGTGCTACCAAACTCATAGAGCTTGCCCCTGCTAGAGAAGATGATGAGGGCAACCTCAGCATCACAAAGCACAGAAAGCTCATATGCTTTCTTGAGCAGCCCATTTCTTCTTTTAGAAAACGTCACCTGTCTGTTGATCTTGTTCTCTATTCTTTTCAACTCCACTCTCCCTCTCCCCATTCTCTTTCTTTGTGTAATAGTGTATATGAATACGCCTTATAGCATATGTTTGTTAATAAATATCTAGTGGAAGGAATTATGTGAAGATGGAGGTGGGGTGAATGTATAATAAAGTAGGGGTACTGAAAATTCCTTCTTTTCATAAATATAGAACGTGTACTTGGATTTTCCTCTTGCAAGTAGATGGTTATATCATAATTCTTTCTTTTTCTCCTCTCTCTCTCTCTCTCTCTCTCTATTTTTTTTTTCTTTCTTTTTTGGTCCGTTTAGCTAGCCATTACAGAAAACTTTACTGTTCTTTTCTTTCCATTTCTACTGTACAAAAACCAAACCAAAGACTCAATCTGTCTTGTGTGACAGTGTTTTCTTGGGTAAAGACTGATTCTCACGCGCTTTCCTAACTCCTAATAATACACTACTTTTTGGGACTATTGGTCGTTGAGGAATATAATTAAGCAGTACTTGCTCCTGTATCAAAGAAGAAAAAGAAAAGGGTGGTTTAAGAATTCAAAGTGGGTTGGGTGGCCATGCGAAAATGGGCTTAAAGTTATGGGTGCTTACATTGATTTGGATAAGAAACAAGAATGTTTGATGCATATTAAACTTGACAAAAATTTAACTGTTTTAGTATGTTTTTTGTTAATTGAATTGATCATTAATTAATTCATCTAATGAAAGTGTGGAAAAATAGAGATCTTATAAACATAATAGACTGCATAAGCCTACAATTTATTCATTTTTTTATTTTAATTTTCAAAATTTAGATTTGATATATAATACACTGACACTTTAAAAAATTATTTATGTCGTGTTAAAGTTGGATATAACATGAGTTCGACACGTTACGTGCTATTTGGTGTGTCCACACAATAAATAAAAATTAAAAAAATTTGACACATCCAATGGGTGTGAGATACACCATTGATGGCATGTCGAACATGTTTCAAAAATTATGATTTTTTATATATATTTAGAAAGTTTGAGTGATAAAAAAATAACTAAAAATATAATTTTTTTAAATTTAATTGAAAAAAAGAGAGTTGTCTCACCCAAAATTAATTACTCTATTTTCATTTCTTTATAAAAGGAAAAAAAAAATCTCTCAAAATACATAGTCTATAAATCACCACTAGTACATGAACTTCTTTTTCTTTGTACTTGCATTGATATGTCTTTGTAAATTTGTTATCAATTATATATATATATATATATATGTGTGTGTGTGTGTGTGTGTTGTATATATGAATATTAATGCTCATGTAATATAAAATATTTATATATATTGGAGAGTCGTCTCAAAGTCGTCTCATGTCTTAGAATTTTTTAAGAAATAATTGTGTTGTTGTTTTCATATCATCTCATGTTTGTGTTGTCATATCCGTGTTAATGCATTGTAGAGTTTAGTATGTGTACTTTTTAATGCATGTAGTTGTCATTATAAATAAATTCTCTTTTTCCTTTTTTTCCACAACCTGATTATAAATTAGAATTGAAACTTCACATACTACAGAATTTTAGGATCAAATAGCTCTAAATATGAACCCTCAATAAATCTATTGAAGCAGATCATAATAAGAAAAAGTGGAAGTTGTTAGAATCCTTAACTCAAATTTATATATGTCCTATGATGTTGAAATGATCATTAACAAGTTGCAATCTTTATTTCTGTAGAGATTTTCTGAGAAAAGATTAACTCTATCCATTTTAATTAAGTTTAGAGGCATAGAGCAATTTTAGATAATACTTAAAAAGGCAAACCATTTTATATATTTTTATATTATTTTAAGCTTAAAAGCAGTAATTTAGAGTTAGTGGTATGAAACATTGTCTTAATTAACATGATACTTTCAGAACAAAATAATAATAATAATTTATAGAATCTTGCTTTTGGAATATCTAAAATAAACGAAAAAAACAATAAATTTAGAACAAAATTAAAAAATATGTAATAAACCAACAAAGTAGTTGAAAGATAGTTAGCATGTTGCTTTTTTATGAGAATTAATATATCACATGCAAGTCTTGAAAAAATTGATTTTGATTCTAAAAATTAAAAAAAATCAACTAAATTCTGCATTAATGAGTTTATAATTTCTAATTTGTAGGCAAATTTAAGGTCAACAATGTACACTTCGACCCCCATAAATCAAGTGTCATCTGTCAGGTTCAAACTTAGTACAAAAGCCCCACTCATTGTCAAATCTGTAACTAAATATCTACTAAAGCATGGGAAACTGGCAGCTGCAGTCGTCTTCATTCAAGATTATATTAATAAATATATTATATATAAATTTATTAAAATTTAAAATTATATTTCTTAAAAGTAATAAAATTGTTCTTCATATAATTAAAAATATTTATTTAATAATTATTCTTAAAAAAATTCAATCTCACCCTTTGAGATTAAAATTTGTGACTCCATCCCTATATGCTAGTAATAAAAAAATTATTAAAAAGAAAGAAAGAAAGAAAAGGAAGAAGGGTTGATCGCTAAGTTAAACAATGGCTTGGTTTACAAGAAAATATATTTTTACATTGTGATATTATTCTTGAATTAAAAGAATAATTATTATATGCAGGATGACTGAGACGATAATTCCATTTATGGATAAGTCTAAAAATTAGGACAATTAATCTTCTTCTTTTTTTTTGTTCATGTGTCCTGTTATAAAAATTTAATTATTTTTTTTGACTAAAATTTCTATTATAATATTCTATTGCATTCTCTTGTAGGCATTAGTTAATTTTTATACTTGACGACAATTGATACTCCTTAATAAAATATATAATATAATATTACAATAAAAAATTTAATCTTATCCACGACCATAACTACTGTGCAGTCGTCTTTTTAATTAGTGCATTTTCACATTAGTAACTCTTATTATTCATTTGGTAATCCTAAAATAAACTTTCATTCTTATGTTTTATTCATCAGTACATAGTAAGATGCTTTAATGTGGCCAAAAATAAATAAATAAATAAAAACGTGGTGTAGTCTCATCAAATTGGTGCCCACTTGCATTAATGCAAAGGTGACAAATTCCCTCTTGTGTCAATCCAAAAGTAGGTCACATCCTTGCAAAATTATCTCCCATGCCCCTCCCTCAAATTTTTTTTTTTTTTTTCTCATTGAAATGACTATACCTTTTCTGTAAACTGTGATTAATCTCATTTCTTGATCCATGCATTTCATTGGGGCATTCTGGGAAATTTCTGAATCCAATATATGTCATTAATGTCTTGTTTGCAAAGACGGAGTGAGTATAAATTTAGTATAAATTATATATATATAAATTTATTAAAATTTTATTCAATATAAAAAAAAAAAAAAAATCTTTTGGTCTACTGTTTTTGAGAAAAAAAATCATATCACCCCCTCAATCTAAATTTTCTGACTCCTACGTGCTTATTTGCTTGTAAAAACTGGCAAAGCATCTATTAGCTTCTTCTTTTTTTCTCATTTCTCATTGCACATTTATTTTGGATTTTAATTATTAACAAAACTTCAACACCTCCACCCCCCCCCCCCACCCAACCACCACTCCAAAAAAAAAAAAAAAAAAAAAAAGACAGTGAGAATGCCTTAACGGTATAATTAAAGCGCTTATTTTCTTAGAAACCCTAAATTTAGTTATAATAACGAAAACGGTTATTACTAAATACAATGAATAATTTATTTTCTTTTGAAATGGTTTATTAATTATCAGGAATTCTGATATAGGTATCAAACTTCAAATAAATTAAAAATAAAAAAATAATGCTCCATAGTAGTTTTAAATTTTACTCCTTCAAGTAAGGCACAATAGGAGTTTAATAGGTCCCCTTTTTGTAGCAAGATATTAATAGCACAAGAGAATGTTATATATTTGGACCACAACATGTACTAAAACTTGAAAGAAAGGGATGCGTGAATAGGTTAGTACAATATTAGATAGATGGTCCATGGTTTTTTTGTCTCAGATCAGATAGATGGTCCATTCTTTTAGTGAGATTTCAATTGAGAAAAAAATTGTATCTTAAAATATCAAGTCTAACCAACCTAATTTTGCGTATTTTTGCTTTCACAAAAAAATGTAACTGTGCTCTTGGAATGAAATGTCTCAACTTTTTTAAAAAAAAAAAAATCTATGTTTCATGGATTTAATTGAGGAATTATCCCTTGAGAGATAGTAATAATTTACATTTATAATGATAACAAAAAAAAAATATTCAAAAGAATCTTAATTTTTGCATCTCAAAAGAATATGAAATGGGGAAAGTACAAAATTTAGGACAACAATATTTTGATTGTGACGAGAAAATTACAACTCAATCCTTCAAGATAGGAGTTAGACCACAGATGTTTGATTTAAGAGATGCTACATCCAATGATGTGCATTGTGTATCTCACTACACATTTTACATACATTCATATTTATATGTGTGTAAATATATAATGAGATGTGTACTGGTATATATCATCGAATGTAGTATCTACAAGACCTAGATGTTCATTTATTTCCTTTATTATCATCTAACTTGAATTGTTTCAAATTGCAATCAATTCTCACTTGTAACTTTACGTGATGTTTTTTGATAATACTAAAGTCGCGTATAAGTAGAACCACTTCATTAGTCGCTTATACATTTTCAATACTAACCTTTCATTATTTCCAACATTATTTTGAAAGTCAAATTCAAGTATGTAACGCTGTCAACGTGTAACGTTAATATGTAACGCTAGTCTTTTGATAATATTTAATTTTTTTATCGAAATCGCTCTCCCAAATACACAAAACAATAAAAGAAAGAAAATATACATCCCAAATTCACCTATTTTCTTTCCTGCCAAGTCTTCTAACCCTCTATTATTAACTCAATGTTGTATTTAACTTAGACAACACTTTAAAGTACCATCACATGCTACTAACAAAAAGGGTGAAGATTTAACATAGTTGGCTTTACTGTATACCCTTTTTTTTCATCTCATTGAAACTCCATAAACAAGCCTCATCTGCTAACTGAAATTTACTACACAGAGGTGCAAATAGGAAAGAAAGTTGAAATAGTAAATAGTCAATAAATAGAATGATGTGTAGCATTTAAGAGTAACATATGACACACACACACATATTCATATATATACACACACTCACACACACATATTCATGTATATATGCACACACTCACACACACACACATTTGTATGTATATGTATGTGCATGGGGGTTCCACTACAGTGAAGGGTGATGAGCCATGCTTGTGTACTGAGCCATCTATAGTGGGCTATTGCTAGGCTGTGGGGGTGGTTAGGACTTTCCTTATAAAGAAAGTTTTTAATGGTTCAAGTGGGAAATTTAATTGCCCTTTTTACATTTTTAGCCATGCCTTTCTTTATCAACTGAGCTTTCACATTTCAACAAAGGAGAGATGCCCTATTTGTACTCTCATGAAAATTGGAGGTGGAGAGGGGGGACCCGATGATGGTGTGTAGTCAAGTTTTGAGTTAAATTCCCATATATATTGTTGCACTCACTCACTGTCATGATTGTCTGTAAAATACACAAAGATATAATTTGATGTGAATGTTTTATAAAAATTGTTGATCTCAAGATTAGATCTCTCAAGAACTATAAATATTTTTTTACCTTAAAATAAAATTGTAAGTAAGAAAATTAGGGCTTCACGCTATTTGAATTTTGTAAATTTTTAGAAGAAATTCACAACTTAATAATTATTGCAAGTTCAAGATGGTAAGAGACAAAACAAGCATTACTTTCATATCAAGAATGGCACTTTGCTTTTCTTTTGGTTCTTTTATTGCTCTTACTAAAATGGGGAAGGCCCATAATGCACAACTATAAGTTGTAACTTGCAAGGTATAAATAGTTCAACCCAAAGAGGGTTAATTACATCCTTTACTTGAAATATTTCTGATTGAGTCCTTTCTTTCTTTGAAATTATCAGCAAACCCCTTGAGGTTTTGCTCCGTCTAACAAAAAACCTCAGTCGTTAGCCACCACCACAAAAATATGACATCAATAAAATGAAATAAAGAAAAATTCTTCTGTAGAGAAACCTTTTTTTGTGAGGGGTCATATTGCAATAAAGAAAAACTTAGAGGGAGTTGAATAACATAATGGTCTTTAAAGAAGAAGTCTTTTCTACTCACAATTTTTTTCTTCTTTTTCAACATTATTCCTTAAAGAATATACTCTTATTACATGTTCACCTAATTGTCATTTTCTACTTACAATTCTCAACTTCAAAATTAAATAAGCACTTGACTTAAATTCAAATTTATATTCTTGAAACTACCAAAATATCACAATGGACAAAAATATATTAATTGAAATAAATACATCCCCTCCACATCTCTTGTGTACGCTTGCCCCTTTTTAGCCCCTTGAGCCAAAAATAAATAAATAAATAAATAATAAAAAAGGCCCAAGCAACAATAGATAAATCGAAAAATAAGAAAGAAGAAACATTGTCCCCTACTTTTTAATTAGATATTGCATTTTATATATACATACTAAGTGTATTAAATATTTTTTTAAATATATATTTAACGTAATTTATATACACTTAAACGTATACATACAAGGTGCAACACCAAATTAGAACAAAAGATGTGAAGTAATTGCCACCTCTTATTCTCCACCTTCACCACCTCTTTTGGAATTTTACAACACGACTATATTGATAATGTTCTCCTCGTTGTGAAGGAACCATTCTCCAACTTTTTCAACCCCATCGACGAACCATTTGAAGTAATGACACATCTATCCTTTCTTCTCTAAGTTACCCAATCACTTTTCTATACATCTTTCTTCTAATGTTGTACTATATATCCATAGAAATGAATTTCTATGTCAAGGACTCAATGTCCAGCAACTTGATATATCAATTGTGAGCTTACAAGCTCAACAAACTATAGAATCAGGGACGGAATTAGAATTTAAAATAAAAAAGAGTGTTTTTTTTGTAAATTGGCAGCCAATTAGATAAAAGTAATTGTAAAATGTGTTGGGCGATAGCACAATTTGCTCCTTACAAATTAATGACAATGAGACAAGGAGTAGAAACAATTTTACTTTTTCAAATAAGTGCTATTTTTCTAAGTTCCTGAGGGATGGGTAAGCAATATTGCTAATCATAAACCTAAAATATGGAATCAAACGTAAAATTTTATACTTTTCTTCCAAACCAAGGGAAGGGCAGCTCCCTCTACCAGCTCGGGATTTGGTCAAGAATGTTTCGAGAAAGTGAAGATATTTACTGATTCTAGCATTGGTAACTATAGAGGTTGTACTATCCATAAAATATTATGGTATGCCCATTAATGCAGGGATGAAACAAAAAAATGAAGATTGGGGTTAAAATTTATTTATTTTTAAAAATTATAGATAAAGTTGTATTTTTAATTTTTGAGAAAAGCAAAAATTTTAAAATTTGATAATCTTATATATAAAGTTTATACTAATTTAAAAAAAATTAGAATTGAGGGGGCAGTCGTCTCCTTCAATGAGTACTATTGTATTATTCCTCAACTAGAACAATAAAAATGTCATTCTACACAGTAAATTTAGAGTTTTGCCCATATATATTATATTTTCTTATTTGAGGAGAAACAAAAAAAAAAAAAAAAAGGAGATTCTTGATGTACCCTCAATATAAACTTCATGCAAATCAAAATGAAACATGAGTTATAGGGATCAACAGCAATAAAAAAAAAAGAGCAGCAAATATGATAGGGACCCAAACAGCAAATTTACTTGTATGAAAAGGGACCCCCTAAATTTTCAGAGCTGCCAGCAACATTGGACAACATCCACCAACAACAAATGATGGTCCAGAGTCCAGACCAGAGAGAGACTGATTCATTGGTGACTGAAAATTGATCTAATGTTAAAATCATCCCCAAGAAAAAAAAAAAAGAAATAATAAAAGGCCCATCACATATTTGTAAAGATGGAGACAGATTAGAAAGCTTTTCTGGCAGGGGTAATAAAACAAAGCCAAAAACCAGTTCTTGAAACTAAATTGGTCTTTTGTGTACCGAACGACGTCGTCCGTACCAAAAGCCTGATACTGCCCTTCCATCAATTTTGTATATGGGAGCAGTTGCATTAACTAATTAGTGCTGCTTTCCATAAATTAGTACTTATAGAAAATTAAAAAAAATAAAAAAAGGAAGGGCCCCTGGTAGAATAAATTTGACAACTTTACTGCTTGTTAAGTTAGCCTATTGACTTTTGGTGTCTTCTTTTTTTTTCATATCTATATCTCTTGTGCAATTGAGTTCCATTCTGTGTATTTTCACCTTTATGTATTTACAAGAGAGACATTTAGAAGTTACTACAATGGATGAATTAATCTAGTAGTGAAATTAATATTGATTTGGGAGAAATTAATGAGTTTGGGTCCAAATGATCACGAGTTATGGTATTTGAATTTTAAAACACTTGAAATATTAACACATGTTAGTTTAGATTGAAAAATCGTAAAAAATTAATAAATGAAATGAACAAATATGTAAAGGTTATTGATAGCTAAACAACGAGATATTTGTACTTATTGGTTTGCGTAGGTTATAGGCACTAGAATTCAGGTATTATAATCTCGTCAGCTCACTAGTCCCATCAACCTTGTGCATCAATAATTGAGCGTTCGAGTGTTTCTTGTAAAAAGACATGAACTTCCAAATATATTAAGTATTTTGATAATTTTTTATTATTAAAATAAATATTCTAGTGTTTTCCACATCAAACATATTTTTTGGGGGGAGAGGGCGCTTTTTCTTGCTCCGATAAGGAATTCTTGTTGTAGTGGTGTTAAACATGCAAAACTTGAACTCTTGCAAAATAAATTTCATGAAATCTTTTTTGAAAAAAAATGTAAATTAAATATAGAGCTTTTTTGTACATTATTTTATAGTTAAATAGAAAATAAATATAAGTTTAAAACTAACTCAAGTGTCATATAATTCAAATGAGCCAAGCCCTTCTGGCCTAACCTTACTTGTTCGAACTCGACTAATCAAATAATTGAGTTTAATTTAATCACTCAAATTCAATTATATTCAAATTTAACCTGACTTCACTTAAATAAAAACAAACATGATTGTGTATTATAAATCATATTATATCATGTATTATATTACATTAATTAATATTATATGTATAATTTAGAAATAAAATTTTATACATGAATTATCAATACAATACAATAAAGAATAAAACTCGGCTCAATTGACATACCTACATTTCAATTTATTATTTTTGTTTTTTTGGTGTGTTTTTGCGTGTAAAACTTTCCAAAGTCCACATGGGGAGAAAAAAATGAAGATTTGGACTTGCATCTCTTTGGGCCCAAGCTCCAAACCAAGGCTTTCCTAACTTGGGCTCATCTCCTTACATTGCTGGTAGCCCAGACTCAGCGCACAGAGTCAGTATGGCGGAAGTGCGCTGCCTCCTCCGGCGACGTGGCCATCGCCGCCGCTACTGACAAGCCGGGTGATAAATTTTCACTTTCTTTTTCCATTTTTCTCATAATTTTCTACCATCCATCAACCGAGTGTACATTTTCTGTACGCGCTTTTACAAAAAACAAAACAAACAATGGAGGGCTGAGGGAACGAAATGTAGGTATCAATTTAAGTTGCGAAATAGTTGTTCACAGAAGCAGAATACGACTATATACTTGAACTAATAGAAAGGAAAATAAATGCAGTTGTAAGCATCGATTTATTACTTAAGGTTCTGAACAAAATGATGAAAATGGATGCCAACCCTTGGTTCCTCAGCTGACTTCCTTTTGATGTGGGATCAGGGTTCTTGAGGAAAAATAACAAGATCGGCAAAACAGAGTGTTTTTGGTCCTTTGGTGCTTGTACATGTTTATGAAATTATGGGTTGTTTATCAGAAGTACTTGTAAAGAGATGGAAAGACAAGCCCAGCTCTTTTGTTGTGAACCATATTATTATCTCAAAAAAAAGAAAAAAGATCGTATTAAGTCTAATAAGTGTGTATAATTTGATTATATGATTGGCTTCTTGTAAAGGTTCATTTATATTTGGACTCTGTTTTGGTGAATGTTGTTCTTTTGTTACAAATTGATTGATTGGTAAGGTATTAAGATTGTCTTTCCATATAGATTTTGGACAAATTATGGGAGAGTTTCTTTTTTATTTTTTTAAACAAAGTTTGGACTTGTGAACTATGATGTTTTGTGGTATTACTTCTTGTGACTTATTCCATTTTTATTTGTCTTGTTGTTGCCTGGACTTGCCCACTGTTTCTCTGTGTTTTCACCCATGTATGTGCTTACTGCTCAATCAGTAATTTCCATGAAATAAATTTGCCAGATGTTTTTATTTCTTCCGAACTTCGTTGTGGTTGGAGGACATCTATTACTGTTGAAGATTTTGCAGTGAGAGGCAAGCCTTTTGAATTGAAATGTCCATCATCCGTGCGTGTGTGCAATTTTGGTGGATTGATGAACTGTACTAGCAGTTATATAAGTGTAAGTGAACTGTTGGATTTCCTACAGGTTTTATTGGGTTATTCATCAGCTGTAATGGAACACTCTGCTGTAATGGAACACGCATGTTCAAATCAATAGAATTATAGAAATATGAGACCTAGATATGGGGATCATTTGACTGAATGATTTATATGATAGCTGTTTAAGTTGGATATTTCTGGGGCTGGCTTGGTTGATTACAATTTATTAGCAACAAAGAGATTGCCTGTATTCTTGTGTCTTTGATGTCATATATCACACTTCAATAAGCTGGAGATTATATATTCTTTTTATGATTAGTCTTGCTTCATTACATGACCACTTGGAATCTTGATCTTAGAGCAGGGCATGCCAATCATCTGTTTGTCTTGCATTTCACTTTGCCCCTAAGCAAGAATATTGGACATGGAAGCTGCTGGTTCGTGCTCCTAAGATAAAAGGAGGAAAAACCAAATATAAGCTACTTACACATGTAATTGTTCTCAGAAAACTAATTGTCTGTTTTGTTGGCTTTCTATCATCCGGCATCTATATTTAAGCGCTTTATTGTTGCTAAATCTATATGTAGCACATTCCACCACTGGTTCCCTTGCTCAATTGCTTTAACATTATGCTGTTTTGTTTACTGCTGTAGAGAACTGCTGCATCTCTTGTTGGTTAAACGTTATTAGTGGACATCTACAGGCTGGTGGTAATGGTAAGGTGGTACGATGAAAACTTATGACCTTGGTAAGTGCCATAAGAATTGAGTAGAGAAAAGTTGATCATTCATGTGCATTCATCGGCATCTCAATCTCCAATTTGAACTAGTATTGTCACTTCCTATTTTCTTCTGATGCAGAGCACTGACCTGAAACGGAATAAAATCGTTATACGCGTCGTGCGTAAACAAACCGCTGCATCAACTGAGTTGATGGTTGGATGTCAACCAATTGCAGAGCAGACAGATAATTGGGCTCAGGTCCCCTCATGAGAACACTTTCAGGTGTTGAATCAATATAGCTGTACTAAAGGTTACACTAACCTTCTTCTTTTGTGATGTGATGTGATTCTCTATTTCGCATTGCTCCAAATTTGCTTCTGTATTTAGCATAAGACATCTTTTTTAGTCCACCACAATTCGTTCTACCTTTTTTGGATATTTCCAGACCAGAATTTGCATTGGGGATTACTTCTGCTCCCCGGTACAAAAAGTTCAAATTCTCCACCATGATCCTTTCATTTCATGATTCTCATGCTTAAAGCTTTGTGGCGTAGACCAGAATATGAATTGGAGAAGAAAGCAATTTTGGGTTTCTGCCCGGAAGGTACAACTTTGTTGTGCTTGACTCATAGGGTCTGTCTATGTTGAGCAGTCAAGCCATTGTTGTACGGTAGAGTACTGGACTGTGTTATACTTTTGTTCTTCCACAACAAAGCATAAAGTAGAAAAAACTCATCAATAAAGAAAATATATCACTATATGCATCCCTTTTTTTGCTGCAAAGGAAGTAAATTCATTTTTCTTCTGCAAAGATTGGGAAATACAATCTCCTCCGGCCTTTCTTCCAACGCCTTTCCCCCCTCTTTCCAAGCATTTTGGATCAGCTGTTTCAATTTGTACTTAATCATGTATAGTACTTTGTAAATATATATTAAGTGTATGTAATCCACAGTCAAATATTTAAATAAAAAAATATTTTATATATTTAATATTTATTTATAATGTAAAATTAAAAATAAAATACAAATTTGAAACAGAGGATTTGAATTCTTTTCCAACCCAACCGTATTGAAATTGAGAACTGTGTCAACTAACTAGGAGCCTCCAAACGCAAGAAGCCACAATATTATCAAGTGAAGTCGTCAAACTAAAAGTCATCCTTAGTAATTTTTGGTTTGACGCATGTAACAACTCGAGTAAACGCAATAAAGTACTCTTAATATTTATTTAAATCTTACACTTTTTTTTTTTTATTTGAGATGTTTCAAAATGAGATAAAAAGAGTATAAAGCAATATATATATATATATATATATAAAGAATAAAAGAAGTAACAGTACTAATTCGTTCAACTTCCAATCATTTGTGAGATGATGCAATAGTGACTTCAATATAAAAGATTCCGACATTAGTTTTTATCGACCTCCCCAATGTAGTCCCCCTTGGGCTTTTCTTCCCACTTGTCCTTCTCAAACCTATTATTCAACTCTTCCCGTGTCCTATTTTCCTTTTCATTTCTCACTACTTCACTATAAACCTTTCCATTCTTTTCTCCCCTACTAACCTCATAAAAAACAACCATCCTCAATTTGTGCCTTAGCCTATACATTTCTTAGTAACCATTTTTCCCCCAACACAATGCCATCTGAACATAAATCCTTTTCTTTTGATGCATCAATCTTGCAACACCAATCCCACATACCACCACAGTTCATATGGCCCGATCATGAAAAACCGTGCCCGGAGCCGCCCCCAAGGCTCGACGTGCCCCCCATAGACTTGGGAGGCTTTCTGTCGGGGGATCCTGAAGCTGTGTCCAATGCCGCTCGGCTTGTCGACCAGGCGTGCCGCAAGCATGGCTTTTTCCTTGTTGTGAACCATGGCATTGATATGAAGCTGATAGAGGAAGCTCAGAGGGGCACAGATTTCTTCTTTGGGATGCCACTTGAGGAGAAGGAAAGGGCTTCAAGAAAACCTGGTGACCATTGTGGCTATGCTAGTAGCTTTACTAATAGATTCTCCTCCAAACTTCCATGGAAAGAGACACTTTCTTTTCGTTATAGCGCCGACCGCCAGCTCTCCAACATTGTTCAAAGATATTTCTTGGACGTAATGGGGGAAGAATATGAAGCATTCGGGTATAAAATTTGGGAAGATGGAGTATGTTTCGATCACATTTTCTAATTTAACATGTGTATTTACATTTGCTTTTTGGTTTTCAGGAGGGTGTGCCAGAAGTATTGTGAAGCAATGAACACTCTGTCCCTTAATGTGATGGAGCTTCTGGGCATAAGTCTTGGGGTTGGACCAGCTTATTTCAGAGAATTCTTTGAAGGGAATGATTCTATAATGAGATTAAACTATTACCCTCCTTGTCAGAAACCTGATCTAGCTCTTGGGACAGGGCCTCATTGTGACCCTACTTCCCTAACTATCCTTCATCAAGATGATGTTGGTGGCCTTGAAGTCTATGTTGATGAAAAATGGCATTCCATCACTCCCAATCCACAAGCTTTTGTCGTCAACATTGGCGACACATTCATGGTAAAATTTCCAAAAAAAAGAACTCAAGATATAACACTAAAACCATACTCTATATACCATATTAAAAATGACAATTATTGTATACCTACTCCTATGTATACCAATGTTTAATTATTCTTCCATGGTTGCTGAAATGAAATAATGAGGTCTAATTTGCAGGCTCTGTCAAATGGGATTTACAAGGGTTGCTTACATAGGGCTGTGGTCAACAGTACAACTCCAAGGAAGTCTCTTGCATTCTTTCTTTGTCCAAATGAGGACAAAATTGTAAGCCCACCAAAAGAATTGGTGTGTGAAGCAAATCCAAGAGTATATCCTGATTTCACATGGCCGGCTCTGCTTGAATTCACACAGAAGCATTACCGGTCCGACATGAAAACACTGGAAGCTTTCGTGAACTGGCTTAGACAGAGAAGAAGCATCAATTCAATTGACCTCCAAGTTGAAGGGTGATCAAGCACAGAAAGAGCTTGACAAAAAGGCCAAGAAAATTTACACAAGATCAGATTCAAGAATCATGAGTACTGTAGTGGGATGTTTAGATGATCAAAAGGGGAGGTCAAATAGAGGAGACTAAAGCAGGCAATGCTAGCAGTTTGTTTTAGATGAAAGATGAATTTTGTGAGAGAATCATATATGTGTGTGCAATAAAGCAATTTGTAGAGCTTGCATTTTGATGGCTGAGAGAATCATATACTCAGTTTGTTTTAATTCCCTTTTTTTACCCCATGCATGACTAGCATAGTTGAATCCGTACTGATCTGTACGGTACATATACATGTATGTATGCATCATAGGGATGCCCCCTTGCTTACATATTGAAGAGGATGTATGAGTGTATATCTTTGTTAATGAGTTCCATGATAAAAAATCAGTCACCACTTGTATATTTTCATGATTGACCATTTGAGGATGTTTCCATTTACTTTGTTTCTTAGTTTTTCTGGGGGCCGTTAAGTGTAAGTTGCGAACTTTGTAATATTCCATTAACATCAATTATCACTAGGTCGTCTCTTATGGTGCAAGAATATGGATACGATCTCTTATATTGTATAGACATGAATACAATCTTTTATATTATATAGATAGGAATATAACAGTACAGATGATATGATATTGACACAACAGTATAACAACAATAAAAAGTATGATATGATAAATTAAAATTATATGCGCGAACCAAAATTAAATAGTACTGTATCTTGTACTTTATTCAATACTTACTAGCATTATACACCAATTAAATCGGAGGTTTTTATAATATGGTGAAATTTATTAAACATATCATCACATAAATTATTTCATAACCAAATTTGAGGATGTTTAGCATCACATAAACTTTGCTTCATTACCCTTAGACATATTTAAATATGTGGGGTATCAAGCATATTAAAATTCACGTATAAATAATAATAATTATAGTAAGCTTCTAAGAAAAATTGGAGGGGTCACTATGATCCAACTTAAAATTCAATCTATTTAAATAATATTATACGCAGCGAATTAAATATCACCAAAAAATAATTATTCAAATCAAAATTAAAATCAAGAAAAATAAAGTAATAAATCAAATTTTATATGGAAAATCCCTAAAAAATAAGGAGAAAAACCACAAGACATATACCCATTAAGAATCCAATAACAAATAATGATTACAAATACTTTAAATTTTTAACTCAAGCTTGAATTAATTACAACAATATAGAAATATACTAACTCTCTTTTGATGTATCTCACAACCCTATTAAATGTTCCAAAATAGAATCCACTAATTTTTTCAAAGCTCACACAATATAGAAAAACTCAACTCCATTATTTAATAACTTACAATCATAATATGAAATACAGTCATAATATTTAGAAATATCTCTCTATATTTGGATAAACTACTCTTCCTCTTTTGGAGAAAACTTTCCCTTACTTGGAAAAAACTTTTCCTCACTCGAAAGGAGCCTCCATCCAAACTATCTCTTGGCCCTGCTCACTTTTTTCCACTTATAAAGAAGCTCTTTGCTTCCTGTTTGGCTTCCTTCGAATAAGTCTATTTATAAGCAAACGCTTATCTTTATTTTCAGGCGTTTTTTCAGTGAAAATGATATTTGTTATTTTAAATAGTAAAATATTATTTTTTAAATAGTGAAATATTATTTTTTAAATAATAATTTTATTATTCTTCTTTTACTTCTTGCATTTTCTTCTTTGGACTCCAACAATACTAAACCCCATCATTTTTCTTTCACTTGTCAATTTCTTGATTTTTCGTTCTTTTTTTGATAAGGTTTGGTGGTAGGTCTAACCTACACTGAGTAGAAATTCCAATAAAATATATTTGTAAAAAAGTCGGACACGCTATTATTAAATTTTATTTATTATTCTTTTGAACTTATTTTCATATGTGAGGAGTATTCACAAGTATTGTATGGCATCCAATCATCCATATGGTAGCACTCCTAACCACACTTGCATTCACAATTGATCATAACAACTGAAAAATAAAAGGAGGGCTGACAATTTCTTGTTCTTAAAGTTGAACTTTTAATTAATTATATATGAAAGAAGCCATAAATACAACACATTTTTTTCTTTATTAACACACCCATCATCTTCAAATTTCAGTTTGAGGTTGTCCAAAGAGAGTTTAGGAAAGTCCAATATTGCCATTATTGTTAATTTAAACATTGGGAAACAACAACATTTAAATAAGAATAATTTCAATTTCATGTATCAGAATAATAAATGTTATAATATCCACTGACTAAATTGCTTTAATAAGAGATAATGTTTAGATTTATTTTGGATGTTTTAGCAAAAGTGTTTAATCTATTTAAAGAAAAAGGTAATGTTTATGTGGTTTTATTATGAAAGAATGAAAATAATTTCAGGAAATAAAAACAAACATTCCCGAATCGGGACAAAGATTGAGCAACCAAACTTCCTTTAAGAATCCTTGAGATATCCATGTTTTTAAGAATCAAATAAAGTAGTAGGTTTTTGTCTTCAAGTTGAAGCACTATCTTAAATCAACAACACTCAAACCATCATAGAAACTCAGGCATCTACCAAAAGAAAAGAAAATCAAGAATATCGATATGCTAAAATAGTAGCAAGATATTCTTGGGATAAGAAAGAAATGAGGAAAAGAAGTTGCATGATTCAAAATTGACTTGAAAAAAAAAATAAAAAAGAAGGCAAGAGGTGACGTAGTAGTACTCTTTATATCTTTGTGAAAATGGTTGATGTAGCAAGATGTGACAGCAAAATATATATATTCTCCAATGGCATCTAAATAAATATCACCACAGGAACTGCAATTATACATATAATTGTTGGCTCATCAATTTGCAGTGAAAGTGAATGACCTCCACCACCATTATGGTGGAGGTTTCTTGATTCTATGGTGGAGGTTTCTTGATTCCCATGCATTGGATTTGTTTTCGGAGTACATCCTGGAAAGCACCATGTCTCCATCAACTGTGAACAGGATTAGTACTCGACATGAAACATGATCTTGGTTGACATTACCTCAATGTCGACTTTGATAAGTTTAGGAGTTGTTGGTCACTAATGAATCTCGATATCTAGGAATGAAAATTTTTCGATACTTAAATTAGTTAAGATTAAGATGTTGGTAAAAAAATTTAAGTAAAAATTGCTATAAATAGAATGATATACCTTATGAGGCTTGATGTGGCATGTTTAATAGCATTTAGTCGTGTAAGTAGATCAAATATGTCATTTGTCGAGATCATGGGTAGCAACATTGGGTGCCTATGACAAGATTTAGGGTCAAATCCACGTCTACTCAAGTAAAAGTGCATCAGTCATCGAGTGTTTTGATATTAATTTTAAGCGATACGTAACAAAATAATAAATTATTGAGAATTTATAGAAATTACTGGAAATTTTATTTAAAATTTGAATATTCTTAATTAATATAATTGTGCATGATTTAAACTAAAATAGTTATATATGTGATGTAGATATTAGAGTATGTTGAGGAAATTTAAAAATAATTAGTTAAGATTGAGATGTCGGAAATTTTAAGTAGAAGTTGTTGTAAATAGAATGATATATTTTATGAGGCTTGGCGTGCAGTGTTTAATAGCATTTAGTCGTGTGAGCAAATTATGTGTGCCATATGTAGAGATCATGGGTAACCATGTCTTGTGATGCATATGTCAAGATTTTGGGTCAAATCCATGTCTACTCAAGTAAAAGCGCACAGTCATCGAATGTTTCGACATTTTCAAGTGACATGTGACAAAGTAATAAATTACAAGAATTTATAGAAATTATTGAGAATTTTATTTAAAATTTGAATATTGTTAGTTAACATAATTGTGCATGATTTAAATTAAAATATTTATATATATGGTGTAGATATTAGAGCATGTTGAGGAAATTTAAAAATAATATGATAAAATCAATAATTAGAACCACATAGCCTTTTTAGGAGGATTAAGATTACTATAAGGGTTTATTTGTTAGATTCATATTGGAAATACAAATTATTAATTAAATATTGGCAATACACAATTCAGACATTAAATGTTGATAATACTACAAATAAGAATAAATATAATATTTGTGGCATTGCGCCTTGTGAAATCTAATAGACACAAAATACTCCGAAAATAATATGAATATAATTAATGTGATACTATATTCAACGAGGAATACATGGATACATATTAGCTTTTGAATTTGATATATATCAAATTGAACTTAGTTGTGTTCAAATAGTCATTGGTTCAAGATTATCAAAAATATCATTCTCATATTTTGTTATATTTATTTTAGTATTATGTTATAATTATATTATTAATTGTAAGTATTATTTTATTAGTTAATTCATTATCATGTATTATACATAACTTAAAATTAAAAACATTTTAACAATATTTGAAATTTCAAATTTTCAAACTTCAGTGGAAGTTGAATTTCATTTCGAGTAGTTAGAAAATTCAAAATTTCGATCGAAATTTCAACATTTCAATTTAAACTAAAAAACAACAACAGGGGCATTTTGGTCATTTCTAGTGTCATTTAAGAATGGGTCATGTCAAAACAATAATTTAATTCATTAATCCCTTTTTCTTTCATCCACAATCCACATCCCATGACATCCAAACTTATGGTTCCGTACAAATATAATGTTAAAAAGTTAATCGGCACACACAAAAAAATAATTGAATCTTGAATAGTTGATTGGAATTCTCAGGTGAATAAGAGATGTAATGTGATGGTGTCCCACTATCATTGAAAAAATTAAAGTAAAGTGAAATAATTTAATATGCAAAGTACTCTTCTTATTGGAACTAATTTGTCTGAAACAAATAGGAAGATCAAAGAATATTAGAAGTAAAATTTTGGATAGAGTGTAATATATTTAATTTATTTAATAGAGAAAATTAGAAATATAAAGAAATACGAATGTTCAAATTTATTGGAATTTTTATAGAACTTTAAAAATTATATTTAAATTTGATTTAATTGTTAATCGAGTCAAATTCGAATGAATTTTAATCGAGTCGACAGGAATCGAACTAAGTAGTTTGATTTTTTTATATATTTTTTTTTTATTTTTTACTAGTTGAGTTGAATTTCAAATCTTATCGTACGAAAAAAAATTAAATTTAATTTATTAAGCTATCTAATTAAATTCAAACAAATTTTTAATGATCGATTTAGAATTGAGTGTCGAGTAATTTAATTTATTTTTTTTCAGCCCTAAGGAAAATTGAGTGGTGAAAATAAACTGAAGGTCGATCGAATGTGATCGACTTATTATTTAATAAATTATTTTCTTCCTTTTATTTCATGACCTTAGAATTTTTTATGAGTGAGTAACAAAAACCAACTTTTGAAGTGAACTTTAGAAAGATAGTAAAAATACCTAGACAGTAGGCAAAATCAATAAATCATCTATTGATTAAATCATTACATCATTAAATCAATTTAATTTCTAGAATAACTTGAAAACCCATTTCAAAATTCAGTAGTTTGTATCAAATTTCCATGATAAGGTGTTTAATTAGTGATAAAACTTTTTAAAAAATTCTTATAAGGAAAATGAAAATGAACTAGAAATGTAGCATATAATTAAGGATTTTTCTCACTCGTGAATAGATGCAATTTCGATGAAAATTAAATCGAACCTAATTGAAATTTTTTCTTAGTAGAGGTAAATTTTGTGTATAATCATTTTATCATACATATTGAATACCGAACTGAGATTTACGACTTCGTTTCATTATTTACCATATTATTATGTAATTTTGTGTGTTATTTTTCAGTAGATATGTTTGAAGGGAAAAAGAAAATTTAAAAAGGAAGAAATTAAGTGTACTGAAATTGAAAAAAAAAAAAAAGTATAGTTGTAATGATCGATACAAATTAACATTATTGCTGAGGTCTAATTCAAATGAAGAAATCAAAATTATATATTAATATTATTTTAGATTCAAATACTAAAAGAAATAGTATTTCTCTTAATTTGATGTGGATTTTGCTATATAATTTTGGTATGCTTGATTAGTTATTTATGAATATCTCGATATAATATTTTATTAGGTCGTTCCACTCAAAAGAATAAAGTTTATTTGAATAAAAATAATTTTTTTATGGTAATAATAGTATAATACTATTAACTCTTAATCAACTACTGTAAGAACACTACTATATAAGTATACAAAATTTATATTTTTTCAAACTCTCAAATAAAATATATGTGGATCAAATTGGATTTAAAATTTGAGAACTGACGGAATAAGAATTGATAGAATCTTGATTTCATATTTTCTATGAAATACTCCCTTTGTCCCAAATTTTGGGTTGTCTCATAATTAAATTCTTGTTTCTTAAAAGGTAATTTTTTTAAAAAAAATAATCTCTAAATTAAAATAATAATTTAACACCAATAAGTATCAATAACTATATTTAAATTAATAATATAAAAATACATAACTTTTTGCAACTCTCACTAAATATTTCGATTGAATTAAATGAGAATCTATAGTATGGGATTAAGGGATTATTAAATTATTTCCTAAATTAAAACCAAACTGAAGCCAATACATTTAACATAATTCAAATACCCTCTTTATCAACACTTCATATTTTTTATATAGTATATTATAATTGGTATTGCATTTAATATTATAATATTATTAATATATTTTAAATATATAAAATAATTTTATTAATATATATTTAATATAATATAATATTAATTATAATAGGGAATTATTTGTGCTTTTTATGACGGTTAAACTCATGGTGATTGATTGATATGCATGGGTGCATCAAATATTTAATCTAAAGCAACCAATTGTTGATAGAAACGTGGCTATAAATGTCAATCAATTAATTATTATAATATCAGTACGAAATGGCTTTTGGCCAATCATAAATGTGTGTTAAAAGTTGGTTCGTACACAACCACTTTCATTTCTCACAAAAGCTTTCTATTTTGTAATAATTATTAATGTGTACCAAAAATCTACATTGCAAATATATTGTAAGTGAAATGATTTCATTGGACAAATAAAAAAGACTTCAAAAAAAATAAAAAATAAAAATGAATTAATTTAGGGCAAAATACAAACTCCATAAATTTCAATGAGAATAGCAAACATCTTCTAAACTTACAAATATAATATTTATCCATATTAATTAAATATTTGGACATAATTATTTTTAATGCAATAAATTTATAGCTTGCAATGTTGTATCCCAAATTTAATTCTTATTTTTTATTATAAAAAATATTTTAAATTATATTATTTAAAAAAATAGTAACTTAAGTAATTCAAATTTAAAAAAAAAAACAAAAGTTGTAAAAGAGTATAATGAATACACAAAAAAATTAAATATGAAAAAAATAGTTTGATAATTTGAATTCAAGTAATATATTAATTATTTAAATTAAATGAATTTTGAACTCTTTTGAATAAAAATAATTACGTATATTTTTGTAAACTTAATTTAGATATATATATTGAATAAAAATAATTTATGCAATTTTTTTAAAAAGGTACAAAATTTATTAAAATATATCTTTATTCAACTTAAAAAATATATCATATATTAAATATCAACGAAGATATACTTATTTATCTTTATTGAAAAGAGTATAAAATTTATTTATATTAAATAGTAAGTACTTCATTTTGAATTCAAATAATCAAAATTCTTTTTTTCATGTTTAATATTTTTATGTATTTATTATACTCATTATTACTTTAGGTTTTTAAAATCTGAATTACTTAAGTTACTAGTTATTTTTTAAAAGATATAATTTAAAATATTTTTTTAATTAAAAAAATAAATTAAATTTGAGATGCAAAATATTCAATATATACTAAAAATTATATAAATTGACAGCATTAAAAACAATTTTATCTAAACATTTTATTTAGAGAGCAAATGTTATATTTATAATTTTAGGGGTATTTGCGACTATTGATAAAGTTTAGAGAGGTTAATATATTTTGCCCAATAATTTATATATATAGGTTCATTAAGATCAGCACTATATGATAAGAGTCTATAAGGAGATATTCTTAATTCTGATATGACAACTTTTATTATATTTTGCAATCTACTTTTTTCATCTTTCCCTATTCAAAATGATATCACGTACGTTTTCTTGAATGATTTTGAAACTTAAATTAATAGAAATGTCCTTTGTTCATGATATAAAAAATATTACAAAATTTATTGTTCACCGATGTATTTATCTCATTTATGTGAACATGCTAATTTAGTTGGTTATCAATGAGTACTAAACTAATTAATAAGTAATATCTTAATTTAATGATGTCATTATTGTATTTTTTTAATAAAATTAGGGTAAGGGCAAGAATGTCATTTCAAAAGTTAAATGAAAATTAATAATTCTTCAGTAATTAGAGTAGGATTGAGATGTCCCATCATATCTGTCTTATGGTAGAGTTAAATTATGATATAGCTAATTAAGAATAATCAGTTTTCATAATCAGATATTGCGTGTTGGATTATGTGAAGATTCTGGTGCTGTCCGAAGAAGGTGACAAACAAAACTAGCTGTACTCAGTTTTCGATCCTCATTTTAATCATAAGACAACAAGACAGTGTTTGCTGAAGATATTCACCTACTGAACCTGGCGAATAAATGATGGCTCATGTGATCAAGTTGCCTAAACATGATCTGTTAAAACATTAACATTGGATTGAGTTTTATTTATTTATTTATAGTAAGGGCAATGTGATGCGGCTAATTTTGTGTTGTCTTCATACTATGAAGCATCAATTTGAGCTGTTGGGAGTTGGGACAGTCAAGAAAAAGTTCCAAATTATAAAATCTTAGATCCAGATTGTCCGTATAATAAATAATGTGCTAGGCCTTATGGGGTGGGGACTGGATTGAAAGCGAGACTTCGCTAGCAACTATTATTCCACGCTCGTCATCGAGCTTATGAGATGGGGAATGGAAGCAAGACTTCGATACAACGGAATCCACTAGCAAAGCAATTATTTCGCACTCGTCGTTGCTTTGCGAAAGTGAGTAACTCAAATTGTTACAAGATCGTCATCGAGCTTATGAGATGGGGAATGGAAGCAAGACTTCGATACAACGGAGTCCACTAACAATTATTTCGCACTCATCGTCGCTTTGCGAAAATGATTAATTCAAATTATTACAGGAGTCGGCTGTACTTACTTATAAGTCATTTGAATTTTTCTACCACAACTAATGTCGGATATCACAATCACCCTACACGTTCTCATCACATTACATATTTGACCCAACCTCCTGTGCTAATAGTACCCCAACGGACGATCAAGTGTCTCAAGATAACACAATGACAAAAAGTTACTACTCCCAATTTTTCTTTTTCCAAGGAATTAGACATGAATTAGTCTCAAAGATGGGCCTGTCCCCACTAACTGAACTGTTACCATAATAGGGGTAGGCCAGAACTTGGGTCTAATGTAATGCATATGGGTTTTACTAAGTCGGATTCAGCCTATACGATGTCTAACTTGAAAGCCCATTAGTTTTTTAAAAGTGAACTAAAAGGAAGCCCCTTTGTAGAGATATAGCTACAGTTACTGAGTCCATGCCCGCTATTATGAGAATTGTTGCTCTTCCAGGCATCGAAGTCACTATTGTGAGGGGATTCGTGAGCCTAAACAGACCTGAATTGGCCGAGGTTTCATGTCAATATATAACAAGAAACCAGAGCTTCTTTAGTTGGAGGGAGAACATTGATTTATATGCTAAATCTACGATCCTTCAAGTACATCAAACTTGACTAAGCCCAACTTAGGTTATGATTCACAGTACCCAGAACATTTGGCATGTGCAATCGATCTGTATTCACAATCAATATATAAGCCTTCAAAAAATTTCTTGAATAAATGCAAAAAGATCATGTATTCTGAAAGTTAGTATAGATATGTCCTGATAAATCTGCAACTTAGTGCTTCTTCTATGCCAATAATGCCTACAGCTCCAACTCACTTCTACTCCTAGTAGGATTTCAGGAAGCAAGGATATGAGATTCAGCAACCCAAGTTACGACATTATTGAAAAAACAAAAGACAATCACCTATCCACCCTTGCGGTGGATAAGCAACCACTCTTGATACAAAAGCCATCAAATTACTTACTGCTTGAGCACTTTTTAATTGACCATAGATAATCCCATTATGTTGCTTCTCTTCTGACCTTTTCGGCAGTATAGTCTGAAGCATGAGAACATAATTTAGAAACAACTGCGTCTCTACCATACAAGTTATCCTGATCAACAATACTTGATTCTTGTGCAACAATTATAGGAGTGTTTGTGACACTTTAGATATTTCTGTTGAACTCTAGCAATAAGGGGTTGCCACCAACTTCTCTGAGAAAGGTTTTCACAATCAAAAGGAAAACATATTGCTCCTAAGGCATAGTGCTCAGAAAATATTATCCATAAGGCATGCCAACAATGTTGATTAAAACTTGTAGAGCATAACTCTGACATTAAAATGTTACTTTTGAAGCAAGAAGGATCTTAACGAACTCCTAGAGTGATCAAGAAGATTTTTGATACATACCACCAGATGACACGATAACTCTACTCCTCTGAAACCAGAGAGAGCAAAGGTTTATTTGAGAAGAAAGCTTCTAAATTCCCAGACACGAGTTCGTATAAATCTCTGAATGATTCCTCCGTGAAGACAGCAAAGTGTGGCGACAACACAACATTGTCAAGTTCAAAAAGCTCTTTTGGAACACATGGTTCATTTTCAAACACGTCCAACCCAGCACCAGCTATTTCTCCTCGCTGCAAACAAGGCACCAATTCCTTTTCATCTATCACAGCACCACGTGCAATATTAACAATAACTCCTCTCTTTCCCAATGCCAACAGAACCTCCCGGTTGATCATATGATGAGTTTGCTCGGTTAATGCACAACAGAGTACAAGCATATCAGACGCAGCAGCTAATTTACGGATATCGGAATAAAATACATATGAAACAGATGGCTTCCTGTTCCTCGAGCAATATGATATTGCACAGCCAAATGCTTCAAGCCTCTTTGCTACCTCAAGGCCAATGCTTCCTAATCCCACAATTCCAACTTGCTTGCCTACTAACTACAATTATACGTCACATTATACCGTCAGTCAGTAACTCGTAACCACTCACTTCATTAAGTAAAGCTAATGGTCTATACACAATGTAGCATAAGATACTTCCAGACTAGTCCATGCTCTCAGATACAATGTAGAAACATGTTAAGCCACCTCAAACCAAGTGACTGCAAATTGGTTCTCAAATCTCAGTTGAATACTCCTAGTCTATAACTGAACACTATCTTTACCTTTTGCAATCAAACTGCAGATTCTTTTGTCACCTAAATCATATTAATCAATTTAATTCTTATGCTGGATTATCCCCTGATTCTTTCAAGATAGCTTTTTTGCACAAAAATATTATTCACTAGATTATAAATTTAATAAAAATCCCATTAACTTAATAAAACCATCTATTTGAGCATGATAATTATATGATTACATGTTCAAATAAAAACGTAACGTAGAGCTTCACGAACAATTTCAAAAGAAAACATCAAATATCCAAGTATACATACCTTGAAGCCAAGAGGGTAGGCTCCTTGTTTAGGCCAAAACCCATTTTTCACAAAGCGATTTCCGGCGCTGATATTCCGCAAGACATCGATGAGGAGCCCCACCGCAAGGTCAGCTACGTCAGCGGAGAAGATGGTGGCAGCGTTGGCGACGGCAATGCCGCGGCGGCGGCACTCGATGAGGTCTATGTGGTTGACACCGGCGCTGGTGGTGACCACCAGGCGCAGGCAGGGGAGACTGCTGAGCACGGCGGCGGAGAGCGAGAAGACGCCGGAGCAGAGGGCGGCCTGCGTGTTCTGGGCCTGGGCCGCGAGGAACTGGGCCAGGGGTAGCGGAGATTCCCATGGCCTTAAAACTCGGAATCTTGAACAGAATTCTTCGCTGTATGTTCTGAAGACGGCTGGTGGTCCGAGGACGATGATTTCCGGCAATTGTTGAGTTCTGGAAATCTGCTGGTCTTCAGCCATGGATTTCACTCGGATTACTACAAACTACAAACAAAACAGAGCATTGGATTAAGCCCGCGTAAATGCACGATAATGACATAGGGATAGGTAAAGTATCACTGATCAGTCACATAAAAATATTCTTTAAAAAGCGAAGATATTATATTAAATTCATATTGTTGAATAGTGATATTGGAGCTCCATTTTTCACTTAATCACTTAATCCAATCCATTATTCTTAGGTTTTTAATTAAATGCCAATTTATCCTTATCACAAATTTTTGTTTCCTAATTAGTCAATAACATTAGAACTTAAATAATATATAAAATTCTTTGTCCTAATAAAAAACAAAAACAAAATAACTAATACTAATCACATTTTCCTCCAAAAAAAATTATGAGAAATAGCTAATATTTAATCTTAATTTCTTGTAATTACTTGAAAAGTGGAGGGCATAAAGTAAAATATGGAATGTCAGTACATTACCTTATATTATTAATCTTAATTTTTGATAATTACTGGCGTCTCACTTTAATTAATAGAAATACAACATTATTTCCTTTAAGAAATAAAAATAGATATCATAACTCTTTCCTTATACTTTGGTATATTCATTTTATGTGTTATATTGCCAATTTTTTTAGTTAATTGTATAAGTTATTATTTGATACTAAACTTTGAAATTTGTGATCAATTTCTATATAATTTATACTTAAAATGTAGATTTGAATGCTCATAAAAATAATTATATGATGAGAATGCCATTATTACAAATGTGAAGTGCTTAAATCAATCATATACTTTATAGATAATATGCTAAAAAAAAGTATTATATTTATTAAAATTTTGTTAAATGTATACTAAAAACTTAATCTTACTAAAAAAATATTATTAAATACCTTTGTTCTCTGTTACATGTAAAGTGTAACATACTAACTCTAATTTTATGAAGAAAAACCATCAATTTACAATATTATAGACGTGAATTTATTCATATTTAAATTATGAAATTGTTTGTAACATATTATTATGGTATGGTCGATTAGAGATTTTACGAGGAAATCAAACATATATGAGCAATACTAAATAAGAATAAGATTGTCAAAACTTGTATCCACTGAAATCACATAGAACACGAGGGCAATAATGAAATCCGATCTCCCAAAGCCAGAGGAGTGAGGACCGAAACTAAAAAACGAGTCTTGAATTTTTGTTTAATAAACAGAAAAAACTCCTAATTGATATTAAAATTTAATGTTACTAATATTTCCTATAAAGACTACGATTTCTAGTCTTTTTAAAATAAAAAGAATATAATATGCACTTAAGTATATACAGATCTCACGTTTTACTTACTTATTAATAGATGACATATAAATATTATTATTCAACTCAAGTTATAATCTAAAATTGTTTGACAAGCGCGGGAGCAAAAGGCGACCTACTTGTTATAGCTATTGGGCCTGGGCCGCGAGGAACTGGGCCAGGGGTAGCGGAGATTTCCATGACCTTAAAACTTGGATTCTTGAAGAGATTTCTTTGCTGTGTGTGTGTGTGTGTGTGTGTGTGTATATATATACTTTATATCCAATATCTCAATTTGCACTATATTAAATTTTAAAATATTAGTATATATTTGAAAGTATTTTTAAAATAAAAATTTATTTATAAAATAATTTTTTTAATATAAATTTTTTTATAAAATATTTATAAGTATTATTAAGTGTTTGGTAAAAATATATTTTAACATCCATTTAATAAAAATATAAAAAAAAAAATTTAAAAATCACAAATTTACACTTCCAAAATAAATTTTTGAATAATAAATTTATTTTAAAAATTCATTCAAAAATAATCACCAAACACATAATTTTTTTATAAATAAATTTTTATATTTAAAGATTCATTTAAAATGGGTTCCGAAACATCCTCTTCATATCCCTTCCGTTGAAGTTCTGGGTAAATCATTCAATTGAACGCCATAATCCTGAACTATACGCTTCTATTTTTTGCTGTATATTCTAAAGACTGCTGGTGGGCCGAGGACGATGATTTCCGACAATTGCTGAATTTAAGAGATATGCTGGCCATGGAATTCACGCGATTACTACAAAGTACAAACCGGATTAACACAGAGTACAAACAACGAAGCGCATTCCAAAAAGCATTAACACCTAGGATCCGCCCCGCCCCTAAAAACTCAACGGTCCATCCTACCTAGACTTGCAACCCGTATAGAGTTTGGAGCCTAGATAAATAGATGCTTAGATAATCAAATATTTAGAAAATCTAATATTGAAAAGTATTTTCTATATAATGTAAAATATGAAAAAGTGTGGAGTAAAGCACTTCATAGAATTTAAAATATAAACCGATGGGGGAAGAGCTTGGCAGCACGTGAGTCCGCCGGAGTGCAAGGCCAGTGGTATGTGGGAGGCTAAAAATGCAGTTTTTCAGAGACTCTGAATGCGGCCGACGAGCGGAGAGAAGGGGAATACGGGGAAAGTGGAGAGGCCGCGACGTCTAGGTACCCGGCAATTTGTCCATCTCTGGAGTCCGAGCCGCGCCGCTGAATTTACAGGTGGGAGGCCGAAGAGACTTGGAGAGCTGGGCGTGAGAGTCGGGATCGGGGGAATTTGATTAATTACAGGAGGAGGCATCTCATAAGTAAATTTAATTTCTTTAAAAAAGTGATTTAATATGTATATTTATATTCTCGATATTACAAATCTATTATTTTAATCTTCTATTCTTGAGATGTATCTACGTATAATCATAATTCCTAAAATAAAAGTTTTTTCTTCCACAAAATTATCCTTTCTACAATTAAAATAATTAAGTGCTCATAATTCGATTAATCGAATTAAAACCACAATTTTGAATTTTTTATTTTTATTTTTGGTACCGAATCAAACCAAAAATTAAATTACTATTTTTATATATTTATATATATAATTTTATATTATATTTTTATACTTGTTCTATATTTTTATACTATTTTTTATATTTTCTCACTCAAATTAAAAATAATAAAAAATATATTTTTAATTTTATAATTTAATTTTTCATCTATTTTTTTTAAGAATTCATGAATTAAAAACCGAAACAAAAAACCAAACCTAACCAATTAATTCGATTTGGTTTTTAGTTTAAGATTTTAACTAATTGAATTGTTTTGATTTGACCGAATAAGTATCCATTGAAATAATGTGATATTACCAACCCTTAATTAATATTTTTAAGGTAAAAATATAATTTTTAGTTATTACTTAAATATCAAATTATATGATTGGTTCCAAAGTGTTCAGCTAGGAATAGAAGAAGGCTATGTTGGGGTAAATTCAAAATCTCAAGTATTGGACGAGCCAAAAAAATTAACAACAAATTTCATTCAGCCTACAAGAAAAAGGAAATCTTGGTCACACTTTCTTGCATCCAACCTAAACTCAGGGAATCTGATGATGTATTTCTTACCAACCTGGAGAAGTCACTCGTGTATGTATTTTAACCAGAACTCTAATCCAGGAAGAAATGCTCTATAGTTCCAAACATGCCACGGCTCACTCTCTATGGGAAAAGAGTGAAATAAAATTGAATCCCTCAAACTTGGCACAAAGACCTTGAGAAAAGGTAGAATTTTTGGGTTCTTTTTTCTAAGCCCATTTTCAATCCAGGGCTCCAATGCAATGCACGACATTAAATTTGATGTAACTTTTATACTATATTTATTATTTTGATGTAATTTGACTTAAATTATCATTAATTCACTATACCCATTTTACACCAAATGAATATTTTATTTTTAATTATTATTAATTTATTTATTTATAAAATTATTTAATTACTTATATTTTATTACTACTAATTCTACTAAATAAAAACTGCATATAATTAATATTATATTTATTTATTATATTACAAAAATAAATATTATAATTAATATCACAATAAATAAAAATACTAGAATTAATTATTTGTTAATTATTATAAATATTATTACAAAATAATAACTAAATTAAAAAATAAATGAATAAAACTAAATAAATTAAATAAATATACAATATAGAATACAAATAGAATTAAAATTTGGAGTAAAATAAATTTGGGGGGGAAATGGGAATATACGCATTACACTAAATTTTGTGCAATATTATTCATTACATCAAATTTGATTTAATATTTGATGTTTCATTGAAAAAGGAATTACACCCTATTGGATGTAATGGTGTAAAATTTGGTGCTCCAAAGGCATGCCCTAAGGCTATCTTCAACTCATAATATCAAATTTGGTATAAATTTTACACCAAATTTGATATTTTGGTATAATTTGATCTAAATTATTTCCAACCCATTACACTAAATTTTACATCAAATGAATATTTTATTTATACTTTTCTTATTTTTCAATTACTACCAATTTATTTACTAAGAGCATCTCCAATTGAACAACAAATCCTATATCAAAACATTCAATTTGGTATAATTCCATATCCAATGGAATATCAAATTTGGTGTAATTAGTACATCTTCAATGGAACACCAAATTCTTTACCAAAACATCAAACTTGGTGTAATTTCATCTCTAATGGAACATCAAATGTTACACCAAATTTGGTGTAATGTATATATTCCCAATTTACCCCTAAAATTGTTTTACTCTCAATTTTAATTCCATTTGTATCATATATTATATATTTAATTAATTTATAATTTAGTTTTATTTATTTAATTTTAGTTTTCTTATATTTTGCAATAACATTTGTAGTGATTAATTATCATAATTAATATTTGTGATAAATTACAATAATTAACAATAATAAATAAATATATTAAAAAAATATTACTTGCATAAAATTCAAAAGTAAAATACAACATAAATATTAAAAACTAAAATTTAAAAAATAAAATACTATATAAAACTAAAGATAATAATTTAATAGTTTGGTAAATTATTTTCGAGTAGATCATTTTCGAGTTCTATAAGATCATCAAAATATTAACTAAAATAACTAGAGCTACTTTGAGATCTTTGGCTATGTTGTTGAGCTCTTTTTGCATAATTCTTAATTGTTCATTTTGAAAAAAACTCACATAAATTCGGATCGTTTATGAAATTTAAATCTTTTAATAAAATCTTATTTTTCTCTCGATATTCTGCCATGGTCAATTCCTTTGACTCATTTTGAACTCGCATCATCTAGATTTGACAAAATTGTTGTCTATCCTGACTTTTCTTTTTGAAAAGTTTAACGATTTGTTGATGTTGTTATCTAATAGATTCAAGAAATTTTGTGTTTTCTTTCTTATTTTTCCTTTTTAGTTTCATCTTCTTTACCTCAGTTGGTCGTTAAGTTGAAGTACCATCAACATTTTCTTTATTTATATTATGATAAAATGAAGACAATCCTTGATATGTTGATTTGAATTATGTGTGGTCCTTTGAAAAGAGACACTCTGAATTTGATGATACATTGTTACAATTTTGACTTTGAAAGGCTGTGTTAATCTCATTTCTAAAATTTTCAGTATCTTTAATAATGGGCCGAACATGATCAAATTTGAACACTTTCTTGAAATTCTTATCTTCTTGTAATATTATTTTCGGTCAAAAAATTACAAAATAATATAAATGTGAATAAAAAGAATTTTTGAATCTAATATATACAAACAAACTGTATAAATAATACTCACATCATCTTCTTCTTATGCGTCACTAATATAAAGATTTTTCACTTGTCGAATGCATCTCCTCATTTTGCCAATTGCCGCTAGAATAACTTACATGCGATATTGCAAGAACCTTTTAGGGCAATATTGAGGGATAGAAATTGATTTTTGCTGTTATACTCACTCTCAACTCGATACCAAAATTGCTCTTTTTGACTGGTTTATACTTATAATTGAATTTTGAAAATTTTCAAGATATATATGACATAAGTGCAAGCCTTCTTCAAGTGAGTATGAAGTAGATGGTTGAGAATTGCTCATTTTAAGGAGAAGCTGGAGAAATGAAAGCTAAAGTGAAGAAATTGAAGGTAAGATACAAAGAAGTGGCATGCTATGTATGCAAAGAAGTGGATATTTAGGATATGGATTGTACGGTTAAAATGTTGATAAAATTCAATTTAATGATTGAAATAATTTATTAGTACAAATATCTTATATTTCTTAAAAGTGGAGATTTTGAATATGAATTGTACGATTGAAATGTTGATGAAATCCAATCTAACGGTTGAAATAATTTATTAATATAAATATCTTATCTTTGTTGAAAGTGAAAATTTTGAATATAAATTGTACGGTTGAGATATTGATAAAATTCAATATAACGATTGAAATAATTTATTAGCATAAATGTCTTATTTTTATTGAAAGTAGAAATTTTGAATATAAATTGTATGATTGAAAAATATATATATATATAAAAAAAAAAAAAAAAAAAAAAAACGAGACATGCCTAAAAAGTAAACCAACCCCTCAAACAACAACGAAAAGTACCACTGAATTTGACCTAATTGAGTAGATCTACTATATTTTTTCTCAGTAGGATCATTTAAGTCACTCCACCGTCTAGAAACGAAATTCGCTGCCATAGAAACGAATTCTTGTGAAAGACTTATCCAAGGACCTTGCCGACATGTGCAAAAGCAATATTGAACTCACATCACCTTTTTGGACGATATGATAGCTCGTGAAGTAAAATATGGAATGTAAATATCATTATACTATGACTCATAGTGTTTGATAGTTAAAGATACCACACTTTAACTAATTGAATAGTTTTTTTTTTTTTTTCTGAAAAAGTCATTATAAGAAAATTTCTTATTGACAATTTAAAAAGGGTACAGAAAAAGAAATTTGGGATAAAGAGAGCAATATTTAAGATTAATTTAAATCTTCATAATTCACATATACCAATTTTTTATTTGATTGCTGCCCCACTAAGAATAAGAATATAAAGAATTCAGTATTTCCGTTAGAATGTTTGATGGAATGTGAAATTACTGGTGTTGTTTTCGATGATGGTGTAAAAGATATTATGTAAGTGAGATGCACGTTTAATAATATTTATTAGATGTTTCTATGTGTAATGGATAAAATTAATGCTTATTTTTCCCACTTAAAAAAGACAAACAAACACACAACAAAGGACAAGAAGCCGAAGTGTGAATCCTTAACTTGTAACTTATGTCCACTCCACAGAACATAATGCAGCTGTACAAAGTTTTAGGATGTATAAGCCGGAATGTCTTCATTGTTTCAAAATTCTTGGCTGGGGAACATCTTTCCCAAGCCCAAGATTTTATAATAATGTCAAAAGAAATATATATACATTAATTAACGACATCAGATGATGCTTGAAGAAAAGTACATGAAACAAGACTCGAGAAATAAAATGATTACCTGGGACTCTACCACAATGATTCTTCTGTGTACATATTATGTCAGACACCCTAAATAATTCAAGCTCAAGTATCATTTCACACCTGCAAGCATGGAAGAATGGGAGGCCTGCGCTGTTGTAAGAAATGAATGCACATCAATACGTACCTGAAAAGATATTCTTCAAGTAAATGATTAGCCAAAAATGAAAACGCCCAGGCTGGAAATGCAAGGATATAACTGGACAGCTCAAGATAACTCACGCATAACTCGACAGAGTTCCTCTGTAAGTTTCATTGACTCCTCGTGATTTAGCCCAATGTTTCACAATCTCGAAGCAGCTTCGTGTTCACAACAGCAAGCACATTGTTTACACAAATGTCGCCTGACATGCCGGTGACTGGATCCATGAGCTTAACTATAGGAACTCTAGTACATGTAATTGCCTGTAAGAGACAAAATGGTAAAAACTGAGATGGAAATATATATTCCAGTTCAGGCTCCATGCAAGAAAGAACAAAGAATTAAAGAAGTAAAACTGAAGGGACAAGTATACATTAGTCACCTGCACATTCTTGAATTTCTTCAACTGCAATATATCAGCCAACTTAAGCAAGATTTCACACTTGTCAATATTCCCATTTTCCATTACAAGGCATGCATCAATGTCTGCTTTTTGACGGGCCAAATGAGTTGACACGTGATCCAATAAAATATAATCGAGCCTCAGGCCATTCTTTGCTAACAAGCTTCTCCAACACTGTCAAAAACTGTTTTTGCTTGACATTTTCTTCACCGGCTGGGGATTAACGACTCAAAAACTGCTAGAAATGGAGCATTAAGCCTGTTTATGTCATGTCGGCATGATGTCTGCCTTTTCAGATATCTCAACCCCTGACTCATAAGGTAATTTATCAGGAAGTTCGTGTAAATATTATTTTCACTTGCTTGCTTTTTCATTTAAATATTATTTTCGTACATATGAATTAATTCTTGATTGCCTCCACCACTAAAATCTGTCCCAAAACTCGATCACAAAAGAATTTCCTCTCACATATTTCAATTGCTATTGAAGTCCTCCTCAGGTGTCAAGAGGTGTTTCCATGTAAAATTTGAGATATCTAGGCCGGGCACAAGTTAATTGACGCAATAATTGATTTGAATTTACTTTTAGGATGGGGGTTCGAATTTTGATGAAAACTTACGAATGAGTATGGAACAATCACTGTGCTGACAGTGGAACTCTACTAGTGAAGTATTTCAAGCGATTATTGTGAGTTAAATTCTTTATGTGCAGAAGTGTACAGTTTTTGTTGAAAATTTAAATATTGATTGAAACATATCTGGTGATTTATCCCTTCTAAACACTAAGAGCATGTGTTTAGGAGATAGAAAATTAGTTAGATGAGAATCTGAATTATAAAAAAAAAATAAAAAAAAAAATTGAGATATCTATAACTTTCTTTTGAACCCTCTGTCAGAAAAGGAGGAGGTTGACAATTAACCTTCCAACCACAAAATATGATTGCAGTACATGGACTTGACAGCATATGAATAATAAATAAATATTTTATTTTTATAAAATAAGACCGGGTGTATATGACCTCGACTTGAATTGTCAGGTTAAATGCCTCCTAGTAATATTAATGAGACACATTTACGAGGCTATATCACTCAATGTAAGTCCTTTTTGTTCTGTTTCATGTAATAAAGAGTTTCTAACGCAAGAAAATGATATTGGGTTTAAAGTAGTTTGATTAAGAAAGATTTGGACTTGATTGATAGCAATTGCAAAACAAATTATGATCCGCAAAGTACATATTCTCTATATTGAAACATAAAACTCGCATTTTATCATAAGTTGATTAGTAATAATGTCTTGCTAATTAATTAATTCCACAGAGTGTAGACGAACATGGGTCGAGTTCACTATTTTAGAAATTCTGTCCAAATCCGTGACTTGAAAGACGAAGACATGATTCTCACTGTTGTTTAAAATTTCAATGTGGCAAATCTAATGCACCTTTGTCTATAAATACTCGTCGTGTGTAAAAATTAACAAGACAAAAAAAAAATGATACAAAATAATTTTTTTTTCATATGTGAATACAATACAACTATAATAAAAAATGATCCAACTTGAGTTTTTTTTTTTTTTTTCTTCTCCGTACATGGATACAATCTCACCGTAATCACATTTTATAACTTGATGTGCCTTCACAACGAACTCTTTGATCTTTCACCTTGAGAGAATTTGGAACCTCCTTCAACTTGCTTGAATGTGGAACTATTTTTGAATATAGAATTTTGTGTAAAATTATTGTGTTTTGTTTCTTGAATATCACCTTACCTTATTTATATTTGTAAGGTTTTAATGATTTGATTGATATTTATTTTTTTAATCATAAAATATATTTGCATTGCCAAAAAATATGACATTCATTTCCATAATATTTAAGATATAATTTAATTGGCAAAATACTCCAACTTTATCAATTAAATATTTTATATAATCTTAATATTCAACAAAAAATTCAAAAAGAATAAAACATAATATCGCAAATAATTAAAAATAAATTTTTCATGTCTAAGAAAATGAATGGGGACAAAGATGGTCTTGTGGACTAACCTTTTTTTAAATTTTTTTTGTTGCCGGTGGTGTGCGAAGAGACCACATTGGATCATATTAATCCTTTTTAAAGGAAGCTCATTCATGAGCTTTTGCCTTTATGAAAGTACAGATGGAAACAGCTAATAAACCTTCCTGCTCCACATCAGTCCCAGGCTGTAATGATTTATTCAAGGTACTCTGATTTCCATAATTAGATCAAATAAAATTTAGATATATATTTTGCAGCATGAACCATAATTAGACTTTTAACAACTATGGACAATGACATTTGTAACAAAATTAATTCAAAATTGGAACAGTTTTTTTAGCAAGAATTTGGTTTAGAAAAAAGGGGTAGCAAGTTGATCTACAGGAACTGGATTTGTTAAAATGTAACAAAGAATATGATAAAGGAAACAATTTAACTTTTGAAAGGATAGTATAATAAATGGGAAATTAATTGGGCACAGTTTAATTGACGGAATAATTGATTTAAACTTATTTCCATCGCGAGGATGAGAGTTCGAATTCTGATGGAAAATTGAGGATACATTTCAATATGAAGCAATCATTGGGCTGTCAGTGGAAGTCTGCGACTGAGGTGTCTCGAGCGATCACTGTGGGTTGGACTTTTTATACGCAAAAGTGTATAGTTTTTGTTGGGAATCTGAATGTTTGAGACATATCCCGCAATTTACCCCTTTTAAGTATTAAAAATAAGTGTTTAGCAGGTCCAAAATTAATTTGACGCAAGATGAGAATATAAATTATAAAAAATAAAAAAATAAAAAATTAAATGATAACACGTGGTGCGTGGAGGTGGTGTGATGTCACTTGATTTGGATGGATTTGTTTGAATTCAAAAACATCTGATTTTCTAAATTCTAAAAATTTAGGGAATAAATCCTACATGTTTTATAATTTAAAAATATTAAAAATTATATTATTTTTTTAAAAAATAAATTAATATAAATAATAATTTTTTTAAAAAAAATTAAATAAATTAAATTTGAAAATAAATTTTTACGATCTGATTTAAATCTATTTATTTTCCCGAGTCCAAAATTGGATTTATGGATTCCAGACCAAAATCTACGAGGCTACAGGAATTGCTATGATGGTGATAGTCCCTCAAAAGACGCGTCGATCTTTAAGTAGGTTATTTCCAATTCTGCATAAAACGACAGTTTCAAGGAATAGGACGTGTAACAATCCAGACCAAACAAGATAAGTATGAGGCTTGGAATCAGTACGATCCCTAGCATTTGGCTTAAATTTATTTAAATTTTTTTATAAATTTTTATAATTTATAATATATTTTTAAAATTTATAAAATATTAAATTTTATTTTAAAAATAAATTATTAAAGTATTTGAATAAAATAAAATTATAAAATTTTTAAAATATTAATAATAATAATTATATAATTAAAATTATCAACATTAAAATAATTTATTAAAATAAAATTTTATTTTGAAAATAAGTTGAGGTGAAAGTAATTTTTTTAAAAGTTTATAAACTATCAAATAATTTTTTTTTATTTTTTTTTAAAATATATTAATCGCCTTATAAGTTTTTATTTTAAAAAATTTATAAATTCAGTTAAACATCTAAATTTGATTTAAGCCCGCGTAGCTTATTTATTTATGTAGCTAAGCAAAAGTCTAATTAGTTAGGTTTTGTAAATTAATGAACTAAAAGAGTACATTTTTACAGATGACTGTAACAACAAGGCATGTTAAAAGAACTTAGAAATCAAAAATACAACTGGTATATCAAGACTAGAATATACTCATATATGTATAATAGTGATGGGGTATATGATAAAAGTAAGCTTGATTAAACATTAATCACTTCCATTAATTTCACAACAATTGACTTCTCTGCCAAGAATTTTGTAAAAATTTATCACTAATGACCATTTCTTAACACATTTGTATAGCCACGATTTAGTGACATTAAGAAATCAGAGAAACCATACTAGGAATGGATTTCTCAGACATGTAACTAAGGTTTCGAAGAGCAAGAGATGGAGTTTCATGGTTAATAGAAAAGAAAAGTGTCAATAATTATTAACATTAAGTAATATTAATAAAATGCAGTTATTTTAAAATTTTTATTACAATTTGTATTTCTTCGCATATTTCAGTTCACCTGTGATCCATTTAAATATTTATTTAAAAAATATTTTATTGACCACTTGTATTTAATATGATAAACTCGAATTTTAAATAAGGGATCTCACATGAAATGCAACGGGTGCAATTTTATTCTTATCCAGGACAAGTGGATCAGCAAGTACAAGCCAAAAGGACGAAAAAAAAGAAAGCAAGAAGACAGGATAAGGCAGATCAAACTAAATCAACTTGCATCATGATCAGTAAGAAGCATGATGAGAGATATCCTCAGAGTTCAAATTTGCATATACATCGTTGACGAACCACTTCATATCATCGTACAGTTGCTGGGCTGATGTCCTGTTCTGAAGCTCTATCCCGTGGAATCCTCCCTGATTGAACCGATAATACACAGGCACCTTGCATGACTGCAAGAACTGCGCCAACTGGACCGACCTGTCAACTAACGGGTCACCAAAATCACCTTTGATATACACTTTTGGCAACTTGAAGACCCGACCCAAATACGTCCCGCCTGAAATCGGGTTGCAGAACTCGTGATCCCTGTTCAGGTTCTTGGGCAATGCCAGGGTCCAAAGCACGTCGTTGACATACAGGGCAACGTATGGGTCATCGATGAGCCTAATCTCTGATTGAGTTCTCTTCAACCCACCAAAGTACGCCTGATTCAGAAGCAACCCTTTGATTTTCAAAGGCCTGATGTCGAAATCCAACGCTCGAAGTGCAGTGTGGTACACTATGTTGGCGCCGGCGCTGCTTCCCAGGAGGAAAACCCTGGAGAAATCCGCGTATTCCATCCACGGATCTCGTCCTCCGACCCCCAGGGCCTGGTTCTTGGCCCAGAAGATGGCGTTCAGGGCGTCGTCATAGGCCGCGGGGAGGCGGTTCTCGGGGGCGAGGCGGTACTCCACGGAGACGACGACGGCGGGGAACTGGGAGGCGATATCGTTGCAGAAGTTGTGGAAAATGACGGTGGAAGCGCTGAACAAGACGAAGTCGCCTCCGTGTAGGTAGATGATGAGGGGGAGTTTTTTGTTCTTGGGAGGGTTGACGGGTATGTAGAGGCGCACATAAGCTTTATTGTATGGGCTGAGATAAATGTCCTGAGAAAGGGCGATTGGGGCAGGTGTAGTGGAGCTTTGATATGGGGTTGGATCTACCATGGGAATTTGAACAGTTCTGTTTAAGGTGCCATCAGGTTTCCATGCGATCCCCAGGACCTGAAAGGCTTCTTGCCAAGTATGTTGTGAATCTAGCTGTGGATCAGCCAAGATTTGCTGCCATGATTGGCAAACACACAAGAAGAGAACCAGAGTCTGAATGGCTTTAGCCCTGTGCAAAGTCATTGTGTTTTTTTGCAGGTGGAGATGGAGAAAGAGTGTACAAGACTAGCTAGTTTTGTGTGTCTGATGTTGCTATAATGGGGGATTATAAAGGGCAAGGATCTGAATATTTTTTCTTCGCAACGTGGGTGGGGTTGGGGGGGAGGAGGGGTGGGGTTGGGTTTGTGCCTTAAACATGGAGAACTAATATTAATTAAGGCCAACCAACCTCATGCGATTGATTTATTATATAATTAAGTCTGAAATATAATTTTTTATATTATATAATTTAATTCGCAAAGTGCAATATGGCTGTCAACCATCGCACATTTATTTTATTTTCTTGAATTTTCTTTTAAGTTTTTTTATATGATAAGTGTTCTTATACTTTTTATGTAATTATTAATAATTTAAAGTGCTTGATTCATCATGCAAATAATAGGGTAAGAAAGAAAGTTCTTCGATACTAATCACGCATATAATGTATTTACACAATATATTAGTTGAATGTGAAAGAAAATTTTCCTATGTTTGTAGTATGAAACGAGATGCTAATAACAAATTCTTAGCGTTGGTATTAGCTTAAGCATATGGGAAAAAAAAAAAAAAAGGTTTATATAACATCGTCTGCAATAATTTAATTATGTTTTATTTTTTGTGTGTTCCAGTAAATATACATTGCCCATTACTAGACAAAGTAGTTTGGGTCCAGTCTAGTTCCCTATAATTGTCATGGGGCAATGTAGCCAGGTGTAATAATTTTTAATTATCTTAATCTTTTTTTTTTAACCAAACAAATTTATTTATATATTTGTACATATTAAGGCTCACTCAAAAAAAAATCTTATTGAATCATTTTTAAGGCCCATGCAAGAAAAAAAAATGATCATTTTAATTTATACTTTTAGGTCAAAAATATCCCAGTTACTTATATGAAAGATATTATAATAATTATTATAATTTTATTTATTTTTAATACATACTCCAAATTGCTAATACTTTTAAATACTTTAAACTTTGATGTTCTCATACTCTTAGTTTTACTGTCGCTCCAACTACTTGCGACTCAATTCGTGATCAATTTTAAATTTGATAAATATCGGGAGCACGTTCACGTGAATTAATTTCAACTCGAGGCCCACTTTAATGTGAACGAATATTTCAGGCATTTTCAATACATGTGAATTAAAGTTGTTCATAATAAATGATTTTTCAAGAGTGAAGAGTTCAGAAATAATAATATATGATAGTTGGCTGATGTGACGTATCTACCTTTGAGGCATAAAAAATGAAAATAATAAATTTTATTATTTTTAAAAAAATTTAACTTGATATTTTTTTAGATATATATAAATATTTGAATTTTTTGTTTTGTTATATATTTTTTTAGTTAGTTATTTTTTTTATATTTAAAATGTATTACATAACACTTAATCTATTATATTATTATTTTATATAATATAATAAAAAAATATAATCAATTTTTATTAGATCGATCCATTGATGGTTGAACCATTGTCCGGTAGCAAAATTAATTTGATCATCGATTTGATTATAAAAACACTGATCTAACTACCAAAAGCTTTTTTATGCATGCACTGTTGTGAAACTCATACTAAAAAAATTGAGGATTTTGTTCGGAGTTAATTCAGCTTCACTTTTAATATTTTTGTAAAAAATAATGAAAATATTTACTATTTAAAAACATATTGAGATTATGATGTATATTTGATTTTAGTTCATGGATACAATTCATAATGTAAATGTCATATTTTATCTGGTTAATAATATCACATTATTATTTTATATATTATTTTTAAATTATTATAATGATCGTATGATGTAAATTTTTTTATTTTTTTTATTGATAAGATAATTTAAATATATATAGATATATATGTATGTATAAAGTAATTAAAAAATTTATAGTGTTTTGTGAATGATGAAATAGTTTTAGAGGATTATGTGTGGTTTTATTTTCAAAAATAACGAAAGTAATGGAAATGAAATGAAACCAGATGCAAACAAAGTTAGGACTTCTAAAGTTTTGCTGAAAAAATAAAAAAATAAAAAATTCGTGTAACATGGGTATGAAAATGATTTTATATAAATTTTAATTTTAATAAAATCTTACTTTACTATCTTTTCCGATTTGAAAACTTCCTAATCCCTTAAATCATAATTTCCCTCCGGTTATTAGGTTCAACTTTAGGAAGAGTTGTCTGCCATGTTTGGCTTGATTTATCATAATTAATTAACTTAACCATGATTAATTATTGTCAATATCCTAATGAGATTCAAATTGGTGCAAAAATTAACCTATTTCTTTTCTTCTCCAAAATTAAAATTACATAAAGAAAAGTAAAGGTGGGGAGGGGCCCCATCTCATCCAAATTATATTATTTGTTTGCATATTAATTATGGGGGTGAGTTGTTACACCTCTACATCATGAAAAAACATGGATATTAAAAATCATGACTTGAGCTGGCAAATGTTTTTTTTATCATATTTATGACATTCTTGGTGGAACATTATATGCTTGGCAATATGAAAAAAAATAGAAACAAAAATATGCCATGAATATATAAAAAAATTAATTTTTTTTATTTATAAATAGTAGTTAAAGAAGTATTTTTAATATTTTAAAAGGAAATAAAATTTTAAAATTTAATACACATATACAACTTGTAAGTTGTAAGACTATACATACATGTACATCTAAACATAAATATATATACACACATATGTGTATATCTATTATTCAAATATGAATAGTTTAACAATGAAAATTCTCAAAGAATTCCAATCAAACATATTTTTTAAGATTTTTTTTCCATAAAACAACCCACGAAACAATATCTTTAAAAAAAAAAAAATCACATTAAATATCATTATTATATTTTTTTTTCAAAAGAAAAAATTCATCTAAACACGTATCTATCTTTACATCTCATTTCTATCAAAATATTTTTTTCCACATTTTCTCCTAAAAGCAATTCTAACAAACGGAGCAGAGATGTAAATCTTGATCTCTGCTGCATAATTATCTATCTTTTTTTTTTAAAAAAAAATGGTTTAGTAGTTTTCTTTCTAAAGTTTTTACAACATTGTATAAACAGAATGTATTTTTTCCAATTTCCGCTACAAAGGAAACTCCAAATGGTTTTCTGAAAGCTTATACTGAACTCTGATCAGATTCTCTTGGTGAATAGTATGTCGGAAAGACAGATCAAGATCGCTGATTGTACTTTCTTTTGACCAGATTTTCTCAGGACGAAAATAATTTTCTCATTTCTTCAGAAAAAAAAACCCCAATGGTTTCTCGTATTCTGTACCACGACATGTAAAAATCGTGATTCATGAAATCTGATTGTACTATAAAAAATAGTACGAAAACAAAGATTGATTCTTGTTTTCAGCTTTTTTAAACTTTTTTTTTTTTTTTTATAATTCAGTACCCTAAATTTTGTATTATATTATATTTTGAAACTCCAACATTCATACTCCTAAAATTTTCGATTGGTTAAATCGCTTGATATATATTAATTGAATTACAAATTCTCTCATGAACTATATAATTTTACATATAAAGAGTCGTTTCCAAAATGATTGTTTTATACCAAACTCCGGGCGCAGGGTCTCATTGGTACCACAATAATTATTTCATACCGAAATTCAATCATACGTTTTCAACAAAATTCAAACCCTACTCTTCTACTAAAAACGAATAACATATTAATTAATTTACCAATTGAGTTGTATCCTACACTTATGCTAAATTTTTAACCAATTTAATAGCACATCTTTTCTTTATTGGCCTCAGTTTTGCTCTCCACTATTATTATCATGTCGGAAAAATTGTCTGAGATATGTAAATATAAAATATCTCGAGGGTGTTTGGCTAAATCTTATTTAAAACTTTACAAAATATTTTTAAAGTTCATAAAATTTTAATTTTTATTGTAAAAATAAGTTATAGAAATATTTTGATAAAATAAGAATGTGAAACTTATAAAATATTAGTAATGATAGTTTTATAATTTATTTGATTAAAAATTAAGGAATTTGTTAAGATTATAAAAATAAATTGAAGTCTTTTTACTTTTTTTTTAATAAATTTATAAGATTTTAATATTTTATTTTGAAAGTTAACATCTTATCTTTTATAATTTTTATCAAATAATTTAAAACATTTTATAGGATCCCAAACAAATTCTATAATGTTTTAATGAGCTTAGCCATACACCCTCTTACAATTTTTTTTCTCTCCCAAAAACACACCTTAATTTAACTAAGAATAAGGATTATTCCTTGTCTTGATTCCCTTGTCTCTTGCAAGTTCCTATATGTTGAAACCACACACACACACACACACACAAAATACACACGTGTATATATGTATATATATATACACGTGTGTGTGTGAATAACACACCAATCCACCATAATACACGGTAACGTGTTATGTGACAGCATAGTCAAGAAAATACAAATGAGTATAAGACAAACAAAAGTTAGGTCACGTTATTAGATAATAGTTTATGGTTTTTTATTAATTATGTTAATAATCTAAAAGAAAAATAAACTGAAAAAGTAAGGACATTAATCAACTAATCATTTTTAATATGATCAATCTAATATATAATATATAGGGGTGCAAAAGAGTGGATTAGATCCATATCGATCATATCGAAAATATATATAATAAAATGAATAAAATAGCAAATAAAAGCATAACGTTCATGTGAATTAACAAGATTCCTGTGAATTATGAAGAAAAAATTCGTATCAGAGTTCCGTTAGCTTATGATTATTGTTAACTCAACATTGTTTTTTTTTTTTTTATATATATACATATTACAGATGTATATACATATCAATTTTTTAATAACATTAATGTTGATTTATCATTGACCAATTATTTAAAATATTATATAAGAAGTTTTTATTCCTTATTACAACTTATTAAATATCACATCTACATTGCATATATATTGAAGAGTGTGTATGTTAAATCAAGGAAAGAATTATGTTGATTTAATAATTCGACTATTAGACCCAACCGTGTAAATGTTTAACTCAAAAGTAAGTATATATATATATATATATATATTTTAAAAAGAAACATTAAATCAACTTTATGCATCAATAAATATGTAGTTTTATTGAAATAAGTTGTTTCACAAATATATAAAAACTTGGTAATTTTTCGTAGAAATGAATCTTCTGAAATTATATATGTTTTGTGTTCTTAATAAAATACAAGTGACTAACTCGCTATTTATTATATAAAGGAAGTGGAAATGCGAAGAATAATTTATTTGTGCCAAAATAAGGAATAAATAAAAAAAAATTAGATGAAATGCATAAATATGTAGAATTTTTCGAAAAATATGCAGAATAATAAATGCCTCTAATAATAATATTCATGTAAGCTCTCTGATAAACAAAAAAATAAATAAAAAATAAATCGTCAATGTTTATGTCAATCAAATCTAAGATCCGAATGAAGTGTGAAAAATAATAATTTAATAAATCTCATTTGATTCGGGGACCTCTAATAATTTATGATCCTAAAATTCAATAAAATGCAGATTAATTAATTAATTAATAAATAATGCAAAGCTCAGGAATCTTATCAGACTTTGGGCAACGCGAGAAGATGAAGGGCCAAAAGGTTATTCTCTTTGGAAAGATAATTTATAGTCACACCATCAGTACTTGGCATCAATTACTTTCAGTCTGTGTCATTTACTATTTCTTCTTGATCAGGACCATGCAGCATGAGCTGAAAAATTAAGGGCAGGTTTGTTTTTCATTTCAAAAGAATCTTTTAAATTTTTTACTATTTAAAATATTAAAATAATATTTATTTTATCCATTTCATTAGAAATATTTTATTTTATTTTATTTTTCACTAAAAACACTTTTTAACTCTATATTTTTAATTTTTAATTTTATATTATCAATTTTCAATCATATATTTTACAATTGGGATCCACTGTTACTATCTATATTTATATAATATATTATTATTTTCAAATAATATTATTGTAATGAAACTCACTATCTGTAAATTATCTTAATAAATTATTATATTTAAATTAAATATTCAAAGTGGACTTCATCACTATTAATTTTATTTAATTAATATATTTTTATTTTCAAACAATATTGTTTTTGTAGGACCTATCATTTACATACCACATCTAAATTAAATATTCAATATAGACCCCACTACTACCCACTATTATCAATTCGATGGTATCCATTATTTATATATCATTTTAATAAATTATTATATTTAAATCAAATAATCAAAATGGACCCCACATAAAATACTAGAAATATATTCACCAAACATATTTTTATTTTTCAAAATCTATATAATTTCAATCTCAAAATCGTTTATCCAAACATATTTTAAATTTTAATATAAAAATCAATACAAAACTAAAAACTCACTAGAAATGTTGGAAACTGAAAATGGCTCTTGAAAAGAAAACCAAGCGTTCCCTTAAGATTCCATTTGGAGTTATCTCGATTTTAATTTTAGTATTTTTATAAAAAAATAATGGAAATATTTACTATGTGAAAGTATATAAAGAATTATGATGTATGTTTAATTTATTTGATTAATGGTTTCATATAATTATTTTTTATTTAAATATATTTATATATATGTGTAGGTAATATAATGATTAGAATTTTTTAAAAATATGTTAGAAATTGATGAAAATATATTTTAAAAAATTCAATATTTGAATGTTTAATTTTATTTTTCAAAACCACTAAAACTACTTAAAGCGAAAATCAAGAACAATAACCATGACATGATGGGCTTATATTCTATCCGTGGAAAGGAACATACTTCTGTAACAAAGAATTGGGAACCTGGCAATTACTGTAGCTCAGAAGACCGTTTAACGGGTCAATTAAGAAATCTGAAATTGATTTCCATGCAAATAAGAAAATCAAGAATCTGAATAAGAACATCATCGGCGTATGAAAAAAAAGACCTTTCCATTAATGTTAACCAATTTCAATGAAACTTTACATTGGCAGATTCGACTAAAGAATAGAGGACAAAGATCAAGGCAAATTACAACTGAGGTGATTATGTTGATGCCAGACTTTACATCTATAACATAAAGGGATGTCGAAATCAAAGTTTTCAGTCTTCCTACACGATATCGTGAAACCAGGTGAATGTATAGATTGCAAAATAATCCAAAAACTCAATTCACAAAACCAAATTCAAGCCAATAATCAAGTCGACCTTGGCTTTACTCCTCCATTTTCTTGGATGGAGTTTACCGGCGTGGAGGATCCGCTCCTCTTGGAGGCACCAGAGTGCCCGGTAATGGTCCTGCCCATGAACTTCCCAGCTTTACTCAGACCGCTACCAACAGCTCCAAGGCCACTCCCAACAAAACCCACTCCTGCACCGATACCAGTGCCCACCATACCAACACCAGAACCAACAAGTGATGCTGCACCGTCAAGAGCATCCACAGTGCTCCCGATTATTCCAGCTTCTTTCAGTTTCTTTCTTTCTTCTAAGATCCTCTTCTCTTCTTCAAGGGCAGCCAACTGCTCTTCATTGTTAAATTGATGATAAAACACCTGCAACCAAGCCATACTTTGCTAAGCATCAAACTTGAGATACTCAACAGAAAGGGACAAAAAAGGAAGATTGCTTCCAAATGCCAGGTGTGAGAGTGAGACATGAAACGCTGCCCATAGCCCTCTTGATTCATGTTTCCAACTCCTGAGGGGTAAAAGAATATTTTGTAAGTTCTAATCACAAGGTGTGTACCTGAATTGTTAGAGTTCCTCTATCCTTCTTATCTTTGATTTTAAGCATATCAAGTGCTGGGAGCAGCCTTAGCTCAATTTCTTTAGATGTTTCAGCTTCCAGCTCGATCAGAGGTAACTTTGCAATTCCCAATCGCTTGTCCTCCCCGATATCTTCATCAAATACCTGTTTGGATGAGACGAGATTCATAAGAATTAGCATTTAGCCTATACAATTAACCAAACAACAACAAAAATATACACAGAGAAAGGGAGATCTATAGAATAAAAAAGTAGAGGAACTTGAATGATACATCAATTCCTTCAACACATTAGTGACGCTAGACAAACTTTCAGAATGATAATAGTTAAGCATCAAACCCTGGCACAACATTGTTATCTCTTTAACCACATCAATAATTACTTATTCAATTACTTCCTCTAATAAGTTACACAAAGCTTTGAGGGATGGGAATTCTTTAGCTCAAACCCTGGTACAGCATTGCCATCAGTTCCACCACATCCACTTTTCTTTATTCATTGAACTTTCCTTCAAGAAGACCTAGATGAAGTTTTCCCTGACTAATCCCCAGCAATTAAATCCCAAACCGTAGATTATGTTCTTGAGTTCTGCTTTATCGAACCACTTTCGACAGAGCACTTCAAGAAACATTTATTGAAAAACTATAATGATAATATTGATAACACTTTAACAACAGAAAGTGGCATCACAATAACCTGGAAATGACCTGGGCTATAGTTAAGTTCAATAGAGGAGATAACAGATATGCAGGAAAACATCACATAAGTAATCTGGAGAGAAGCACAAAGTAAAGAGGTTAAAACCTCAAAAATAAGAGACTGTGTCTCCTTGTCTTCTGCAATTAACTCAAATGTTTGATTCCAAACAGGATTCAAGTTATTGTCGACAACTTTTGTTTTGACTTTAAACAGTGGACGTATGTGCACAACAACATAGGGGTCAGATTTTCCAATCAACTCCTTGTTTTTCAGGTCATTTGCCCTTATGACAGTCACTGTAAGCTTTCCCACAGGCTTAAGCTCCAACTCACTGCAAAGACTCAAAACAAACAGTTCAGAATCAGCCGAATTGATCAAGTAAATCCAAGTATTCACATGGTTTTTCTGGTTGCAAAATACACACACTCTTTCTTTATGCATTACACACACTCTAGCCTAAAGTAACCCAAGGTAAACAATATATAGCAGGCAGCCCGATGCCCTAATGGGGAAGGAGGGAACCCATGAGTATTTTATTCGTCAAAAAACTCATCAGCTCTACTTTTTTCCTGAAGATCAATTTCATGAAACACAGACAGCATTAAGCCATGCACAAAGCTGAAAATATGCACTCTCTCTTACAATTTGTAGTATATGGTATATGTATATTTGTTGTATGGTCATGAATTTATGATTGACATGCATAGATGCCAAACAATTAAATGTTACGTAAAAAGATTGATGTTATGAGGAACCAACATTCACAACTGTTCATTACAAACTTTGGAGTGTCATCTCATGATATTTATGAAGCCAGCTCATTTCTTTCTCTGTCGTCTTCAGCTTAGCTTCTTTTTGTTTGTTTTTAAGTAACCATGACTTAAATTAAAGTATAAGAACAGTATATAAGTTGTGAAACAATAACATTTCAGAAGTTGCTGAACCATCAAACACATGAAATGCTACATGAGGTATCAAATACAATAACCTGAGAAGAGCAAGAAAAATAAGGCAGCAGTTAGAATAAGAACTAGGTAGAAAAAGGAGTCACCTTGTATCTACAGGTATGCCACCAATAGGAACAACAATCCTGTGGGGCCATTGCAGCATATCTGTTACAATTGAATGAACGGTATCCTTACATCCATAAAATTACAGTCAGTCCAAATAATAAAGAAAATCGTTTCACTAAGAAGGAAAATATCAAAACTTACATCAATCATATCTGAAATCCCAGGAATAGCCGTTAAACTTCCACCAACTGCCTTCAGAGTGTAATCAATTTGTGGCTTTGGCTGAATTAAAAGGAAAAAAACAAATCACATGAATTGATCAATCTTATACAAACAACAATAGCCTCTAATAATTGTTAAAACTCTGAACAAACATATAACTTCCGGAAAACTGAGATAATATATGGTACCAGCTATATATGGATAACTATATGGTACCAGCTATATATGGATAACTAAACCACATTAAAAGACTATATAAATGATTAAGAGTCAACAAGCATTATTTCTTCAACCTTAACTGACTCTGAAATCCCTGTCTTACATGATTGGATGGTAAATATCAAGACTTTTTCACCTCACTTAGACAATACACATTGCTAGACTTCACACAAGATGTCATCAAGGGTATTTGTCTCCACTCTTCTCAGTTTTCTGTCATCTAATATATTCATTACCTTCTTACAGAAAACAGTCCGTGATCAACAAACGTCTAAGTCAATGACAACCTAAACCAAGAAAAATCATCACAAACTTTACAGCAGAGTATCAAGTAAGTTTTTGTATTTCGTGTGGCAGGTAAGTTATTCAGGTTTCGACTACGAGTAAATCTTTTGTTTACGTGTTCCAAGATTTCACAATAAATGCACAGCAAACAAGAGGTTTGCGCAGGACAATAGTAACACTAGTGGGGAAGTCTACAACAACTCCAACAAATAGAAATATTAGTTTCTTTACTTTCCAAATAGAATTTCCACCCCCATCAAAAGTTAACCTGTTTCTCTTCCTCCATGTAGCCCAAATCAAACAGTGGAGAGTGACTTTCCAAGCTTTGAAATTTCATGATCTTTAGTCCTCAAACGAGAAATCATAGTTTTGACATCACCAACCACAACCTTTGAGCCTATCTCAGCTAAAGAAAGTAATCCGCCTAACAGCAGAGGAAACACTAAGAAGGAATCTTCTATATTTGTTTGAGAATCTTCATAAAAACTAATTTGCATAGCCTCCACCTCTTACTCAAAAAGTTAAACATGTATCTGAATCAAGGCTAATATAAGCAAATTAATAGGCATGCTAAGAATGTACCTCAGCCAGCAGAGCAACGACAACTGCAGAGATGCAAGGAATTTCATCTGCAAGTTGGAAAATAGCACGGACTACAGTGAAAACTTGAAGATCCTTCAACTGCAACAAACAAAGAATAGCAACTTTTCACTTAGCAGGTTGCACCAACATTTGCTAGAGAGGTGAAATATTTGATGCACCAACCTGAATGGGTATAGAAGCAACATGTGCTGCCTCAACAGCTAGAACAATGTTTGGATCACCACCCCATCGGAGATCAATGTCCATCGTGATTTGACCTTCCTTAAGACTCTGAACTCGAATCCCTGCATGGTTTAAGTAATTACACATGCAAAGAGGTAGAAGCACAAATATCCATTATGAGTAGAAAACAAGAAAACAAAGATAATGGCAAAACAATTAAATATTTATGAGGCGCAATCAGTATATGCAACAATTGTTTTATGCCACAAAATTCTATCTCATCTGAAGATGAAAGAAAATCAACATATATGGTACGGATGATTGCGTATATTTCCCATAAATAAATTATCTTCTTGGTCAAATTTCAACAATCACATAAACATGATAATCTAGACCTAATATTTAAGCACACACAATTTAAAGTCTTGAAATCAATGGAAAGCTTGCCAACTTGTCACTTAACAAATGAAGGTAGTCCTATGACACTTTTTGGTATTGCAGAATCTCAAGGGCAATCTAAAAATAACAGGTGTTAACAATGCAGGATGCCAAACGTCACTGCTATTCTGCTAACTAATGTAAGAAAAATGAAATAGAGACTCTCAAGGGCAATCCTGAAATATCTGGCGCCGGTAGTGCAAAATGCAGAACTGAGTGCTCTTGAGCAATCTAATATCAAGAAAATTAATTAAATCCTTTCTTTGTCCTTTCACAAATAATATCAATATATGTACATTCCTATTCTCCTATAACCACATGCAGACTGCAGTAAGAACATCTTAGATCAGTGATCAAGAAAAGAGCCACCACCTCAGGGCCCATATCAGATAGATCTTATTAGGATGAATGTTAACTGGCACAAAATGGGATGAAATCAAATGTGCAAAAATCCTACATTTATCTTTTAGCCCAGCAAAAAAATCAGAAATAAATTCATATGAATTTCTTATGCATATAAAGTGCAGTCATGTATCTAAATTACTGGGGATTTAATTGATTTGATTTGATTTCAATTCTTTGAAGTGGAGAAAATGGATATCGAAGAGCATATAGATCCCCTTTACTACTAGTTACAGGAAGATTGGAGGGTTCCTGTCAGAAATAAATTCATATGAATTTCTTATGCATATAAAGTGAGTCACGTCGCTAAATTACTGGAAATTTTTGATTTGATTTGATTTGATTTGATTTCTTTGAAGTGGAGAAAATGGATATTGAAGAGCATATAGATCCACTTTGCTACTAGCTACAGGAAGATTGGAGGGTTCCTGCCGGTTGCACGGGATGAATTCCAATTGATGCAGAACTATTTACAAAAAAAAGCATATCCACAGAGTTGCACGGAAATGGTTTCGTGCTGCATCACATTGATTCTTGGCTTAGATATGTTTTCTTGTTAGTTTTTTATAAGTTCAGCGAGTATTTTAGGCAGGATTTTTGTGTTGTGGTCGTCAAGCTTATAGAACAATCACAAGTTGCTTACGATAACTATCCTAGAGAAATTAAAGGTATCAAATGCCGAACTAAGTCAATAGGGCCATGAGTCGCCCTTGAGTCCACACAAAACTATTCCAAAAAACAATAAAGAAAATTCACAACTCAATCTTCTAAGACCTTGGCTTTATTTATAGTTACAGATATGAAGCCAAAAGCTATATGAGAACCTTTAATCAATATCAGTCCTGAAACATGTTAGGAAAGTGAACAATGACTCCAACTAATGACACAGCAAGATAAAAAATTAGGAGAAAAAGAAAGGCTAAAACCTTAAAGTACACAAGGATGTCAAATCTGCACCAAGGCCTTAAAGGCATCTCTTTCTTGCCTTTTAGACAAATCGGTAGGCGATTTCAATTATCAGCTTCATCAGCACTTAACATGTACCCAAATCAACTTAGCATGATTTGGGGCTAAGATGAGGAAAATATGAGAGGAAAGACTAAACACTGTTCATTGATAACTCATCATTCAACGACAGTTGCTGAGCAAGTGCAATTTCTAAATTGAATGAAGACAGCACTTGCCATGCCCAAGTACTATCCAACCTTTAGACAACTAAAACAGCACCACTCCAATACATCAGAATTAGGAGATTCTATCCTAAGTATTTTATAGTCGTCCATCATAAAAATTAAAAATGCCCCTGCCAGCCAACCCCAGCTTTACCAAACCATCTAAATATGAAGTAGCAGCAAAAACATATTATCGTATGATAGGAATATATGTCTTTAGTTTCTAAAAACTCTCATGGATCATCAAACCATAGAGTATTAAAAGTCAAAGACCAATGAAAAAGTCTTTTAGATACCCATAGAAGGACCACTAAATTTATCAGAACAAGAACAAAGCAGAAATCGAGAATGAGAGCATAGTACCTTTACAACATAATCCAGAAAATAACATCTCTTGAAAACCAGTTACACGAGTTTTAGTATGACAAAGGTCAATCAAGTCATATCATCAGCTAAAATATGCACTGCCAGAATTCCATAGTCAATTTAGTGGAGTCTGTAAGCCTCCATATACTGCATACATAAGAATGTTCGAAAAGGTCTGCACCTTTTTGTCTTCAGTGCAAGCATTATCGTTACCATCAATAAGATACACACAGCAATCCTCACCAAATGATAATGAATATTAATGAAGCTAAATTAAGAAATAGATTTCTTATATCATCCATGGAATTTAAGCCCAGTCATCAACACCTCAAACGATTCAAAGAAACAAGAAATTAAGTTCAGCTCAGTTTGATTCAGCCATAATATGAAGGATGAAAAAAAAATGGCAGGATGGGCAATGCAATTAAAAGATTAAGTAATTATATTAACAGTTTGTCAACAGTGTTGCAACCTTCAATTTTAGGAGCCACAGTTCCAAGAGACAATTTGCTGAACTTCAATGAAGTAATCCCCGGAGGCCGATATTCTTCCAATGATGGTTCAACAGAGTCTTTTATGATAGCCTCCGCTGCCTGAGAAAGGGGAATTTGAAGAAATTCAGCAATGTGAACTCACGTGAATGGAAACCTAAAACTCAGAAAATAGAAAAAGCATAGCTAGGCTGCCAATGACTAGAAAAATATTCTCAACTCAAAAATGCTGCAGTACGAGAACAGGTCTGTGCAACAAGAATTGGAGAATTATATTTATTTATATATACAAATACATGCCAATTGATCCCAAAAATGTGATAAAACGATCTTGGCTAATAGCCTGGAAAAATTTCATTTTTCCTACCACCATGCAGTTCAAAAGCGCCAATCAAATTTACACCAGCTTCTCCCATAGTTTCTTGTCACATCTGTTATATCAGAATACAAAATAACTTTTAAGTTATTTTGGTATGGTTAAGCTTAAACCATGTCCTTCAAGATTTGGCAAGTTGATAGATTTCCACATTTGTTTGCATAGGTAACATGGATAAGAATTTTATAAGGAGGGACATAGAATAAAGGTCCCTGAATCAAGAGTTTTATCTACAAGGAAAATGAATAAATTCCATTGAATGAAACTATCATTTAGTTATGCAAGGAGTATTTAATTGACATATAGTGTAATTTGCTAGCATTCAATCAACATTGTCAACTCTGTTCACAAGCTGAAGTGCAATGCAAAGGAGTGTAGGCTTTTATTCATGCCAGTAAACATAATATGGGTTTAGGGTGTGCACCAGGTCCTGTGTCCTTAAATGTAGATCTATCTCAACTACTCTGTAGATATACATTTGATCCACAGGCAATACAGTGTAATCATGTAGCAGAACTATTTCTGATCCTCAGGAGGCCACAAAACAAAGGAAACTGAAAAACCCTTTGTACAAATTAATGCCACAGGTTCATAGAGTTTTACTCTAATAATTTATGACAACACTAAAACACTGAGAGCTTCTCTATTTTAAAAGCAAAAGGTCTTTTTAGTAAATACAAAATACATATGATATGGCAGGTGTTTCAAACAAGCAATACCTAGTAAGTAAAGAAGAGAAGCTTACATCTGCAACAAATGGCCAGAGTTTGCTCAGTTGTTTGTTCAGCCATTTCACCTGAAAGTGTAGGCAGAACAGCATAAAACAAATGACCAACTCCATTTGTTCCCGAAGGAGAAAAAAATATGGCGCATGTTTGCACTTATTTTATAAACCAAACACATAAAACCTAATATCAAGGGGGAAATGCAAATTTGCATGCATTCTGGGAAACCTACTAAGAATATTTTATTATTAGCGGTGACAAATGTGTATTCATAACCCTCTCATAACTCCATATAGTAGAAGTCCCCAATAGATTGTCGTTAGCAAGTCAGAGATAAATCCATAACATAGGCATCTAATGAATGTATATAACTCATCATATTCTTGACCTATGCATAGCTCAGAAGATAATCGTAATTTAGAATAAGGAAACTCTTTTTTTCCTTCCTATGTCATTCAAGAGACTCATAGTCCCATCAGATATCTGATTAGCACACATGTTCAGAGTGGAAATAGACTCATACAGGTGGTGCTGTAGTTGATGCAAAGAGCTGTAATAAAGGTCTGGCATCTTCACCTGGAAGAAAATCAAGTTGATGAGTGATGCAGCATTGATAAGGAAATAAACCATCCTAGATTTTCATGTGCCATTTGTATTTTCTCTTGAACCTCTTCAAAGTTTATTCAGCTCACTGATTGCTTAAATATCTCCATGAAGGAGAAAAACATTCACGACCGAAACAAATAACTATAGCAAACTTTAACAGGCAGTGCAACTTTCCCAAAGGCAACAGCAAAATTTGCAGAAGACTGATAATAGATGGTTACCAAGTCAAAATGCATCTGAGTTTGGCACTCGCTAAAATGTTTTATACCAGTTTATAATTCAAATATATAATTATAAATAAAGAATCATAACGCTAGAGCAGTAAGAAGTCTCTTTAGCTACTTGCCTAGCTATTATTCAATGTCTTCAAGAAAAATGTTCAATGCTTAATTAGCCATATTTTTCTACTAATCTGAGTTTTGCACCTAGCAAAGTCCTGTCCATCAGCACAGTCTAATTCACACTCAACACGAAAAAGCCCCTCTACATGTTAATCTGGGGTCCGTCACAGAATCCTCCTTTTCCAACCTCCTCTACTAAAGGCCATCTCCAAAGCAAAAGTAACAGAATGTCATTGTTCATGCACATGAAACCGGAAGATCAATATTCATAAGGAAAGCAACCGTCCCCCTTTATCTAGGTTTGGGACCAATCATAGTTAAAACATAGACACAGATATCGACATCATAGAGCTATACTCAACATTTTTGTACTTTAAAAGAAAAAAAAAAGCATTTCCAACAATTTCAGAACCAGAATGCTAAGAGAACAGATAAACAGACCAAGCAAAAACGATCATCCACCATCAGATATCTATACCAAATGTTCACTTCCAGTTCTAACCAAATCAGGAAAACTATGAAGAAATATTCTAACCTGCTCAAAAACAGGAAATGATATCCATTCTGGAAAGTTATCACCACAGATTTTCTTCAGATCATCCCTGTTCAGTGAGCTTAGTAATTTAACATCAACTGCCTGTCAGACACAAACACAAAACCAAGATTTCAACTGATAGTCACCGAATTCCAACAAAATAAAAAATATAACTAACAAATTCCCAAATATCAAAACTAACACTCGAGCAAACAAACTATCGTAATATGGATAGCAGCCTAAACAGATGTTAAAACCAATTAACAAGAAAAATTCAATTCATTCCTTGCTATTCATTTCCTACTCATAGTATTTAGCAAATAACCAAAAATAAATAAAAAATCTACAAGCAAACGCTACTAACGTTTTTCAAAAAATTGGATAAACACGAAGAAATAATTTGCAGATATTTAAGGAAATGAAAAAAAAAAAAAAAAAGCACCTTAGCGATACGCTTATTGCTCCGGTAGCTCATCATGTACTTCCAACCCGCCATCAACGCGATCCCGAACAGCATCCCCATCACCATTCCCGATATCAACCCCATCTCCTTCTATATTTTTTTCGTCTTTCTTCGAAATGTCCAACCCTGATTTCCTAGTTTCCCCCGAGAAAAAAAAAACCACAAAATCGGAATTTACGTTACAAAACCCACCCGACTTCCACCACAGAAATTACTGTTACATTAATCTATTATTATCACACCATCAATAACACCAATTCAAATACAAACATTAAATCAATTCGTGCGTCATTGTCAAAACCGTGATCAGTGTAAGGGATTTCATCGACGAGATTTGGATTTATGGGTCAAGGAGTGTGCGTGTAATGAAGGGATTTATATATGTATACGTGGGCTGACAGTATCTGATGCGTTGTACTACTCTCTCTCTTCAGCTGTCATTTCCAAGTGTCGCTTTTATGTGTTTGCTTTGATTTTTCAGAATTTGGTGATCAAATTCTATACTTGTACGTTTTCATTTTCTATGGTTTTTGGTTGATAATTTCAACATATCGTGCTAAAGTTTGTGACCAATCAATGGTCTGCTGAAATTCAAATCGAGCAAGGTTGAAAGCATCGTGTTAGTATGTGGTGCTTTTGAAGAAATTGTAATGGAGGAGAAGATAATTATTTTATTTAGTTATAATATTCATGATTATTAGACCGAACCTTAATTTCAAGAGATTCATAGATTACTATACAAGTTGAGAATAATGCTAAAGTTAAGTCTATTTTTGCCCCAAGGCCAAAGTCCACATAGACTTTAAAGTATATATAATACTCTCAATTTATATAATTAAAAAACAAGCAATTAATTAAGTATTTAGTTGCTCTCAACTTCTCTAATTTATATTCTTTTGTTCCGAAATTTCAATTTGAGTTCAAAAAATTTTCGTTGGACAAACCTCATTACCAAGCAAATTATGGATTAAAAGGTTTTCGTCGGCCAAACCTCCAACACTTTTAATAATTTTTTGTGGTTTCACCATCTATAATAACTTTTTGTGAAATGGATAATGACAAACTTTGTGATCCAAATTTAACAAAAAAATTATTATAAGAGGTGATACCATGTTCATTCAGTCATATATATTATTAAATTCTCAAACTCTGAACTTCATAAACATAGAATTTTGGGCTGTGGTTGATTAATTAAAATATAATCATTTGAGACATTATTAATCAGCACTATTTTCTTTTTCTAATTCTGATAGTTGTAAACTTCCAAGAATATCATTGCAAGATTAAATGCCCTTTAATGGGCCACAAATTCGAAAAATCAAATTAAATCTCTTAAATAATCACTGTGAATATTTATAAATACATGATTTCCCTTGGTTCTGAAAAAAATCAGGTTCACGGCAAAAATGGAAAAATATTTATTGCATCCTTAGTACAACTCAAAGTTCATCATTTTCCCTTTTGCTGTGAGTATATTCAAACAACATAAAAAATTGTTCTGAGATCCTATAATCTAAAATCTCGACTCTCCAAAATGACAAACCGTATGCCCTTTCCTCATGCCAAGAACGAGAGTAAAACAAGAAGCACCAAAGCTAACCAGAAGAAGTTAGCGCTAGTCCTCATCCCACCACTGGGACGATTAGTCACCACCGCGATTGGTGGCGACTGCCCCTCGTCTGCTGGGGCTGGTGGTGGAATGTAGGCTGGAGGAGGTGGTTGGTTGAGGCTTGGAGGGAGTCCAAGCCCGTGGTTCACCTTAATCTGGAAGGCCATACCATGCTGGCATTGTTCCCCATCGTCAGCGTCCGAGAAGTAGTATTGAGTCCCCTCAATGGTCAAGGGTACAGGTATAATCGTTGCACTCCCAAATTGATTGCTGCCCCCATCATACTGAAATGTATCAGTATCTAAAGAGTCATCCATGGTGCAGCTATCGTAAGTCGTCTTGTTGTAGGTTTGGATCACAGTTTGATTTGTGTTTGTGTTAAAAACTGCACAAAACAGAATGGAGAAGTTAAAGCAAAGGTACCAGTGAAGAACAGAGAATCAGCCAGCATTCATATTTCTTTTCTCTAATGATGGAAGCATAGAATGATTTGGAATGGCACGCATTGAAGAGTCGAACTTAATTGACACAAAAGCTCAGCTAATTTTATACATGATGTCAATCAATATAATGCAGCAAAGGATGCAATCCGGCTTGACGAGATAGGATATTGTGTTGCATCCTCTATTATATTGAGGTGATTGCGTTACGTGTAAATTTAAGAAAAGTGGCTAAAGAATAAAAGAAAAAGGCGTCAACTAATTTTAGACGTGACGGTAATTAGTGCAATGCAACAAATGACGCAATATAATATTGCGACAGGGGATGCAATTTGCAGCTTGTCGTAACTTTTCGGACCAAGACATGAAAATCACTAATCTTGTTGTGTACCCTCTGAGGAATAATTTATAATAAGGAAGCCTTTGATACACATGTATCAAAGGTATGCAGAAGGTACCTGTTCATGCTTTTCTTCCCACTGAAGGCATGATGAATGTGAAAGTTCTCTCAATGCTCAAAAGGGGTTGGAGTCTCTTTAAAATTAAAGCTTCTCGTATATATTAACTTCGAGCAAACTTATCATGATTTCTAATTTCAAAGGGGTAATTTCAATTATTCAAACACAGGGTAACATCAAATTAATCTCTCTGCTGCAGCCCAGGTAGCCCATATCAGTTAATAAAATATAAACAACATGCAACTATAAGTTTCAGTCAAGTTTTCTCTTCCCAATTCAAGCACTATAAGTTCAGAATGAATTTTCTTGTTCCCCTTGTAATTTTGGCGAACAAAATGTCACTGTGATTATCATACACTAATTACTAATCTTACAGTAATGAGACAGTAATTCAAAATAAAAGGAATATACGAGTTTTTCACTATTGGATTTTCACTTTCCTAGGTCAAATAGCATAATTCTTTTAGGCATACTTTATTCCTTCCCCAAAGTCCAAGTAACTTCAGTAACAAAGCCAGACCAAATATGTGGTCATCAGTTTTGGTAATGTTAGGATTACAACAATGCAAATTTATTTTTATTTGCGAATTGGTCGTAAATGAGCAGCAATGAGGAATACGATATGAAATATACCCCTCCCCTCTCTTCCCCTTCAACCCCACCCCTCCTACCAAACTAATCTTTTACTTACATGTGTAATGAACATTACCATATGTACTATATTTGTGGAGCCATCGGCAGAAACGAATCAATTTAGATAATCTTTGTGGCTCCCGTGGCAACTAGGTCAACGCATTATCGTTTCAAGAGAAACTTCCATCCAAGTTCACTATGAATCCTTAAGCACTGATTACGAGATTTATGGACACTATACGCTCGCATTGGAAAGATTTAAAAGGAACTTGCTTTACTGACTCACTTTTGACTCACTTTCCACTCATTCATTGAATTTACAGACCAATGATTTATCATCTGTAGGGATTAAATCCCCAATTATTGAGAAGTAAATAATTATAACAAAGCAAAAATCTTGGAACAAAGGTCAGCTTAAACTTAAAAACCATAATCAAGAAACCCCATAAAAAGCAAGCATCAAGTGAACAAAATAAGGAATGAAATCCCAGATCAGATAATCCAAAATGAAGACAATAAGCGAAGAATCTCCAATAAACAAAATCAGCTCAAAGTTCAAAATCAGCAATCCGTACGGCGCGAACTTACTCAGATAGTCTCCAAGATTGAAGGTCTGGTTGGCAGCCCAAGCATTGTAATCAGCAGAAGTCTTATTGGTGGTGGAGTTGAAAAACCAGCCGGCGTCGCCGCCCACGGTGTGGTTGGTGTAAGCATCAGCAGCCGCCGCCGCATTAATGAGCAGAGCCACCACAATTAGGCAGAGTGCGGTGGCTTTGGTTGCTGCCATGAATGTGGGCTGCGGCTGAATGTTTGGAATTTGGATTGAAGATGATTGATTTCAAATCTTGAAGCCACGGGTTGAGAGATTTGTGTGTGAAAGTCAAACGGTGTGTGTGACAGGTAATATGGTTTTATATTACAGATGAGTTGTGAGTGTGTGTGTCGCATGCCACTGACATAGGAAGGGTCGGAGAAAGTGTTTACTTGTGTTCGGCCGACTTTAAATCTTGGCTCAGAACATGTTTCGAATCACTTGACTGACTTTTAGATGTAAAATTTCATTTGAAATCATTTGAAATTTTTTGACGAGTTTGACGATTTATATTGGATGAATTTTTGGGATATGTGTGAAAAATTTTATTTTAAAAAAATGAAAATATGAAGCTTTTCAAAATTTATTTTTTATATTTTTATTTGAAAGTTCATAAGAATGTAGTAAATTTTTTATTTTATTCTCTCCCTTTCTATTTAAATTATTCATATTAACCTCATTTTGATATTTTTTTATATTATTTTTTTTAAATTACATTCATTTTTTTAAATTTTACACAAATATAGATAAAAAAATTTCATTGTTCAATTTTGTTTTAATTATTTATTATAATTTATACAAGGTAAAGGACATTTACATTCCACACTTATAATTTTAGTATTTTACTCTCCCAAAGTAAGTATTAAGTAATCTGCCTCTTAAACTTAATAATTTTGATATTTTGTCCCTCAATTTATATTTATTATAATACTTTATTTTATTAATTTATATTTTTTGTATATTTTGCCTTTTTAATTTATATTAATTGTAGCACTTTGACTCCTCATTTTCATTGAAAATGCTTACATTAATTATTATCGCTCATTTTTTTGTCTTTCCAAAGCTAAGAAAAAAGACATCATAGTAATAATTTTAACATTTTCAATAATTAAAATACAATAAATAGTGATATATTTGCGCAAATAGTACCGATCACAATATTAAAAATATTTTAGATACCGTCACTAGTCACAATAATAAAAAGAATATTACAATATAATTTTCTCAACTTTTTGAGTGAAAAAAAAACAATGGTTAATAAAAGAGCATTCCCGTGAACATTTAATTTGAAAATAACATTAAAAACAAAATGCTATAAAGAAAATTTCTTTGAATAAAGTATCAAAAAATTAAGTTTTAAGAGATAAAAAGCTTAAATTTACTTTTAAAAGAGTAAAATGCTAAAAAAAATGTTAAGTTTGACCGGTGAAAGTGATATTTACCCTTAATACAAATAGAGACATGATTAATGATATCGCGGTGCCAATAGAATACCATAACTTTGGTAGGGTTTTAAAGTTCTACTGGGAACAAAACTCCACACACACACACACATTCTGAGAGTCACAGACACAGACACTGGGCGGTGAAGATGGCGGGGAAGGGGAGAAGAAGAAGAGAGAAGAACTATAAATCGGCTCATGGAGGAGGGAACAGCAGACTCCCGCCCCCACCTGATCCCTCCTCCGTTGATGCTCTCCCCTCTAAACTTCGCAAAATCATGTCTTTCGCAGGTTGTCCCCGCTCTCCTCCTGTTTACCCTTCATTCGTGGAATCATATGTATATATATATTCATATTCACCGGCTAAAGCTTACATTAATTGCGTTTTTTTGTGGGTTCTGTGCAACCCGTATTTATCTACATATATTCTTTTTGAAACTGCAAAATCTATATGAGGGCGATTCTTAGTGTCTGCGCCGCGCCCTCTTTCTTTTCGATTGCTTTTGTTTTCCATTTTTAGGTTGGAAGCTTTGTTGTTAATTCTCTAACGGAATTACTTGTTTATCTAAAAAAGGATTCTTTTTTTCCTTCTTTCTTTTTTATTTTGTTTTATTTGTTGTGTATGTGTGTGCTTAATTTAAATGTTGTTTTCAGGAGCTGCGAGACAACCAAATAATCATGCAAAGAGAAATGCAGGAAATGGTGTTGATAGGGTAAGGCCGGTTTAAATTTAATGTTTCTCGCCTGTCCTATGAGGGAAGTAACTGTGTGTTATTTGCTGTGGATGTCAATTTGGAGACATAAGTTGGTTTCTTGTGAAACTCAATGCTTGACTAGGCCTCTGCCAATGGTTCGAGTTGTATTTTATGTCTGCAGTAACTGGCCATACTGCGGCTTATTGTGTGAGTAAGTTAGGCAGTTAGGATTGTTGTGGTGATAAGGGATTTACTATATTCTTGTTTGATTGAAGGATCTTTTCGAGGGATTTAATTACTCGTAGTAACTATGTACTCCATTTTGAACCTATAATTTTTTTTCATGCATTTGGCATGGATGGGATTTGATGGAATTTGTACTTCAAATCCTTTTTTTAGGGGTTTGAAATGAGTAAATCAAAAGATGGAATTTGGAGTTGATAAAATTTGATTGGATAAGTCTCTATTTGTTGGAAATTCTGCTGAAAAATTTGTGATTTATGGGATTTGGATTTATAACTAAGAATAAGATGTCTTTTACCAATATTCTCCATAGCTTTTAACGAGCAAAAAGACTCAATATACCATTCCAATTGATTATTATTTTTATAATTCCAAACACAACATTAGGAATCAAAATCAATTGCTTTCTTTCCAATTCCAAATTCAATATCAAATCTCATTATAATCCCTGCCGCACCTGATGGACAGGTTATTGAAGCAATAGGATATTAAGCTGTTCTTTTTTTTTAACCCCTCTGTTTTGTGTTTTAATTGTCATGTAATGTGTCAGAGGGTTATTATTGTCATCAGACATCCTTGATTGCCCAATTATTCCTGTGCCAATACAGGAGCTATATGTGGTGTACAACAATATCAGACTAACCTTTTTACCATACAGTCCCCTGTTCCAAGAAAAATGAGCTGTACTTGGAAGCAATTTTACCTATTATTGCTGCCATTTTCGTGGCAAGCAATTAGCAATGGGTGTAAATCACCTCTAAATAGATTTGTTTTAACAAACTGTGACTGCTGACTCCCTAAAGTTACTTCATATATGGTTTGTTATGTACGTCGTGGCAATCTTTAATATCATTTGTTTCCAGGGGATTCATTTAGGGGAAGGAACCGATTCCATTACTACAGGGATGAAAAGAAAAAGAAACGGTCAGAGTTTGATGGCACAACATACAGAACACCGAGATGAAGTCCCTCAAATTAGCATGCACGAGAAGAAGAAGAAAAAGAACAGGAAAAGTAAAAAAGCAATTGACCTCCGGTTTGAGACAGTGGGTGAACCAGCTGCTGCTGGTTCTCAAAGAAAAGAGCGTAAAAAGCAGTAAGCTTGTTGATTTTTTGTCTTGATATTCTTACCTCCTTGTAAGGGTTCTTATGATATGTAAATTCCATGCAATCTCTGGTGTGAAACATTGCTAATTTGGTATTTGTGCTGTGATGAGGATTGTTCTCTCCAAAATCTAGGAACTAATCACCGACAATCTCTCCCCACATAGTCGATGGGATTTTAAACCATAGAGATGTCAGATGATTTGGTTTGATGTTTGCAGACTCTTGGAAGCAAGAAAGAAGAAACACAAAAGACCCAGGACAGAAGAGGATGTGGGCTTTCCTGGCCGTGAAGAGATAAAATTTGGAGATGTTGTTCAGGCGCCGCCTAAGTTAATTGTCGTTCCTAAGGTTCTCAGTTTTAGTACTTTTATGAGATTGATTTATGCAGAGTTTGTGCCCCTGCCAGTATTATTTGATTAATCTATTTTTTCTGTTTATAATGAAGGCATTTAAGACAACCCAGGATGCTTCACAAGAAAGGCTTCGTTTACAGGCAGTTGAAGCCTACAGGAAACGGAAAGGATGGGCATCAAGGCCTGGGGTTAAGCTTCCTCCACCTGTGACTACTTCATCGTTCTTCTAGTTGGCCAGACGCAGGCATGAGATGCACTTTCTCCTCTGCAAGGGCATAGTAATGAGCTATACCTATGTTGATGCAATACAGTTTATGGTTGATCCCAACATGGGAAAATGGAATATCAAAATATTGTTATATTCCACCATATAGTAAGGTGCTGTGGACCTGTTACCATCATGTGAGGAATTTGGACCAGTGCCCTTGTAAGAATGAAAGCTAATCGAATGTTAATCACCCACTTTTTCAGAGCAATTCCATTTATTGACTATAGTCTATGTGATCGTCTGTTTATAAGTAAAATTGTCTTACTGTATGGATTGTATGCCCTATTCAAAAATGACAAGGGATCCATGATGCTGCATATAATTAGTGTGTAACTCACTAATTTAGGTAATAGAATTTCAAACAGAGGGAATATATACGATTACATGGGTCTTTCGGCATGTCTATAAAGCAATTGAATATAGGATATTTTATCTGAATATTGTTTGTAAAAAAAAAATTCTGATGAAAAGGTATTATCAAAATATAGTAAAATGCTAGAGTGGGTGGTGAATTTTAATCAAAATTCGTTTGGCAAAATAACATTTTTTAACAAAAGGTTTTTTTAAAAAAATTGGGAAGAATTTATTAAAGGGCCTAACAAATTTAATTGAATTCGTTCCACTGTGAATTCCTTACTAGAGATAACAAATGTGAATTCGTTACCCCATCAACGAATTCACATATTATATGTATATATATTATGTGAATTAGATACTTTATAAATCTACATATATATATATATGTGAATTATAGATACATTGTATATATTTTATATATTTACATCATAAATATTTTTTTTTTAAATTTGTTAATAAATAAAGGTTATTTAGTTTTTTTATAAATTTACTAAAATTTTATATGAATCTATGATATATATATATATATATATACACATTTACATACATGATAATGTACATATTTCTATAAATATATGATAAATAAATGTTGATAAACTTTCATATATTTATATGCATTACTATTTATATATAATATTTGTATATATAATATATTCATATATATATATTATTTAAATATTTATATTTACATAAATATAAATTTGTTTATATAATATAGTATATATTTATGTATAATATATAAAATTTATATATAAGTTTATATATTTATATATAAATAGTTATATTTATAAATATATATTTAAATATAAATATTTATAAATATGTATAGGCATATTTATACATAATTAATTATATACATATAGAAATATGTACATTTTAATAGAAATATATTTATCATAATTATTATATATTTATAGAAATATGTTCATTTTAATGTATATAAATGTATATATATATATATATATCATAGATATTTATATATAAATATTCATATAAAATATTAGTAAAATTATAAAAATCTAAATAACCTATATTTATTAACAAATTTAAAAGAATTATTTATGTTGTAGATATATATAATATATATATAATGTAACTATAATTCACATATTCTTTCCAATTTTCTTTTTAAAAAAACTCTTTTGTAGAATAAGTTATTTTGCCAAACGAATTATGATTAGAAATTGTCACATACTAACGTTTTACTATACTTTGATAATACTTTTTCATCATAAGATATTTTAAGATTTTTTTTTATAAACAATATTCTGATAAAAAAAAAAAAGCCTCAAATTCTACATGTTGACCATGGACAAGATAATAAATACTAGTGCAATGTATAGAGATAGTAATGCGAAAGACTACCAGGGGTCTTTTGCCTTTATCATCTCATACGAGTCAGAATAGATATATATTACATTTCATGTAAAAAATGGTTCCTTATTTAGACATTAAGCCATGAAGTAATGGATACACACATAAACAAGCAAGAGAGACAGAAAGTGAATGACGAAACCTATTGAATTTGGATGAGCATTTAGCCCTTCAAATGGATTACCTAACAGTTGACGGATTCTGAAGGATTCCATTGTGACTGAAAGGAGTGTGCCCAGGAGCAGTGACCATTTAAGTTCTAAACCTTTTGTCTGTTCATTACATGTTCAACTATGCAGATGAAATACACTTCGATAGTGAAACCAGAGATTACATAATGGAAATAACCATGATACAGTTAAGGAACCCTCAAATGGTCGTGAGCAATCATGGTTTCCTCCAATACACAGAAGAAGCCTGCAGTTTCCTTTCATGTGGAATTCTTATCTAATCTGTGGAAAGCACGAACACTGAGCCCCCATCAATGTGAAGATTGATCATTGTTCTGTACTTTACTGTCTGCCTCTCATCACTCAATTTGAAGATAAAGAATCTCAGCAGAACAGCTGAGAATATCTTCATCTGCCTGTAAGCAAATTCCTTTCCCAAACAAATTCGTGGGCCAGCCTGTTCATCAGAAGAACTCAATTTTATTTAACAAGAGTCTCAACTATATCTCAATGAATGAAGAATTCTGAGAATATTGAAAACGATATAGGTGAGAAAGCAAATTCCTTTTTAGTCATTGGTCAACTTTTGTATGGATGAATAATCACATTGAGAAAAAAACTGTTAAAACCAAGTTTGAGCCTGAAAAGTCCTTGAATGATGGTATTATGCTAACTTGATTCCTACTTACCTGGAAAGCTGTAAATTTGAAGGGGCTCTCCTGCTGGAAGCAGCCATTCTCATCAAGCCATCTTTCTGGTTTAAAGTCTTCTGCATCATCACCCCATATGAATCTCATCCTTCCCATTGCATATGGTTGATAAGCCACCATGTCACCTTTCTTCACATTGAACCCATCCGGCATTGTGTCATCAGCCAAGCATACTTTTGCATCCTATTTATGGCATAAGGATATTCATAATCTTGGATCAGTCTTTGATGGAAAATATGACCTGAATCTTGACTAATATGCTGGGAAACTACTACTAACACCTAAAAATATGACGGTTTACACGTAATGAGAGAATTATCACAATCATGTAGGTTAATTTTTGACTCAGTTAAGGCTTAATTTCGATTTTGAGGCGTTGGGAAGCAAGAGCTGTCAAAACCAAGACAACAATTTAAGGGCTAAATAAGTAACCAGACTTGATAAAGAGGTATTGCCATTAAACCCACAGATAACAAGCATGCATCAGACTCACAATCCAACTAGTCTTTCTAGTCAATTTCCCCCAGTAACCAACTGTTCCTACTCAGTGAAAAGTGTCTAGCATGCCTATTAAACTGCATGGACGAACAATCTGACTATCTGTATGAATAACAGCTTCTTTGCAAAAATTTCTTTCATGGGAATCAATCATCATCAGGGACCTTGCTTAGAGAAATTTCCTAATCATCAGAATTACACTTAAAAGGAAAAACGATAACTAGCAGAACGTGTGAAGTTAATTTGCATAGTCCTTGCCCGCAGAAACTACTGCTACACTCTATGTCTCCGTGCAAGCAGAACATTTGAATGATTTTAGCAAATAAAGTTTACTTGTCAGTTGGATATAAAATGTTCAAATGAGGTAGCATACAATATGATATTGATCCATTGAAACTATTAATGAGTTCACAGAGTTTCAGTGGAATAGCTGAAAACTAGCTACGATATTGGTAGTCATTGCAATATAAAGTATCATCACATTTTGATTGTTATAATTAATTCATCTCTAGATTGATAGGCTATAGTTTTTCTCTTTAACATAGTTGCCAGTTATTAGCATGAGAACAGAAACTCTTTCTTACCACTGGAACTGCAGGATAGAGCCTCAGAGTTTCGGTCAGTGCTGCATGAAGGTAATGCATCTTCTCCAGAGCTTCTTCACTCAAACTAGCGGCAAATTCTGAAATATTTACCACATCCTTCGAGTCTGTTGCATCTTCTATTTCTTTTGCCACTTTTTCCTGTACTAGAGGATGCTTGCAAAGCATGTAAATATACCAAGAGAGAGTTGTTGCTGTTGTGTCCTTCCCAGCAATTATGAAGTTCAAGATTATATCTCGCAAGTACTTAGGATCGGTCTCACTTAATTGCAAAAACCTTGACAAGATGTCTTCTTTTTTCAACTGAATCTGGCAGACAAACAAAAATAGCTAAGCAGTTGTCAACAATTAACGGCAACAATGAAGCTATAAATTGGTTGACCTACAGATGGATCATCATGTGACTTGTGCATTTTCTCAATCTTACTAGAGATCAACTTATACACAAATTCATCAATCACTCTGAGATTTTTCTTCAACTTTGCTTCTGAACCAAAACTGAAAGCTCTCTTTATCTTCCACATAATATCTACATATCTCCAGAGAGTCATTGCACTCGCATCATCAAAAGCATTGCTGAATTTGGCACCCTCTTCATTTGAACCACACATAGTGTCTAACTCCACTCCAAATGCAACTCTGAATATTGAATCTAAAGTTGCTTTCATGAAAAGGTCCTGCATAGATCATCATTATCAGTCTGTTGAAGTCGAAAAGAATAGTTTGTTTGAGGAAGTTGGAGAAACTGACTTGGATATCCATTGGTTCATTGGAAATTGCAGCTTCAGACACTATGTTAGCGAGCCTTGCAACATTTTTTCCGAACACCACACTGCTGAAATCCCTTAGGACCCTTGTAGAGAATTCATAGCTCGACACTTTCCTCTGCTCCCGCCACTTGTCACCATCAACTGTGAAAATCCCATCACCTAATAGATCCTTTAGAATGCTATAATTGTACCATCCCTGCCAAGATCATTAACTACCGAGTCTCAAGCTCCTGAAATTAGTCTTCACAAATAAACAATGTGGAGGATTCCACACAAATATGCTGAGACAAGCACACACTTCACCTACACTATAGTTGAATTGCCTATGGATTTGTTTTTTCTTTTCTATTTTTTTCTTTTTCAAGTAGAATTTTCACAGTGTTATCAAATTCTTTTATCTCCATATTCTGAAAACCAATTATAAAATTATTAAATCTCAACATTTGAAGAATTTATTGTTCACTCATATTCAGTGTGCCTGCAACAAGTGTAGCATTATTGACAAGCAATACGTTCTGCTGCAAATCTGCAGAACTATTTAGACAACATTCCAAACAATAAAATCCATTTAATGCCAATTTCTTCCAAAGAATTTTTCCTTACCAAAAAATTACTAAAAGTATCAGTAAAAATTATCACTTTTTCTACCAATGAAATAAACTCCCTATTTAGCAGAAATTAATGAAATAAACGGCCATAAACCATATCATTCTCCTGGAAAAAGTTGAACAATTAGCATCATAATTTAGCATATACAACAAGAATAAAATAAAATAAAATCAAGAAACAAAAGCCATCCATACATACCTTGCCATAATTCTGAAAATTTGTCTTCAGCATGTGCTCAACATTAGCCGGGTCGGAGGTATAAACCTCGCAGCGAAAAGGGCTGATCAATCTGTAAGTCTTGTACTTCCCAGCAAGATCAGTCATGTAATCGTGCAGTCTGTTGAAGTTCATCAGCTGGTGAAATACGGTGCCGCCAATTGGATGGTACTTTTTGTTACCATGCTTTTCGTACAGTTTTCGAGCAAGCAGTTGAATGGAGATGATGGAAAAGATAACGCAAAGAAAGATTATTGCCATTGAAGTGGGTGAGGAGAAAATCTATTAAGAAAATCTTGGAAATGAAGATGAAGTTTGTCTTCTTCATATAGAAGATGGGGAAAAGAAAAATCTTCAAAAAGTGTTCTTCAATGCATTAATTACCAACTAATTTGTTCACATTTCATCATTTATAAATTGATAGACATTAGGACCAATACTATAAATATCAAACAGCTTTTTGATAACTACGAAGATGATAAAATTCAGTACTATAAGCGAAATAAAGCGAGAAGGATTTGGCCCACTGGCTTCCATTGTTGACTATGTTAAAGAGTTTTTATTATAAATTTATTTTGAAATTTTATATAATATATTTATAAAATATTTTTTAAATATATACTTGAATTATATATATATATATGACATTCAATGTACGTATGTTATATGTAAGATATGCAACTTTAGATTCATTAATGTATATTTGAATTAATTATATATATATATATACATATATGACTATATGATGTGCAATGTAAAATGTACTAGGACTTGCAATTTTAGATTTATTAATATATATTTGAATTATATATATATATGTGTATAACATGCAACATATGTATCTTATAGGAGGTACAATTTAGATTTATTGATGCATTGTATACATTAGTAAGAGCCTATTTGGTTTCACTTCCACATAGTATTTTTTTTATTTTTTATTATTTAAAATTTTAAAAATATATTTATTTTATTTATTTTCATTAAAAATATAATTATATTTATTTTTAATATTTATTAATATTTCATACATTTTCATATACTAATTAAATTCATTTTCGCACTTCCTAATATTTTACGTATTTTTATATAAAAAGAATCATTATAAAACAAACCTTTATACTATATCAAATCCAAACATATTATTATTTTTATATAAAATTTTAAGATTTTTTTTTAATCTTGAAAATTTTGAAAATATGAAAATGAATTTGGAAATGAAAACAATCGGGGAGTTGGATGCTCCTATGACTTTTCCACATTATTAAGAATGAAAGGGGTCACCTCCATGATGCCGCATACAGCTACTGTGTGACATTGGTTAACAGATTGCAGAGTTCTTTAACACTGTATGAGTAGAGTCTGATAAATTTAGCCTTGCAAAAGTATCTTCAATCTTTAAATTGATAGTTTCTCGCCATTATATATACAAACCTGAACATAATAGTACTTTATTAATGGAACCGGATCGATAGTTATGTACATAACCATAGTGTAGAACTGCTATGTGTTCCTCTATTATACAGGACACGGCGACAGACACTTCAGTTTATGTCGGCTTGTGATCTGATCTGTGGAAGGCACGAACACTGAGTCCCCCGTCGATGTGAAGATTGATCATTGTCCTGTAGTTTACTGCCTTACTCTCATCACTTAATTTGAAGACAAAGAATCTCATCAGAACAGCTGAGAATATCTTCATCTGCCTATAAGCAAATTCCTTACCCAGACAGATTCGCGGGCCAGCCTGTTCATCACAAGAATTCAATTTTATTTGACAGGAGTCTTTCAATATTATTTCTCTGTATATGAAGAATTTTGAGTGTACGCAAGAGCCATATACTGACTAGATAAGCCAAGCTAGCATCTGAAGTTACAAATAAACTTTCCAGTGGATAAAATGGAAGGAATCCAGAAAAATCGACCTGTTGAAAACTAAGCTTGAACAGTCCTGGAATAGTTAGATCATACTCTTGATATCACTTTTACCAACCTGGAAAGCTGTAAATTTGAAGGGGCTCTCCTGCCGGAAGCAACCATTCTCATCAAGCCATCTTTCTGGTCTGAACTCTTCTGCATCATCACCCCATATGAATCTCATCCTTCCCATTGCATATGGTTGGTAAGCTACTGCATCCCCTTTTTTCACATGGAAACCATCCGGCATTGTGTCATCAGACAAGCACATTTTTGGGTCCTATATATGGTAAAAGGCGATTTCATACTCATCGCATTAGTCTTCAATGGGGAACATATAACCTGTATCTAAGCTAAAAAGTAGGGATTCCGTAAGAAATCAAGTTTTTTTCTAACCACAGGAACTGGAGGATAAAGTCTGAGGGTCTCAGTCAGTGCTGCGTGAAGATAATGCATCTTCTCCAGAGCTTCTTCATTCACACTGGCAGCAAATTCCGAAATATTTGCAACTCCATTTGAGCCCGTTGCTTCTTTAATATCTTGTGCCGCCTTTTCCTGTACAAGAGGGTGCTTGCACAGCATGTAAAAGAACCAGGAGAGAGTTGTTGCTGTTGTGTCTTTACCAGCCATTACAAAGTTCAATATTATATCTCTCAAGTACTTGGGATCAGCCTCAGACAACTTCAGAAATCTTGACAGAATGTCTTCTTTCTTCAAATCCACCTGTCATGCACACAAACCGAAATGTTGATAACTAACTAGCAAAAGAAGCAACAAATTGATTCACCTACACAATCATCTTGTGACTGTTGCATTTGTTCAGTCTTGCTATGGATCAGCTTATACACGAATTCATCAACCACTCTAATATTTTCCTTCAATTTTGCTTCCAAACCAACATTGAAAGCTTTCTTTATCTTCCACAGAAGATCGACGTATCTCCAAGCAGTAATTGCACTTGCATCATCAAAAGCACGGCTAAATCTGGCACCTTCTTCATTCGAACCACACGTGCTGTCTAGCTCGACTCCAAATGCAACTCTGAATATCGAATCTAGAGTTGATTTCATGAAAAGGTCCTGCAAAGATCATGGTCACAATTAGTCATCTGTCATAAACCAATAGAGATTGGTTTGGCTGAGGAAATTGGCCTTAAGGGTATTCACTTGAATATCCATTGGTTGATAGGAAATCACAGCTTCAGATGCAATGTTAGCAAGCTTTATGGCATTTTCTCTGAAGACTATGCTACTAACATCCCTTAGAGCTCTCGCAGAAAATTCAAGGCTCGACACTTTTCTCTGCTCCCTCCACTTGTCACCATCAACTGCGAAAATCCCATCACCTAATAGATCCTTTAGAATGCTGTAATTGTACCATCCCTGCCAAGGTCATTAACTACCGAGTCTCAAGCTCCTGAAATTAGTCTTCACAAATAAACAATGTGGAGGATTCCACACAAATATGCTTTCAAGCACACACTTCATCTACACTATAATTGAATTGCGTACTGGATTTGTTTTTTCTTTTCTATTTTTTTCTTTTTCAAGTAGAATTTTCAAAGTGTTTTCAAAATCTTTTATCTCCATATTCTGAACACCAATTATAAAATTATTAATTTCAACATATAAAAAATTTCTTTTTGCAGTATGTCACTCATATTTAGTGTGCCTGCAACTAGTGTAGCATTATTGGCGAGCAATACGTTCTGCTGCAAATCTGCAGAACTATTTAGACAACATTCCAAACAATAAAATCCATTTAATGCCTATTTCTCCCAAAAGGAATTTATCCTTACCAAAAAAATACTAAAAATATCAGTAAAAAAATTATCATTTTTTCTACCAATGAAATAAACTCCCTATTTAGCAAAAAATAATAAAATAAACGGCCACACACCATATCTTTCTACTGGAAAGATATGAAAAAAATCAACAATTAGCATCATAATTTGGCATGTACTACAAGAATAAAAAGAAATTTCAAGAAACAAAAGCCATCCACACATACCTTGCCATAATTCTGAAAATTTGTCTTCAGCATGTGCTCAACATTAGCCGGGTCGGAGGTATAAACCTCGCTGCGAAAAGGGCTGATCAATCTGTAAGTCTTGTACTTCCCAGCAAGATCAGTCATGTAATCGTGCAGTCTGTTGAAGTTCATCAGCTGGTGAAATACGGTGCCGCCAATTGGATGGTACTTTTTGTTACCATGCTTTTCGTACAGTTTTCGAGCAAGCAGTTGAATGGAGATGATGGAAAAGATAACGCAAAGAAAGATTATTGCCATGGAAATAGGTGAGGAGAAAATCTATTAAGAAAATCTTGGAAATGAAGTAGTTTATCTTCTGCATACAGTATATGTGGAAAAGAAAAATCTTCAAAAAGTGTTCTTCAATGCATTAATTACCAACTAATTTGTTCACATTTCATCATTTATAAATTGATAGACATTAGGACCAATACTATAAATATCAAACAGCTTTTTGATAACTAAGAAGATGACAAAATTCAGTACTATAAGCGAAATAAAGCGGGAAGAATTTGGCCCTCGGGCTTCCATTGCTGAGCCATTCAATACAAAATAGTAATTTTGTATTAAAATTAATAAAATATTGTATAATTCGACTATGTTAAAAATATAGGTGAAAGTGCAAGTGGGGATTGCGACTTTATCAGAAAATGCAACCTTTACTTGCGCTTTCAAAATTTAATTTATTTTTTTTAAAATAATTATTAAAAAACGCAAGTTAATATTGCATTTTCATACATATAAGTGAAAGTGCAAGTAAGGGTTACAATTTTGTCAGAAAACACAACTTTCACTTGCGCTTTCAAAATTTTATTTAAATTTTTTTAAAAAAATTATTGAAAGCGCAAGTTAAGGTTGGGTTTTCATATAGAAAGCGCAATCCTAACTTGTGCTTTCAGTAATTTCTTTTGAAAGCGTAAGGTACTATTGCGCCTTTAAATTTAAATATATTTTATATATATATATATTTTTTAAATATTTTTTTTAAATATATATATATATATCTTTGCTTTATATATAATTAATATATAAATTTGTGGGAGTGGAGAAATAGGGAGTGAGATGTAATTAAGGATGATTGATATTCAATACAAATGTAAATGAGAAAATTAAAATATTTATACATATATTTTAGATAAATATATATAAATATAATTATATATATATACATAGATTTAGATAAATATTTTTTATTATAATAATAAATAACATAAAGTTATGTTGTTTATTTATTTTTTACTTAAGTATATGTATGTAAATATTTTAATAAAAATAATAACAATACTATTTTTGCTTCATAAATCACATAAATAATTTTTTTGAATAATAATTACAGTATTGAATTTAAAAGTTTTGAAAAATACATGAATAAAAAAAATACTAAAAATGACAACCAGTACCACATGTATATCACTGGCGTTGTCGTCTAACTCGACGTCTACCCTGAGCAGCAACAATATCATGTGATTGGTTTGAGGTTGGATCGTCAACATATGTACTATAGTTTAAATTGAAGTTCGGCCGACCTGACGAAGTTGTGGAGTTCGACTTTCCACGATCATGATAGTCGCTGTCTAGATGTGGAAATGCAACAGGCGAGATAATAAAATCTCCACGTCCAGAATTGTGTCCTAGATGCTGCTGAATAAATGGTATTTGCGCCATATCTAAATTTGAACTGAGTAGTGTAGAGAATGATATCGTAAATGGTGGCATACCCCAATCCGGAGTGAATGAGTCATTTGATTGTGTATGTTGAAGCACATAATAGTCGGCGGTGCTATCTAAATCATGTGATACACTATGTGTCGAGGTGGATGGACCTGCCTCATCTGCTACACTAGACATAAGTGGATGAGGAATGTCGTAAGATGTAAAAGCATGACTAGTAAATGCACCTCGTGTTGAGGTAGAGGGACCCGCATCATCTACTACTCTAGTACGCCTCCTCGTCCTCCTGGCTGTGTCTTGTGGTGGCGGCATTGGTATATTTACAACATCTTGTTGTCTACGAAGTAGGCATATGAGATCATCAGTGGCGTGTATAGCTTCACTCCTCAACTGCATAAGTGAAGGTATATCTTACTCGTTCACGGCATCAGCACTGAGTCTAATCCTCTCGACCGCCATACTCTAAAATACGTGTAAAAAAGAAATAATATTAAAGAATATCATAAATATGATGCATACACATTATAAATTTTTTTATTAATGAATATCTTACCATAGCTTCCAAATCTGATATGTGTGAAGGCTCGTACCCCTTCTCCATAGGCAAATGAGATGGTGATATCAGACGGCGTATAATGCCATCGTACCAATCCATATAGCGAGGCTCAGTACTATCAGACCCAGTAATGGGAGGGTTGACGATAATAAACTGATGTTTATTTGTCTACTGCGGCACATACTCCCGGTGATATCGAGCCCAATCCTCTCCACTTTGTCCCCTGCGGTCTACATCATGTAAAGTCTGCTCATGCGCTGGTATATCTGGTAGAATGTACTGGCGCATGACCCACTTTGGGTGATGGAATTCCACGATAGCGTAGTTGATCAATGGACAACGAGATCTCTACAGTGACGTATTACACCTTGGACCCAACACCATAATATCCGGTGAACTCATATCATATGGCTCCTATATAAACTATAATTATAAAATACATAAATTTGAATTATTTGTACATATATGAAAAGAAAAATCAAATCAAATTTAAACAAGTGTCTTAAATTCTACTCACCTCTCTATCAGTCATCCTGTCTAGTATATCCCTAATAATCTTGACTGAATGACTTGTTGTACGCGTGAAGCTATAATATTGCATCCACCTATATGTATATAAAAACAATCATGAAATAATAATCATGAAACAATAATCACAAAATAATAGTGGAAGTAGAAGCTCATTATCATTAGCGTTAATAAATGGGTCTATACTTTGCACCATATGGAGGAAGTGGAAACTCATGATCATTAGCGCTGATGAGTGGGCCATATTTATTCGCGAACGTAATCATCTTGGCACCAACGTGGTAATGCAAAACCATGCCCATATCCGTAAAAATATATCATAATCTATAGTACATGGCAAACATATTGATATAACATAAAAAAGTAACAACACTTATATAAAGTTTACCTGTAAAAGCACCATCGCACCACCAATAACATTCTTATCTTTATCTGATGTAGTGCACAACTCAGGATACATGAAAGACAGTACTGCACTGCCCCAACTAAAATAAACATCCTTAATTTGCTCCATACTCTGTACATATAGCAACGACACTCTATTGCCTGATGAATCAAGACACATAATGCTACCGAGTAGAATCAATGCACATCCGCGTGCATATCGCTCCAACTCATCATGGGGAGTGTCATCTGTTACTAGGTTAGCCTCAAGATAACCCCTCAAGACACTCAACAATATACGCCCACCCTTAAACTATTGTGAAGTGGGTCGAAATCCTAAGTAATGGTGGTAATAATTATGCCACTGCTCGGTAGATCTCCTCGAATCAACTCCAATAACAGGCTCACCATCTACTGGTAAAACCCAAATAACTACAACATTTTGTAGTGTGACAGTCACCTCACCAATGCGAAAATGAAATGTATGAGTTTCAGGTCGCCATCTTTCGACTAGAACAGTAATCAAATAAAAGTCCATATCAAAGTGTCCATATCGGTAGACGCTATAGAATCCCACATCATACAACATATGAACTACACGAGGATACAATGCACCATCTCCAACATAAAGACTCCAAAATGGTGCGCCTGCGTGCCTAACTGTAAATGTCCTATCAACCGCACCAACAAATACACTATCTGAACGGTGAGTAGCCTGTCGGGATAAAACTATCGTATCCCATAGACCATATACAGAAACAATATACATCCTGTTTACAAATGAATAATACCATGTGTCAAGGATAATTTTTTTAATAGCATCATATGAATGTTTACATAAAATATGAAATTTAACCATATGGTTAACAATAATTAAATACAAATTTTAACATATAACATGAAATTGTACATATGTCATTAACAACAGTTAAATATAACATCATTACAAAATTATTTCATACAAATAAGGAGTATTACTCCCGCATAAAAGTAAATACTAATCTAACTGTAATAACATTATCTATGCAGGGAAGACGAAGTTGTTACACGTTCTGTTACATTGACCCTTTGCCTTGCTCGCGCTTGTTGCCTAGCACGTATCTGAGGCCAATCCATCTCGTTAGGAATTCGAGTAGTAGTATTTCGTCCACAACGATTTTGAATCCGCAATAATGGATTATGCCACAACTCGAAAGGAGGCGCATCCCAATAAACTTTATCTAGCAAAGGCTCAAACTTCCCTTTGTAAGTATCTACATAAGAAGCAGTGCTATAGTACGATTTCATGAGTGTTGCTGGATTAACTCCAAAATGCCGGCAAGTATGCATTGCATGCGATCAAGGTATTCCAAATTTACTCCAATTACCGCATGAACACTCCATTGACCTCAATTTCACGACGTGTGTAAAACTCGTGGATGATCTTGATCGACGTGTTATGACAGACGCGGATTGATCTATGTAATCAAACATGTGTACTATATGCTCTATAGATAGGTTCTGCTAACTCTCATACTTTTGTAATATATTATTAGGTCATGGTTGATTATTCTCCACCATTCGACGACCCTTAGATAGTCGATCGAGAAAATATTTAATAGCACGATGGAATGTAATCTATACAATAGCAGTGACTGGGAGCCATCGTGCACCTTTCAACATTCCATTAATGCATTCTGACATATTTGTTGTCAGAATGCCACATCGCCATCCTCCATCATAAGCCAGAGTCCACTGACATTTATCTATATTTTCCAAGAATGCATATGCATCCTCGTTAAGAGTCTTTATTTTTTTCCATTACCTTATCAAATTGTCTGATTGTCAATTGTGAACCAGTTGTATAACACAAATCCCTTAATGCAATACTCTTGAACCGCTTGTTGAAGTTAGATGACACATGCCTTAAGCAAAAACGATGCACCCCGCAAGGTGGTGTGAAATCAAGTATGTATTGAACAGTTCTAAGTAGGCCACTATATCGGTCAGATATCAAACAGACACCCTCAACCCTGCGGACAACATACATAGACAACATATGCAAAAACCATCTCCAAGATGTAAATATTTTTTCATCAACAACTGCAAAAGCCAGAGACAAAACCTGTTGATTTGCATCTATCCCCACAGCAATCAATAACTTGTGTTTGTACTTTATGTAAAGATATGTTCCATCAACACTTATTACTTTACGACAATTTTGGAACCCATCGATACATGACTTGAATGCCCAGAATACATATTTCAATTTTTTTTTCTGTGAACTCGGTGTCGATATGATGCCACTCCACAATTGTGCTTGGATTCTATTTTTGCAGAGCTCCCAAATACTTAGGCAATTTTCTAACTGAACTCTCCCAAGTGCCATAAATATTTTTCCTTGCACATTTCAAACTGTGCCAGGCCTTATGATATGAAATTTTATACTAATACTTCTCTTTCATATTTTGTTGGACATACTTAATTTCATAGGACGGGTCACACTGAACTATGTCAGTAAGCAATCTTGCGATCATATTTTTATATAGGTTGCGATGATCCATAGATACTGAATTCATAAGGTATGTATGAGGGCCTCCCCACTTGATGATTTTCCATAAATCGAGCTCTGCTTTCAATGATACTCGAAGCCCCCAATTACACCACGTGGTTGATGTACTACGACTGCATTCCACTTTCTATAATTTTAGTGTACTCTCAACCACCCAATACTCACGTTTGACAACTCGTACAGAGTAATTTTTAACTGAAGTTTGGAGATTTTTTTTGTTTTTGAATACCATATCCTTTTCAAGCTCTCCCATATTAGAGTAATAAAACTTTCCTCTATTTGGAATATTAATAAAATCAACAACTATTTTTGGGTAATATGTGGTGAAGAATGGTATAGTACGATTAGAGTCATATTCATTTGTTGTTGAGGGTATTGAGGTATAAACTGATACTTGATGTTGGAATGAGTTGCCCTCATCATGTTGCTCATACATCTCTTTCAAATCATCAATTTCGACCCCATCACCACCACCACCACCACCAACATCATCACCATCATTTTCATCAGTAATTTTATCGGGTTCGAAATTAATATGTTCTTCAGCACCAAAACTGTCGACAAGTGGCTCGAACAATTCATCAGTGTATGCATTATACAACTCTATATTTGTACCTTGAAAATGCTCTTGATCAGATATTGAAGCACCTGCATTAAACTCATTGATGCCAAAACTTGTCATACCTTGCGTCACTGTAGTCATTTCAAACACACTATCATCTCTTAAAAATGATGCATACTGATAATACTCATTGCTTGTTGGTATCTCAGGCACAATATTATGAACATTTTGTTCTGTCTCAACATAAAATTCTTCAAATTGATTTTCTCTTCCCGGATCTAAAAAAATTCCAATCCTTCGTCATTAGTTATTGATATTAGTTGTGACACATTACCGCAATAGTACTTACTAAATAATTTCAATAAGAACTGTTTATTATCAACGCCCGTAATCTGATACACTTTCAATAGTAATTCAGAAAATCTTGTCATACGAGACATTCTCCTCGCTCCAATTGCAGGGCGATCATATGTCACTGAATTAGCATCTTGTATAATTTGACCACCAAAGTATACCAGAATATCGATGTTGTTTCTATTTGCCATAACTACATCAAAATAAGTATTAATATTTTAATTTTAAATAATAATTTTAAAGACATAATATTTAATTAAGATTATCATAGTTGTGAGAAAGATTCCCTAAATAGTTTAATAATTTTTAACTCACATTTTCAAGTCAAATAATAAATAACATATAAATATACCAAAAAAAATACAAGCATTAGCTTCTCCACATATAAAATATACTATTAAAAATATATTTGCATATGTTATTATAAAAAATCATATTAATAACATTTTAATACAACAAAATTTATTTTTTCAATATAATAATACATCTAATTCATAATTATTACAATAAAATATATACATTATAATTGAAATATGATATCTGTAAGTCACACTCACAATATGATCTACGTCGTATTTTAATCTATCGCTTACTAACCTGAACAAAAATATATAAATATTAATTAGTAATTTTTTTTAATTAAAAATTTTAAAAAATAATAACAATATTACTTACCGAAAGAAGCAAAAATAGACGTCAAGAAGGTAGAGAATGGGAGAATCCGAAAAATGAAAGAAAAAATAACGAAAAAAAAAATCGACAAAGAAAGAGAGGGAAAGGCCGAGACAGAGAGAGTAATGGGGAAGTTGGTGGGGGAAGAAATAGGGAAAATGGAGGAAATTGGGAGGGGGAAGGTGGGGCTCTGATGGGGGAATGAGGAGGCGCGCGGGAGGGAGGGGGAACGGGGAGAGGAGAGGAGAGGGGAGGGGAGAGGAACAAGTATCGGTCGGCTTGAATACCGACCGAAAGTGCAACCAAATGTTGCGCTTTCTCTCTCCACAGAAATTTTTTAAATTTTTTATTTTTTATTAAATTAGTCTCCATTGTTGACTATGTTAGAGTTTTTATTATAAATTTATTTTTAAATTTTATGTAATATATATACAATATATTTATAAAATATTTTTTAAATATATAATTAAATTATATATATATATATATGTGACATGCAATGTACGTATCTTATCTTATAGGTAGGATGTGTAACTTTAGATTCATTAATATATACTTGAATTAATTATATATATATATACATATATGACTATATGACGTGCAATGTAAAATGTACTTGGATTTGCAACTTTAGATTAATTAATATATATTTGAATTAATTAATTAATTATATATATATATGTATGTATGTACAACGTGCAAAGTACGTATCTTATAGGAGGTATATAGATTCATTAATGCATTGTATACATTAGTAAGAGCCTATTTGGTTTCATTTTCACATAGTATTTTTTTTTATTTTTTACTATTTAAAATTTTAAAAATATATTTATGTTATTTATTTTCATCAAAAAATATAATTTATATTTATTTTTAATATTTATTAATATTTCATATATTTTCCTATACTAATTCAACTCATTTTCACACTCCCTAACATTTTACATATTTTTATATATAAAAATAATCATAAAACAAATAAATTTTCATTTACAAACCTTTATACTCTACATAGAAATATGTCAAATCCAAACATATTATTATTTTTATACAAAATTTTAAGATTTTTTTTAATCTTAAAATTTTGAAAATATGAAAATGAATTCGGAAATGAAAACAAACGGGAACACGTGACTTTTCCACATTATTAAGAATGAAAGGGGTCACCTCCATGATGCCGCATACAGCTACTGTGTAACATTGGTTAACAGATTGCAGAGTTCTTTAACACTGTATGAGTAGAATCTGATAAATTTAGCCTTGCAAAAGTATCTTCAATCTTTAAATTGATAGTTTCTCGCCATTATATATACAAACCTGAACATAATAGTACTTTATTAATGGAACCGGATCGATAGTTATGTACATAACCATAGTGTAGAACTGCTATGTGTTCCTCTATTATACAGGACACGGCGACAGACACTTCAGTTTATGTCGGCTTGTGATCTGATCTGTGGAAGGCACGAACACTGAGTCCCCCGTCGATGTGAAGATTGATCATTGTCCTGTAGTTTACTGCCTTACTCTCATCACTTAATTTGAAGACAAAGAATCTCATCAGAACAGCTGAGAATATCTTCATCTGCCTATAAGCAAATTCCTTCCCCAGACAGATTCGCGGGCCAGCCTGTTCATCACAAGAATTTGAGTGTATGAAGAATTCAATTTTATTTAATAAGTGTCTTTGATATTTCTTAGTGTATGAAGAATTTGAGTGTATCCCAGAGCGATATGCTGACTAGATAAGCCAGCATCTGAAGTAATGAATAAACTTTCAAGTGGATAAAATGGAAGACATCCAGAAAACTAAGCTTGAAGCCTTAAAGCCTGAACAGTCCTGGAATAGTTAGATCATACTCTTGATATCACTTTTACCAACCTGGAAAGCTGTAAATTTGAAGGGGCTCTCCTGTCGGAAGCAACCATTCTCATCAAGCCATCTTTCTGGTCTGAACGCTTCTGCATCATCACCCCATATGAATCTCATCCTTCCCATTGCATATGGTTGGTAAGCCACTGCATCCCCTTTTTTCACATGGAAACCATCCGGCATTGTGTCATCGGACAAGCACATTTTTGGGTCCTATACACAGCAAAAGGCGATTTCAAACTCATGGCTTAAGTCTTCAATGGGGAACATAACCTGTATCTAAACTGAAAAGCAGGGATTCCATAAGAAATCAAGTTTTTTTCTTACCACAGGAACTGGAGGATAAAGTCTGAGGGTCTCAGTTAATGCTGCGTGAAGATAATGCATCTTCTCCAGAGCTTCTTCACTCACATTGGCTGCAAATTCCGAAATATTTGCAACCTCATTTGAGCCTGTTGCTTCTTTAATTTCTTGTGCCGCCTTTTCCTGTACAAGAGGGTGCTTGCACAGCATGTAAAAGAACCAGGAGAGAGTTGTTGCTGTTGTGTCTTTACCAGCCATTACAAAGTTCAATATTATATCTCTCAAGTACTTGGGATCAGCCTCAGACAACTTCAGAAATCTTGACAGAATGTCTTCTTTCTTCAAATCCACCTGTCATGCACACAAACAGAAATGTTGATAACTAACTAGCAAAAGAAGCAACAAATTGATTCACCTACACAATCATCTTGTGACTGTTGCATTTGTTCAGTCTTGCTATGGATCAGCTTATACACGAATTCATCAACCACTCTAATATTTTCCTTCAATTTTGCTTCCAAACCAACATTGAAAGCTTTCTTTATCTTCCACAGAAGATCGACGTATCTCCAAGCAGTAATTGCACTTGCATCATCAAAAGCACGGCTAAATCTGGCACCTTCTTCATTCGAACCACACGTGCTGCCTAGCTCGACTCCAAATGCAACTCTGAATATCGAATCTAGAGTTGATTTCATGAAAAGGTCCTGCAAAGATCATGGTCACAATTAGTCATCTGTCATAAACCAATAGAGATTGGTTTGGCTGAGGAAATTGGCCTTAAGGGTATTCACTTGAATATCCATTGGTTGATAGGAAATCACAGCTTCAGATACAATGTTAGCAAGCTTTATGGCATTTTCTCTGAAGACTATGCTACTAACATCCCTTAGAGCTCTCGCAGAAAATTCAAGGCTCGACACTTTTCTCTGCTCCCTCCACTTGTCACCATCAACTGCGAAAATCCCATCACCTAATAAATCCTTTAGAATGCTGTAATTGTACCATCCCTGCAAAGATCATTAGTTATGAAGTCACAAGCTCCAGCAACTGTTCCTCTGGATGATAAGAATTGACTTCAACAATATTACAATTTAACCTACAAAAGTAACACTATATGATGCTACAAGCATGCCAAAAAGATTTCAAAATATATGTCAGACTCTCTTCTTTTTTCAAAAGTAAAAAATTCCCAAAGTTGGAGATAACCGACATTTATTTAAATGGCTCTAACACACCAGTAAAAGCTTAGAGAAAAAAAAAACATTTAAAAATTTAATTCCCCTAACAATAACCACCTCTTTACTTTCAATATGACTGAGAATTGTTCTTAAATCGCCTCCAAATTCTTCAGACAAAGCGCAAATTTTTGTTGCTTCTAAAAATTTAACTCCCTAAATAGTACTATATGAAAGATTGGGATATGCGCTGCCGTGGAATCATTTCAATAGCATTTGAAATAAGGATATATTTTTCTAGTGCAATATTATTTTACATTTTCTACTCTTATCATAATCATATAGAGTCATATATTTTACATTTTCTAGTGCAATATTTTATCTTTTCATCCAACGAGTAGATGGGCATTGAACATTTCTCTACCCGAGAGTTCAACAATTAGCACCAATAATTTTCCACCGACTGAATAAAAATAAAAAATTCAGGAAACAAAGGCACACTTAAATACCTTGTCATAGTTATCGAACTTGGTTTTGAGTATGTACTCGACGTTAGCCGGGTCGGACGTGTAAACCTCACTTCGAAAAGGGGTTATCAATCTGTAAGTCTTGTACTTCCTCGCAAGATCAGTCATGTAATCATGCAGTCTGTTGAAGTTCATCAGCTGGTTGAATATGGTGCCGCCGACAGGATGGTACCTTTTCTTGCTCTGCTTAATTTGGTTCAATTTTCTGGCAAGTAGTCGAACGATCAGAATGGCAAATACAATGCTCAAGAAGGTTATGGCCATGGATTTTGGGTGGAGAAAAAAGTCCATAGAGAGCTGTAATTGAGTGGTGAAGTGAGTGGGAGACAAGCAAAATGAACTCTTTTTGCCTTTGGTTAAAAGCCGGATGTGCTGGGAGTTGGGAGCTGGAATTTTAAGAGCTGGGAGGTTTTATTGATTTTTGTATAAAAATTAAAAATATATTTGATGAATGATTTCAAATGAAAAAATTATATATATGAAAATGAGAATATATTTGATTAGTTATATTTTTGTATATTTTGCTACGAAAAAATATAATAAAATAGAGATAGCGTTTGTTTTGATAAATTTTGATGAAATCATTTTCATAATTTATGTATATAGTGATATAAAAAGTTGAAGTGATTTGCACGATGGGTAGGTGGTGGATCATATTAAAATAAATATGTAAAAATAATAATATATTAATTAGATATAATCAGTATTGGTGAGATCACATATAAATATTTAATTTAAATATAATAATTTATTAAGTTGATACGGAAGTAATGAGTTTCATTGAATTAATGTGGTTATAAGAAGAGTAATATATAATTAAATGTAGTTGGAGTGATGAGTCTCACTAGTGTAAAATATGGTTGAACGAGAATATAGGTTTGTGAAGTATTTTTGATGGATAAATAAGAATGAAAAATGAGATATTTTCAATAAAATTTGGTTTAAATAAACATGATTTCAAATTGAGAATATGAATTTAAAAACATAACCAAACGACCCCCATAATATTTTTAGGTGTTTTTGCAATGCTGATAAGCACAGCAGGTCTTATCTTTGTTTGTGCTGCGTAATGTGGCAGGGAATTACGGCAAATCTATTGTCTTTGCTCTGTTTTTCGTCACTGCCGTTGCCTCAGCAATTTTCGACAGAGTTGGAAGCTCGTGATCGGATAAGATTGCAAATTATATTGTATTTTTTATTTTATTATATCAATCGTCCATCAAATATAAAATTTTATTAACAAAATATATACGTAAATTTAATTAATGTAATACAATAAAAAATATAATAAAATTTACATAAAAAAAAATTTATATTCGGCTCGTGATATGCAAAGAGCCTCAAAATGGTGGTGGTTGTTTTTGTACAGTGCTTCTTGCTAAAGGCCAAACTAGACTGACGCCATAGTACTCTGTCCTCCTAAAAAAAGTGTCAATTTTTATTTAACTTGGGTTTTAATTGAGAGTCAACAAATAAAAAAAAAAAAATACTATACTTTCACATTGTAGGCAAATTTAATGGTTTAGAATTAGTGATATTATGTTATTAATTAAGTGAGAAATTACTTTTGAAAAAAAAAATTATTATAATTAAAACTTTATTTTGAGACGTAGCAATGAAAAATAAGAATTAGAAGATTTTATTTTGCAAATCATATTACTCCAATATAAAATTTTATTCTTAAAATATACAAGTGAAGGCAATTTTAAAGGACTATTTTTCAGTCTATCGTCACAAGCAAGCAGCCCATATTGCCATGATGTATTGGCTATGTTATTTTCTTGGAAGGTGGCGCATCATTAATTTTTTATATTTTCTCAAGAAAAAAAATAAAAAATGATGCATTTCTCACTTAAACGCACCCAATCTAATCAAGAGCAAATAGCCTTATACTTGTGATTGTTTCAAAATTGGGTAACTCAGTAAATAATTGTTCCAAAAGATCATTGGATGGATGATAAAAGCAATTAACTTTCCATTGAAGATGAGAGGATTTTTGCATGAGATTTGCCTTGAAAAGGAAAGTCTACTCTCAATCGATTTGGCCTCACCCAACTAACTATATAGTAAATATAAGTCAATCGACTCTTGTAACAATAGATCATTTTTCTTGAAATGTGAACTACGTATATCGACAAATTTTACACACCCACATATATATATATATATATATATATTGATTAAATGTATAGTTATACATACCAAAGGATATAATATTTATTTATACTAAAAAATATTTCTTTGTATGCGTCAATTTTTCCATTTGGAAATTTACAGGCAATGTCTTAGTGACAAATATAAATTATTTATTTATTTATTTTAAAAAAGGAAGAGATATTAAGAGGTATTTAAATGAATAAATTGCATTGAATATGTATTATCATACAACCCTTTATGGACAAATAAAAATAGAAACACATACATCTTTTATGGGATTGAGGGAGTAAGTCCATATACTTATGATCAAGTTTTCAGATAATACTTGTGACCTCCTGACCAGCTTGAACTTCCTCATATATTTTGACTGCTCTGTTCATCACTTTAGCTCGGCTCAGCATCTGGGCTCTTTGCTCTTTAGAAGGGTGAGTTGAGTCCAAGAAATACTCATCTAACTCATGTTTCTTGTAAAATTGTGGAACGCGTCGAGGGTCATAGCCAGCTGAAGCCATCAACATTAGTCCAAATGTAATCTGCTTCAAGTTCTATCCTGAAATTGAAACCAATGAGTTAGATTTTCTCACAACATCAACGAATATCTCGAGAATCTTTTCTTACCTCCTGGAACAGTAAAGAATCAAGTCCCATAAACGCAGAATTGCTGGACACCAAAGGGCTGAAGGCCAAGGGATAGGGCAAAGATCCAGACAGCCTTTAGGGGGTACTCTGATGTATGCATAGCTACTCCATGCCCAACCTAATGATGAAGTAAATAAGTAAACAAGTTCAAGAAAACAAGAAACTTCATAAAGAAATCATCTATGTATCAAGATAAGTTTGTAATAATTTCAATGGTTAGCGGTTACTGCACAGGACCTCATGTGCTAAAATGCTTGCTAATTCTTCCTCTGAACGAACCGAATAAAGCATACTAGTGTGAAGAACAATCTTCCCATTAGAGCCATAATAGGCATTATCTTCCTCTGATTCAACCACCATCAGTTCCCAATTCAATCCATCCAAATGCCCAGTATTGTACTCGACCAAGTTTCCTCGGCTTGTTAACAGAACCCCTTTCCTTTCCAAATCTTGATACAATTAAGAATTCAAGAAGTTCATTTTTTTTTTTCTGGCATTATCTCATCACCTTTAGGTACATAAGCAGAAACTCTGCAATCATGTTGAAGCCTTAATCCGTCACTCAGTGCTTGAACAATTAGACAGCCTACACATTGTTGCAGAGGAATTATTTACTTGCTTTGCTTAACACTTTGGTAACTTGCATAAATACACCCTTCTTAATGATGTGGGATTGTTACAAAGCTTAATTCAGAATGTATTTTTAAGAAAAAGAAACCCAAGAACCTGTGTTCATCTTTGGGCTAGAACATTCAACCATAAATCGATTTTGTGAAATGGAGGTTGTCTCTATTGCGGAAAGATACTGTATCCTTTGAGTTCTAGTTCTAACACTTCTGTTTTTAGTATATTAAAAATCCGAATTCTCCTATACATTCCAATGTCCTTGTCACCAGAACAAAATTGTAGTAACGAATTAATGTATATTTGCTCTTTCTCAGATCTTTAATTTCTTTCTGATGTTGCCACTACTTAATTTAGGATTTTTTCCGACAATGGGACTGAAATTTGACTCTTGCTGTTTTAATTGTTTTGAAACTTTCAGTATATAGCAAGTCTCACACAGACATTGTCATATTGCCATGAAAATCATGTGATTCACAGGGATATCAAACCTGAAAATTTGTTACTTGACCATTGAGTTAATCCGCACTAGCAACATTTAATGTCATTATCATATAATCTCATTTTCTTTTCTAGAAACTGTTCTCTATGATTAATTGGACAAACAGACAGACATAGACATATTCTGATCTTACTTATATAGTTAGTTCTTTTCCTTTCTAGTTTGCCTCCACAGTTAAATCACAAATTCTCTGATGAATAAATGCACTGAATCTGAAGGCCAAGGGATTAAGGCAAAGAGCCAGACAGCCTTTATACTTTAGAGGAAACTCTGATGTATGCATATAGCCACTCCATGCCCAACCTAATGTCGAAGCAAACAAGAAAACTTCTAAAGAAAATGGAAGTACAAGTAAACAATAACATCATAGAAAAACCATCTATGTGACAAGATAAATTTGTACTAATTTCAATGGTTCATGATTACTGCACACGACCTCATGTGCCAAAATGCTTGTTAATTCTGCCTCCGAACGAACCGAATAGAGATAACTAGTATTGAGAACTATCATCCCATAACCGCATTAATAGGCATTCTCTTCCCGTGATTCAACCACCATCAGTTCCCAATTCAGTCCATCCAAATGCTCAGCGTTGTGACCAAGTCTCCTCGCCTTAGTATTCGAGCTAATAGTCTGCAGATTATCAACCAAAGAAGCCCTTTCCTTTCCGAATCTTGATACAATTAAGCCTTCAAGAAGTTGATCTTTTTCTTGCATTCTCTCATAACCTTTTGGTACATAAGCGGAAACTCTGCAATCATTTTGAAGCCTTAATCCATCACTCAGTGCTTGTAAGAAAAAGAAACTCAAGAACCAGTGTTCAGTTTTGGATTGAAACACGGCTAGAACATTTGACGATGAATCTATTTTGTGAAATGCAGGTTGACTGAATTCTAGTTCTAACACTCGTGTTTTAAGGTATTAAAAATCAGGATGCTCCTATATATATTTATGTCCTTGTTATGACCACATTATTTAACTAGAATAAGTACATAGAAACGAAAAATTTGGAATTTGATAAAATACGCAATGAGTTTTAAACATGCTTGGATCTCAGATTTTTGTAAAGAAAATGCCAGAATTTTTCTCTATTTCAGTTTTGAAGGAAATGTTATGCTTCCTTGGATTTCATTACAACGAGTTCCCAATGCAATCCATCCAACTTATCAGGATTGTACTCTAGACAAGTTTTCTGCGATTCTTCATGCTCATAATCTTCTAGTTATTTGCCAAAATAATCCCTTTTCTCCCCCCCATATTTTCTAATTCAATCTCTCCAAAATGATTTGTGGAGAGTGATCATGGTTTCTTAATTTAGATCCTCTGTTTCAAGTTATTCCCATTTCACCATGGTCATCAATGTATACGTTGTGAAACTTTACATAAAATAAAATACGAAATAAAATAAAATATGAGATGAAATATTATTTTACAATGATGAATGGAATGATGTTTTCTACCCTTCTTTTTTCTATTAATCAGCTGCCAAATTCCCTTTCTCCCACATTTTTGGTACAATTTAACCTTCAAGAGTTTTATTGTTTTTTGACAAAGGTTTACAAATTGGCAGTATATTAAATTTTTTTGGCCAAATTCCTAAGGGAAAATAGCATATCGCGTCCCTCCTTCCGTCCTCTTCCGTAGGATAGAGAGTAAAAGATATGCCCTAGTTTGGATACTTGAATTATTTAAATAAACCAACTTTATGGAAAGGAAAAATGTAATTACTTAAGAAAATTGTTTTTCTTTTTTGTTTAAAAAATGAAAAATGGGTATAAACTATTTCCTTTTTGGGCAAGTAGTAGGTTTTGTTAATCTTATGTCGGAGGAAGGGGATTCCTTCACCGTGAAACTTATAAAGTAAGTGTTTGAATGGAGGAAGTTGAATTTGAAAAAAAAAAATCTAAAGGTTAGGATTTTAAATAATTTTAATATTAAGTGAATTTAAAAGCCACTATCTTGATAAAATTTTGAAGAATTCATCTTCATGCCTTAAGAAATGAAGAATACTTGAAAAACACAATATTTTCATTCAAGGAAAATATTAGTCATCATAATTGACCGAATTAAAATAACGAATTTCATAACTTTTTTAATAAAAAATTTATGTTAAAAATATGGATGTTTAAATTATCTTTTCTAATGTTTTGATACTTGAACAAGATTTAGAAACCAATCATCTATGAAAATGGCTTCATTTCAACAATTCAAATGCTCTTTTTATGGTGACTTGCACTTGATCACAATAGCCATTCTTTACTTATTCTTTTTTATATTGTTTTTCTTTTCTGCTGTTACAGAGTGTGAAAAAAAATATTCTGATAAGGATAGTTAACTTCTAATTTTAAGATGGTGTATGTGGGAAATATTTTTCTTAACGTGTTGTGATGGGGTGGTTCTCTGCTCCAAGAAACCACCCTCATTTAAACTATTCCCACCAAACTGATTTCAAATCATTTGGGTCAGGTCAGTCTTCATGGGTGACCCATTAATGCATTTTATTTTTTTTTATTTCTTACATCTCTCACTCGCAAATGAAGGTTGGATCATCGTCTATTGTGATTATAAATACACCATTATTTCATACAAGTAAAATGGATCGCGTGACCAGTGAGAATATCAAGTAAGAGTTTATATCCATACACCGGTTAATGATATATAACATCTCAATTCCAACTATGTATAAGAATAATTAACTCGCTATACCCTAAACTTCTTTTATCATATCAATCAACATATCTCTTATTCCTCTGTCAATATATACAAGAGCATATTTGATTAAAAAAAATGCTATGTATCCACAATTATGTTTTAACAACTAAGTTAAGTATAATTAGTCGGCTTGTGAATACAAGACATGTGTCAGTAAAATTCAGCCTTCTTTTCCCACTAAAATCTCTCAACTCTATTATAGCTGCTTTCTTATATATGTACCATATTACCGAATTATCTATGGCTATTGGTAATATAGTAAAATAGCAATACTAAAATAAAGTTTCAAGAAGTAGTTGAAAGTCTTAAAGGTAAAAATAAGATCAAATAAACCTCCGGGTCTCACACAATGAGAAAGCAGAGACTTATTTACTCATTACCTAAATGGTCAAATAAGCACACGTGGTATGAAAATACATATTACGATGTGTATCTTCCTACTTAGAAACGTGTGTCTTTCACTCTTAAATAACACATCATATATCTCAATACTTAACTTGAGTTATCTTGTTGTTTGTCCTTTATAAGTATAATAATCTAAGAAAACTCACATCTGACTATTAGACAAGTCCAATGGATTGTGGGAAATTCATTTCGATTACAAAAAAATTTAGTAAATCTCATCTTGATAATTTTATCAAGGCGACATATGTATGACTTTGTCCTCAACAAATTCAATATTGTTTTATCTCTACACACTACTCTGTGTCGGAGGCGATTGCTCGTGTGAGAGAGCCAATCTCAACTTGTCAGACATACTTTAAAGTTGAAGATATATCATATAAAAATAACATGTGTATGTGTAATATATAAGCAAATGTCATAACAATAATGAGCATAACATCTTAAACATCTATATATTCAATTACAATTACATTATACGCAAACCAAGAGACCTAACAAAACTCACAAAGACATCTCCGGGTATTGGCTTAGTAAAAAAGATCAGCCACCATAAAATGTTATATATCTGATAAAATTGTACTTTGTATTGATGTGTTTGATTTTGCCATGATATTTGGGGTCTTTAGTGTAAGCAATAGCTGATTGGTTATCACAGTAAATTATTACATCCCCCACGCAACTACTTACTACTCCCAAATGATGTAAGAATCTTCTCAACCAAACAACTTCTTATACTGCACATGACACAAATTCTGTTTCCATTGTGGATAGCGATACACAAGTTTATTTCTTGCTTCTCCAAGAGATAACACCACTATTTAGCAAGAAAACATATCCAGAGATGGATTTACATTCATCTAAATCACCACCCTAGTCAGCATCTATGTATTCTTTTAGTAATAGATCATTTCTTTTATACAATAAATAAATAATTTGCAGTGCCTTTCAACTATCTAAAAATCATTTTAATTGCATTCTAGTGTCTTCGTCCTGGATTGGATTGATACTTGCTAACCAAACCCACAACATAACAAATATCGGGATGAGTACACATAATAACTTACATCAGACTCCTAACAACACAGGAATATGGTACTTTGGACATCTCTAGTTTTTTTTTTTGAAGTGTTTTGGCACATTTATCGGCTTAAACTTTCGCCTTTAGCCACATGTGTATCGATGTGCTTGTAATTTTCCATTCTGAATCATTCCATAATCTTCTTAATATATGATTCTTGAGATAACGCAAGTAGTCTCTTAGAACGATTCCTAAGAATTTTAACACCAAGAATATAATTTGCACACCCATATATTTCATCTCGAAGTTGGAAGATAACTATTTCTTAATGGTTTAAACATACTCATTATTACTGGCTAACAATATGTCATCAATATAAATAGATAGAATTACAAACTTTCTATTAGACATTTTCTCATAAATACAATGGTTTTCATCTAGCATAACGAAGTTATATGAGATTATCACTTTGTGAAATCTCAAATACCATTGTCTGGAAGACTACTTAAGGCCATAAATTAATCTATTCAATTTGCCAACTTTATTTTCTTGGCCTTTGATAACAAAACCTACTGGTTATTCCATGTAGATTTCTTCTTCAAGTTTTCCATTGAGAAAAACCATCTTAACATCTATTTGATGTAATTATAAATTCAAATTAGCCACTATAGCCAATAGTAGACGAATAGAGGTAAATCTTACTATTGGCAAAAATGTTTCTTCATAATCAATTTTCTCTTGTTGGGTATAACCTATTGCCATTAGTCGAGCCTTATACCTGTCAATAGTTCCATCAACTTTTTTTTTTAATTTTAAGAACTCATTTGTTCCCAATAGCTTTGCGCCCAAATGGAAGATCAACCAGTTTCCAGTTATGGTTTAATTCCATAGACCCTAATTCTTCTTCCAATGATTTTATTCATTTGTCTTTTGAATGACAAGATAGAGCGTCATTTATGTTTTTAGGCTCTTCTTTATTTACTGGAGATATGATAAAAACATGCCCTTCAATCTCATAATGATGTTTGGGCATACCTTTCATGTTACTTTTCCGAAGTTGAGATTCAAATAGATCATTTTGATGAGAATTGCTCCCACTGGAATCAAGTGTTAACTCATCCACTTGAATTTCTAATGATATTTCTTGCACATAGTCATTATCTGAATTATGCAACTCAAATAAATGTTCTCTTTCCTTTATTTCACCTTTATTAGGAAAATCATTCTTCAGAAATGTAGCATTTCATGATTCTGTCTCAGTAATACTTCCATTATCTTGTTCACCTATGAACATGTAACCTTTAGACTGCTCAGAATATCTAATAATGATACACTTCTTTCTTCGATAACCTAACTTTCCAAATTTATTGGAAGAGTCATGAATGTAAGCGATTGATCCCCAATGTCTAAATTTGCTTAGGTCTGGTTTTCTATCAGTCCAGAGTTCATATGATATAGAAAATATTGATTTTGAAGGCAATTTGTTCAAAATATATGCCGCAGTTAACAAAGCATCATCCTAAAATGAAATTGGCAAGTTAGCTTACGCCATCATAGACCTCGTCATATCTAACAATGTTCTATTCATTCTTTCAGTAGCACCATTTTGCTGAGGTATGTTAAGAATAGTCAATTATCTAATTATACTTTTTTCATTACATAGATCTTTGAATTGATCAAATAGATATTCACGCTCTTGTCCAGTTCTTAAATTTTTTATTATTTTATCCATTTGATTTTCTACTTCATTTATACAACGTCTAAAACACTCTAGTACCTCAGATTTGTGAGAAATCAAATAGATATGACTAAAATATGTAAAATCATCTATAAATGTAATGAAATACAAGGCTCCATGCCTAGCCTTCACACTCTTTGGACCACAAATATCCAAATGGATTAATTGCAATGAAAATTCTGCCCTAATAACCTTTCTAAATGGTTTTCGTGTCATCTTTCCAGCAAGATAATGTTCACAAGTAGGCAAATTAACTTTAGAAAGAGAACTCTACTTTCATTAGTCAATTCATCCTGTCTTGCCCAATGTGACCTAATCTAGCATGCCAAGTATAAACATCCACATTTGCAACACTAGATGAACAAATATTTAGCGGAGTATAACAATCAAAATAATAGTTAAATATTTGTCTGTCACAATCCAACACCATAAAATCATTCCTAAGATGCCCACACCTATAATACATATTACCATAGTGAATACGAACCAAACCATTAACAAAGTTCAAGCTAAAACCTAATCCTAGAAGAAGAATAATAGAAATCAAATTGTGCCAAATTTTCAGTGCATAGAGGACATCATGTAGAATAAGTATTTGGCCAGCATACAACTCCAGTTTGCAAGTGTCGATACCTTTGACTTCAACTCGGGCATTATTTCCTACATATATCCACCTCGTGCCACAAGAAACTTGACGAAAATCCACAAACGCTTCACGATCTCTAGTTACATGGTTTGTTGCACCTGAGTCTATAATCTATGCATGATAAAATTCAATTAATAAAATAGTACTAGAGACATATATAACACTTAAAGAAACATTATTGAGGCTACCTTTTTAGGCTCAGGGCACTCACGAGCGAAATGACCAAGTGTTTGACAGTTATAACACTTCATTTTGCTCTCGTCTTTCTTCTTCCCACAACGCTTATGTTTGTTCTTATGGATGCGATTTTGGTTGTTCTTTTTGAACCCTTCTCCAATCTCCTTCACTTTCTTACCTTTCTTCCAATTCCTCTTGTGTTTAAATTTCGAAGCCTTTTTGGAATTGCATTCAATTACAAAAGCACTTGTTATGGAATTTGCAGCACCAAACCGCTCATCCTTAAGTTCAACATGGCGAACAATATTAAAGAAAGTCTTAATGCTATCATTGTGAGTCAGATTGACTTTTAGCTCCCAGTTGTTAGGAAGAGATTGAATCAAAACTGAACTTGCTACTTAAAAGAGAGGATATAACCAATTACCTTCAACTATTAAAAATACAAGTTAAGGTTCATAATTATTAAAAAAAAAAAGGTATAACAACTATTCTACTACAGTATCTTATTATTAACAACATATTTGTGAATCAATATAGTTAATAGTAAAATAATCTATATCCAAGATTAAACTTCTATTATATTTGCTAACGATTCTAATTAATGCATGATTTTATTTTTGTTTTATAATTTATTAATTATAAAATTGTCATTACTAATATTTTAAAATTTTCATGATCATATTTTATCTATATACTTTATTAATTTTTTTTAATATTTTTAAGTTTTAAAAATGATAAAATATAGAAGCTTATAGATGTTTAAAATCAGCTTATCCGAACACCCTCTAAGTCCATATTGCCCCCGTTGAACTCATACTCATTTGGAACTACCCACTTTATCTTTATATTCCATCAATTTCCCCCTCCATGTCTTCAATATATTTTAATTACCATATTCTTTAATTGAATAAGGTATCATTTTTGTTTATTATAAATTTAAAAAACACATTAGTATAAACTAAAAAGTAAAATAAATATTTTATTTATATTTCCTAAACAAAAAAAATATTACTTTAAATTATAAGGAAACCGTTCAAGAAAAGAATTAAACACACACACACACACACACACACACACACATATATATATATATATTTATTTATATAACCACAAATTTGACCCTAAATTTTATTCAACATGAAAAAGCTAATTGACTAAGGTGTTAATATTTCTTTACATAAGCACATAATATATTAACAAAATATCATACTATTAAATTAAAATAGACTTTTTTTTATTAGTAAAAATAAATAAAAAAATATTTAAAAAGTAAAATATTAAAAAATAAATATTATTCAAGAAATGAATTATTAAGAAAAAATGAATTACATCCAATTCAAAAACTAACTTTTTGATAGTGACCACCAATTTGCTTTTGTTACGTTTCCTTCACATGTTATCTTAAATGGATTTATTGAACAAGATGAAAATTCAAAAAGTCACAAATAATAGTCTAAAAATTTGTTCAAGCAAAAATGACGTCTTTAAATTTCAACAAAATGTAATACAACTGTTTGATTGTTTATATTCGAAATATCACAACATAATTTTTATATACCACCAAGTACTTGTTTTCAAGTAAATTTGGGTTCAAATTGGTTTATTTATTTGATAATAGAGGAAAAAAGTATGGTATACACTACAATAAAAGGGTGTAAATTGAATTTACCCCTTCATTCAAGAATATGAGTATTTTTTTCATTTAACGTAAATTTTCAAGTGGTATTGTATGTTGGTTGTATGGTGTCGAAAATAAATTTTATTTTCGTTGAAATGAGATAAGTACGAATCTAATTTCTTTAATACAGATTTCGTCCCATACACTGTATTATAGGAATTTGGACGTCTGTCTTTCAGGATACAACACTTTATTATAAAATTAATACAACACTATACTAATTTTATCGGTCGAACCAAAAACTTGATTGTATACTTTTCAAAAGAGAATAAAAATATTAAAATATCAAAATATATTTTAGTAGAATGGAGAAAAGATAAATCAATTGAATATGAATTGATTTGGTGCGAAGAAAATGAAATGATAGAGGTCATATTTATAGAATTTTTAGATATCTCATCGTGGTTGGTCATATCTTTTAATTAAAATTAATTTGAACCATTGGATTGTATCCCCTTAAAATATGGTTGCAAAGTTCACATTGCATCATTTCACGAAAATTTACAACCTTTACTATATACCTCTAACATATGAATAGATCTTCTATTTATTATGCCCATTAATGTTAACGGACAATCACAACTCGTCATGTGTACAAGCCGTTCATATCATTAGTCATATTTTCAAATTTCAAAACTTTTCATTATATTAGAAATTTTTTCAATTCATCCCATTTATTCCAATATTGTAAATGTTACTGTTCTATTTTTTATAATATACGAACATTCGACATTCATACATACACTTTATTTTTATTTATACATTAAATATATTATATATTTAATGTATAATGGATATTAAAGAAATAATTAAAGGTTTTAATTATAGAATGACAATTCATACCAACCGTACAGTCAAGAGGTAAATTGAATTTAATGATTAAATTAATTATTGGATGATATTATCTTAAAAATTCTGAGAGTTGGCCTTTATGAATTCGAATGGATACTCGTCATGTATGTATTCATAGAAAAAAAAAAAAAAGAAAAAAATAGGAATGACGTGCCTATTAATTTGTGAGCCCCAATACTATCAAGTAAAATTACATATAATTATGTGATAACTAACAAGATTAATCCCTATATATACATATAGAGAAAGGTGAGAGAGATTTTGCAAATCTTTTCATCTCCTGTTCAGAAAGGCATATCTTTCACTTGTATCTACGTCTGAATCTGAATCTGAATCTGTTAGTTAAGATTTCTTGATTTTGTTTTTTAATCGGATTCTATTTCCTCTTTATCACCAATTTCTTGATTTTGTTTTCTAATTGGATTCTATTTCCTTACCCTTTATCACCAGTTTTTTGTTTTTTAATCGGATTCTTTTTCCTTACCCGTTATTACCAGTTTTAGGTTTTTGTTTTTAAATCGGATTCTATTTCCTTAACTCTTTATCACCAAAAAATCGGATTACGATCCGATACTATATAAGCAGACATATATCCATGGTGTTTGTAGTACTTTCTGAAAGAAAAGAAGGCATATATAGCAGTCATATCTCCAAGGTGTTCGTAGTGTTTTCTGAAAGAAAAGAAGGCATATATAGTAATATAGAGATGGGTGGTAGGGTGGGATATGAATATCGTTATCGGTTTTGGATGGCGGATGAGATACTTTCACTGTATAAATTCAGTTTGTCCTGTGGAATCAAAAGCTTTCTCTTTGAGTTTAGAACTAACTTCATGATAAAGAGAAGGCCCGACGAAGTTGGTGCTGTTGAGATTATCGACTCAGAGAGATATGATGCGTGCGTGAAGGAAAACGAAGATGAAATTCATCTGGATTTTTTGGCGAGTTACAGGCTGAAGGAATACTGGATGACTGATGATGAAGTTGATAGGTTAATTTATGAGGCGTTTGATTTCGCCAAACAAATGGCGGCTGATCCTCAGCATGCCTCACTCCGTGTAATCCCGGTTGTTGTGGGCGTTGAGGTTTGCACTGTGCAGCAAGAGGGTGAGCCAATTGGCCCCACTATGGATAGGGCAATTAGGGCACAAAACTTGGTCCCATTATACCTGTGGCCATTTCCAACGGCTGTGGAGCGCCAACCGATCAATCCCTTGCTTATCAATTTTATGATGAAACTACCTAGGATTAGAGTGGAAGATGTTGATGAGGGGAGGGCTCTGATGCGGGTTTGTTCTATCTGTTTACGGAATCCCAGAATGGGGACTCAGATATCCTTGCTCCCATGCCATCATGCTTTTCATTCCCATTGTGTTGTCCGGTGGTTGGAGAATAGCAAGTTATGCCCCTTGTGCCATTTTCCAGCACATGATTACATGTTTCATGAGCCCAGATACCTTGAGAGAAATCCTTGAGAGAAATCTGAGCCCAAAGAAGAGAAATCTGTGATATTGAGTTTGTTAGTTTTATCTGTTTTCTTCAAGTCTTCAAGTTTTTATATGTGAAATCTGTGATCTTGAGTTTGTTAGTTTTATCTGTTTTCTTCAAGTCTTCAGGTTTTTATATGTGATTCAAGTTTTTAAGTTTTTATATGTGATATTGTGTTATTTAAAATAATGTCCAATAAATTTAATGAGAATTTCTTTTGTCTATTAAATATTTCATCAATCCAATTGAGTTCTAGATATTCCTAAATTCCTGATATAAACCACATGATCAATTACAGATAATACTTGTGACCCCCCTGACCAGCTTGAACTTGCTCATATATTTTTCCTGCCCTATCCATCACTTTAGCTCGGCTCAGCATCTGGGCTCTTTCCTCTTCAGAAGGTTGAGTTTAGTCCAAGAAATACTCATCTAATTCATGTTTCTTATATAATTGTGGAACTTGGGGGCTTTTTGCCTCTATACTCTTCAGAAGGGTGAGTTGAGTCCAAGAAAAACTCATCTAACTCATGTTTCTTATAAAATTGTGGAACGTGTCGAGGGTCATAGCTACCTGAAGCTTGTAATCGGCTTCAGGTTCCAACCTGAGTGTGAGACCATGAGTTAGATTTTCTCTGAACATATCTGAAATATGCCTAGGAACATTTAATCTACATATAAACAGTTTGCTGATCATTTAATCTACATATAAATAGTTTGCTGTTTCATGCTTTTGCTGTTTCAGAGATCTCTGGATGAATGATAAAAGGAGATAAATGTTTATTGCTAAGATACATAGAATTCTTGTTTAAGATTAATGCAACAGAAACAAATTGGCAGACATTAATTCAATCATGCATAGCATAAACGGATGATAACGAATATGATCACAAGATTCTTTCCAAACCTCCTGCCTCAGGGGAAAGGTTGAAGCCAAGGGATTAGCGCAAAGAGCAAGACAGCCTTTAGGGTATACTCTGATGTATGAATAACCACTCCATGTCCAACCTAATGATGAAGCAAACAAGAAAACAATTAAAAGAAACAAGTTCAAGTCAACAAGAACTTCATAGAAAAATAATCTACGTAACCCAATAAATTTGTATTCATAGAAAAATAATTTATGTAACCCGATAAATTTGTACTAATTTTCGACAGTGAGTGATTACTGCAAACTACCTCATGTGCTAAAATGCTTGCTAATTCTGCGAACTGAATATGGAGAACAATCTTCCCATTAGACCAGTAACACCATCAGTTCCCAATTCAATCCACTCCCAAATCAATCCAAGTTTCCTCGCCTTATTACTCGAGCTAACCCAATTCAATCCATCCAAATGCTCTGAATTGTACTTTAGACCAAGTTTCCTCACCTTACTACTCGAGCTAATAATCTGCAGATTATCAATCAAGACCCTTTCCTTTCCAAATCTTGATACAATTAAGCCTTCAAGAAGTTCATCCTTTTCTGGCATTCTCTCATAACCTTTTGGTACATAAGCAGAAACTTTGCAATCATGTTGAAGCCTTAATACATCACTCATTGCTTGAACAATCTCCACCAATACAGGCAGCAAGCAGATGACTTCAGGGCTGGTGGGATCAAGAATTTTTTCCTCGTGTTCCTTTAGGCATCGTTCCGATAATTGTTCCAAAAACTTTTTATTTTGTCACATCAGAAGACTATGCTGACTTTGTTTGAGTATTGAATGCCCTTCAATCTACCAAAAAGAAACGAAAAGAAGACATAAAAGCCTACAAAGACATATTGTGGGTTTCTCTGCCACCTCCCATAGATCGATTAAATCTTGCATTGTGCAAATTCAACAAGCTTTGATACTATGCATTAGAACACCATTACTGATATTTCAGGTGTGCTTGTGCTAGTTCTTACTGACATTTCTTTATCTAACTTTCATTTTTTGGGTGCCTTCTTTGTTCTCTTAGTTATTTGGATTGGATGAAAGAAAGAAAAACTCCCCTTTCTTTCTCTTCTTTTTATCCCTTTGACAAATTTTGACTATGACCAATGCCCCACTAACTGAATAGGTGTAAGAAAGCTACCTGAAAAAGGCAAGGAAGGAACCCCAGAATTCGTCATTCATGATGAACAATTTTCCAGTTGAATATAATTTCATATCTATGTAGAAGGACAGACAAGGTTTATCCCTGGGATAGGATTATGATCAAAGAATTATCAAGAGGAAGGACAGGCTATTATGTTGTTAGTGCAAAAGGTTACTCTCGATCTTTTTCAGAGCACAAATGAAATTATTCCATTGCAGTATCAATTATTTTGAGACTGAAGACGTTATGTTATAAATGAATTATGATCAAATATATGTATATATATACATATATCTGTGTGTGTTAATGTAAAAGAAATAAAGAAAGAAGTAGTAGAAGATGAACACAATAATTTAGCGTGGTTTGGCAGTGTGCCTGCCTCCACAAAGAAGAGAAAAGGGAAAATCCACTGATGAGGAGCACAAGAAATTGGCTCCATATAAAAATACAGATCATAGGAAATCAGCTATCAATATAAATTTTGAATGACAATCAAATCGTATCAAATCATATTTGTATCCATAGAATCAGCAATCAATATTTGGCCAAAATAAAATTTCCCTTTCCATTCTCAATTTAACAGTTAATATATTTGGACACTATTGTACAATATAAGTTCTATGCATATTTGTGTACCCATAAAGAGTATAGATTTATAGCCTTTGTGTGTAGCCTTTGGCTGCCAAACGAGCCTTATAGCGTTCTATACTCCCATTGCACTAATACTTAATCTTCCAAACCCATTTGCAGCCTATAGGCTTCTTGCTAGGGGGAAGAGAAGTGAGAGACCAAGAATTGTTTTCTTCAAGTGCCTGTATCTAAGAACACACGGCTTCTTGCCACTTAGGATCTTTCTCAACCTGGGTAAATGTGTCAGGTTCAACAGAAAGCAATACTAGAGCCAAATTATGACATGTTGAGAAGGTGACAACTTATGATCTGAGAGATGAATTTGGACAATGGATGATGAGTATCTTTAAAAGAGATGGCGCATAAGTAGACGACGGACCTAGGGATAGCAAAGTGGCCTGAGCACAATGCTAATCACGAAGCCAAGTTGAAGGTCGATGTATGCATTCAGACCTACGTGGTGCCTCATAAATAGATTGGGTCCGACTATTGCCAGATATGGTGTTGTCTTCAACAATCACATGTATGGAAGTATTGTTCTCTCCAATTGCTGTATCTCCGGTGGTCAGAGCTTTGGTAGAGGTAGTAGGCTCATGTATAGGTAAAGGGATTACAAAGGATCAGAGCTACTTTCTTGAGGAACAATGGCAAATGGAAAGGTACCTTTGTGAAAGACAACATCATGACTGGAGAAGAACTGCTTAGGTACCAAATCTTACACTCTGTATAGGCCATTTGACAGGGAGGATATCTTATGAAAATACATTTTTGAGCATGTTGACCAAATTTGCATGAAGGTTTGACATTGGCATAACAAAGACATCCAAGGACACACATATGATCATATAAGGGAGTTCGATTGTACAGCTTCTCAAATGGAGTTTTCTTAGAGAAGAGTGGGTAGGCTGAGGATTGATAGGGTATGTGGCAGTCAGAGTACATTCACCCCAAAATTTTAAAGGAATATGAGCTTGAAACCTAAGCGCTCGAGCAACATTAAGAATATATCTTTGTTTGCATTCAAGAACTCCATTTTGTTGAGGAGTCGATACACAACAATGCTGATGTATGATAGCCTACTCTCTAAAGAAATAATGCATAAAATCACACTCACTCCCATTACCAACTTGAATGCGCCTAACATTTCTGTCAAATTGTGTATTTACTAATGAAATGAATGATTTCAGCAAGTTTTGTGTCTTGTATCTAAAATACATGAAATATGTTCATGTGTAATGTGTGAAATCATCCACGATAGCCAAAAAATATAGTGCTCCGGAGTGTGAAGAAATTCTCTGTGGTCCCCAAATATCATAAATGTATTAATTCAAAAGGATCAATAGTGGAAATATAACTTGGATGAAAGGGCAGCCTATCGTGATTTTTGATTTTTTTTGTTAAGAGGCTCGAGGGGTTGATGTGAGGGACCAGGGATTGCATATATTTTACTTGTTGCTGGTCATAGAATTATCGGGCAGAGCTGGATTTGAACCAGTATATGGAGAAAAAAAAACGGCATGAATGGTCAAAATCTTTATTTGAATAAAATGAAATTTTAGAAATAGCATCTGCTAAACATTTAAAAGGTGCAGCTAATGGATACCAAGACATTGAAGCAGATATTTGAAGAAGAGGAAACTTGGTTGGTAGTTGGTTTAGCTGGAGATACGTGATGTGTAACACTTGTCTCTAGGAAAAAGAAAAGAGACTGAGCAATTTAAGGCACTTAGTTTAATAAATTGACACGAAAAGATGGAACAAGAACTTCAATAATGGTGTTTGACCCAATAGTTGCAGAACCAACAAATCAGATATAAGACTTCTCTCCATTAGGTAAATTAATAACAAGATTTTTGAAAGAAAAAGTTCTATTCAATAGATTAGTTGAAGATGCAGTATGATCCGTCGCCACTCTCTATAATCCATTCAACATGATTATTTGAAGCAATGAGAGAAGAAATAGACCATATTAGATAAGTTTGGATGAGCCGAAGAAGAAACCAAGACAAAACAGACAAGCTGCCAGAAAATAAGAGCTGGTTCCGTTGAGCCTGATTTTGGGACCATGGCGTGGATCATCAAAATTGGGTGGCTCGTCTTTCTTTGGTACAGCGACTCCTGGTTTAAGGGTCGCGGTGCCCACTGAAGAGCAATTTGGAGTCCACGGCACGAGGTGAAAAAAAAAAGACAGTCTTTCGAATTCTTCAAGTGGTCATCTCTCTCACCCAAGCCCTCTACATCATGATCACTAACATTAGCCTCATCTTTATCCCAACACTACTCTAATTCAACATCTCCCTCACTGAATGACTTCTGTGAGAATACAAGTTTTAAAGCATACATTTTTAGGATAAGGTATAAATAGAAGACTTATAACCAATTCCAAATACTTTGGCACTTCGGAGAACACAAACAAGACGAAACTGGGAATGAAACAAAGGGATTCAATAATACAATTGAAGGCATCTGTTTTCTGGATTCTGGATTTCCATCTCTTGTTTATTAAATTCTTTGCTTTGTTTCTTGCCTATTTCTTACAATGTTTCAAAATTTGTCTAGGAGTTTTCCTACACTCCTATGTTTTGAATTATAATTTATAGTATTTCAAGATCTTCAATTAATTGATCAATAATCAAGATTGTTTGGCGTAAGAAATTTGACACTCAAGAGAAAAAATTTATGCATGGTCATAAAATAACACAATTTAGGAATTCATAAAGTCGACAGGCTTTTAAACCTTTTGAAGTTATGTGCAAGAATCTATTAAACTTTTATAGGATTTTAGTTTTGAGATTTTAAATAAAATTCGAATTAAAATTGATAATTACTCAATATTCGAGAAAGGGTATTGATGACCTTAAAGATTCTTAATTTGTAAATTGTTGGCTTAAAATTAATAAATTAGATTGACAAATATAGGTGAAAACTAGGTGAATCACACCTTTAGGAATGATTTTTTATTAAGTGTACATGAAAAATTTCTTGAGTGAATCTTTTTTAGTTTAATTTTACAATTTTTAGTTTATTTATTTGAAACTCTTTCATATATCGTCTAAATAAAGTTAGAACTAATATAATTTTGATACTTAGTGCATATGTAATATTAATTCCTATAGAAAATTTTACTCAAAACTTGACATTGTACACTTGTGGTAGGATTTTCCCTTGCATTGTATTGCATGCTATTATATCTCTAATGTTGTGTATACAATTTGCATATTTTCACATCCATGTTTGTCGTGTGCTTTCTATTTGACCCTGCTTCCCATTTCCAATGCCCCATTGATGTCTTATGTAGCATTTAGGCTTGTCATTGAATTTAGCACATGCTTCCCGTTATTTCTTTGTTTCATAAGTTGGCACATATATATTTGATTCTACTTCTTTCATTTTGTAAGTTGTTGACAATGATTTTTTTTATTATAAATTTAAAATTTTAAATTCCTAAATCTTTCAATTCAAATACAATCTTAAATAATTGTATGTTAAATTGGATGAAAACGCCCAATGCATGTCCCTTGTATCATTCCATTTCATGTATGCATTATACTAAATTAGTACGAAACGATAGATCAGAGTAGAAAAATAAATATTTTATATTTGCATTATTACCTCAAAACAAATAATTACGTGTTAATACCAGCACTACATTATTTTGAAAATAAGAACATTCTTGAGAAGAAGAAAAAAAATTAACATAATTATTTTGAGAAATTTAAAAAAAAAATAAGGGTGATAAATCTAAAACAAAGGGAAGCATACTTAGAAAACGTGAGTTTATATAAACAAAATAACAAAGTAATACTACATACTTATAAAAGTCTCATCAAATACAATTTTAACATAGTTATGTTGCCAAATGGACTTTAGCACTACGTATTCTTCTTAATACCTTGCAATTTATATTTTATGTGAATACTTATTCACTTTTATTACAATCATTCTCTTTTGTTCTAAAACCGCCCCCCGCCCCCCACACCCCCCCCCCCCCCAAAAAAAAAAAAAAAAAAGAATTCCTTTGGTTACAAAATAACCTCCCTTCTTTCTTTTTTCACTTATCCAAATACTGAATTAAGGTTTTTTCCAAAAAAAAAAATATTCAAACTCTAAAATATGAAAAAAGAAAGGAGGGACATGATTTAAACTCTTATCTCTATAAAAGGTGAGGTTTAAGTACTACTAATGTGTGTCGATCAAATACTAAATTAAGGTGTTAATTTGCTTCCAATTCTCTCAAAACTACAATTCAGTATAAAATGTCAGATATAATTGAATAATTAGCAAACAAAAACACACACTAATTAATTATGCAAAAACATGCTTTTGATGATTACATTCCTATTAATTTCTGTATGTTCACTATCCTGAGCTCTAATTCGAATATGCAAAAACTTGTATACCCTTGGCTATTGTTCTTCATTTCCTTTGAAAAATACTTTTCTTTTTCAATTTTCATTTTGACCATTGTGCGACAGCAATTTTAATATTTTCCTTATGGAATTGTGTGTTTAATTCAAGTTAAATTAGTTTGGAATCTCTAATTAGTGAGTGAATTTCAGTAAAGCAGATGTGCAAAAGTATAGCAATTGTCGCTTAGTTAACCTTAGAGAGTTGGTCTGGTTTGTTTCTTGGGACACAAACTCACATAATTTGATTACTTACTCGACCTGCGTAGTTTGTGAGTTATTGTAAGATGAGTACAGTAGTTAATAATAATAATAATAATAATAATAATAATAATAATATAATAATAATAATAATAATAATAATAATAATATAAACAGAAGATAAGGTTCATCATTATCGGAAAAAAAATAAACAAACAAATAAACGATTATAGCGACTAATCAACAACATTATCTTATTAGTAACAACATATTTGTGAATCAATATAGTTTAAGAACAAGAGGAATGCCTAATCCCAATATCCATAGTAATGATTAAATTTCCATTTTACTTGCTGGCTATTCTAATTAATAAAACCTCTACAGGTCACATGGTTATTTTGTTTTACGTTTTGTTGTAGCCAATTAAAATGAGAAAGACTAATGTTTCACTAAATTTATTTAAAAAGTTAAAATGTTTTTAAAACTTATAAAATATTAGAATTTATTTTTAAATTAATTTTATGATGCATCTGAATAAATTTGTAAGTAACTTTCATTGGGTTGGGGTGGGGTGGGCCCTCATGGGTTACTGGCTCCTTTGGCCATGATTAAAACTAAAAGAATTTATTAAAATATTAAAAATAAAGTTAAGATCTTATTTTATTAAAAAGAATTTGCAAGATTCTAACATCTTAGAGTTTATAAGCTCATTTTTCAAAACTTTTATCAAATATTTTAAGATATTTTATAATGGCCATGATTAAAACTAAAAGAATTTATTAAAATATTAAAAATAAAGTTAAGATCTTTTATTAAAAAGAATTTTCAAGATTCTAAGAGTTTATAAGCTCATTTTTTAACAGTTTTATCAAATATTTTATAAATTCTCAAATATTGTATAAGATATTTTAAATAGCTTATAAGCTTGTCCAAATACCTTCCAAGTAGCTATAGATACTTTCTAATCAGTTCTCCCTCTTTTTTGTGTGCTTCAATCTTCACAATAAAGAAAAATACTATTTATATTTTATCTAAATTTAGGGTTAAGTCCATTTCGCCCCCTGAATCATACTCATTTGGAACCACCTCCTTTATCTTTATATTTCATCAATTGGCCCCCTCCATTTATCAATATATTTTAATTACCATATTCTATAGTAAATGATAGTTGACTTACCAAATCTGCCCCTCGTATATATGAGAATAAAGACCAAAATAAAAACAATAAAAAAAGAATGAATATTTTGTTAATATTTCTTCAAAACACAATTTTCTCTCTAAAAAAATCTTCTTTATGTTTCAATTGTTGTACGCTTGATAACAAGGGGATGCACAGTAATTTGTAAATTTACTTCTTCTTTTTCTTGGGTCATTTTCAGAAAATGGACAGAATAGGTATGTCACTTGTTATTTACAAGAAATTTCATAATTAAAGCATTGAAATAATGAAGAAAATATTCTCCAGGCCAAGTATGTATTGGTTTAAACGGACAAAATGGAATAACCCTAAATTTTAATGAGTATAAAAAGCCCAACACAAGTTATGAGTATGTAGTACAGCAACTTATAAGGCATATAACAAAACCTGTCCCCTCAAATACTTTAATCAATGCACATATTACCTTGACATAATACAGGTCAGTCTTTTCTAATATGCATGTCTTTTGAGGATAAAAAATGTTAGTAACACAACACGGACTTTGTCAAGTTTTGCATGAAAGGAAATTCTGTTCCTTCAAAAAAAAAAGAAAAGAAATCCTCAAACATGGTTTTTAGGGGTAAGACTTGAAAATTTTTAAATTTCTTCACATTAACTGAAGGAAGTTCAAGAAGCAAAAGAAGTTGCTGTAAATCATGACCTACAGAATCATAGATGAACTTAAATTGAAATTATAATAGGATGATAATATGATCGCAAGAACCCTAGAATTGTTTGAAAGCAGTTTTAATTATAGAAAAAAACTTCAAGTAACAATGTCCTTTGAAAAAATAATGCAGACAGCAATGGCTCCTGAAGAAAAGTAAATGCCACTATGAAAATCAATGCAGAATAATTATAGTGCCCAAAGGAAAAATAATTGTGACCCTTATTATATGACTTGAGCCTCATATATACACAAGGAAAAGAAACCCCACCATCATAAAGAACAAGAAAACCTAAGAAATTGCTATAAGAATTAATGAGACAAACTAGAGTTTGTGCAAGAGAGATTTCCTAAAGAGACCTGACCTTAGGCCCAAAAGGAAAAGAAATGGTACTGCATGTGGAGTAATGTGGCGGTAGAGTCTTAGTGCAGTGAACCATTCCTGAATTAAGACAGAGAACAGATTACTCACCTCAGTAAGTACTGTGTAGAGATAGAGCTTTAATGATGGAAACTTTATCTGCATCTGCATTAATCCCTGCTGTTTGTTGCTGGCTTTTGGATGTGGAAGAGTTAGTTGTGCCTTGGAAAGGAGCTAAGTTCAGAGCAGTGCACGTGTAACCCCAGTACCCAATATTCATGTCTCTGACCCAAAAATTACAGTCAAACAAGAAATCAAGGCAGAATGTTAAGCCCATACCTCTCTGTTCAATCACATTAACCCCATTTGCATGCAGTGAGAATCTTGCCAATGCCCACCACAAATATCCTTGAAACTTGAAACTTTTCACTTTCTTGGCATGGCATATAATTACTGTCATGTGTGAGGGACAAGAGAAAAATGAAGTGGGATATTGTTGAGTCTGCATAAGTTGAAGATAAGTGATATGGAACTGGGATGAATTTTGCTTTATGTCAGAAATGCTACACATCTGTGTGTAGTACAGCATGGAATATCAAAGACAGATGTTTAAATAGGTTAATTCTATGACATTGTAGAGGTTTGGATGCAGTAGTAAAATAATAAACATAAAAAGAAACAAACCACTAACAAAAGGGGAACCTTATAAACTAAACCACTTCTTTCTTCAGTATGAAGTGATGAATATGGTGGTCAGAAAAGTTACCAGAACTGCAACAAGACAACTGTAGAAAGGAATATATAGAGAAACCAAAAATGAAGAAAGCTTGTAATATAGGAAAGAGAAACTGCAGAAGATATTGATCTCATAAAATGAAACCACAAAGAATTCATGAATTTGTACATCCCTCTTCAACTAAAGGCAGGGTTTATAATTAACCAGATGACACCATGAATTCAAGGAAAAGAAACTACTCTTAGAAGAAATCAAGAAGAAGAATTAATGCAAAATGATTTGCAAGAACTAGTAAAATCATGTCATCAGAAGAAAAATTAACCAAAGGGTTTCCTCTTTCTTGTTAATTAAAAAGGAGGGCGACCTGTCCCCCAGTAAGCCTCGGCTGGTAATTGGACTGAATTGAGCATATGTGGAGGTGTTCCCTGAAACAGATTTGTGTTGGGATCACTCATCAGTTGATGCCCTGAAATCCCCGGCGATCCTAACTGCCCGCCGCTCACCACCGGCGCCTCTTCATCCTCTAGCGGCAGCCGCTCATACGCTGCATTACCAAACGACGCAGCCATAATCACCACCGGCCCAGAAGCCAGCAGTGGCCCCACCACGGTTCCTCCCACCACCTGACCTTGAGAACCTGCCAGATATATGGTCAGCCCCGAAGCCGCCGGTGGCGCTGGGGGCGGAAGAAAAGATCCGGAAAGTGACAGAATTTCGAATCTTCCATGTAAAGTCAGAACCGAACCAGGCGCAGCTGGCTGACGGAGGGTTACATTGGTGACGGTGCCAGTGCCGCTCAAGATGCAAACCCCCCTCTGCCGCCGCGTGGCGAAAGTGGAAATACTCTCTTGAATATCACAGCCATTGGCAACTTCCATTACATGGGATCTGAGTGCATTTGCGCTGTCTCGAGTGATTATGATGGGGGGCTTGGGCTTGTTTTTCGAACCCGAAGGGCGGCCCCGGGGTCTACGCGTGACCTCACCTTGATCACTCGCGGCTGGCACAAGCTCTTGGCCGTCAGAAGTCGCGGTGGTGGTTGCGGTGGCAGTGGCGGAGGTGGTGGTGGGAATCCCATAATTCTCATCGCGATCTCGCTTTAAGCTGCGGACGAGGTTGCTGTTTCCGCTTTGTTCGTCTTCGGGATTCTGATGGAGGTGCTGCTGCTGCTGGAATTGGTGGTGGTGGAGCCGAAGATCTCTCGTGTGAAAGGGTGGTGGCAAAGGGCGGCCGTGAGCTAGCTGATCCATCACTTTACTTCACTGAATTGTTTCCCAAGTTTTCTTGTATACCCTGGTTCCAAAACACAAAATCTTGATGAAATTGAGGCAATTCAGAGAGGCAAAAAGTTCTTCTCCAGACCTGCTTGGTGTTGATTTTCTTGAATTCTTGCTAGCTTCTTGTTGGGAATTTGAGGCAAGAACTAAATGAAATTAACTAATAATTATCCATCACAAGCAAAAAGCTGGAGAGGAATTGTGGAATCACCATTCATCAAGATTTGAGCTGACTTAACCATCCCTTTTCCCACTATCCTCATGTGATACCTCTATAATCTTCTTCTTGAGTTTCTAATAGTTGCTTTTGTGGTGAGTCCTGGGAGAGAGATATCAGTAGAGCGAGAGAGAGAGAGAGAGAGAGAGAGAGAGAGAGAGTGGAAGTTGAAAGTTTTTATGTTTGGGGGCTTCAGTTTAGGAGCTAAGTATTTTTTTTGTGCTTTTTTGGGTTAGGGTTAGGTCAATAGAGAGAGGATTGGATCGATGATAACTGATGAGAGAGAGACAGGAGGAGGAGGAGGGTGGGGGTGGGTAAGGGTTCAACTTGGTAAATTGCTAGCGTGCGCATGGCCGCATGCGCGGTGGGAATGGGACCCACTTTCTCTCTCCTTTGTCTGTTAAACCCTCACCAGTTTCTCACACAAAAGTGGGGATGAAAAAGTCACCAAGCCCCTCCAGAAAAAAACACACACTACACACACTGAAACCCCGTATATATTAGGCTCATTTCTTCTCCGCTGTTCTTTCTCTCACACTTGAATTCTTTGTTGTAAAGGGCTCCATCAACAACTCCCTCTACATTATTGGTGGTTCTTTATACTACAATACATACGTGACTCCATCAAATCAAGAAAAGTTCAGGTATAAATTAATCATTGATTTTTGCATTATGTGATCCTGCAGTCCAACATTAAACTAAGAAGAGATTAAATTTGTGGGGTTTACTGATGCTGAAAAACTATGCATAAGACAAGGTTTGTTGTTCAATTATTCATGGTTTTGACTAGGGCACCCTCGCCATTATAGAAGACAAGGAGCATTACAAAATGCTTTCATTCTCTAGTACCCCTGTTTATGCTACATCCAAATGTATATGTGCAATGAGATCAAGTCTCTCATTATAGTGTCTCATTTGTAAAATGAAATATTTAAAGGATGCAAACTACATCAAGATATGTAACATTTACAAACTTGAACTTGGTATGCATTAGGATGGGGAAACGCCGACGTTTTGCAGTTAAACGCACGCAAGAAGAAGAAAGTGGACAAGTTAAAGTGACGACAAGAAAGAGATATAGGGGAGCACATGTGGGTCATGGGAAATTGAAAAGAAAAAACAATGGGGTCTGTCGAGTGCAGCCCGTGTCTGAAGGGCGCCCTCTCTTTCTCTCCTCTCCTCAAGACACATTATATTGTTGATGTTTAAGAGGATAAACTGGAGTTACTGCACAAATCTTGGGTTTATTGAAAATGAGTTCAGCCAATGTGGTTTCAAGCTAAAAATGCTTCAATTTAGGATCAAGAAAGAGGTAGAATGAAGCAACTTCAGAATTCAAATATCACGAATATAATTAGAAATCTTAATATTAATTACCTCGACCCTCTTCATGTTTTATCTTCTTTTTTTTTTTTAATGGGAATGATACAAATTATCATTTTAGTATATCCAATCAAATATTCTTTATGTTTTATCTTTTTTTAATTTCATGGATATGATACAAATTATCAGTTTAATATATCCACATATCAAATATTAATTAAGTATAATAATAAAATATATTTCATCTAATAATAAAATAATTGACGAAATTGTATTTTTGGTCTTATATATTGGCATAATTTTACTTTTCATCCCTCAAAATGTGGAGTGTAGCAATTAATTTATCTCTCAATTTTTTAGAATTTTTAGTCCAATTTTTCTAGAGAAATTTAAACTCTATCGAAAAAAGACATGAATTGGGCACATGACTTTAAAATTTGGAAGAAATAAATCAATTTTTGCTCATTGACATGCCAAGGAGCCATTTGAAGGGGAAATTATCTCTTCTCTTTTCCTCATATATTCTATGTCTCCCTTTTTTCCTTGTATTTTCTTTTCTCTCTTCTTTTCGATTTTTGTTCCTTCTATTTTTGAAAGATAAAGAAATAGAGAAATCTAGGGAGAAAAGATATAGGATTGCAAATTAAATAGAAGGAATTATGGAGAGGGAAAAGAAAAGAGTTATGTTGAGTATGAACAGAAATAAAAAAATAAAAAAAAAGTCATTTTATCTTCAACTTTCTTTTCAATAGTCTCTCCCACTATACATAGCGTAGTTTGTGGACAAATAGTGAGTCCACGACATTGATCCTTAAACGTTTTTTGCTTGTTAATCTGTCTTCTTAATACAACATATTATTCTTTTGACATTTCTTGTCTTATGACAGAAAAGACCAAAAACGCATTACCATTATTGACACTTCCTTTGTTTAGATAACAAAAAATTATTGAAGATAAATTTTACATTTGTCTTAAGCCTCATCTTGACCGTAATCTATCTACACTTCGTATTTCCAAAAAAAAAAAAAAAAAGCAGTTTCAGGATTATGTTCCAGCAAAATAGTATTGGTTTTTCGTCGCTATAATTATGTTTTTTTTTTAATTAATGATTCTACTTGTCTGAATATATATAATTTTGCATTAACTAACTCAAAAACTGCTACCTTATTATTTAAAAAGAAGACAAAAAAAAGAGAAATGAAATTAGAATTTTAATTGCAGTATATTTGGAGCAATGAAATCGGGTCACACTGCCAGTTGATGCATCTGCATCAAACAGTTGGAATTATATCAGAAGTCTCAGACTCCGAGCAATCAGGGAAATTGTGTGCACGTGCGCGCAGGGGATAACAGCGACGGAATATTCTGCTGCCGGTGGTGATGATGGATTACTCAGAAGCTTTGGGCTGAATTTTGGAATAATCACACCCCCATTATTTAGTAAAATTTATGTAAAACTCAATATTTACGAATATAATTTGCTCTCATTTTCAATTTTATTTTCATATTTTTATTAAATTATTATATAAAAATAAAAATATGCTTGAATTAATTATATTCCTATATTATAAATTTGAAATTCTTTTTATATGATAGTTTTATATAAAAACGACAGTAAATTATTAGTAAGTTTGAAAAAAAAATTATATATATATATATATATATAAAGTTATGAAGTTACCAGCTGTTCGTATGTATTTTAGGTGCAATCGTGCTTTCATTAATTTACAAGTTCTAAAAAATTGTATATGTCCACATATTATTATAAAATTGTTAAAGTGGCATGGAACCTATACAAAATTAAAGAAAATGAGAAAAAATTAAATTTATATACTATAAAATTTATGGGAGCAAGAATAAACTTTAACATTTTCTTTGCAACTATGTTGTTTTTATATCATCTGTATTCTCAACGTATTATACATACATATGTTGGTGTTATATAGAGCCGTAAGATAAAATATTTTTAATCAGAAGTACTTTCTTGATTTAATATTGAGAGAGAGAGAGAGAGAGCGAGAGAGAGAGAGAGATTTGGCATTAAATGTATCTATATAATGCTCTCTCTTGTGCATATTTTTTATTTTTTATTTTTTTTTAATAAATGGTGGATCTAACATTTAAACTCAAGACATCATCTTAAAAAATTTGTTTCATTTGAAATGAGAAACATGTAATATGAAATGTTTTTAAAGGTAAAATCGACACACAAAATAAATCTTCATTAGAAACTATTTGTATTATGTCAATTTCTTTAAAATTATGATGCAAATTATTCACGACACACACACATATATATTTTCTATATATAGAGAGAGGATGCGACAATTTGTTGAAATCTATGATGTACAGATATGGACATGATACAAATATATATGGAGTACAACACTTAAAAGAAAAATAAAAAGGATGTTGTACTTGTGGGTTTAAAAAAATAATAATAGGATACTGTACTTGTGGATAAGTATATATATGATACTAGTAGATATTTTTGAAATAATATTAGATGATCAATAATGTATGTAACAATCAAACATTTGAATGGTAATATTTTAAATACAATATAAGATCACATATTCAACTCATTTAATCAATATTTAACCTCATGCATTCTATTTTACAAGGGCTCTACTTATATCTTAATTCAGAATAAAAGAATAAAGATATTATAAAAGAAATAATAATAAAAAATGCAATAATTTCATAAATTCTTTTTTGTAATTTGACCCAAATTTCTATGTAACCACAAATATCCCCTCGTATTTACATTCAATGCATAAACTCAATATATCATAATCATATCCACATCCGAGAAATATCCAATATTGCATAGGATCATTTTAAAATTGATCATGGAAAAAGAAGTAATACTAATATCCATTTGTCAACAATATTTTCTACACCTACCCATATTTGTCGCCATGATTATAAACTTTATTGACCTAAAATATGATTTTTACCCTCATTTATTTTGTCTTAAAAAGTAAATTGTGTATCGTACTTTACTCCAAACATACCTTAAAGGGTGTCTGTCATTGGACAAATCACATCAATTGGTCAAGGTTTTGCGTTACCTACAAACGTTGTATCATTGTCGGGTGATTAACAATTTAATCCGTGAATGTCTTAGTAATCAATAATAATTGTTTCCCACCTTCCCTGGCAATTATATATATATCTCAGAAGAAAGAAATTCCTTGATCCCTTTTTTTTTTTTTTTTTGCATAATAAGTTGCAAAGTAATTGCTTATGGGCTATAGATTTTTTCAATTTAAATTTGATTTGAACGACTTTAAATATTCACATGATAAGTATAAGTTTATTTATTTATAATTAATTATTTTTTTTAAATACGAATGAGTTACATCATAAGTGTAAATTCACTTATTTTACTATTGTTTTTGAGCTCGGACACAATAAATATAAACTAAAATAACGACTTAAACGTGGCTAAAATTAAATTGGAGCTAGCTGTTTCAAAACAGCACTCCTTTTAGGACTATATGACAAAAAAAAAAAATGTAAAAACTATTGTGTAGAGTTGATTTTCTGCTGCCGACAGAGATATTGTATATATAAATACATAAAAATATACATAATAAATAGATTATATAGTGTAATTATAAACGAGATGAATTTGAAGCAGATAAAAAATATTAAAATTTAAAATTCATTTCAAAATTTATTTATAATTTAAAATTTATTTTAAATGAAAATGATTCCAGGCGAATGCGGATTAGACTTGTACCCCGTTGTTGGTTGAATCCATTTTATATGGGTCACATTAGACAAATGTTTAAGTTTACTTGTAACCCATTTTGTGGAATTTAATTTGGATTGATGGGTAGCATGGTCAAAACAGTGGGATTGGAATGAGAAGCAGCAGGAGTGGGCGTGAATGAGACCACGCGTGGGTCGTGCGGACACACGGACGAAATCATCTAACCTAGAAAGGGTTTAACGTGAATAAATACCATATTTCAATTATTATTTTTTTGAATTACTTCAATCCAGGACCTCAAAATCCTTGAATTAATGATTTGAAATTATGAATTTTAAAAATTTATAATAATAAATTCATTGAATTTATTTGAATAATTTTATCATATAATAAATTTCGAATCCTTAAAGTCATATTTAGAGTTATTTTTTAATCAATATGGTGAATTCAAAATTCATTTTATACAAATTCATTTGAAATTCTTCCCCCTGATCATCCTCTCAAGTTCCTTTCAAATACAACTTTAATGAATTCAGACCACATTGCTGCATATGAAAGATATTTAATCAACTTAAAATATTTTTTATTCATTATTACGAAAAAAAAAAATAGAGGTTGTTTGGCTTAACAAAAATATTTTAACTAGTTTATAAATTATTTAAGAGTGCTTGACAAATTAGTACAGAAGCTTTTAAGTTTCTAAAAGAATAAAAAAAGTAAGGAGTGATCAACTTATTTTAAAATTTTATTAGTATTTAATAAGTTTTTATAATTTTATTTTATTCAAATACTTTAAATTTTATTTTTAAAATAAAATTAAATATTTTATAAACTTTAAAAATATCTTATAATATACACAGTCTTGTAAAATTGCAGCTATTCGACTAGTAGAAGAACTTGCAAAGGATAAAAATACCTTAAAAAAAATGTATAACTAATTTTTCAAAATTTATCGAATTCGTTCAAGCTGACTATATAAACTACAAAACTATAATTATTAACATCTTATAATTTTATAATCTTATTTTATTTAAATATTTAAAAGACTTATACGTTTTACAAATTATAAAAATATTTTATAATATTTAATATTTTAAATAAATTTAACCAAAAACCCTCTTAATTATTGTAATAATTCTATTAAATCCCTTCTCATTACCCATAAAATTGTATGTAGACAAACTCAATGTGAAATTTTTAATATCACCGGCCCACCATTATTCTCTTCTCTCTCCGGCGGCGGTTCATTGATACTGTGTCGTTTTATTCACTACTTGAAAGTTGAATCTCGTGAACTGCTACAACTTTTTTTAATCGAGTGAGCTTTGAACCCCACACTGTCTTCTTTTTCTATTTTCGCAGTTTCAAGACATCTATACTATTTTATTACTAAGATTTCTTTTTTTTTTTTTTTTGGATTAGTTGTAAAAAATTACACAGCTAATCATTGCGTCTGTTAATTTGATAGAAGATTAATGACAAAAAAAAAAAAAATGTAAATTTTTTTCTTGCATTTTTTTTCTAAGAATATATTTACCTAAAAAAATTAATATGCATATTAATAACCATAATAGATACTTATGTTTGTACAAGTTTTTTTCTTTTTAACTTTTCGTTTAATATCAAACAAAAAGAAAAAAGAAAAAAACCAATCACATTCAAAAATCAACGAGAGAGTAAAATGTACGAATAAATCTTGTTGAAATTTTGAAAATGTATTTAATCAATTTTTTTTCCAAGATAAGGAAAAACAATAACTTGATCATTACAGTAATGGCGATATATAGCATTGTTTATAATGTTAGACCAATCCAACATAAGAAAACAAGACAGTGAAATACAACCAACAACCATGACATAGCAACTGTCATAACCTATGAAGTCCAAAGCCCAAAACACACATACACACAAAACCCTAAAAAATATTGTGGTAATAAGAACAAAACATCATTTTCCAGGGCAGGGGCAGTCAATCCCCCCCCCACCCACCCACCCACCCACGCAAATTCATTCAATTTTCAGCATTAAGCATTTCCATCTCTTGTGATATGCAATTCATGGTTGCAATTGTTCTCCAAATGATTGGCTTGTTTGCAATCTCTTTCTCAGGTCTACATCATCACTTTGCTTCTACCCCAACCCATCCCCCAGCCACCCCACTAAAAGAATAATAAAAAGAAATACACACAAAAAAGAAAAGAAAAATAAATTTTGATTGGAATTCCTTTTTTTTTTTTTCCTCTTATTCCCCCTTTCCTTATGTGAATTATAATTTTAAACATCACTACATATTGTGATATATAAGTGAACATATATAGCAATTTTGCACTATGTATTGATTCATCCATTGCAATATGACAAAAAAGACAAAGAAAAAAAAGAAAAAACTGAGTTTCCAATGTAATATATGCTATTAAATATCCTATCTATATGTCAACAATTTAAAACAATAAAAAAATATCAATAATCAATTTGTTACTAATTGAAATACTTATTTTTTTATCTCACTGCATTTGACTATGTTGACAAAGGTGTGATGAAGAGAGTTAGATAATGGATAATTACATACCCCTAGATATCATACTTTTGATCCACAAAAAAATGAATAAATTAGAGCAATAGAATGACAATCATTAACTAATTAATGTTATACTTCCAAACTAATTTTTTATTTCCTTAATAAATATTAAAGTTAATGACAATCATACATATACATATATATATATATATTAAATAAGAATAGTAACTGATCTCAACGGAATAATTGCAATTAAATCGTAAGTATAACTTATTTATAAAAAAAAAACTATAATTATATATATATATATATATATATATTATTGGTAGTCAAATTAAGAAGGGTTTTTTAACAAACCCCCAACTAAGAATAACGAGGATTGGATTGGATTTGTCCTTTTCGAGACAGACAAAGAGATGGGGTCATTCATTTCTTTTGATGACACACATCCATGTAATTGGACAATTCCTAGTAAATTGTCTGTAAAATGAAATTTGACCTGTTTATTAGTTATATCTAAAATATAATCACAGGGGAGATAGGTTATTCTATGGTGAAGGCAGAGACCGAGCCAAGCGGTTGGGCGGCTAAGTTAGTATAAATTATATATATAAAGTTATTAAAATATAAAATTGTGTTTCTTCTAAAAAAATAAAAATATTTTTTTATTTATTATTTTTAAAAAAATAAATAATTTTTGCCCCCATCAACCTCTGACTTCGTCCTAAATGAAAAAAACATATCCATTATTCATCGTTCGATCACGTGAGATTGTCGTTTTCATCATCAATCTCCCATAATCTTGAAGCCTTAAATGAATAAAAAGAATCGTACTTAATTCATTCAAAAATTTCACTCGAATAAATTAAGTAAACAATGTACTTATATGCCAATGAGAGTCTTAGTTAACATTATACTGTAGGTTAATAATTATGTCTTGAACTCAATTTTTGTATGTCAATTGGTCAAGTTTTGAATAGTGTGCATCAATTGGTGATAATGCCCTACTCTTCTATCCTTGGTTTTGGTACATCATACCCTCGTGTGCATGATGCCCCATTATATTGAAACTTTTAATAAAAAATTTCAATTTTGCTTAATTTTGCAAGGCTTTTGAGTTAAACTTTGTTACTAAACTTTGTCAAATATAATGTCACGTTGCTAAACTAGCGTATGTATTCGTGTGTGTGTGTGTGCTCATACTCTAATTTCTCTTCTATAAATTTTTTTTAGTAAAATAATATTTTGAAAATAATATTCAAATATTTTTTCTCATATCTAACAGTTTAAATTTTTAAATAGATAATAAAGTTAATCAAATTCAACATGGATCAAACTTTTTGGAAACAAAATATGTAGGTTTTAAATATATTTTTTTTATAATTTACGTATTTATATTTGATTTAACTAATTTTGGGAATGAACGACTTTCCCATGATTTGACCATCGAATAAATATTTATATGACATCAACTTATACACATTCAAAGTGAATATTTATTACTTTAATTTTTGACACAATATAGTTGCTCACCCCACATAGGATCAAAATGTGGGATTCTAAGAGTTTACCACTGACGAGAACATCCACAAGAATTAAAGTGCTCAATTAGAAATTCAAACTACGAATCCTTCCTTCGTATTATGCCCCAAATATTTTATCTACAAGCTGCTACCTAAATCGACGCTATGTTTTGAATATGGTGTGAATTGGATGTGGGGACTCTCAAGTAAGACACATAGCAGTCTTCCCCTTTAGATAGAAGAAAAACATTGTAGGTAAAGACAAGTATTAATTAATTAAAGCTACTTTGGACCTTATGCGACAAGCTTAATTGTAATGCTTATCTTAATCAACTTTTTACGTCAATCAAATGGATTCCATTACCTTCCCCCATTAAACAATTGTCTTAAGCTAGGTAATGTACGGTGGAATATGGACCACTTGAAACGACATTATCTCTTTAACTTGATGTAAATACTCGATTTGGAATCTATTACAGAGTTGCATGTTCTCGATAAATTTTACCCCACATATACCGAACTCTTGTATAATTAATCTAGTACAATATCAGTACACAAATTTAATACAACACGCTTTATTATCGTCGATCCCACCAAAGTCTATAAATAAAAATTTTATGTATGAATTTATTAAAATTTAAAAATAACAAAATTATAATTCTTTATTAATTATTTTTTTTTAAAAAAATAATATCACCTTTCAATATTAAAATTTATGTGCTGGTAGAATAACATGAGCCCACGTTCAAAATTTATCGGAAGCCGCTTTTGGGTTGAGGTGGGTGGAAATTGGTTGCGCCCCATTTTGTTAATCCGATTGTGGAAGACCAATAAATACCCAAGGGTGGGTTTAGACACAAGTTGAGATTAATTAATGCAAATTGCATCTTTAATGGGAAATTATTGATGGGCTAAACAATTAAGAGCCGACCAAAGTTGAAGTCAGCACGTGACAGATGGTGATCTGTTTGGAATCGTTTTAGTCATTTCTCCACCTGCTAAGTTGATCACCACAAGTTAGTGGGTGGGTGGGTGGGTGGGTGGGGGGGAGGGGGAGGGGGCGGCTTTGTAAATGTCAACGCTTTCTTACTTCATGGATTGGAAATTTTTTTTAGGGTTTATGTGCAATTCGAAGAAAATTTGGGCCTCCATTATAAATCATAAATTATTTTGTAATGAGGAGACTTTTGAGGAGTTTGAATAGTTTGATCGATTGTTATTTTACAGTAAATAAATGTCATGATAGTTTAAATTCTTTATTGTAAATTCATATTTTATATAAATTATAGGATTAAATACACTTTATCTTCTTGTAGTATTGTTTTTGTATTAATTATCTTCCTTTACAAATAAAACCTTCAAATACTCTTCTAAAATAATAAAATTTATATTGATGGATAAAAACACCACTAAATTAAATAAAAAATTAAATTCACTTTGTCCCCTCTATTATAAATTATATAGTATTTTTCCCTCTCTATAATTAAATATTAATTATTTGATACTATATTTTATTTAACACTAACTTTATTGAATAAATTAAATTTTAATTAAATCAAAAATAAATAAACAACAAAATATATAATTTCAATAATATAGAGAAGACACATTAAAGTTTTAAAAGAATATGTCACATAAATGTATATTAGTACCATTTTATATAAAGTATTTTATTAAGTAAATATTATAATTTATATTAATTAGTTGATATTATAAATGTATAAATATTTTTATAATGTAAGGTATGCATGTGTAGGTCAAACATATGAATTAATCTAACTTCAATATGTGGTTTTTTATTTATGAAAGAAAATTAAATATTAGAAAATAAAAAATAAAAAATATTATACGGTATACTTTATACAATCAAATGTCAATTAATTTGACTCCAGATTTTATTCAATACTAATTTTATTAAATAAATTAACCTTCAATTAAATAAAAAATTAAAAATAGAAAAATATAATTTTATTCATATAGAGAAGACACATTAAGTGTAAATAAATTATCTCACAAATTTATATTACTAATATCTTATATATGTTGTTTTAGAAAACATCTCATTTTTCTTTTATAATTTCACTCAAAAAAAATTAATTTCATTAATATACTTTATGAGATTTTTTATTTTTTATTTTCTAATTTTAATTTTTCATTCATAAAAAATAAACACACATTTAAATTAGATTTGTTAATATATTTGACTTACAAATGTCCCCCTTACATAATAGAATTATGTATACCATTAAATATTATCAATTAATTTGATTCTAAATTTTAATTCTTACTCATTAAAGAAATATATAAATAAATAGTAGTTGTATAAATTTATGTGATATATTTCTTTAAATTTAATGTGTCTTATTATATTTTTCTACTTATTTATTTTGAACTTAATTGAAAGTTAACTTATTTAATAAAGTTAATGTTACATAAAATATGAGATCAAATAATTATATTTAATTTTAGAGGGAGCAAAATACTATATATTTCTAGGGATAAAGTGAATTTAAATTTTTATTTAACTTAAAGGTATTTTTGTCCATCAATATAAAATTTATTATTTTAAGAGAATATTTGAAGATTTTATTAGTAGAGGTAGGTAATTGATGCAAAATCAATAGTAAAAGAGGGTAAAGTATATTTAACCCTAAATTATAATTATATAAAATAATTTCTTAAACTTAAAATTAAAGGATGAGAATGTGTTATGTAACATTTCATGATTTTCACTTATTGGAGTTGTAAACATGAGCCATTGTAAAAATATGTTGAGTAAAATAACATAAGGTTCGTTTATATACACATGCATGCGTGTCTAACAAACTTATTTGTATAACAAAAATTAATAAATAAAAAAACAAAAGTCTCTCTCATGGCAGTTTGTTTTTTTCGAATGAGACGATCAAATAAATTATTACATCATATTTAAATTAAGAACAAATCAACAATCATTAATTCAAAATTTATAAGTATTAACTATCAACAATCAGCTATAACTATATAAAAATAGATAAATACCCATACATTTAAAATTTAAATTCAAAACATCGTAATCTTAGAATCTCAATTTTGACAATCAACCATTTTTCACATTTACCGCTAAGTGGATAGCTAGTTGGTTTTTCATTGCAAATTAGCCTTAAACTTTACATAATTTGTTTCTTTACTTTCCTTAACTATGTTTTCGTGTAAAAAAAAACAATTACACATTGCAACAGTAATTTCTAATTGTGGTTTTTCTATGGTTATTAATTTATATCAAGTTGTTTAGTGGTCAATACTACATATTTCTAATAAGATTGCAACTTACATATTGTTTAAAATCAATTTCCTTCTCTTAATCTTCTCTTCTAGTGATATGTTCTGATATTTTTCCTTAATTAACTGGAATCATCATTTCATAGTAGGTCAATTTTTTTTATAATTTCACAATGTATATAAATCAATTTTATGAAACAAAGTAATTATTTTAAAAATATTCATGAAGTTGAAATACTAACTAATCGTGGAAATTTCATACAACCCATTTGATAACATAAATCAGATAATGTAGATTATTGAGTTAGTATACAAGAGCACCATTTTGAATCGTTTGTTCCAATTTATGTTTCATCATATTTTTTACTTTGCGGATTCTTGTTAAGTTTATATAATTTATAATTAAGTATTTATTTAAATAAATAAATTTATACACTTAATATTTATCAAAATAAAAAATATAACATTAATTTGGAATCGAGGATTCGAATTGATAAAAACAAGATTCCAACCTATTTGGAAGAGCTGATCATTTCTGCTATAACCTTATTCTACAAATTCTTAACTAGGAATTGGTTATTCGAACTGGGATTTAATTAAACCCTCAGACTTAATAATAAAAGCACTTGGGAATCTGAGTACATATGTATAAAGTGTTCAACCTTGAAATTGGTTAAAGTACTTTGATAGTTTATCTGTACTAATAATAATTAACTCAAAGTAATCTTTTAAAAGATGGTTGCTAAACATTCTAAAAGCTGTCTACTTGAAGAAATGTTTATGTATATCTTCTAAAGTAATCGGTTTGAAGGCCATGCCAAATCATAAAAATAATTCAAACACAATAGTTTAATTAATATTTAATTAGACAAAAGAAAGCAAAATGATTGCTGTGAACATGATGTATTATTAACAAATTAATTAATAAGTGTATTAAGATTAGTTAACAAGCAATTCTTTTTATTTGGTAAGTCTAGACTCTAGAGCAAGCAACTTTTATTTATTTATTTAAGATATTTATTATTTCTCAAAAAATATTTCACGTGATTTAAACCTTAGACCAATAAAATCGTACATGTAAGTAACTTATCAACAAATTATCTTAATTCGTCTCAGATCAAATAACTGGAGACACATATATCTATATATAATTATATATATATATAGACACAAATAGGGATTACATTCCGTACATTGCTAGACATAAATATGAAATAAAAATAAAACATAAACTAAAGGAGAAAAAAAAGGATTAGGGCTTGTCCGGACATAAGCTAAAGGATAAGGACCTAGATGTGATAATTAAAAGGGAAAAAGTACTGATTCTCATGCTGGAATTGTACTTTCTTCTTAATTTTAATTCGTTAAATTGATGATTAAGATATGTATAAGGGGGTGTTTGGAAAAGATTTAAGCTTTAAAGAATTGTGGAACAAAACCCTGTTGCAATTACATGGAATTTGATAGTGTATAGGATTAAACAAGCAACTAAACATCTCATTGATTAAGAAAATCACTAATTAATCCGAGATGATCAGATTATTCAGTGAAAATGAGGATTGGACTATCCTGTGATTTTTAAACCTACAAGAGAACTCTACAACAAGAAATAATGTGTACTCTAATCACTCAATTTTTTCAGTCTCAGGATGCAAAACCTGTCTATTAATAATTATCTTAAAAGTGAAAGTAATTAGAATATAAAAAATTATTCTTGAATTAACTATTTCTCATTTGATTTTCAAAACGAACCAACTATTATTATTATTAGTCTCATTTAATTTTCAAAACAAACAATTTTCTTTATTCTTTTTTTTTAATCAAATCATTTAGAAAAATGTAAAACATATAGTTTAACTTGGAGTCTGCACTTTAATGAGCCCCAAAATCTTGAATTAGGTGGCACAAGCCTTAGTAGTACGAACAATTATAAGTATATGTCCATGGGCTAGGACCCTTGCCCCAGTGAACCTGCCCTGTGGACGTAGGGTTTGGACTAAGTAGTTATAACTTATAATGTCCTATCTATCAGGTTTGGTTTAAAAAATTAGGCCTGCCGAAAACTAAGTTCACGAAAGTTCATGGGCAGGTCCGACCGACCCCAACACTATATTTTATCGTACGGATTATAAATTTTTATTATATATATATTGATGAGAACATTATTATTGGATGTGCTAGCAAATTCACAAACCACCCACACTAAGTTATTTTTGGGCTGATGTTGAGAGAGAGAAAGAGACAGAGATTTGAACCTGGCCAAATCATTGACCACAAGGCCATTAGTTGAATGTCATAATTTACCTTTATTGGGGATGCAGCTTATTTCTAGAAAATTTTGAAAAACGTTAAATAGAAATGTAATAAAATACAGGTTACTTGTAATAAGGAGTAAATTGGAACGGAGAGTCATTTAGTCCCCGATATTATCTCCCTCATCGCATTTTTCTTGGAATGAAGGCATAATTAAAAATTTGATGACAACATAAAAAAATGTACAAGCTTTTACAATGTTCCGCAATGATTTAAACCTTCTATATGACAATCTTAGAAAGTTTTAGATGATTTTAAAATTTTTTACACAAATGTAGAATATCGGTAAATATTTTGGAGTATTCTAAATACATGTAAAAGTATCTATAAATATATAAAAGTATTTAGAATGTAATAGAGAACACTATACACAAATATTGATATTTTTTATTTTCACCATCCATTTGAGAAGGTAAAAATTATAAAGTGCTTATTTGTAATCAACAAAATTTATCCTCTTTTAAGTGAAATTTGTCCTCGATAACTCTCATGCTTTAAGCTTTAATTACGTTCTTGTGAGAAAATTTTAGATTTTTGGGTTTTGAGGAAAGATGGGACAAATTCGAAATGTGAGGAGACATTTTTTTTTAATCTGTTTATTTGATTTACATATAAAACTTGAGACTAAATTTGTCCGAAATAAATAACAGGGTTTGAAAGCATGGTACAATGAAACTAAACTCACATTTTTTGGCCAAAACTGAAAAACCAATCACCTTGTCAACATGAAATGTTTTCATCACCAAAACCTCTATTCCAGTATTACCAATCAACGTCATCATCAGCAAACCTTCAATAATATAATTTCACATCAATGTTTTCATCAAACCTTCCAGTATTACCAATCAAGCGTCATCATCAACAAACCTTCAATAATATGACTTCACATCAATGTTTGATCAAACCTTGAACAAATATCAAGTTTCAAGAAAAATTAAATCAAACGAACAATTCAATCAAAAGCTCACACGCAGTACCAGACAATGTAAGAAAACGCATGTCAGTAATGAAGAAACTTACCTCCTATTGATAGCCCATAGGATAATTTGCTTGTTCAGTCACGAAATCCGACAGAACCAGCGTGCAAGAAAGAACTTAGTAACCAAATAATAGCAACTCCAAGTATATTGCTGGATGGACAAATTTTTCTCATGCAAAACATTATAAATATTAATTGCTGGGGCTCCTGATAACTGTACATCTAAATGAAAACCCAAGTCAACTGCTACAATAATTTTCCAAAGCACTTGGTGATAGAATATCATTACCAACTCTTCATACACTGTACTATATTTCCGAAACAATTACTATAAAGAAAAAATTCAAAAATAAAATTGATAAAATTATCATAAATCTCCAAAAATGTGCAAATATCAACATGATCGCAGGAAAACTGGACCCACTGATGAGCTAAGCATATCACTTAGCGCTACTTGAACCTCGTTTGAACCATGCTCACAACTAATCAAACTTGAAAGCAGGGGAAAGAAGCAAGACAAGTTCTTCTCAAATGAAGAATCTCCTAAACTACATATAGCCTGTAGAGTTGCAACAATAAGAGGTGCTCGTACAGCCAATTCTCTCCGTCTTCCAGAGCCTAGGGGTATCATCCATAAGGGCCTCCTGTCAAGGGATGAATCAAGCATTTGTCCTAAGCATGCAACTTCGATGTAGAATTGCAAGACCTCCTGGCAGAGGTTGACAAGGTAAGACTCCACTTCTAACTCTTCATATCTAGGAGGCCTATCAAGTACAAGATTCTGTAGAAATGTGAGGCAAATTTGATAAGATTCATTCTCGAGGCGAAGTAGAGGAGGATCCTGCATTTGTGTCATGGACCCAAGTTCTTGCAGCTTTGGACGTAGTGACACATCACTATTTATCTTGTGAGCATGAAATGCAACAGAATGCACTGCATCAAAGAGGATAACAGTGTTTTTTACTGATAGTTGAGCTCTATACATGTTATAGATCTCCAAGACAGCCTGCCAAATTTCATAGAAAAGCTAGTGTCAGTTAACAATAATTTTATGTCATAATAAATTACTTCTTTAAAGAAACAAAAACTTCATATAAGCAATAGCTTAATATATTTAACTTCTTCTAAGAACAAAAGACATTCTTCACTTCCATGATATTTTGTTCCCTAGCTCCTGACATGGCTGGTGGTTCTCTAATAAAAGCTTGGCAACACCCATTACTTTTCAAGCAAGATAATCCCAGTACCCTCTACTTGGGGAAAAAATATGCTGCAATAAAATCATACAGTCATTAGTTAGAAAAGCTAAATAGCAAAAACACAAGTAATGTCACCCACCTGTATTAATAATAGCTGAATGGCAGCTCGGCACTTAACGTCTGATATAGCTGCATACAAACGATGTCTCCTCAAGTTATCCGAATCATCATTGGAGGTAATTGTCCTAGTAGATTCATCACCTCTGTTTGCTTTCAAATTTTCTTCATGGACCCAGATTTTATCATCTTCATTAAGCACAAAAGAAAAATCAGGAACTGTTTCCTTGGCAGCTTCGTTGAGAGATGAAACCACCTCAAACCACTTGTCTTCAGAAAACAGTTCCCCGGCATTGCTCATCAAACGAACAAAAGCAGCAATACCAATACCAGCAAGGCTTTGATGAGGACGTTTGATAAAACTAACCAATAACATCAGCACTTTCTTCAGAAGGGGATTCACAGTTTCATAGAAATTAACAAAGAGATCTACAACCAGTTGTAGAGCCGATGTGCATGTCTCATAAAGCCATGCATCTTGATCAAGTTCCTCCATGTTGCCATCAGCGATGTGCCTTGGGGAGTTATCACTGGATGGATCAATAGCACGCCGAGCATCGTCAAAGATTCTAATTAGGACAGATTCAAACACCTTTTCCCACAAGGGCAGCGAAAAATGCTGGCCATAGTTGCGTAAAGTATCAAAGAGTACTTGTAAGGCACTCTTCCTGATTTCAGGCCTTGGGTCAAAGCTCAGTTCAGATAAACCTGGTGAGAGAGAGAGAAAGAGAGAGGGAGAAGGAAAGAGAGAGAGACAGGGTAAGCACACTAGTACATTACTTTGTTTAACTTGCAATAAAATTTTGAATGAAGGAAAAACTATCAGGACAAATCAAGCTTGGAATATTGATCAGTTTATAATTAACAAGCATAAAAAAAGAGGTTTTTCATTTACCTGCCAGCAAAGGAAACCACAAATAGAGAGAGACAGGGTAAGCACACTAGTACATTACTTTGTTTAACTTGCAATAAAATTTTGAATGAAGGAAAAACTATCAGGACAAATCAAGCTTGGAATATTGATCAGTTTATAATTAACAAGCATAAAAAAAGAGGTTTTTCATTTACCTGCCAGCAAAGGAAACCACAAATAGAGATGATCCACCTTATCAATAGGTTCCCCATTTTCAATTTTTTTCTCTTTTCCTTTATGAGGTGAAGATGGAGCAATCTTTCCAAAAGTTTCCTCGCCTAAGTCTCCTTCAGCAAGTTTTGCAGCACAGAAACGGAGGAAACCAATGGCATTAAGACTAATGTCTTTGTTGAATCTACTATTGGTGAATGCGATCAGACAATTTACGCAGTCTGTGAAAGTAGTGGTCTCAGTTTCAGTGATATATGGGAAATAGTCTCGCACAATCTTCTCAGTTATTTCAAAGGCCAAGAGGACAATGTTCTTATGGTCATCATAAGCTGCTGTCGTGAAGACCTGCAAGTTTGGAGATAATCAGAAGATAAAATGAGAGAAAAAACTGTGAATACTGAATGCATCAACTTATAGTTCGCTAATGAAAGAATACTTATAAGCAGTATTAATTCAATGAATCAATCAGCAGAGTACTACCATGAACATGCTCTTCCATCCTGACTTGACATTATTGACACGAGATAACACCATCTGAGAAACACATCTGACAATCAATTCTCTGATTTCAACAGCACGACTCTTGCGCATCACAATTACAAAAGGCTTCATAAACTCATTCTGAAAATTATAATTAGCCAATTCTTCCCTCTCCAAGAATTTCATTGATAATTGGCGTAAAGAGTCCATTGCAAATATCGCAATTGAAAGGTTTTCTGAACAGCCAATGGTCACAAAGAAATCAGAGAGTACTTGCCAAATTTTTGACCAGACAAGCCTAATACGGTTCATGTTATAGTGCCTGTTAAGAAGGAAAACATATTTGAATAATTTACCCGGTCAAAAGAGAAAAAAGTAAAGCTAAGGTGACTAGAGTTTTGCAAGAAACAAATGTGGAAAGAGTGAAAATCCAAAAGGTAGCAGTAACATACGCAATCTCAACTATCTTTGTAATGCTGAAAACCCGTGGATCAGATGTGGATCGCAATTCATCCATAGATACCTTGCAAAGGGCCTTTACAAAATCAACTATTGCCTCACTGTTTAGTTTTTGGCTCCGTATGAATATGCGGTTCATTTCACCAACTTGTTCCAACATGTTTAAGTTAGAGACCAAATTGTTCATCTGTTCAGATGTAATTCCCGCAGCCACATTACCACCACTACCAGCACTATCATACGAACCCCTCCTCACAGCTGAAGCTGCATTCTGAATCTTCCCAGGTCCTTTCTTTCGTAGAACAGGAAGAATATTTGATTTGGCTTGTTTAGATTTGTCAAATTCATTCTGAGGAATTGCAAAGAAAGTTGCATCAGGTGGAGCACCTTCGCCCAAGAGATGCAAATGTTCAAACCGTGAAACACAAGTTATGATATGCTCCCAGGCCTCCTGCAAGTAATTCCCATCCTCATCTGCTATTGTAACTATAGCCTGTTGATGGAAGTAGAACAATGGATCAGATTTGTTCAGAATTTCTCAATTTAATTAATTTCTCCAGACTTTTAATCATTTTCCTTTAACTTCAAGCAAGACCATCACTTTTGGCTTAGAACAATTAGGATCACCACTTTTTCATAATGACAAACACATTTTCATCTGCAGATAATCCAGATCCCAATGTATTTCAGACATGTTTTTCTTAAACTCAGGTTGACAGAAGCATCAAACTACATTCTACCAACTTCTAGCCCGAGCATTCAGTTCAGAGGAATAAGCTCAATAGTTATTTTATACATATACTCAAAAGTGACAAAAATAACTAACTGATAAGCATACTTTCAGTAATAAAAAAGTCCACATTAATAGACAGAAACAATCGAGGTTGGAAATAGAAAAGTTAGTGATAGAGTTAGAGCTGGCTAGGTGACAATGGTTACAGAGAAGTTCAGTAAAAACAAATGCAAATACACAGCATCACCATAAGGAGAGTGATGTAGTGGAGGCAGTCAAAGAAGGGGGCCAATTTGGTGATCAAGTAGCGCTTCTTTTTTATCTGTATACTTGCTTAGTCTGGAAGAAAGGGGAGAACAAAGGCATTTCAGGAGGGAGCAAGGCCCAGTGAGGAATAACCATCGGAACATAGTTACTTCATAATTTAGACATATTAAAGCTGAAAACTGCCTCTAGGAACTGATTCTCCAAGGAAGGTGTTTCAGTTACTTCACCACATAAAAGAAAGACAGATTATTTCAATATCTTCCACTATTGTGCATCATCTCCTATTCAAGTCAATCCTTGGCGTGTGTCCTTTATAACTAGCAGTTTTCAAAGTGCACCTGCATTCAATATTCAAATTAAAAATTCCTCTAGTAAAGATGAATCATGTTGAATGCAGAATTTCACATCAATTCACTCAGTTGAGATAGGAGATGAAAATGCACTATTATAAGAGAATCAGAGATCCATGAGGATCAGGGATCCATAAATAAACATGGATGACTAAATTCTACTCAATGGTTGAGAAAATGACCAGGAATTTATACTAATTGGTGCAACATTTAGTTGGGTGCCTTGGCAGGGGTAGGGGAGTGGGTATTGGATACATATTACTTCTAGGACAATAGAGGAGTTACCCATTATCTTGGTGCAATCCGTTTAACTGTTACCTCATAACATTATAGAAGTTGTAGAAATTGGAAAAAGTTACAACTTCTATTTGCATCACAAAATTCATTTAGACCATTATTAACTTAATCATAGAAGCCATGACAAGCAGATAAGAAGTAAATACCAACCTTGATTGCATCAATGTTTTTTTGTCTAATATCTGCAGGTGAGTGGAGGGAAGTAAATTTTGCTAATGATGTCACAAAAGCGTCTCTATGAGTTTTCATGGACATTGCTGCAGTAACATGGATTGCACTACGGAAGCCTTCTAAGCATAGAGCTATTACAACTTCATCATCACTTTGGTCCAGAGGAACACTGAAGGCAGCCAGCATGGGAGCCCAACATGCCTCAATCATGAATCTGAGGATCACAACGTCTGTTGCAGGATAATAAATTGACCTACAATTTCCCAATGCAAGTAGAACATCAAAAGGGCTGGATTTATGTACTTTGGAACGATAGCAATCATCATTCATCCAAACAAGAAGAAAAAAACTGTCAGTATATTTCAGTTCATCAACTCTAAACATCATTTTCCTACTTCACTTTTCTGAAGTAAGTTTTTGTATGTCCAGTGAGAAAAACATGAGAGGAAATTTTATCCAAGCTAGCTCCAAATAAAGACAATGAGAAAACATTGACAAATAAGGAAAAAATAGAGGCTGGAAAATAAGGATGAAAGCATGTTCTGGTCACCAATAGCAGGTCTAGTCCCTAGCCTATGATGCAGAATATTTCATAGTAGATCTTACTCAGATTTGCGAGCCTTTTCTTTGAATTGTTCCTGCATGTGTTTCATGAGGTCATCACCAGTCTCCATACTGTCTCCACCTCGTTTGCGGATTACAATATTCAGTATACCATCTAAGCCTAAAACTCTGTTTGAATTCACAGACTGCTTCTGCTGGATGGACAAATTATCTTCTTTCATTTTAATCTCATTTCTTGATATTCGCTCAAACAATGATCTCAAGTACTCCTCTGGTAGATCTTTCCCATCATCTATCCCGCGATTGTTCCTTATAAAATCCTCAGCTGACATCTGCATAATCAGATGAAAATTGCGATAAGTGATATCAAATCATTGTGTTAAAAGTTCACGACCATACCTTGTTCTTCACCATAGGGTTATGAGCATCGGTGTTCAGCATTATAACAGAGTAGGCAAGCACATAAGCTGTGTCAGCACTTATAAAGGCCTTTGGATTACACTTGCAGTACCGTTCAGCAAACTTTTCCATAATACGATCGATCTTTTGTGCCTCACCTGGCAGTCTAAAGCCCTGTAGGAATTTTCTGATTGCCTCATCAAACTCCATGCATTGAAAATCAAAGGAATCCACATATGCATGCATCACTTTCAGCGACGAATCTTCCCTTTCACCCAAATAGTCACCAATCAGAGTTTTATTTAAACCAGATGCATTTTTAAGGAAAGATGCTATCTCTTCCGGCGAGTCCCCCACCTTATTTGCATTTATCAGGAATTCAATACCTTTCTTGGGTTTACGATTAAAAAGAGAGATGCCTTCCTGCAATATTTATTACATTAGGTTTCATAAGTTAGCCATTGTTATGCTTAGAAGTTCCAACAATTTACAACAGTAATCAAACAAATTTAACTTAATAGCACCTGAAGTTCAAGTTTATATGCACGACGCTGCTCAATTGTTGAAACATCAGAAACATCACTTGCTTCAGAGTGAGTATCTGATGCTTCATCTGGCTCATCTGCATTGCCATTTACCAGATGGACACTTCCAGGATCAGAACAGCTGTCCAGAGCTTCAAATTGCTTTGGAGAATGAGAATCTGGAATTCGCAATTGTTTGTTCATCCAGTCACCCATGCACTTTAAAATAGCGACCAAGCATTTCATAGCTTCTAGCTTCATAGTAACATCTTGAGGAGGCTGAAGTGTAGTTGCAACACCAGGTGGAACACCTTGAGCAGTTTTAAGCAGTCCATTGACCATCCTGGAATATGACAACAAAATGAAGAGAGAAAATATAAAATCTAGATTCTTTTTAACTAATGTATGCTACTATAAATGCCATAGATGGAAGTATAGATACTAAGCCTGAGTGCAAATAAGGTAACGAACTCAAAAGCATCGATGCAAAGACATCATTGCAACTTAAACAATGTAAAATAATGAAAGTGATGAGCAAATTATACCTCTCAAATATGTTTGAAGCATTAACATCACAGTCATAATTAAGGAATATGTCTATCAAGATCTGTGAATCAACACACAGCTTCTCCAGAAACCGAAGCACCATCATCTTTTGCTGAAAATTTGGTTGTGCAACATTTTCCAGTACTCTGAGGACAATCATAGGGAAAAATACTCCAATTTCTGCCTTCAATCCAGCTCTAAATCGTGAGACCAGACTTATAAATATTGAGCAAGAAAGCTGGAAAATAATCATAAGGGTGGAGGCAGTGTTCTTCAACAGTGACAGACACAAGTACTGCTTTATAGCATCTAAAAATCTGTTCAAGAACAAAAACAGAGTGCCAGTGATTAATTATAAAAACGGAAAGCTGTCAATACAGAATATAAAAAAGAAAGAAATGAATGAAAAAGAAGGGTGGTCAAATATCAATATATCAAGCAACAAAGTGTCTTTTAATATTGAAGGCAAAGTAATCAATTAAAATCTGCAAAGGAAACAAATAACTGAACTAGGGGAAAATCAAAATTAGTAAGATAAAGCAAGAAACCAATAGAATGGAAAAGTGAGTTCATGATAAGAAAACCAGCAGAAAACAAAAGAAACAGCTAAATGGGCAGCATCTGTGCATTGGTGGAAGGACAGGAAGAACATCAGAAACAATGCAAGTATTATCAGCAACTACTTATTGGCAAAAACCTGACCGTCTACAATGCCCCAACGAAACTATATCATATTCTCTTCTCATGTATGTTGGTTCAAGCTCTGGGTCACAAGCTAACTTATTTTCCCCAAAACTTGTCCTGTATCAGATTGCAGGCTGCAACTTATTTGGCATGAAGAGAGTCACATCTCCCATAAAACTAGGGAATGCCAAAGGCAAAGCCTATGATTGGAGAATCATAAACAAGTAGTTGTACTAGAAGGTGCAGCCCGATCACCTTTCAAGTAAAAGCTGATGAAAGTAGAGAATTTTAGTTTGGCACCGCTTCACATCTCGGAGCTAAGTCGAAGTTAAACTTGGAAATGTAAATTGTCTTTCTTGAAGATAAGTTTGAAAAGCTCTATAGTATTACCTTCTATGAGTCCCCATGTTCCTCATACATGATTGACATGGCGACCAAGCAACAGAGGCATGGGGCTTATCTTGCCCTTTGTATAACAAGCACCAAATATAGTCTCTCATAACATTCTAGTAACCCAGCAATAGAGCACACCCCTTATAGTCCTTTCTTTGTGCTATGCTGTGAAAGTTCTCAAACACATGGATACTTCAGTGTACTCAGTAGTGCCAAACAATGATGTGGATCATACAGGGTATATTACCACCGTAACCATTCCTATTTAACTCAAGATCTCAAAAAAAATTCTACTCTGGAGGATCAATGGGGCAGTCAAGCAAGATTCAGATATCCAGTGTGAATGAAACTTTGTAAGTAGAATAATGTGAAAATCTCAGTAGCAACATGCCACAAGTTACGTTCTTGCAACTTACATAGTGTACATCATGAAAAATTCATAAGATCCAAGTTGATTCAAATGATCCACTAATTCTTAAAAGCACAAGGCAAAGCACCCACCTTATCATTTCATCTGTGCTATAAACTACTTTAGTATTTATAATATCTATTGTAAACTATCACACTCTATTCAATTATATCACATGTGGCGATAAGCCTTATCCGCAGCACCAAAAACAACCATTTTTTGAAAAATTCACTACATGGCTGTTGTGCCCCAAGTAGTTGCGCAAGCTGTAAATCCATCGTTTAGACATTTAACAACAACCCCATCGTCATACATACAACTATAAGTTTCAAGATCCATAGACTGCACAGAAAAAATAACTGAAGAAGTACTCAAATAAAAACAAGGTAAAAACAATGTGGCACATCCAATACCTTTCACTTGTCCTAAATACTGCCCCGGCATTCTCCAACAAAATCTTGAGCAACTCCAAGGCCACAATCTTCCCCTTCATTGCCTGAGGATCCGCCACCGCATCTTTGGTGGAGTCTTCATCGAGAGCTTACACAAGGCCCGGAAGACCAAAAACGCATCGCGTCTCAACTTATTCCCAATCTGAATCTCCAAATCATCGTCCCTTTCCCCCTCACCATCCGCCAATTCTCCTTTCCTTCCCTCCAATGCGGTCTTATACATACTGATCTCCCAGTACTTTGCGTCCAACATATCCTTATCTGTTGAGTCCAACAAATCTGCTGGATTAGTGCCCTCCACCGTGGACGTCTTAGTCTCAAACGCCCCATCATGCACCCCAACCCCCGATCCCACGCTACCCCTCAGCGTACTAGGACTAAAAACCCCATCAATATCCTGCATTATCTTAGTAATAAAACCCTGAACAAACATCGTCATCGAACCATCAGCATCTACCATATCCGTTGGTTCCATCAGCTCCGCCACTACAATTGGCTGCAATGGAACGGTTGATGAATCAGCCTCCATTCTCCTAAACACAATAACCAGCATCTGAACCAACGACGCCTTTGCAGTAGTCTGAGTCACCACATTCTTACTACTCAAGTAAACATCATAACAAGTCCTCACCACCTGCAACAAACAGTCCCCGTGTATCCGCAGCGAGACCGAGGTAACAGCCGACAGAAGGGCCTTGATCACCAGCAACTCCACACTTTCATCCCCCAAATCGTGGCATTTGCAAGTAGAGTCAATCAATTTGGATAGCAACTTCGCGTCGGGGCCTCCAGTGGGGTCCGCCTCTCCGCGTAGGTATCCATGTGCAATCAACTTCTGTACCGCATCAAGAGCAGGTTCGGAAACTTTGAGGTAATTAGAAGAGAGGGCATTGATAAGGGGGCTGAGAATGAGTTCGGAATCGGATAATGAGAGGTCCAGGAGGACTCCGGGGAGGGATGACACGTCGGAATCGGATTGGACGGAGGGGGAGGCAGGGGGTGTGGTAGGCGTAGGGCTTGGGTTGGGTGAGGTGAGGTGTTCGATAACGGATTTACACTCTGCGGCGAGTTTGGAATGCTTTCTCCAGGAGGCGTTCTTGATAATCTTGTCGAGGGCAGGGATTAGGACTTGGTTTAAGCGGGAATCGGCTTCCGAAGAAGCCATTCCCGGAGTTCGAAGGTGGTGGTGGTTGGGGGTGGATCGGTGAGTTGGGAATGTGGAGGTGGAGATGAGGATGTTTTGTTCTTTTCAGTGTTGCGGCGGAGTTGGTGGTGGTGAATCTAGTGAAATGAGAGTGGTGGGGAGGTGAGGGAGGAGTGAATCATCTGGACCGCCGGTGAGAAGGTGGTGGATGGAAGTCTAAATTTGACGACACTTGGAAATGACCGGGAAGCCCTCCGGGTTGACTATTGAGATGTATTGAAATTTAAGTATAGGGGAATTCGTTCGGTAATCATTATAAAGTTTTGCTAGTTTACATGAGCATAACACCTCTGCGGTGGCAGTATTATATTTTGAGGATTAATTATTGTTTAATTCAAAATTTTCATGTGGTGGATAAAAATTATTATTGTTATTATAATTTAATTTGAATTTTAATATAATAATATCGAATTTTATGGTCACATCAAATGAATTGCAAAGATTAAGATACTAACATACTATTGTTAAAATAAGAATTTATGTCGTTTTCCGGGTTTTTAGAGGCAAAGTTGTAATTTTATAATTGTGAGGAACCAAATACATGGAGATTTTCTATTAAAATTAGTTGTTGATAATTAGTTTTTATGATTTAATTAATAATTATTGATTCATTATAAATTAAAATATTCTATATAATAATGCATTTGGACTCTATACTCCCCCAAAAGAAAAAATAAAGAAGAAGAAGAATAATTAAGTAATAATTGGATCATTATATATCCACATTTAAAAATAAAATGACTTTGACTCCCCTACAAATTCCTAATTCCATAGGCAAATTATACATCTATAGATTTGAACATAAGTATTTCAAATTCATAATAACAAATTTATCGAATTTGTTTAAATAATTTCTTAATACAATAAATTTTAAATCATTGAACTTATATTTTAAACTATTTTTTAAATAATTATAATGAATTTTAAATTTATTTTATTTGAAGTCATTTGAAATTATTTTTTTAAATTCTCCCATTAAATTTAAATCATTTTATCCAAATGCAATTTAAGTAAATTGTCTTTTGTCCACCTTTCCTCAACCCTTCATCAATCCTCTCCACCTCCGCAACTTGGCGGTTCAGTATATGCTATATTTGTTCGTGTACATCAAATAAGTGTACACTACTAAATGTAGCATCTATACCATTTTCGTTGATGTAGTTGTTCTTTTTTCTCTCACAGCTTAAATTGATTTAAAAGAATAAAGAAAACCAACAAATCTTTTATTTCAACTTATAACTTAGGTAATTTAGTATTTCAGACCAAATGGGCTTGGGCTGGTTATCCACCAGGGCCATGAACATTGGTTTCTTAGGTTTGTTCTTTTGTTTCTGATTGGACCATATATAAGTTCTCAGTAGCCATTAAAATGGTTAGGCTTTAAGTCTTGATTTTCCAAACTTTAACAAGTGTCTTAAAGCCCAAACTGTAACTGGATTGTTAAGACATGTGAACCAACAGTTGTGTCCACTATTGTCAACCACCCTTTCTTTTATCCACGGTCAAGTTATATATCATTATGAATTTCTAAAATATAGTTAAATAAGAAAAGGGAAAGAAATAAAAAATAATTTAAGAACAACTTGTAATGAAAAACTAAAAATAGTTCTTATTAGCTATGTTTAAAATGATTTTATTTGAATAAACAAAGTAGTAATGAACACTAGTTCCTGAGCAAAATTTAAATATTTGTCATGAACAGAATGATAACTATAAGGTTAAATGATTCAACCATCGAGGTAAATAATATTCATAAAAATTGCACATTTTGTATTAGTTATATTAGGTTCATAAAAATAGTTTGTCAAAAACATTTTTCATGATACAACGAATGCTTTATTCAACTGTAATTTAATTAAAATTTCTATAAAATGTCATAATTTATACTAATACTATCTACTAGAAAGCCTCTTCTCTAGATATTAAATTGATGTACAATCACCTTTTATTTGTAAGGTTGATTAGTTGTGAAGGTGCAGGACTGCGGAGGAGAGAAACTAGTGAATCACTACCTGCGTCACGAACAAACATTAGGGGTGCCAAGATAGACTGGCGAAAACCCTCCGACGCTCAAGTCAGTAAGGTGAGTAGATAAATTAAATCAGAAACTAGAGAATACTTAAAACTTAATTGATTGCATACCTTTCAATTATGAAATGAGGGAAATTTATAATTATAAGAGAGTGTAATCTTGTTTGGAGCGGTGCGTGTACCAAATAAATATTTTTGGCCCATTGGGCTAAATTTATCACATGAATCTTTTCAAATAATTTTATTTAGTTTGTTTAATTGGATCAAATATTTATTTCGGTCCATAATATAAACGAATTTTTTTGAACTTAACTTTTTGAGCCTATTTTTTATCTTGGCTTCATGGGTCTAATTAAGACTCAAGACCTATTATAAGATCTTGAACCTATTATGGATCTTGGCTTCATGGGCCCAATTTGGGCTCAAGGTCTGATTAGCTATCAAATAAGATAAATTAATATAATTTGTTGATAAATAATTTGCAATTATAATTTTATTGATTATGAATTTAAATAAGTTAGAGGAGAGTTTTAAAACCAGATTGTAACCTCCTTTAAACAAGAAAAAAATTAATGACTAGCTACCAAACAAATATTCAATTGCTTTCTTTATTGAATATGGATAAAAATAAAGAGAATAATAGTTCTTTTTTTTTTTTTTTATGGATTAAGTTTAAAAGAAAATGTTCAAATTTGTATAATGTAGGGTATCTTTTGTAATTCATAAACTTTTATCGTTATGTGTAACAGAGTTTATTATATGTTTATGTTATAGACTATTTGATTTTTTAGACTTAAGGCAGGAAAACGACAAGAAAAATATTTTATCATTTGAAATGATAGTACTGTGTATTTTTTATTTTTTTCCTTTTCCTTCTTTTTCATGACCAAAATTCTAAGATCCAAACATAAGGAATTTGATTAATTGTTCTACTATATATATATAGCTGTATTCTCACACACACAGACAGTAAAATTTAAATCATAAAAGCAAATACGAGGAAATATCAGAAGCAATCACATCTATCAAATGGTATGAACCCCATTAGATATGCAAAAAAACACTCAATAAAAAGAAAGAACAAAAAGGAAATAAAAATTAAGATCAATTTATGATCGATCAAGAAAATTCAAAAAAATCCCAAAAAAAAAAAAATGGGGGAGGAAGTTAATTTCCTGGAGTAATGGGGCATGCAAGTTATATTTGTTAATCAGTTTCTCATTAGGTCAATTTTCTTCTTTTTTTCTTTTTTTAATTATTTATCTAGAGTGGGGTGGCAAAGTTGAAGCTTGATTTCTGCATGGCACTATTGGAGGTGCATGTCTGTTGAGAAGCTCACGAGCCAGTTCTTGAAGATCGCCGCCACCTCCACTGGCGGCGGATGAAGGTATTTCCGGCAGAGCTCTGGTGGCGGTGGTTGAAAATTGACATGGGTCGATTTCCTGGCGCTGGTGAAGGGTCCATGAAGGGTGCACCACTGGATCAAATAGGGAAGACAAGTCATATGTTGCTGGTACTGCTGAAGATGTTGGCAAGTCTGCTATGGATAAGGTTGGTGGTATGAGCTGTGACGGCGGCTGTGGTGGCACTGGTGACGGAATTGGAAGCTCAAGGGTGGCGAGATGGGCTTGTAAGTAGGAGAGTTCTGCTTGCAGATTCACCACCTGTAGATAATGCCACAAGAGTTGAAGCATAAAGGTAAGAATATTAAAGAACTTTTTCAAAGAAGAATTTATATAGTTAACAATAATATAAAAAAAGGAATGGAAATAAATGTATAAATTAACAAGTAATCTTTAATAAATTACATTCATACAAGCTCTTTTTATATTTATTTAAAACCAAATAATTAAAGAAAAAATATTTTCCTCAGTACTTTTTTTACTCGAATTCAAGTAAATTTTTACTAGCACAAAAGATGATTTTTTGTTGTATTACCATTGACCTAATTATTTTACCCATGGAATCAGTATAAAAATTACTCCATGTATTCCAATTTATCACTTCTATTTTTATTTTATTTTTTACAAAAGTCAAAATAAGGCTCATTTCTAAATTTTTTTTTTTTAAAAAATCATCACTTAAAGTAATGATGAGATACTTTTGAAAATGATAAAGTTAATATTTACAAAATTTTAAAGCCTATTTCCAGGCTCATTTTCATTTTTATCGCTTAATTATGTGGAAATATTGATTGTATAGGTATAAATAAAAATTTATTTGGTTAATGGTTTTTCTATGTGTGAAACAATGTAATTTTTTTGAAAAATGTATTTGGCTATGATACTTTCAAAAGAATAACTTTTATGAAATAATAATATTTTAATATAATAATGGTAATTTTTTCGTATCATTATGATTCTTTATGTCTTATCAATTTAATTATGTAGGGGAATTTAATTTGATGTGGATTTATTTTTTAATGTCATGTCAATATTATATGAATAGAAAGAGATAATTTTACTAATTTATTTGTACAATAAACATATTCCTACAGAGATGTATGTGTCTTCTGCTGAAAGCAACTGAATGGGGAGATTCAGACATAATCCACTGTTGAAGATTATTTAAATTACTATATGACATTTGTATTTAAGAAATTAAGCTCAAACAAGTACTTTAGAGAAGAAAAAAACAAAAACAAAAATACAATGAAAAGAAACAAGATTAATTAATATTATTAAATGCGATTCGCATAATTTACCATAAATCTAAACACTTCATGTTTGCAATAAGGGCTTCTCTTTATTTCTTCCATAAGTAAAAATGACTCTAATTTTACAGTAAAAATATATTTTGGATCATTTTGTATTTCCTTGTGTACAAATACACATTAAGTATATGTAATTTTTATAGTATTTATTTATAAAAATATTATAAACACTTAACATTTATTTATAACGTGAATTAAAAAATAAATTAATAATTTAATAGATAATAAAAATGAGAATTGGAATATTATTCCAACAAAAACAATACTGCCCAAAAACCTGCAATTTGGACTTATGACCCATATCATTCCCCCAAAAACGTTACACAAAAATGACCGACCAATTCCTTAATAACAGCAAAATCATAGAATTTTTGCAAGAAAAAAGTGGAGGCACAGAATATATATTTTGTAGCAGACGCTGACCATATCATAAGTTGATCAATCAGAATCAGCAGGTTTCTTGATTTCAGCAAAACATATAACTGTTCCCCCAATGCACCACATCATGGTCCACACTTTTACAACTCCTCCTCAATATACTTCTCTAAGATGTTAAAGAAGTACACTAATAGAAAAGAAAACTATGATGTACCAGCTAGATTTAATTAAAGTTTAAGTTCGTGCACAAAATATGACCTCTAAAGCTACATTCACATACATGCATATGCCAACTCAAACCTTAATGCATACTCAATGTATTAAGGTTAATTCATTTACCCAACTCAAACCTTAAGTTTGGAAAGACATTAGTCGAGGAAAACTCTAGCTCTTGATGCCTATTTACCATTATCAATTGTAGCTGATAAAACTATATAGTGTAACATTGTATTATATCTTTTATTACATTGTATTAATGGAGATTCTATCTATGAATGTAATGCAATTTTAGAATTTTTTAAAATTTATTATTCATATATTACAAACTCACTACCATCTTACGGATGGAAGAAGGGGTACTTATTCTACACCTGCATTCGATGCACTCGATCAACTATTGGGCATTGAATTATAGGGTTGGTTGGTGTTTTTTATAATTCACTCCTCCACATTTAATCCAATAGTGATGGATGGATCGATCGTTTTTTCCACCACCCACTCAATTTTTTTCCACCACCCACAAGAATTTCATATGGGATGCATCAATTAAGGGATTTGAAGCCTCAAAAATGTAAATCAAGGGCTCCAATTTAATTTGTTTTGGGCAATAGGGATTTAGGCTGACTCAATCATATTCCATTACGATTTGGAATCCTAGATGGCTTTCAGCAATACTGTTGAGACACTTAAATTTTCAATATGTAACTTGTTAAGAAATTGATCAGCTAACAGGACGATGTATAACAACTGAAGCAACAGAAGTTTGTAACAGAAGAAGAGAAGGGTTGTCTTTGGTTTTACCAACTCTGATAAGACAGATCTTTAAGGATAAAACCATGAATAATCTATCCATCTATGTATTCATGGTAGGGACAACAACTGATCAATCTTTCAAGTACTAGCAAAATTAACTTAATTTCCTCGTATATATATCACCAAAAAAAAAGGGAAAAAGAAAATATTTTTTAATTGAATTACCTGTTGTTGTAGAGCAAAGATATGGGCAACACAGCCATAGACCGGGTCCCTTAGCCGGGCCTGAGCCTCATAACAAATGGTTACCACCGCATCGAGCCGCTTGTGAACCGGGATATGGAGGAGGAGCTTCGACACATTACTAGCCCCAAACACCTTGTGGACCGCCGCGAAATGAGCCGCCCCTTGCTCCGAGTCGAAATACGGCGCAAATATGCACCCCGCCACACACTTCCTCCTCAAGAACTTGCATGCCCCGCATGGCCCGCCGCCACCACCACTGCCGCTGCTGCTCCCACCGCCTCCAGCCGCCGCCGCCGCGCTACTGCTAGGAACATTTGAAGTACTCATCTTTCACAAATCCGTGAATTCCAGCTAGCTAGCTATATAGCTACTCAATGACAGTTAATATATAACAGCATAATTTCTATTTTTCTTGAAAAGGGCTTTATTTTTTCTTGAGAAACTTTTTTTTTTTTTTTCTCCTTATTTAGCTTTAGGGTTTGGTGGAATTTGTTGTATTTGGGAGAAGGGGAGGGTTTTTAAACACTAGAAAAAGACTTTGAAGCCACGCCATGAAGCAAACCCCATTAGCTGCTTGCGTGAAGCAAACATGAGATAAGCCACCTGACTTTTTATTTATCTCGTGAATTTGGATTAACAAAGCTCATGTTTTTAGTTTCTTTCTCTCACCCTTTTTTCAACCATATATACATACGAGTATACGTACATATACACATAACACACACAAAAGTATTTGTAACGTATATACTCCATGTACGTATATGTGTATGTACAGTCATGTACGTATATGTATGTATATCAAGTGATGGTATTAAGTGCTTACAAAAAAAAAAAAAAAAGAGAATGGAATTTTTGAGGAGTTGAAACGTGTCCATGAGAGTGTAGGCTTACTGCGTGTTTGAAGGTGCGTAGAGGGCAAAAAACGCCAACAATTCTCAGTTTTCTGTCTTCCTCCATCTTTTGATCCTGAAAGGGACTTTCTCTAAAGCATCATTTCCTTCTTTATTGAAATGACATAATTGTCCCCAACCAAAAGAAAAAGGAAAAGAGAAAACTATTACCACAGGAACTAATTTCTGAAAGAATTAGTAGTTCTTTTTATTTGATCGTTTTTCATGTATATGAATAGCTATGTTTTTCATTTTTTTCTTAATTTTCAAAAAGAAGAGGAAAGTAACAAAAGGCTAGATGTTGGTAAGAGCAGAAAATGATAAAAAAAGAATTGATTTAGAGGGTATTTGGGTAACTTATAAGATTTCTTAAAATGTTTGGTAAAATTTTTAAAAAATGAATTTATAAACTTCTGAAATAAGACGTTATAATCTTATAAGTTGTTTTAAAAAAAATCAAAAAAATTTAACTTATTTTTTAAATCTTAACAAAATCCTTAGTTTTGATTATTTTACTTATAAATTTATCATTACTAAAATTTTATTATAAGTTCTATGATTTTAGTTTATTCGAACACTTTAAAAATTTATTTTATAAATAAAATTTAACATTTTATTTTATAAAATATAGCAACTTATAAAAAAATTTTATATAAGCTTAATATTTCATTTATACCCCATGATTGCTCAGTGAGAGGTTTAAATACATCTAGTCTGCCTTTGAAGCTTAGATACATTAAAATGCTTTTTCCACCGTATAATAATACTTGACAAGATCGTTTAGGCATTGTTTATAGGCACAAATAAGCAACTAATATGGGATAGTTATGGTTGTCATCATCCTAACCACTTTTTATCCATTTTCCAAGGGGCAACTTGGAGTGCTCCTTTACCAACTTAACAAATGGGTAAATTGGAGATTAGAAAAATGGTAGTGATCATTCAACACTCACTTTCTACATATTAGATTAAGTAATTTGCATTATCCAAATAAATAATTCAATAATATTTATATTACTATCTATGTATTATTCATCAGTATTTTGAATCATCATCGCATATCTAATATGTTGTCTGTCGAGTATAGCATTTTAAAAACCTAATAATCTTTCATGTTGCGTCTGTATTTTTTGAATGACTAAGGCATAAATATTGTGAAATTTGTATCATTAGTATAAAACCAAAAATGAAGTTGTCTTGTCTAGAATGGGATTTGGGTAAAGGGGACAATTTTTATTCTTAAAAAAAGACAATCTTACAATATTACCTAACATGATAAATGAAGTGGATGTAATTTTTTTTAATCAAAATAGCTTTACATGGTTGTAATTACATATTTTTGAGAGAATTGATGAAATTAGGGGTCTTGAATATATATATATATGTTTGAGAAAGGATCGATGTATTATTGATTAATTCATGTCTCTTGACTTCCAAAATTCATGATGTCCATATAGGGAGATATCAACATTCTACACATGCACACAATTTGAACATGTTAAGTTGCTAACTATTCAACTAATGTTTGTACCACACTCTCCCAATATTAAGTATGTTGAAGTTCATGATCTTCAATTTTTTATAGGTGGATTAAGAAATTTAGAATCTTGCAACTATAAGTTTAAATTATTTTCCAATATTGTTCACAATCTCTAGATTTTGAGAATTTTTCTCCAAACATATGTGGGAGAAAATATGAAATGTATACAATCACTAGATCTAGTGAATCGATAAATTCTAATTATATATTTAAAAAAATTGAATTACATTTGACCAGATTCATATAATTTTTAAATCTAGAGAAATGATAAACTATTCTCAATGTACATGTATTGCATGAAAAGTTAATGCATGTATTGTATTACTATTTTTCAATGTGCAAATGGGTTATTTATGAACAAAAGAGTTGCTACAATAATTCATTAAATTTTTATAATGATTTTTATTGTTATAAATTATTGGTTGCATGCATCACCCCTTATTACCATGTATCACAAACTCCGCTACAATTCGTAGGTGCATTTTTATATGTATGCCTTGATTTCTTCAATCTTTTTTCCTTCTATAATTACCTTACTTTAAGCCTGCTAGACAATTATTGTCATGGGATAGGATTCTAATTATACAAACTTTGAGGGCTCAACTTAAGATACTAACAATACCAAATTGGACTCTGAAACCATCTCTTACATAAAATCGAAAAATAAATCAAGTTATTTAATATTCAACTCGAGATTCATAGTTAAAAGTTTATTTAAAATCGATTAGTTAATTTAACAAATCAAGTTGGAACATATTATTTTGTTCGATAAAAATATGAAACGTGCTCGAGATCAACTTAATTAGTGAAAAAGTAAAAAAAATTTCCAACTCAATTCGTGTTTGACTCGATTAAAATTTGTTCAAATTTGATTCAATTAGTAATCAAACCAATTTCAAACATAATTTTTAAAGTTCGATAAAAATTTAAACAAACGTGATCAATAAAATATTCAACTCAACTCAATTCATTTACATACATACGACATAAGAGATTCATTAATTAATGCCTCATCTAGTGAGATAAAAGGACTTAAGCTCTTATAAACTCTCAAAACATCTTATTTTTTTATCTTATAAACTCATTTAAAAAAATTAACCAAATACTTTTTAAAAACTTATAACTGTTTAAATTTTTGAAAAGTTTATAATTTCAACCTGTCACCCTCTTAATTATCAACTTAGACACTTGAGAGTATCTTAAATTAAATGTGTTGGTTAATTAATTAGCTTGCTTTAGGAAAAAATAAACCGTTATTTCTACTTCTTACAAAGAAAAACATGTGATAGCATTGTTATATATATTGTCTTACAAAATCTTATATATATATATATATCCCGTTATGTTGCAATAATATTCTCTTATTTCTTGATTAAGCTATTAAATCACACATCGTATAGCGCCCAAAAACGAAAATTTAGAAATTAAACTTTCATGGAACAATGTACATTTTTTTTTTAATATTTTACTAGCAAGAGTACATGACAAATTCACATAACATTTTATTTGTTTAAATAAAGTGCAACCTTCCTTGATGTGGATATATAAAAACAAATCATACCATTAAATAATATAAAAAAAAAGGAGAAACATAAAGTTTTGAGCATCATTAATTGAGTCAAAAAAGGGTCATGATCTATATAAGTTGTATGAGGTATAGAGAAATGGTTGGTAAAGGATATAATGTAATTATTCTTGTACATGGATGCAAGAAAATGATATTATTTACTATCGAATCGAATTTAATAGGAGGGTGAAATTGTCCATAAGAAAAATATATGAGATCATAGTCCATAGAGAAAAAAAACAAAAAATAAAGCCAGTCAAAAAAGTCAAAACTGACTAAGAGTTCGGCGTTCAAAGCACAACGCCAGCGTTTAATTTTCTTTGCACGTTTAAGCTGCCACGTCGGATTGAATGATGTCACGCGTAACTGAATAGATGAAATGGAAATCATTTCGAATGCTATCCTTTAATTTAATTTAATTTAATTTATTATTTTATCTCATATTTTATATTATAAATATATATAATTATATTAAATATATATTTAACTTCAATCATATAATTTAAAATATATTTATAAATTAAAATACGATATGATATATAAAATTAAAATAAAAAAATTATTAAATATATTGGATCTAACATCCTTAGTCTAGAGATGATAACATGAAAAGTTGGTCAAATTCGAACCCCCAATCCTATTAAATGTTTTTAGAACTTATATCTAAATCCATCTTAAACGCGAAGAGGTAGATTTATTTTATTATTTTAAGAAGTATTAAAATAATATTATTTAAAAAGTAATATACTAAAATTTTAAAAATATATATTTCTTTAAAAATATCACACAAATATAAATATTTTAAAAAATTAAATAATTAAATAAAACGAGTCTGCGATTAAACATGTTTGAAAATAAAAATCTCCCAATGAAAATCTATTAGTAATAATATGAACTCAAACTTGATGAGTTTACAACATGTTAAAATTCAAATTCACTTGTTGTCATCCATATCCTAATCTATTTAACCCATTGAATTTAAGAGAAATGAATGATAAAAGTTGGTTTTTAATTCAATGATCATCAACATAAAGACTCAATCCATTGAAGTCAAGTTTGATGACTTCATCAATTATGTGGGATCCACTCATCCACATCCGACAATCTATATAGTTTGTTTGTGAGTTATTTACGATATTCTATTTTTTTTTAATTTATAATAAATGTATAAGTATTTTATTATTTAGTTTGTAATTATAATTATTTAAATTTCTTTCCACTTTATATGTATTAACTTTGAATTTCACTTTTGAAGTATTGCAATAAGAAACCATAACTTCTTTTTCTCCAACCTCTTTTAATTATTTGATGTGCTTTTGAATTGAATAATTTAACATGTTTCATTTTTTGTAGCATAGTACTATATATTTACATCCTATGTATACAAACGTATATATACATATGTATGTCTAAGTGTGTATTCTTTTTCGTCCCAAACGAGAGTTGAAAAAATATTTTTTTAATAAGTTATTTATCTCAAAAGTAATAATTGAGAATTAATTAGATTTGATATACCTATTTGTTATTAAAATTTAAAATAATTTTTTAAGGTACTTATCAATATATAAGCTCAAAATTATGATAAAAATAATACTACATTGATTGTGAATGCTTTATTATTTTGAAGGCATAATAGCTTAAAATAAAATTTAAATGTAAAATAATAGTACTATATGCAGTCAATTAAGTTAAAATGATTAAATTTACTCCAAAATTAGAAAGGTTGATGAAGAGTGAGAGGGAGCAGAATCAGTAACAGTCCGTAACGGCGCCATGACCGCGCCGTCCGCTTCCTGTCCAAAGCGTGTGGTGTGAAGAGGAAGCAATGTGTGACAGGACCGCTTTATGGGTCCCATGATTGACCGCCCATACATATCCTTAATCTCTTATGCGGACGGGTATATTATTTTATTATTTTAATATTTTTTTTAAAATACTACACTTCATATATTATTTATTTATTGAGTGTAATATTTTAAAATTAAAGCTTTGTTTATTATTATTTCAAATATTTTGATATAATGCATTTTGCATAGAGAATTATGAACGTGAGAAGAATTAGAATGTGAATGAATATTTTGTTGAAAAATAATAATATGATATAGTTTGATATACATTTTCAATTATAAATGTCTCATAAATGTTATTCATTGTGATTAGTGGAAAACATTTATAACTTTAAATATCTTATTAATATTATTTTATTATAATTAGTGAGGGTACAATATAATACATAATTATTTAATTAAAGTAATTAATAAGTATTTGGGAGAATAAAAATATATATTTTTAAATTATTAATCCCAAACACATTTTTCATCCCAATAAAAAAAATATTCCCTCAAAATAACACTAAATAAGGCTTAAATATCACTTGACACATAAAAAGGTTAAATTATATATCTTACCCCTAAAAAAATTATCTATTATTTTCTTGATTCTAGCTCTTTGTCTTTTATTTTCCTTTCGCAGCAAACCGGACCCAAATACCTTATGTTTTCTCTTGCAAATTGGAATTACAGTTTTATTCCCAATATAAATTTTTGTCCACACCAAAAAGAAAATATTTTGATAGTGATTAGTGAATGTACCATAGTGCCATTTTTCGGCCTCCTTTGCCTAGCACATTATCAAAGAACATGTTTATTTATTTAAAAAAAAAAACCATCTGAGTAAATCAAAACACGCGTACAAATCAAATAAACTATTATCAAAATAAACTGATGTCTACACATAATTAACATTTAAATTCAAAACATCTTACGTACAAATTGTAGAGTGTGAGGTCTGAAACATAATAATTTTAAATAATTGAATTAAATACTTAGTACAGATACATTATTCTCTATGAACTACATGGATTAGTGAGTATAATAAACAAGTAATCAAGACATTTAGCACAAAGAAACTACTAATTATTTGGATAAACTTATGAAATAATATTAATCACAAGTACTAATAAAAAAAATCTTAGAGTACACACACCTTTGGGCTGGCTATCTTAACTTTAACAAACAACAATGATAATAAAGACTAATTATTTCATGAATGTAGAAACCTAAAGATTTCCCACTCGTGTGGTCAAAACCTAGGAATTATAAAAACTCATTTAATATAATTAAAGAAGAAATAGAAAGCATAACAATTTGCAAGGAAATTTTGTTTAAAAATTAGAGGTATGTCCCCCGACAGCCTTTGGGCGTACTTAATTTGTTTGCGTAGGTTCGACAATAAAAGAAAGTGTGTTTAATTTTAACTCAAAAAGATAATTTAGGAGTCAAAGGAATAGCTTGAAGTTTGGATTTTTCATGCTAATAGTCTACTTTATCTCCTTAAAAGTAGATATAGTCAGCCAATCTACAGATTCATATTATTTCAAAATGTGGCTGATTACTTAAGTAATTAGCCAAGCGATAGACGAGAACAAAATCATTAGTCTTTTGATAATAATGAAGAGGCATAATTTCCTCTTTATATAAGTAAATACATAGTATCATCTAAATACGATGTAATATATATTATATAGTCAATTAAAATGATTGTATGTTAAGGTCTTTAAAATCAAAAATAAAATATTATAATTTTAGGAGCGTCTATTTCTCTGAAATAGGTAAGACTATGAAATCTAATAACTCATATGAATAAATTTCGAATTTCAATAGAATATTATACACAATTTTAATATTTCACTCTCAGAAAAACTATTAAATAGTATTAACTTAAGTATTGGAGTATCGATCGAACGATCCGAAGGTCTATTTTGTAGATTCGCACTAACATTTGGTCAACTTTGAAATCTACCTTCAAATTTTGTTCTTAAATTTACATATATCATCGCATAGTATCTTACTTTCGTGCTAATTTTAAATAATCTATGTGAAGTCCATGACTTTCAAACAATACTCCATTTACCTAAACTTATTGTTCCAGTTTTTATTTTTATTTTTTGAAATATCTTAAAATAAGACTCAATTTTTTTAAAAAGATTTTTTGCCCCCCATAAATACTTCTAAAAATAATTATGTGATATTACTAATTTTGAACCGCTATTTTCAAAGGCAATAATAAAAATATATAAAAAAATTTATATTTTCAATTTTATCTAAAATTCAGTGTTAGGTCAAATTAAAATAATTTCGACTCAATCATAAAATTTATTGTACTATGACTTTTTAGCGAAATTTATTATATTGGATTCTCACTTTTAAGCTATGTAGTAGCCTTAAAGTTAAGATCTTTCAAATAATTAACTCAAAATCAAAATCAAAATCATGAAGACCAGTTTTAAATGCAAATATTATTTTAAATGTGTAATTATACAAATACATATACATACATAATGAAAATACTTTTTGTCTCACTTTCTATAGGCTTAAAAGATGACAAATGGATTGCGTGTAAGTACTGTGTACCAGTACATATACCATAAGTCTAGTTTAAGTAGTGCAGTTGGAGTTTTAATATTAGTAAGTTTTAGTGTTCAAATCTTAACTAAATTAAAAAGTATGGATGTTTGTATATTTTAATTAGCAGTATTTATTAATTGTTGATCGTGGTATTTATTTAAATTTTATTTTTATTTTTTTTATCACTATTAATTATTGAATATTGACAATTATGATGTAATGATATGTAATTGTTTTACTCCTTAAAAAAAAAAAAAAAAACTTTGTAGATAAAGATAGTAAGGTGGGCCGTGGGCCAATTCATCAAAAGCCCAAAAGCATACCAAGTTTCGCATTTTGTTTTTAAATCGGAAACCTTATGGCTCAAATCCAATCTAAATCTCTAAAATCTATAAAAATCAGCGATCAAGAAAGTAAATTGTGAATTAAGAACCGTCTAAATCCTTTTTCCCCATAATCAACTTTAGATGTAAGTCATAGTTAATCATATAGAAAAGAGAATATTTTTAAATGTTAGATCTGGTGGTGTACATCGGATGTATATAATATTAATCATAAATTTTAAAAAATCGTTCAAATCATATTGCACAGTACCGTAGAAATTAATTTACAACAAAAATCGTGATTTGAAATCTTGAATAAAAACTGTAGCGCTCTCCTAGTGTGTGAGTAGGTCTCTTTTACCTTATATGTTAAGTATGTGTTGTTTATCCTGATCATTGATTAATTTAAATATCAAACTATAATCTTTTTATCTCATTTAAAGTTGCCTCCTATAATATATTTTTTTCCTTTTACATTGCCCTCATCCTCACTAACTTATCTCAAATCTCAAATCTCAAGTCTTCCCAAATTTCTTATTTTTTGTAGTGTCGTTCTTCTTCTCATTTCTCTTAAAAAGTTGCATTTTGATTTTTTCTCAAAAAGAGAAAAAAATATACATTGTCATTGTTTTTTGTCCTTGGGACAACAAAAATTGTATAATTAATTTTTAAAAACTTAGTTGTTTATTTGTATTTTGAAGACACTTTGTTGTTATTGTTCAAATATCTTTTCATGTCGATTCAAATTATTTCCAATATCTTGATTTTTTCTTTTGATTGATTAAAACCGTTAAACTACCTACAATTGTACTGCATATAACAATTTGATTTGAAATTAATAAAAAAATAACAAAATTGCACTATGATCACCCTCTATATACATACCACACACATTCACACAAACATACGAGTATGTATATATTTGTGTGTAAATATATAGTAATATATACACCCGATATATATCACAGGAGCTTTACACTACTAGACAAATTGTGTGTTTAGACATTTTCCCATTTTCCTTTCCAACTTGTTTTATTTTACTCAGTCAATAATATTAGAATTAATATCCATCATTCAAATATATATGTGTGTGTGTGTATATATATATATATATCCAAATTCCATTTTGAATTTTGAATTATATATATGTTTGAAAATAAATACTGGACCAAAATTCAATTTTACATAATTTGATCTAGCTCGTATAGAGATTCACTTAAATAAAAAATAATAATTTTTAAATTAAAAATATGTAATAAATTGTTACTTTTTTGTTTGATTCAAAAATTATGTCTATAAGAAAATGTTCATGATGCATTTATTTTTAAATGAAATGAAATTTTCAAATTTATTTTTTTGGAGAATAATTTTCACGTATCCGAATTTGGTTAAAATTTAAAAAATCGATCATTTACAATTGTTGAAGTGGGCTGTGGGCCTCACTGGACAGCCCATGTTAGTTTTATTGGATTTCAATGCCAGTCCACACAAATTTCAACATTTAATTCCTGGCTTAGTGCTGGTGGGCTTGACTGGAAGACTAGTCTATTCTGCTTCTAGCATCATTAATTGATGGATAATGGACCATAATGGACTACACCCTTTGCTCCCGGTCTGCTACTATTGGTCCAAAAAGTTTTAAATATGGATCGGAAATAACTCATTCCATTCATGTAAGTATTACACGACTAAGTATAATAAAAAAATATAAATTTTTGAAAAAAATAAACTAAAGAGATAGTACTCAGATGTGAATACGAAAATTTATTTGAATCACAAACTCTTTGAAGTGCAGAACGTTCTAGTTTAAATTTAGTTTGATTATACCTAGTTAATTAAATTATATTTTTCTTATAATATAAAATAGTCATCATATAATAAGTGTAAATCTATTTGTTCTATAATTAATTAGAATTTTGGAGCGCGATCAAATTAAGTTTGAACTATAATTTATTTAGAAGAAGACAGTGTTTGGGAGTAAGGATAAATTAGTCCATATGGGTAGTAAAATATTCAAGCAACTTTAATTAATAATTTAATATCCTTGGGCCCCATTTGAGAATCTTTTTACACAATCATGTAGGGTCAAACATTTGGGAATGATGATTTTGGCCCAAATTAAAAATTAGGCCGGGTGGTCATGGCCCAACCATTATTATTACATAACAAAAAATAATTTTACATTTTTGTCCCTTAGATCGGACAAGAAATTAGTTTGGTTATTTTGTAATTTTCTTTCAAAGGATAATTTGTACATTTACATTTTAGTGTCTTATCCAATCATCAAATCCAAATGAAAAATTAATATCCTACTCAGATTTTTTAAAATTTCAATCCTATAATTCAAACACTTCTTCTAAACAAATTATGTTATCCATGAGTAGTGTAATTCTACTCTTTTCGGTCAATCTCATCAATCCCACCAAAAAATTTAAACATAACATATTATCGCGATAACAAAGTAAGGGGGCTTAAACTATTAATAGCTCATCATATGTATATGAATATATTAGAGGCGCGTAAAATCAATAATTGACATTTTAATATTAACATTTATAAAAATATAGCATATTATTGCAAAAAATAATAATAATAATAATAATAACAACTAAAGACAAAATAAGTAAATAAAAATACTAGTAGGTATTTTAACATTATAACTTTAGAATTAAATTACCCAAGAAATTAAAAATAAACAGACCCCTACATAGGGTTTGCATGCAGTACTATAACTAGGCAGCACTGCTCTGCTTGTGTGAGTGTGAGTATGACTGATGGAAATGACAAAAGAAGAGAGTGGGGAGATTTTTTACTGATACAAGATGGGATGTGTTAGTCCCACGTGGGGGCTCGCACGTGGACACACACAGCACACACACTGAGTTGCCATAACTGTGACTGTGATTGCATGTGTGTTTGCTTCACGCAAGATGCAGCCACCCCCACCCTTTTTTCCTCTTCTCCCTTTTCCTTTTGCCGTGGCTTTAAAGCTTACACTTTGCTCCAACACTATATACATCAATTCACATCACTCTTACATAGCTTCCACAATGTTAAGTGGTAGTACATATGTACACATTTATATCAAGATAAATAATATTATAATCGTGAAATATCGATTACTTGTTGAATCTTGTGAATTGCGTTTATATTTTTGTATAACTAAATCAAGATTTCAAATAAGAGGGCGAACGATCAATCTAGAAATAAAATACATAATGAATTATTATTTATGTTTTTGTATAACTAAATCAAGATTTCAGTTAAGAGGGTAAAAACCAATCTATAAATAACATACATAATGAATTCTTGTAGCCCTTGGAAGAGACGATGCCCTAAGTTAATCTTTGTTATTTACCTTCTATAAATGTATTGTGAATTAATTGAAATGTTACAAACTCAAATAAATTTTTATACGCATAACAAATAATTAATACAATACATTTTAGGCATATTATTACGACAACCTTAACATGACAAAAGAGTAAATAAAGCATACTGGGCTTGAAACTCCACTTTTTGCTTTACTAGCCTTGGGGAATATCAAGTATCAACTGACCCACCACCTAGATAATGATTTATTTTATTGGTTAGCCATAAAAATATAAGTCGACTTTACTACAAGTTGCAAAACAAACCCTTTTTGCCTTTCTCTACATAAATTCCTCTTCAGCTCAATCTTTGCCTAATTCTTTGCAAAGCAAACATAAAAGAACCATATAAGAAACAGCAAGTTATTACATAATGAGTGGCGGCGGCGGCGGCGGCGGTGGTGGTGGGCCTTGTGGTGCTTGCAAGTTCCTTAGAAGGAAGTGTGTGAAGGGTTGCGTTTTTGCTCCTTATTTTGACCCAGACCAAGGCACAGCCCACTTCGCGGCGGTGCATAGGGTGTTTGGAGCTAGCAATGCCTCCAAAATGCTGCTCAGAATTCCGCCGCACCGCCGCCTCGACGCGGTGATGACGCTCTGTTATGAGGCCGTGGCTAGGGTTAGGGACCCCGTTTATGGCTGTGTTGGCCACATTTTCAGTCTTCAACAGCAGGTACACATTTATATTTGCTTCTATACGGAAGCAAACTTGCATGGGCTCCTTTCGGTTTTGGGATATGTACAAGATAAGATGGTTTGGTTGCACTGATATTGTTATCACTCGCCTCTCTTTCTCTCTCTTTGTGTGTGTGTGTGTGTGTGTGTGAAGTGACTCTACTGTATTATTGTGCACAAAAAAATTAAAGTGTGTAATTGTTTAGCATTTTATTTTTAAAAAGTTTATATATTCAAGAAAAATATGAGATAAAATGTTTTAAAGAAAGTAAAATTATTTTTAATCATGTGGTTGAACAAATGAAAATTTTGAAATAATTACAGTGATGCATTTTTTTAAAAATATTTAAATATAAATATATTTTTTAAAAATATTATGTGAACGAGACATTAAAGTGTAATCGTTACTGTTTATGTATTTTCTTATAAAAAACATGCGTGGATGTTGACATATTTTTGAAGAGTGAAAAAATATTATTTTGGAATTTTTTTTTAGAGAAACACGTTTTTTTTTTTATAAAATTGCACTACACAAGCCATCACATCCAAGATTGAATTTATAAAACGTATACTATCATTGCCTAGTTGTCACATTTTTTCACAATTTCTTAATTTTAGTTAGGATTTCATTTGAATGAATTTAATTTAACAACTCAATACTTCTCAAATGGTTTCTCTAAGAGAAGAACTACGAAAAGAGAAAAGAAAAAAGAAACATTAGTACTCTTCAAATTAAAAAGTGAAGTGAAAACACGATGGATTTGAAGATAAAAATTTTAAATTCATAACATAAATCAATTGAATTTGTTTGAATAATTTTATAATATAATAAATTTTAAATATTTAAATTTTTATTTTGAATTATTTTTTCTATAGCAGATTTTAAGATTATTTTGATTATTTAATCCAATCCCATCGAAAATTTAGGATTTATAAATTTTCTCGAGAAAACGTCCATTTATTGCTAATACCCATAATGCTTTTTTTTTTTTTTTTTTGGTCTTCTGATTATTCGGATACCCTAATACATTTAATTCTTGTTACAACTTTTATGCCATCTACTTGTGATAAATTCTTGCATGGTTACAGGTTATTAATTTGCAGGCAGAGTTGGCCTACATACAAGCTCGTATATCTACTCTACAACGTCCCCTTTTGCCACCCCCGAATACCATCACCCCAAACTTCAATCTTCTTCTGAATTAATCTACGACTCTACAGCAGTCCAAGCAACACGTTTTGACTCGTCTCAATCAGAAGAAACGTCGTCGTCGTCGACAGAATTGATACGTTTTTGTAATTCAGTTGATCAAGAACTAGTAGAAGATGGCGATCTCCAATCTCTGGCCCTGGAATATGTTTCCAGGTACTTTCCAGGAGTTAGACTCAGGCCTCCATCTCCACAGTGAAAATTGCTGACACTGTTGATTTGTAATTTCCAGCGCCTTTCAGGCAATAATTTTGGCGTCTTGTATGGATCTAGAACTCGAATTAAACGTGATTTTGTTTAGCAATTTTGATCATGGCTTGAAGATTTTATTGATATCTGACTGTTAATTTTATTGAAGAATACTTGACATTAAAAAAATAAAAAGTAAAAAATGATAAATTTTACAATTTCAAGTAAATATTACCATTTTCATTTTTTGGTTTACATTTTTACAATTACATATGTATTTTTATGGTATCAAGAAATATAAGTCGATTATTAAGATATCAAAAACTTATTAAATATAAGCTCTACATTACAGAAAATGTCTAAATGGAACAAATTACAATTAAAAATATGTAAATATTTATAGTTAGATAGTACTCGAATCTATTTTAAAACCATAGTCTTGGACAAGATTTCGTCTGCAGATGATAGTCAACTTTGAACCCTTAGATTTATTTATACCTTTTTTTTTTATTTTACCAATTCTCATTATTTTGGAAGGTGAAAAATCAATTTTGAACAATTATTACAATTATATTCCTATTAAATTCGATCTTTTAAGAGGGAACATGAGAAATAATTGGATACAGTGTTTACGAAAAGTGGTCTTTTTCGCATATTATCTTGTTTGAATATATATATGTATATATATATATAATTGAAATTTGATTTTTATGTTGATTATAAAGAAATAAATTTGCCTTTGTAAGTTCCAATACCTCCATGAGATTATACTTGCTTTTCGAAACATAGAGTATAACATTGGTTTAATTTTCGCAATTTTTTTTAAAATAAATCAAATATTTAATACTATTTTTCTTAGCAAAACACATTTTTTCTTCCACCAATTTAAAATATCATAATTGTTACACTTCAAAATATTTTCAAAAATAAAAAATTTCATTCCGCAATATATTTTCACAAAATATATTTTCCTAAAATATTTTTTTCCAAAACACTTTAAAATAAAACTAAATATTTTCTTTAACCCCCTAATTTTTATTGATCCATCAATCTTGATAACTCCATCCCCTCGACATTGAACTTGAAAACAACAAAAGAAAGCAATATTCAATAATCATCATTTGACAATCGTTTCATTCAGCAGCATATTCAACTAGAAAGAACAAATCTGTAAATTGAAAGTATATCACAAATTTCAATAATTATATAATAAAAAAATAGTATAAATAAAATTTTATTAAATTTTATAAAATTATTTAAATACAATTTTTATTGATATTCTGATTCTTATCTTCAATAACGTTGAATTTGTTGATTTAATAATTTTTTGATGGAATTGACCATCCAATCTCCTCCAATATTGATTTTATTTATCAAAGATTGATTTAATTTCTAATAACATTAATTCAATAATTGTCTTGATTTTTGTTTTGAACACTGTGGATTTCTTGAATTTGATTGTTTCTTCTTTTCTTGTTTGAATTTCTTTTTCTTCTTAATTTATTTGGACTTACTTTTTCTTATCAACTTGAACACCGTGAATCTATTTGAATTTGATAGACTTGAGTTGAGAAATCCTCTTCCAATACTTGAATTTCTTCTTATTCTCAATTTATTTGGATTTTTTTTATCAATTTGTATTTAACCTTTTGGATATGATCCTTATTTATACTTGTAAGATAAGGCTCTTACTAATTTTATTTGATGATATAAAAAATTTGATTGATTTTTCATAATTTAATAAATATTTACTGCATTAATTACAATATGTGATTGAAATTATCAAAAAATTGATATTCACTTTTAGAATTTGTAAGACACAATTTTTTTTTCCAAAATATCATAATTTGACATATAGTAATGTTTAATTTTATCAATTAAATATTTTATTTAATCTTGAAATTTAATAATAATTCAAAAAATAAATAAAAATATAAAATTATTAAATTAAAATATATTATACATGTCAATTATAATTCACTACAAATTTTCTATGTCTTAATAAACATTTGATCTTTGTCCCAAACAAAAAGTTCAAACATCACAATGCTATCGCATTCTTAGAAAGCAGAAAATGTAAAAACATAATTAAAGAACACAAAAATAGCAATTGCATCTGGAGTAGCATGGAGTGTGTGTGCTGTGCACGCGCGCAATTCTCATAAAATTCGCTACAATGATTTTATTTTGAGAAATGATATTTTTACTCCATAATATAATTTTTTATTTTTTCAAAGCCTTTTTTTCGTCTGTAAATATCTTTCAATCGTTATATCAATTTATATAATATATTTTCAATCACTATTTTTAATATAAGAACAACATAAAATATCATAAAAATTTAATATTGACACGATTGACTATACTAAATATTATAAAAAAAATATTTATAATAAAAAAATATCAATAAAAAAACAATTTATTCAATATATTATTGACGATAATATATCACATTATTATTTTTCAATAATTCAAACAAACTTTTATTCTCTATTTTTTTTTTAATTTTACTTATTAAAATATATTTTTTGTAAAATATTTTTCCTAAAACATCCAATATCACAATAAAATAGCCCTAATTTTGGCATGCTGGACATGAGTCAAAAGATCCAAACTTTGCACTTGCTAGTCCTACTCTTGTCAGTTCCCCCCTCCCCAAAAAGCCCCAATTTAAAACCCTCGCCAACTTAATAAAATAGTCAATTCATACATGTGTGCTTACATATATATATACGTATAGAGAGAGAAAATCTAGAGAGAGAGAGAGAGGAAAAAACTCAAACCCCTCTCTCTGTCAGAACCACTGACTACAGAGCTTCCAATAGACAAACTCTACACTACTGAACAGTAAACTCCTAGTCGGAAATTTGTTGCTGCTAATGAATCCAAACAAAATTGAGGAGGATCTATTCCACCACCTGGGCCCACCGCCGTCCCACCATGAGCGGTTCATGGACCCTCGCCACACTCAACCCCAGCCCTCCATTGACGACGACGCCTTTTCCCTCGCTGAAATCGACCTCTTCCGAGACGATGAGGATGACGACGTCAGCCACACCTCGTCCGACGCCGAAATCCCTCTCCCGCCTTCCAACGGTGACGTGCAGTTTCAGAACCCTAATTTGCCGAATCCACCCTTAATCAACCACAACAAGAGGCCAATTCATCACCCTCCGTTGTGCATTAGCCCCGAGCCCCATATTTCTTCCCAATTCTACACCTTCAATAAGGAATCACATGCCCTAATGATTCAATGCTTAATTGAGGGCCGATTAGCGACGCCGGAGGAGATCCGAGCCGCGACTCCGCCCCGGTACTCGCCAGCTGGCGCTCGGTGTGGAAGGATCGCAACGAGGATACTGCCTATTTGACGGCGTGGAAGCGCATCCAGGATAAGCTCATTGTCCACGTGTCGGAATCCGCTGCCAGCATCACCGGTAATAATAGCCATTTCCTTTGTTTCAAGAACAATTCCAGTCAATTTGTTTCGCATGTTGATCAGTGGCAGGATATAGTCATGTCATTCCACGGTGATGCGGATTTTAAACACTTAGGGTTGAAAGAAACTATAGAGAGAATTAAGCAAGTGTGGACTGTAGGGGCAAAATTTTACGGCATACCTGAGAGTTATATTAGGACTTGTGTGGCTGCTTGCCCTGTTTGCTCGGATGAGTCTTCTGGGTGCGCACCAAGGTCTAAGAGACGTAGGTTTGAATATACAGAGTCTTTTGATGTGCCCGCCAAGGAAGTGCCAGTAAAGTTGCAACAATTGGCTGCGAAGCATAAGGTCGTGTTGTGTATACGTCAGAAGTATATTAGGTATAAGCCATTTATGGCCGAGGTCAAGGATTACGCGTGTCATAGGGCAGGGGAGCCAGCTTCCTCGAAAAAATCGCGGATTCTAAAGAGGGAGCCGTATACGTCGAAACGGTGCGGGTGTGGGTTTCGTATAAGGGCGATAGTTCCAATATCAAATTATAATGAGAAGGATAAGACATTTGTCTATGAGGAAGAGGGGACAGCTGTGTTTAAGCTTTATGCGGTGCATTCAGGACATGAGCCAGGGCCGTTGGATGGGAATGCAAGGATTATGCATCGAATGGTTGGACATAAAGGGGGTTTTCTGATGGATCACGAGACTGTGTATGGGATGGCTGAGGATGGGGAAAATGAGGGCTTTGGGTTCTTGGGGAAGGACTCCGGAGATCTACAGCATTCAGTTTTGCAGCAGGTGCAGGAATTGAGGAATGAGTTGGGGTTGCTTGAGGGTAGGATTGGGAAAATCCCACCCCCGTTGTTGGGTTCTGTGTCACGTGAGCTCTTTGACATCGTGAATAAGCTGAGAAATGTTGCAGACGACGGATCAAAATCTGTTGGGTTGTTGTCAGAGAAGCAGCATCTGGATGATGTGTTAGTGGTGGAGCATGATTTGCCAGATTGGGTTGATGACCATCACACAAGGATCTATGGTGATGGCAAGGACGCAGATGGTATAGAAGATGATGAGGACAGCTTTGGGAGAACTCTTGGGGAGGTTGCTTCTTGGGATCAGATGAGGACAGAGTGCAGGAATGAGAAGGATCTTCTTGGTGAGACTTGTAAAGAGGAGAAGTGGTTGAAATGTGGCGAGTTTGATCAAAAGGGAATTCTGGGCTGCGGTAACCCTAAGCTGACCAAGCCCTTAAGGCATGATGAGGCAATAGATCCAGATGTAGGTCTTGCTGGTATACAGGTAGATGGATTCTACCCTGAAAATCCAAAATGGTTTGACTCTCCTTGTGGACTGGATCCTGGAGCTGATTGTGGTGATGGTGGATTCAGACATGGGGAGATCGTGTAGAGACAATTCATCTCGGTGAACCCACTCTAACTTAATTCTGAGTTTATTTTTGGTGTCACTCATCTTAATTCACTGTTGGAAGTGGGTTGTACATTTGTGTACACAGCTTGAAGGCTCTCACAATTACAGTCACAGTCCTTTAGCTGTCTTTATTGCATGTAATTTGTAAAGTATAGCCATTTTTGGCATCTCTGCATATACTTTAAATGACTCTGTTGACCTTGTTTGATTTTGAATTTTAAACTTGGAGTTGCTAATATGTTATGCTTAGTGCCTGTGCAAGTGCCCCCCTTCAGCTTTATTTGGCGTTTGTGTTGTTTTGCTAGACATAATTCTATTGTTGAGATGCATGTTTTGTGTTATTGCTTAAAGGCTTAATTTCTTATTTGCACAATGTGCTTTCCTCTCTTAAAGAAAGTTTTACTTAACGATTATTAAGTTGTTAAAATTCGCCAGTTAATTTCTTTCGTGATTATTCCATTTTTACTACCATAGGAGGTACTAACAATATGTAAATTTGATAGCTAGAATGTTAATACCAATTCTTACACTTCCTGTGGTTTGATAGGAATCTCTGTAAATCTTTGCATTACAAATCCAGAAAAACATATGCACCCACACTCTTTTGTTGCACGTTGGAATGCCATATGTGTAGTATATTGATAGTGTTTTCAATCTTTTGGTTTCCCTGCTTTCATGTTGTTTGAGATGTGGCTTAGATTCCAGGTATAGAATTGGTGGTCATGGCCATTTGTTAGTCACCTATGACATCACTTTAGGGAAGAGGATTTTTTCGTGTGTTTCCGCATGCAATTTTTTTGCGTCCATAAAAACTCTTTCCTGAACCTGTATATTATGTTTCCGACTCTTTCCTTAAGTGATAAATAAGCTCATTCAATATCTTATGCTCATACTATGATGGGCTGATTTCTGGCTTTCTTGTCCGCAGAATGTGTTTTGCCTTCTGTTCTCAGGAAAGATAACTATGTTTATGCTGTGGCTAGATTGGACGATATAAACATTCTAGAATTCATTTCTCTTCTCTTCTATTTTTTATTGTAAAAGCTATTTCCATGTTTTTTTATACCATAGAACTCTTGTTCTGCTGTGCTATTTATGCAATCGGCGCATGTCAGACAGCCCATCATGTGGGTACCGAAAGGTGTGATTCATCTGGTTTATCCATGTCCTGGTCAGAGGTTGTGTGTAAATTAGTTTTGCAATTTAGAGCTAATGCTGTAGACAAGTTATATGATGAATTGGCGAGTTTTAAGTAATTTTAATATACTCGAAAGTTACTTTTTAACTTTTATGAAATCAAGAAAGAGCATCTCTTCTTGTATTGTAGAACATTGATAAAGGAAATCAGTTTGTATTACTAATGATTGACTTGAAGCTAATACCTAGGCACCAGTACCTACCCATGGGTGGGTTATTTATCATTGCTTCACTATAAGAATTATTTAATTCTGAAGTTGACTGTATAAAGCTGTTAATTTGATACAAAGTAAGAATTAATGACAAGTATTACCAAGCTGTCTATACCCATGGGTGGCCTATTATTTACTGCTGAACCATGGCAATTAATTAATTATGAAAACGATGGATACTTGTCAGCAGGGACTGGTAAATTCTACCAATCTCTCACTGGGATTCTGATATTGACCCATTGTTTAGTAACCCAGACAACCAAATTTATGCATTAAGTCATTTCATAAATATCGCGATGGTTGCCATTTTTGGGTCAGTCAGGCTATTCTCTTGAGCACTGTAACATGTTGATTTATTTCAATTTTTGTTATTGTAGTATTAGGTTAAAAGCTTATTATTATATTAACAACTTTGTCTTTAAGTAAATTTAAGTATTTAAAATTAGCTCTATCTCAATCTTTATGGACTTGAAGCCTGGAAGGGGTAGGATTATGTGCCAAGACTGCATCAGACCAGCGTGTTAAAAGCTGAACTATGGTATAGATAAGGATGAATTAATGTCTTTCTATGCATAAGGTTCTATGACAAATATCCAAGAGTGTAAAAAGCATTATATTGCAATTGATAGCCGTAGTGAGACTTGATTTATGAGAGATTTTAAAGTTGTTTGAGTTGGATGAGGGATAAAGTTATTTGTACAATTAAGATTGACCTGTGACAATAAATGAAAATTACTCTGCTCGTATAGGTGAATCACTTTGATATTTGATGTAATATTCCAAAAAATACTAGAAGTTTTATGTTTCCATTTGGCTGAGTAACAATGATAAGATGAAAACATGCCCTAAGTCCTGAGTTCGTTACTGTATCTAATAATGGCACTTTTCTTTGGCCTCTTACCATGGAAGTTTCACTTTAGTTAGAACAACTCAACCTACCATGGTTGGCTGTTGGCCTTTGAATTAAGAAGTTTTTGCGGTTTAATATATCAATTATCAATTGATAAGCAAATTTACGGAAGATGTAATTTCACTTATGTGCTCCCAGAACTCAACTGATCTTAAAGAATATAATGTTTGGAAGAATGTGCTCCCAGAACTCAACTGAATATAATGTTTGGAAGAATGGATTTGATTTATGTAGAGAGAGAAAAAGAAACACTATAATGAAGTGGTGTTCCCCTTAATATTGGGATTTGAGTTTAAACCTTGTGAGCTGTAATAAATGTGTGACACCATTTGATGAGTTGGCTTTTGGCAATGTGCTCTATATTCTCGTTCATTAAAATGTATCATTTATGTCTTCACACTATCATCCATAATTAGTTCTAAATATTAGTTCCATCTGTGGAGGCATATAAAGGTTGATTAGCTACATACTTAAAATGTTATGAGTTCTAAGTCTGAAGATAAAAATCGATTGCTTTACCTTCCAGTTTCTAAGCTGGAACATAAATTAGAGATGTATAAGGACACAAGGAGTTACAAAAATCTAGTATGAGCATATTCAATTTTTTTATGGGGAATCAATGAAAGATATCAACAGTTTGCAAGATCAATGCTGAATTTCTGATCGATATAGGATGGACAATCTTATTGAAAGGCAGAAGTGATGGCTACACACCCACGAAAGTCATTTGAATTTGGAAGGTGTATTTTGGAAAATAATTAGAGATTTTATGCTAACTAATTGGCAAGTGTAGATGCTGGAGGTGGAAATCTGGTTTTACCAGCCCTGAACATCATTGCAGGTAGCTTACAAACAACCTTTAGACTTGCATATCCCCAAGTCCACCTATTTCATTGTGTGTCTGTTTATGTTTTTATATGGCTCTCGTGGCATACTCTTGACACTTGTATGTGCACTGGACATATGTCGTGTCCTTGCAATCCTTGTATGAGAATCAGGACAAGAACAATGTGTCATGTATTTATAATATACGAGGTAAATGACTCTAAACAATGACATATTAACAACGGTAATTATGTTTGTCTTCCCATAATTCAACCTAAACTGAATGCATAAATTGTGTGTGTCCTTTTAAGTGTCAGAAGCGATCTGTGTGTCCAATGAAGTAAATAAGGTGTGAAGCCATTATCTTGATCTTGCTTACAAGTCGATTCCGCAATCTATTGTGATTTGGTTGTCGCTCACCATTGCTCTCAAACCTTATTTCTTCCACCTGGTGATATCTTATTATGCATGATTATTATCATTTATAGTCCATCTTTCTTGCTTGAATACCTCACAATTCAAACAATAGTTTGAACTTCAAGATATGCTATGCTTTTTGATGCATGATTAAGACCGATTTAGATGGACATGGTACTCAGTTAGATGCCTTTTTCACTCCAAAGTGCTATATTTTTATTTACGATGTGAATGTGTGTGTTCCACCATATGACTTAGTGCTTCATCTTTGCTCCTCAAATTTTCTGACTGATTCTCAAAGGAGCACTCGGAGCTTAGAAGCTATTTTAGGATTTTAATCTCTGTGGTTGGGAATTCTTCACACGATAGATGTAGCTCAATATCAGAATCTCTTTAAAGTTGTGTATTTGCCAATAATGTCTGTTTGGTAGTTTTCTTACAGAGTACCAGGATGTTATCATTCTATTTGAGAGCAGGCTACATGCTGTGCCTACAGGTGATGAGCAGGTTACTTGATGAAATAATTTGAAAAGTTTGAGAATCTAACACCTTCTTGATGAGATCCATTTGGAAGAAGGCATCTCTGTTTAAGTACACCAAGAAAATCTCCAGAGGGTTGCCTGTGGAACTAAAGAGATTACAGCTTTGAGGTCTTTGGTGAGTGTTCAAGTCTTGACCCGTGTGGAGTCTTCTATCAAGTGAGTTTTAAGTTGTTTGCAAGTCACAAAGCTGAATGCGCCATTTATGATCAATCGGATTTTTTCTTTTTTAATCTTTCTTGCTCCCTCTTAGCCTCGTCATCAAAAAAATTGTGCTTAATACTTCTTTAGGCTTGGACCATTACGGATGTTGCAAATGTTTTCCAATGGGTAAATGCACACATAAACTCAAGCTGTGATGAGTGCCTTGATTTGGTTACAGTGAATGTAATCTTATTTGGAACTTTTTTTTCTCGTCTGCTCCTAGATAACTTTGGCAGTTTAGAAAGAGATTTTGCTAGGTTGTTTCCATGGCAAAAAACATCAATATTTTTTAAATGATGTATTTGGGGGTTTTGACAGTGGATAATAGCTTATGCTAGCTATGAATGTAGCAGTTATGATTTCATGTACTTCAACTCTTTGGCTGTTCTCTATCTGTAATGTTCTGATGGCATGATTGCTCTTTGCAGTGACTGGCATGTGTGAGAATACTCGAAATTATGCTAACTCGCCATGGGGGGATCAATCTCTATATCCTGATACGGAATATTAAAATTTACTTGTGCTGAAGCATACATGGGAACTACTTCCTCCGGCTTCCTTAAGGCGTATCTTCTACAGGGATATGCCAAGTGCTTGATAAATACAGTAATGCGTGGAGAGATGTCTGTTGTACCGAGGCATCATTCAGTATCATATGTCGCGATGTCTGTTGTACCGAGGCATCATTCAGTATCATATGTCGCCCAGTTGTGCGGGTAGTTGCATCATGATTTGAAAGTAGTTCATTTGGATATCAATGTTTCTTTGCCCCATTAGTGGATATTGCTTGAAAGTCTATAGATGGCACGCCTTATCTTTCATGGTCTGAATTCTGAAACATCACATGTATATGCATTTACTACCGTAATTTCAAATTAGGTTTGTGGAGGGATCTGATTCTGACTTTCACTAATGAAGATTTGGCTGACTTGCCGATAACAGCTGCTTTTGATGGATTGGGTTTATTGTGATGCTTTTAGCGGCATTAAAGTTGATTACCCCATTTTGGTATGAATCCATTCCTTGTGTTTTTTTTTTGGATAAATTGTTATAGATCCTTATAACAAGGCTGGAATTATGTTTCTTGGATTTCCTTTTCGTTTATATCTAAATTGATGATTATGGAAATGTACATATTTAAGATCCACCTCAATTTCCCCCGCACCCCCACCCCCACCCCCACCCTAGCTCCTTTACGGTTGCCGCCTTCAAAATCCCAATCTCAATCAATCCCGCCCTCTTATTCACATCCAACAATTTATCACCAATCCCAAACTCCAGCACTGACTATTGTGTATAATGGAAACTGGTGGAGAAATGATGTGATTTTTTCTTTAAATAAAAGTTAATAAGTGATGGTCTTGTATTCAATAATTTTTCTTTAAGATCCAAGTTGGTAAGTGTTAAATCAACGAATATGAAGTCAAGACACAGTGAATATGCAAATTTTTATTGACACAGAGTTTTTATTTTATTTATTTAACACAAAAGAAATTTTTGTATTTTTTGCCAAAATATAGAGGAGTGTTACGTATTTTACCTAAAGGAAAAGAATATTAGAAAGGAAAAAAAAAAGAAAAGAAAAAAGGGAAATCTATATCCCATTTTCAATTGAAATAAGGACATAATGAAAATCTTTTTTGAAATTCAAAATCCGTACGGACCCCACAAGACATTAGGTCCTTGACGACAAAAACGCTCCCAGGACGCTTCCTTTTCGTTTAAAAAGAAAAAAGGAAAAAAAGAAAAAGAAAATTGATTCAATTTCGTAACCATTTCCCTCCTAATATCATTTGATTCTAAACAAGCGTTACGAATTTCCCTTCATTTTTTAGGGTTTTTCGCAATCTATATATGCAGTACTCCCGAGAAAAAACAAAACTCTGCTAGTTCTCCAACAAGTTCGGAAGATAGTAAAAGATCACTACTGTGATCAGGTCGCTTCAAGTTCAGGTTTGGTTTCCTAATCGTTGTTATATGATCAATGCTCTGTTTTTCTGTTTCTTTCCGGAAAAGATCGGGGAAATTAAGAGGAAAGAAGAAGTTAGATGGTTGTCTACTTTCTTGAAGATGGAGTAAAAGCACTAGCTTGACTACGGAGACTGCGTGTAAAATGTATGTTGTTGGAAAGTCAGTTGATCAAGAGAAGTTTGTTGATGGTCTAACTGGTTGAAACGCGTGTTTCAAATTATTTGTCATGAATTTATAGTTTGTAGAAAATGGATTGCTTTAATTTATTTATTTATTTTTTCTTCATATCTTGTTTGAAGCAGAGTGGGTTGGATGAGGAATTGCAATGCATGTTCTGAATGAAGTTTGATGAGTAGTTTAGGTCTAAGAAAATTGAATTCATAGACTAATTTTATGTAACGAAGTTTAACTTGATTCAGTAGAGAGAAGTGGGGAGAAAAAATATCCGTAGGCTAACTGAAAATATGATTGATGCCTGTTTTTATATCACAGTGTTTGAAATGGTTGGATGATATTTTGTAAAAAATTGTCACTGTATCAAACTTCTTTATTTCAGTTAAGATAGATCGTGTACTCATGCTTAGTTTGTGTTCTTTCGCCGCCTCTTATTCTCTACTATGTATTTTTTGGTGTTTGTGGTGGATGTTTCATGCAAATTATGGGTAGTGGTATGTCTTTCTCCCCATTGTTGTTTTGGATATCTGATGCTTTGTGTTTTGTGTCACTCCTGGCACAGCAGGCTTCACATGTATAACCGCCACACTGATCAGCGTTTGCAAATGGAAACAACTTGTGGTTCTCTTTTATTTGAGCTGCAGGTTATCTTTTATTATGCCTTTTCTTTTGTATCTTTGTCTGATGTACATTTACTAAACTTTGTTACCTCATACAATTTTTTTCTTCTATTTCACAATGGTTACTGGAATCAGAAAATATGGGATGAAGTTGGAGAGGCTGATAATGAAAGGGACAAAATGCTTTCTGAGCTTGAACAAGAGTGTTTGGATGCATATAGAAGGAAAGTGGATCAGGCAAGCCACTGCCGAGCTCAGCTGAGGCAAGCAGTTGCGGACACTGAAGCACAGCTCGCAGACATCTGCGCTGCATTGGGAGACCGACCAGCTCATATAAAGAAGGTTAAAACAGATGGAAAAAAGAAAAAATAAAACACCTGCTATGTTTAACATCTAGAGTATTTAGAATAGTGTGGGTAGTTTCTATGATTCATCAATTGTACTAGTTTGCTGTTTGAAACAGAGTTCTGGGAGCTTGAAGAAAGAGCTTCTGGCAATTATGCCTCAACTAGAAGATATGAAAAAGAAAAGAAATGAGAGGAAGAGTCAATTTGCAGAGGTTCTGAAACAAATAAATAGCATCTCTAAGGAGCTTTCAGGATCCACGGAAGAGAACCTTAACACAGTGGTCATTGATGAGAATGATTTGTCAATGAAAAGATTAGATGATTTACGGAATCAGTTACTTTTGCTGCAGAAACAGAAGGTGCCTTTTCTTCTCCTTGACTTGTTCATCTTGTCATTCTAACTTATATTCATATTCATGCTAATTGCCACTTAATATAGAAGTTAAAGCAATGGTAATATGAAGATGTTGGAACTATTTTGTTTACAACACTATGCCTAATACTTTAGGATTTAGCTTGGAGAAACTGGAAGATCTAAAGAGAGTTTCCTTTGGGTCAAAAAAGCAACATAGAGAAAACCTGAGGTTCAGCTTTTAATTTCACACATATAAGTTTCATCTTAGTTAGAAGCTCTCTGCTTCCGTTCAGTAGTTGACTCTGACTTCTTTGTCTTATTAAATTCACTGAATTTACATGCAGGGTAAGCGCCTGAAGCAGTTGCTTGACCAATTGAATGTTCTCAACGCTCTGTGCTTGGTGCTCAGGATGGACTTCAAATTAACAGTTTGCGGTGTTCATCCAACTTTGGATGACTCTTGTGGCACAAAAAGTATAAGTGCAGATACAGTAAAGAGCTTATCTGCTACAATATATAGGCTTAAGGATGTTAAGTTGCAGCGCATGCAAAGGGTACAAATATATTTAAGTCGAGTTTCTTTATGGCAATTTATGCTCTTTCTCTTATCAGTTGCATTTTCAGCTTCAAGATCTTGCAATGACCATGGTAGAGCTTTGGAATCTGATGGATACACCAGTTGAGGAGCAGCATATATTCCAAAATGTCACCCGAACTATTGCTGCTGCAGAAAATGAAATAACAGAGCCCAACAGTCTATCTTTGGAGTTCATTAATAATGTACTTTCTCAATATTTCCCCCTGAATAACAAGTAGTATTAATTAGGCGCTATGAAAGCAGTTTATCCCTTCCTCCCCGTCCTCTGTCCCTGTTACCCCAAACGCCAATGTTGGAGTGTGCAATTTCATCCTTGACAGTAATATAATGTTTCTTGTCCTCAGGCTGAGGCAGAAGTTATGAGGCTGCAGGAAATGAAAGTGAGTAAAATTAAGGAGGTTGTTTTGAAAAAGAGATTGATTTTAGAGGAAATATGCCGAGGAGCACACATGGTTGTTGAAGGGCAATTTGGAACAGATCTTGCTGTGGAATCTATAGAGTCAGGTATGGCTCCTGTTCTACTTATTCACTGCAAATGAAATATGGTTTGTTTGTTTTTCTTTTTCTAGTTAATTTTATTTAAAACGAAAAAAGACCTCTAAATAGGGGCTTTGCCGATGACCTTGTACCAAAAAGAATAGTAGGCACCAACTAGTCAATTCCATGACTCAGTTCTTAATCTTATTATAATCTTGCAGGGGCAATCAGTCCATCCTATCTACTAGAACAATTGGAGGTTCAAATTTCCAAGGTTAAAGAGGAAGCTTTCAGTAGAAAAGAGATTCTTGAAAAGGTTCAAAAATGGTTGGCTGCTTGTGAAGAGGAATGCTGGCTGGAGGAGTACAACAGGGTTGGTCATAGTGTTGCTTATGTCACTAAATTTTACTTTCTTTATCTACGTCTGCTCTTCCACCTCCCCCACCCAACACCCTCCTCTTCCCTCCATCTAAGTGTATTTCTAAAGTAGGATGACAATCGTTATAATGCTGGGAGAGGCACACATCTTATGCTAAAGCGTGCTGAGAAAGCTCGTGTGATTGTCAACAAAATTCCAGGTACATGGCTTACTTTTCAGCATAATAATTGAAACTGTAGCTGAAAAAAATTGTTTTCAATTCTGAAAGGGGAACATCAAGTGAAATCTGTTGTTTAATGGTTGATGCAAGACCTGGTACTGAAAAATGTGTTTCAATTCTTATAGGGTATAATTAAGTTAAATCTGATGTTTACTCGTTCTAACAAAAATCCTTACCAGGTTAACTTGGCTTTCATAAGAAAATATTCTAGATTATAGATACTGAACTTCTTCCTACTTTCATGTACTGAGCCAAGTAGATAGTTGCTGTGAGTAGCTACTAGAAATTTCTTTTTGCACCGAGAAGATATAAGAAGGATGCGCTGGCCATCCCTTTTTCTTTGTAATTCTGTTTTCGTCTATGTTGCTTATTTTGAAACAGAGAAATCTAATCAAAAACTAGGAAAAATAATAGAGGGGCAGTCAAAAACAGACGTGCTAAATTTAAATGTGCCTGCTTAGCATTTCCTACTGGGTGTGAAATTATATTTATTCACATGTTTATATTTCTTGGTGTCAAAGCAATGGTGGAGGCACTGAAATCAAAAGCAAAAACTTGGGAGAAAGAAAGGAAAATGGAGTTCCTATATGATGGTGTAAGAACTTTTCTTGGACTAAGATATTCCTTTTACCTGCCAAATTGAAGTTCAGTTTGCTTTTTCTTTGGACAAGCTATAGATTTATCTTTTATTTGTTCTATAATTCATTTCTTTTGGATAAGTGTTGCTTTTAATTTTAGTTTGTTGCAATCAATATTTTAATCTTATTTTTTTGTGTCTAGGTTGGTCTTATATCCATGGTTGATCAGTACTGTGAATTAAAGCACTTCAAAGAACAAGAGCGTCAAAAGCAGAGGGTAGGCTTACTATTCGGTTGAACATCAATGCTGAATTTAGGTGGGACTACTGAAAGTTAACATTAGTAAATTTCATGCTCATAACTATTACATTAGGATCAGAAGAAGCTCCATGGACAGTTAATGACAGAGCAAGAAGCAATTTATGGGTCAAAACCCAGTCCATCCAAGAGTAGACCCTCAACTGGAGGTGCGGCTAATAAGAGGTTTTCATTAGGAGGGGCAGTGCTTCAGAGTACACTTGCGGACAAAGCAGCTCTCTCTTCTCGTTCTATTCTGAAGAATAACCCTGTAAAGCGGCAGACATCTTACAGCCATCACCACAGTGGTTTCTTGGCTCATTCTTCTGGTAAAAAATGTTTAGAAACTTTTGAATTCAATTGTAAGTTTTAATTGATTATGGAGTGAGTTTTGCATAATAGTGGATTCTGAAGCAACAATAACAAGGTGTATGAATTATCCAATTGTAATATATGCTGATAGACGCTACTTTTACATATGCATATCTTTATCAGGTTTCGATTTAATGTTGCAATTGTTTATAAATTATATGGTGTTAATATTTGACACAGGTAAGAAAAACATCTCCGGTGGCCCTGTTAAACAGCACTCCAGCAACGCATCAAACTCGCAGCATGCTGGCTTACTGACGCTGCGGAAAGCCCTCTCTCCCATATCTTCGTTATCTTCCAATATCATTTCTTGCAATTTTCGGGACCAGAATGCCAAAAGTGGTGAGTTCCAGGATACACACACTGCTTGTAAAACTCCAGCAGGAACCCCAACGAAAACTGTGTCTGCTTATGATGAGAACAGAACACCAAAGAAAATGCCAATTCCAGTTGCAGCTACTCCTCCAACAGTGTCTACTGCAATGCAAACAGCTACAACCCCTTTCACACCGGGCATTCGTGGTACTGAAGAAGTTGAGTATTCTTATGAGGAAAGAAGAGCTGGTTTCATAATTCCTAAATCACATTCTAAGCCACTGCCTTTAGTTTGAATCATTGACATAAGGTTTAATTTCATAGTCTCTCATTCCAATCTCATTGCACACAGGCCATTGGTTTATGGCTTCTACTATTCATGTATATAGGTTGAACTTCTATATATCTTTTTGTTGTTTGAATTGATACTTCTTTGGGTCACTGAAAAATCAAGATTTGTGTTCAAATGTCATTTACCTCGTTGTATTTCTCATGGTTGTTAATTTGTGGGTTAATTGAACAATATAGACGGGATTGATTACTGTTTAAGTTTTGTGATACAAAATTTTTGAACCACTCAAATTGAGGAATTTATCTGTACCTTAAGTTCCACTGTTATAAGGATGCCCAAAAAGGGCTGCTGGTCCAATGAGTACACGAGAGAGAATCGCCGTAAAATCTTTATTGAACTACGATCGGCCTTCATGTTAGCAAATAAACACATTGTTAAGTTGAGTACTATAAAAGGTGCCAACTACAGTAGAACTCGGTGGGTAAATGAGAAGCTTCAAAAAAATTAGAGGCGTGTGGTCCTTTTAGTAATTCCTTAATTTTTTGGTAGAATTTATAAAAACATTTTTTTAAATTTACTTTATGTATTATGCAAGAATTATAAAAAAAATAAATTTCTTTTGGACATTTTACATACACAGGGTCTGTGTTCTTCATTTTACATAAAAGAATTTTATTTTATTTTTTCCTTGTCTTCACATTACAGTTTTAGACACTAAAACAATCCTGATACTGTCATTTAGGAATATAATGAGGGTTTAAACTTTAAACCATCATGCCAGAATTTGCAATCTACTCCGAAATTCCCCTTCACCTGCATGTCTGCCAAGTGCCAAGTGTAATATGCTTTTCACTTTCCCAAATAGGAAAGATAATTATATTGCATAAATCTCTTCCAAGATTCTACTCATCCTGTATTTTTTCACTGTGCCACCACATCATCACTTGCATTTACTGTAAATCTCTTCCAAGATTCTACTAATCTACTCAACCTGTAAATTTTTTCACTGTCCCACCACATTATCATGATTACCTTAATCATGTCCAAACCCATCTGTGGCATGATTAGTAGTTTACACCAATTTCCGGGGTATTTCACTTTTAACATCTGAAAAAGAGGACAGAACTCAGAAGGCAGGTCAGCAGCAAAGAAAAAGAGGTTGACCAAAAATCTACTCTCAGCGCTTTTGGTCCCCACATGAATTATTTTTTACTTTAAATGGAAAATTATTATCTGTAATTTCAAAAGAAAATTTTCACTTTTTCCCATTAAGGAACTTAAATTGAGACCCCATTTTACCAGATTACCTGTACTAATAAAGTTTTTGTAGTTCTTGAAAGTGAGACCCAGATTTCAAAAAAAAAATTAATCACATTTCTTTTTCGTTTTTGGGCTTCAGGTTTCTCTTTTTAATCAACAGAAATAAAACAATGTTATTCTTTCTTTCTTGTCTCCAGTAAATTTTCAATTGCAGTGCATTCAGGTTGGGAATTGACCACCTTTTGGTTGCGTACGTATAATTTCTTCTTCCCTTTCTTTTCCATTAGAGTGCTTGGTATAAGTAAAGAGTATACTAGAGTTGAGAAAAAAATATTCTGTCAATTCTGTCACCTTTTGTGTTTTTATTTATGATGTATTAATTTATTTGTTTATTTTTTTTGGGTTTTGCATGGCTTGATATTTAATGAGTTGGAGAAATTATTTACTTTCAGTACGATTTTTTTATTGTGATCACGAAAAAAAAAAATTTCCTTTGGTCTGAGTACAAAGGTTTGAGCTCTGAACATTGAACAAAATGGTGATTGTTCGTGGAAGGTTCCTTGCTAGATTTTAACGCATTTACTGTTAATTTAGTAAGATTTTTATTTATTTTGCCTGGTTGTTATGTTTGAATTTCTGGGTTTTTGATTTTATAGTGAATGGAAAAAACCCTCGAGCTTTATTGTTTACATTTGTTATATCTTTCCCTTTCTTGATTGATCTTTCTAATTTTAATTTCTACATTTGTTCTATTTCACTCTTCTCGGACCTTAATTTAGTAGCATTGTATATTCAACTTAAGTCTGTATGATCAAATTCTTTGTAGGAATATCAATTTTCTGCACTAGTAGCATAGAGATCTTCATTTGCAAGAGCCATGGATTCTGCAAAAGCAATGGCTTCTGGAGTGTCAGTAGTTGCGCCTGGAGCTTCATCCAGCTACCATGTGGCCCCAAGGACTGAGAATTTGGGACCAGGAACGTTGCCAACGGCTTTACCTATGATGAGTGCAGGTTCAGAGAGGAAGAAGAGAGGTAGACCTAGGAAGTATAAACCTGATGAATCTACGAGCAGGGTTTTTTCGCCAGTGCCACTATCGTCATCAGCTCCACCTGCCACCAGCAAGTCCTATGTGGAGGAGAAGAAAGCGAGTCTTGCACGGCCAATCAATTCGGAGAAAAAACATAGAAATAAAATTGGAACAGAAAAATTAGGTAACATTGAATCATGTTCTGTTTCAAATCAAGAGCGCATAATAAATGTGAATATTGAAGTGCATTTAGTTTGAAGCCATGGGGCTTGTTTGCTGCATTTCTTTTTTTAATGTGTTGTCATTCTTTGATACTTTCTATTTACCTTTTGAACTATTACTGCGATTGGGGCTTGGTTTCGTACATTCATAATTCTAATTATTGAAAGCAACTCAGGGTTATTTCTTAGTTCTTCAATGATGATCTAGGAAACCACATTGGATAATCTGATAAGATTTGAGAAGTGGGTTTTCACGGGGCTGGTGCAAGAGTAAAAGGTTGTTTTCCAGCTTGAGAGTGATGGATTATCTGCAACCTGTCATCTTTTACCAATCTATTAAGGCAATCATGAAATAATACTCCATGATGGAAGCTTGCTTTGCTGTTTGAGTTGGTTGAGTACCTATGGTCTATTTGTTCTCTTGGTATCAAGTTTTGTTGAGTTAGTGTTAATGCTCTTCAGGTTCTTGGGGATTAATCAACTTCTCTGTGATGCATTTGATGTGTGTATATAACTAAAGTTTTTAATAGATTTTGCTTGATTGAGAGCTCCACGACCCTTAAATGTTATATAGAAATTTTATATGCTCCCTAGGTGAAATCCTTCCTTTTCTTATTTTTTTTTTCCTTAGAGAGGGGGAGCAGTCATACTATGCATTTTTATCGTCTGTCAAATCTAAGACCTGAATTTGCTGCTCAAAGGTTTCGAACTTCCAAGTCGAAGCCTGCAAGGCTTCCACCCTTGCCCCTTTCCAGAGTCTAACTTGTTATGAAAGTTGTTAGCCATCATATTGTATCTCACTTGCAAAATTTTCAATCTTAAATTTTATTTTTACGGCATAATTAAGGGAACCTTAATGGCACTTGGTAGGGTTTGTTCTTATTCTTTTTGTTCATGATATCCTAGTTTTACTTATCTAAGTGATTGGGCAGGCATACCGTGTGGATGGTACATAAAACAGACAAGGAAGATGGAGCTCCCAGTTTAGAAATGCGTTCATTGCAGTTGACCAGAGCAGTCATGATGCTTGCATGAAACAATCATGTCACATATGTTCCATACTGTTGATGGGTTTTGTTACTCTGTTATTGTTAAAAAACCAAAAAAAGAGTTGAGGATAGCTTACATAGGAAATTGATTATGTGCTTGTACCTTTTATGAAGTAATCTTGGTAATTCTTTTCATGTCATTTCACAAAATGAATCAAGAATAGTAATAATCAGTTTCTTTTTCAAGTCATATATAGAATCTTACTGTCATAAACTATCCATTTTATCTAACTACGTTACTTGACCACTTTCTTTTCCTTAGAAAAATATGAGCTTCCAATATGGCAAATTTTCGTGTCTTGTATAATGTTTCTGCTTTCAAATTTTTCACAATATTTCAATTGGCTTCTTATTGAGAAGTAGGATAATAAATATCTGATATTTGTTTCTTATTGTTCTGCAGATGACTGGGTTGACTGTTTTACGGGTTCAAGTTTTTTGCCACACGTGATCACTGTCAATACTGGCGAGGTATATTTAGTAACATTGAGATGAAGCCTTGGTAGTTAATAGCATGTGTAATTGATGTATTACCACTCGTTCTATCAATACGTACTCTCTTCATAGTTTGTGTACTTTCACCGAAAGGCTGTGAATGTATTTCTTATATGTAATTTAATACATCTTCCCCTCACACCCCCCTCCCCCCCAAAGTACTTTCCTGGTTCTCAGCTTGTCACTGTTTCCCTTCATGACATCTGTGAATGTATCTACGGTACTGAGGAATCTTATGAAGATTTTAGAGTAGGAACTTCAACGTTAAGAAGAATGTAGTTTGTCACAGTTTCCCTTCATTTAATGAAGAATTCAGTGTAGGAATTGTTGAGATATCTTGGACTAAAGGACTTAGTAATGTTTCTTTTTCAATTATTTACCTAGTTTAATCAAATAAATATTTGATCTCTTTCATAATCAAGTCGTGCTATATGGTTAGTGTATTTAGAAGCAATTTTATTCCTCACAAAGTTCAAGAATAAATAATAAAGTATTAATCCATCTTAATTATAATTACCAGAATAATCATGATCCGCCCAAAAAAACCACGCCATAGTACGAAAAGAGGTCCTTGAGATTTTGTGGAGGCTATCTTTTAAAAATCTAGAATATCTAGCAATCATTGGAGTTGGAAGTTTAGTTATAGGATGTCACAGTCTTCAGCATCTTCTGCTCTTTGAACAGATAAATTGCCTATTTAAGATGCCTCAAATTTGTCTGGGATGGGTTCAGTGCACATAAGGAGTAGATAAATTTTAGAAAGGTAAAATTCTTATAATTTTTTTTATTATGAATATTATGAACTGTATCTAACTGATTTCGTTGGTTGCTAGGATATCTCCACAAAGTTAATGGAGTTCTCACTACAAGGGCCGCGAACTGTTTGCGTAATATCTGGCAGTGGGACGGTATCAAGTGTAACAATTCGGCATCCTAGTTCCTCTGGGGGCATTTTAACTTATGAGGTGTGCCGTTGATCTTTGTATATCTTGAGCCTGCCTTATGTTAACACATAAGTTTTCTTGATCCTGCCTTATGTTAACACATAAATCTTCTCCTTGTATTCGTTGTGTCTTTTACTTGCTAACTATTTGTTAAAATTTGCAATGCCTGCTTTGATACGTTACCGAAAATTGAAAATTTGAAATTACTCCGTGAACCTAGTGAAATGACTTTGTTATGTATCTTTAAGCTTATAATTCTGATTCTCTCCACAAACTAACTTCAACAACTTCTAGACTGTTGTTTTGTCAAGAGGGATGATATCCTTTTGCTCATGTTCTGTTTGCACGTTCTTAGAGGAATGACAAGCTTCCAATTGGGATCCTTTGAGGAAAAGGAGGGTGATAAGGTTATATCTTCATACAAATAATAATAATCCCTTTTACTAGACAGTTACGCCATGTAATTTTTTCTGTCCTTTTGGAGTGCATATAGGAATAAAATTGAATTTTTTATTTTTATTTTTTTCAAAATATGCTAGTGTTGGTGAGTGAGAGCATTAATTCTACATTCATCACTCTGGCCCCTAAGGACGGTGGTCCTAGAAGTATCAAAGATTTTAGACCAGCTCGTTTAGGCAACTTGCTTTGTCAAATTATTGATTACAGGTCTGTAAGACTCTTTGGCAGATTATTCCTGCCTCCCCTCTGTCTCCTGCCCAAATTTTCCAAAAACTTCTATTCCGCTATATAATTTCTCTGAAAGATTGTTAGTCAGATTTGCAATCCATTTGAATATTAGGAATAATGATGCACGTCATTATACAATTCTCACATGATAGGAGGAAACTAGGAAGATTAGCTACAAGGTGAACACAAAGATTTACGTGGTTTGCACAATGAAGCCTACGCCTATGGCCAAGGATAATTAGCCCACTAGAATCAAGCATGACAAAAATTTATAAGTATTTTTTAAGATGAGCTTTTGTAGTGTTTTTGGCTTTTTGCTTCACTCTTTACCTCTTTGCTGAGTTTTAAGAAGTGCTTCCAGCATTTGTGACCCTTACATAGCATCAGTGTATATTCTTTACATGTTTACCAAAATTTATGATAGCTTTTTAGTCATGACAAAATTACAAATTCGGGAAACTAGATACTTTATTGACTATATTATCTGTAGGAAAACATGTAAATAAGCATTCTTCTAATTTGATAAGACACACAGATGAGGATTAGAGTTTAAAAGAAGCACAAGTAGGTCTGGAGAACTGAAGTTATGCTTTATGTGCTATTGTTCTGTAGAATCAAAATTTGAAGTAAAATACAGAATCCCATTTGATGTATAACTTATTTGCTCATTTTAATGTCTAGCCTGGTTTTATTAGATTTGCTTTTTCTTTTCCAATTTTCATCTTTGGTTGACCTAAAGGCTTCTACCAACAATTCACTTCTAGGGTCTGTTTGAAATTCTTTCTTTTTCTGGATCCTTTACTCCGGTGGAGATGCCAGACTCCAAATTTGGCAGATCTGGCATGATGACCATAAGTTTGTCCGGTGCCGATGGTCGTGTTGTGGGAGGCTTAATTGCTGGACTTACGATGGCCGCCCGTCCTGTAAAGGTACATTTCTTGGTTCAATTTTCCCTCTCAACAATGCCTGTCCCTTCTTCCATACAATTACAGAATCACTTACTGTTGGTCTTTCATAATTTCTGAAAGCAATCTTATTGAATTATAGTTACTGTGACAGATATCTAACCATCTTCCCCTTATATTTGTGACTTCCTCTTTGGTCTCTCTCTGTGATTATGTCAGGTCTTCGTTGCGAGTTTTCTGCTGGGCAGTCCCCATGTGCTGAACCCTAAGAAGCAGAAAATGGAAACTGCATTCACAGTCGATGCATCGGGTCCACATCCTGCTATCAATGTGGAGAAAAGTACTGACAACATACAAGGGCCTAGCTGCTCTACATCGGAGAACCCGACTAATTGGGGGGCCACACAAATTGCAGAAAGATCAAGAAAATCCACTGCAGACATCAATATATCCTTGCAGGGATAGTCTGGTGGAAATCTTTCATATTTAGCCTTGCTGCTGACTAGTAGGCTCTTACTTAACTCCTGCTAAACCATGCTCATGAAGACAGTGATCCATATTAATTTTCTATTATCCATAGTTGTCTCACTGGCTACTACAGGCGATCTTTGATCGTAGAGGTCAGAATTCCAAACCTTTGTGAAAATTCAATGGCATCTAAATGGTAAAATGAGTGAAATTGAAAAATTTCTGTGCGTGAAAGATTCCTAACTCATGTTAATTCTTGCAATGAAATGCCTATTATATTCTTTGTTAGAAGAAATTTTTTAAGTTTTAATTTTTCGACGTTAAAAATGTACGATTGGATCTTTTTGAAATTTATACAATCAATAGATCTATTATAAAAATAAAAACTTATATGCTCCAATATTATATGTTGTTTCAAATAAAAAAAAAAACTTTTAGGGGTTGTTGCCGTGTTGGGTGGGTAGGGGTGCTTGGGGTCGTGATTTGTGGTGGAGGTGCTGGGGTGGGTGGGATAAATTTCATAGTTGTTATAATCATAAATAAATTTCAACTTTTAGACTTACAACCATAGATGAAAGTTCATCAACAAAATACATAACAAGAATTGTGGTGGGGGGAGGGGGGAATCAAAATGAAAACCCAAAAAAAAAAAAAAAAAAAACACCTACAATTATAGCAAATTACTGTTCATAATCGATATCACAATTCACCTCTAGCAATGAAGTAGGAGCACCCCACATTTACTTAGACAACAGCAGCATCTTTCGCAAGCAGAATGCAGCCGAGTAACAGCTCGAATGGAGAAATGATTGCAGAAAAACAATAGAAATAAACGACGGAATGGACTAATCAAATTGTACTAAAAACATCCCCTGTAGTATAGTGGGTGCAAGGGTGAGATGACAGTGAAACTGGAATGCGCAATCTGCAAAATTCAAGGTAAAACTAGTTCTTGAAAAGTTCCAAGCAGTGTTCCTGGTCCAAGTTCCGGCTCCAGAACTTTTCGTAGTACTCGGCATATGTGAAATCTCTATAGATGGTTGCATCTCCTCCAGTTTTAAGAGCCTTTGGAGCACTGATTTTCGCACTCTCAGATGGGATGAGGAAGGAAGCTACTGAAAGTCTTGCTTTATCAGCATTTACAACGGCTCGATGCCAAACACTTTTGTACCTCCCATTGCTCAGGGCCTGCAGAAATTCATTGTAGACTGTGATAACCATTCATGAAGCTAAAGCAGGTTATAAAGTGACTCAGAGATCTGTTATAACATGTCCCTTTTCTGTATAATAGCTATATATATGGCTCACCTGGAGTTGATCACCAATGTTAATGACAAAAGCATCTGGCTGCGGTTTGATTGCTAACCACTTGCCGTCCTTACGAACTTGAAGCCCAGCTACTTGCAAATCTTGAAGAAGAATGGTGAGGGCATTGGGATCTGTATGTGCCGGTAATCCATAAGTCAGCTCCGGCTCCGGGCATGCAGGATAATAATTCAGGGCCATATGTTGCCCTTGCTCTCCTAATATATTCTTTAGGCTGTCTTTATCTAATCCTAGGCTCTCTGATATGGCTTCCTGCAATCTGAACCCAAGTTGTCGAACTTCCATGCAGTAAATGCTTACAATATCCCTACAAATATAAACATTTTTCATTCAATTTGTTTTGCTTCCACTAAACAATTAGTTCTCCATAAACATTATGAATGAGTGGATGTGGAAAAATGTCATTTGTTGGCTGCTCAAGTAAACGCTCAGGAACGCTTTGGCCAGTTCGCGAGCAGCTTGAAAACTTCTATAATTCCTATTGTGCTAAATACATACTCAAAATTAAATTAAAATATCATAAATTAAGCAGACTCTTGCCATCGGAAAAACTAGCCAAGCTCAAGCTTAATAGTTCTACAAGTTCAAGCTTCAGTTGTTGAACTCGAGCTTGGGTTGGTCCCTCAAGCTTTTCTTGATATCCAGTTCAGATCAATTAGCTTACACCCCTAGTCTATCCATCTCTTGTGGTTTACATGTTCCAATTCTCACAGCATACATACAATTGATGGAAATGAATTGTTCTCTTAAACAATGGAATTCTATTAACTAAACACATCCAGTTCTCTTTCTTTCTACAGGATGTTCATCTAGTGTCCAAAGCCAAGAAATTCCCGACGGGATCTATTTGAATAAGGCCTTGGAAGAACCTTGAGTTAGATACCAACGCTATGTTTGGATCTTGGATTTTAGTGAGGAAAACACGAAAGAAAAAGATTTTCTTGCATCTAAGTATAACTTCGTGCTTTATTTTTTAAACATTTCGCTTTTTCTTTGCCTTTTTATCTCACTGAAATCGGCAGGTTCAAACATAGCCTAAAGCTAAACTCAAAGGCATTCTCATTTTCATTGTTTGAACCAAAACACTCAGGTTACTTAGCTTTTTCAAATAAGCAATTCCTTGGACGACATAATGGAGGATTGCTGTGAACCAAAAATGGTGAGTAATGTGAGGAACAACAGTGGGCTTACTTGAAAGAAGAGGGAATAGAAGGCCACTCAGGCATGTATTTCTCCAAGGGATAACAGTGGAGCCTGAGATAATCCCTCCAGTTGTTCACAGTCTCCTTCTTCACATTAAAACTTGTAGCCAGTCTCATGGTTTTGGTAGGGTCATCAGAGTACAATTTCATCTTTTCTTCCACAGGTAAATTAAAGAATTCATGAGCCACCCCTAGAATTTTATCCACTGCTTCTTTTGATACTCCATGATTGATGACCTGATACCACACATTTAAAATAAAGACACAGCCAAAAGCAGTACTGTTATTGTCAACATATAAGCTGGAAGCTCAAAGCAGCGATTCAACATCATTAAGTAACCTGGAAGAAGCCGTATTCTCGACAGGCATCGCCTATTTGTTTGACTATTAGGCTTCTATCTTCACAACCCAAGTCAATGACAGGAACATTATTGCACTCAGCAACTTCAGACAGTTTTGGCCTCTCAGATTCTGGACGGATATAACTAGTGGGGAGGCTTGAGAACTGGATTCCACTAATGATCTTCGCTTCCATGGAATCCAGTCACAACATAATTACAGGAACACGAAAGAGAAGTCCAGAGAGACCTTGTTTTGAGGCTTTGGCAGCTTTGAGAAATCTACAGCTGAGAATATTAAAAAGCAGCAAGAAATAGACAAAGCTGGATTGACCACTGAATCTTTCAGAAATGCCCTTCTGAATTCCAAATTGATTGGTGCCTGAACACTTAAAAGGGTACAGAAATTACTTTTCATGTTAGATTTTCTCCTCTTTAAATAGGCAAGGAAGAACAATCGATGCCAGCAAGAGGTCAGACAAATTGGACAAATATTAAAGTATAAACATGAGAACTTAAACATCTTCAACCTTAAGAATACTTCCCCTTGCTAACAACAATAGATACTAACTATAGTAACAACAATGACCATATTAATTTGAAAAATCAATCCAGGAAAAATAATAGTTCATTTTAAAAAAGAACAGTTTGACACGAAGTTTGCATGAGTCCCACGTGCCTTATGTCCTCCCATGTCAAAAGTTACCGCGGTTTGATATAATGAACAAAACAATAAATCATGTGGATGGTCTTGTGTAAGGAAAAAAAAAATGTCAAACTGGAAGTAATGGTGTGACTTATGAATGCTGTCTTCTAAACTTAGCCTCAACAAAGCATGTTTAATGAAGATTTGTCATTCCTATCTCCTTGGTTTGTTCTTACCAAATGCCCAGACCGTGGTACACGCATGCTGTTTGACATCTGAACTGAACAAACCAAGTCCCCGTGTCCGTGTACTCAAATCAGTTTCTTCTTCCCAATGTAAAGAAACTAAAGAGTCCGTTCACTAGACTTCAAAGGACAACACTACAGAAAATATAAAGTTTGTTGCCCTCTTGAAATAACAAAATTGTTGTTAGAAAGCTTTTACATTATTGACTTAAGGAGGAGACAAAGGAAAGACAAAAAAGGCCTGAACTTTTCACTTTGCAACCAACTAAAACAACTCAAAAACGCCATACTTTCTTGACTTTAAGGAGGAAACAAGGGAAAGGCAAAAAAGGCCTGAACTTTTTTACTTTGCAACACTCAGAAGCACCATACTTTCCCTGATTACTTCCATATATTATCCATGAAAGTATTGACCATTAGTAGCTCAATGGTTGAATTCAAATTTAAACATGCAAAAAATTACAAGGTGAATGAAAATACATCATCACAGTAAAAGAAGAGAACAACTGGCAACCAGCAAGACACATAGTAAAGTGTGTTTGTGCGTGTAGGACATTAGGAGTTCAAAGAGAAACCACAGTGGAAAAAGATAGAAAAAGGGAACCTGGCTTTCCGTCCCTACTTCCAATGAGCAGTCTTTTCTTACTGCAAACTCAATTCTACATGAAAAACGAGATGGCCTCGAATTTATTTAAATAGACAAGCTTGGTGAGCAGGAACTTTGAAAAAATAAAATAAAGAAAGAAAATTATAGGGGGCTAAAAATTAAAAAAGAATAAAAAAAAAAGAAAGAAAGAAAGAAAGAGAGGAAAGTAAGAAGTACCGGACGGTGCATTCATCGTCAAACCAGTTCATGGTGTCATCACCATTCTCGTCACTGGATCCCTCTTTCTTACGTCAACTTTTTGAACTGATGCTGACGTCACTCACCGTGGTATATGTCAACCGCAGAGATGCGTCACCCCGGGCGTCATCTTCGAATAATTACGCCTTTTATGCTTATGCTGTTTGTGTTTTATTTTGTTTTTTTTATATCAAAGAATTTTAATTTTCACGAATTAAATTTTGAACCTTCAAAATCCTTATCCCTAAAATCTAAAAAAATTAAAGACTCTTGTCTCTAGAATCTTGAAGGGTTAAATCATAAAATATGTTTTAATTAGATTTTAAATTTTCTTCACCAACTATACACTTTTCCGCATAAAAAATCGATTTAAAGTGATTGTTTCATACTAAAATTTAATCGTAAGTTCCCACCAAATTGATTATTTCATAATAAAATTCAGCTACAAATTTCCACTTAAATTCAAACCTCCAATCTATTGATGGAAACAAGTCAAGCATGAATAGTTCTACCAATTAAATTGTGCACCAAAAATATTTTTATTTATTTATTTAATGGGAGGGAGTGGGGTTAAATGTCATTTAACAACAAGTGTAGGTAATAAAAATGGCAGGTTTATGTCGGGTGAAAAATTGGTAAGTGGGCCGTCGTCCGAGATTCTTAGGAGTGATTCTTAGGGCCCGTTTGGTGTGGAGTAAGGACATTACACTAAATATGAAACATGGAAAATTAGTGAATTACAAAGGATATATTTTGGCCTAAGATGTACACAGGATGTAATATATTCATTTTATTTTAATTATTAGATAGTCAAATTTTTTACCACACTCTCTTTTACCGATCACTTCTTTTTAGTTTTTTAATTTTAAATAAATCAAGTATGCTGCATTCAATCATTACCCATAAATACAAGAGTGACCAAAAAAAGGACAAATTTTTGATGAAAAAGTAAATTTTGGATGAATAACACTTTGGCCCCTTAATTATATGCATACTATCACTTTGGTCTCTAAAACTATGAAAAGAATAAACTTTACCCCTCCAATTAAGAAAATATAATAATTTATTTTCCAGTTTTACCTCTGTTGTCAAAATAATTGGAAAACTATTAAAACTTAAAAATATTTTTTTAAACTTAATAATATAAAACAACTAATTTAAACTAACCCATCTATAAAAAAATATATAATTGAATGTTATATTTAGTTTACTGTATAAATAAATATTTTTTTATCAAATAAATTAAGTTTATTCTTAAGCATCAATAGTCATAAGAAAACTAATTATGACCATAAGATTGATGTGACTGAAACCATCTTTTAAAAAAATGAAGATGTAGTGTGAAAATATTAATTTTAGATTTTAAAAATGACAATTTTCTTAACCTTCATGCACTAACATTCATCAATGTACATGTGTATAGTCTTACAATTTTAGAAAGTATTTTTTATAAGCAGTTGTTCGAGTTTGATCACTACAACTCCCTAAACCTTAAACCTGAACCCTTAATTCTTTCAAGTTTATATGAATTTTATTGTGTTTTTTACATGATTATACATTAATTACATGAAGATCCAAACGGAGTCTCACTACTTGGTTGTAATAATTTTTTGAAATGAGTTGAAAAGGGGTGGTTTTTATGGACAATCCAATAGCTCGGCTCCACATAATAAGTATCTTTTGATGTTTAAGGCTAAAGATTTTGGAAAAGCTGCTGAGAAATATGAAATTAGATAGTAAGTGAAAATTATATATCTTTTTCTCAGAAATCAAGAAATATATGTTGAATTACTAGGTCACAAAGAAATGAAGATTGGTCTTTCCTTTCTGTTTTGTATGGATTTTCTTTTTCTTTTCTTTTTCGTGGGTGGGGTGTGGGGTGGGGTGGGGTGGGGGTGGCTTTAGCCTTAAAGTAAGAACCTTTATTGATGTTAAAATAAGAACCTTAAAGTACATAATTCATCATCTTATTCGATATCAACGGAAATAAAAGGAACTTTATCATGTATCCTACACTTTTTGTTGTAATGATTATTCAATTGTCCCCTACTTTTTGCATGAATAATGACAATGGAGAAATTTATTATTTATCGGACCAGAATTCAAGAATCATGTGAACGAAATGAATAAGAAAAAAGAACAGCAGAATAAAAATAATGTAATTTATTTGCGGGATTCATGGACCGTTAGTCCATTACCGACATTTAAAGAAATAATAAATTAAGGGACCATTATGAAAATAAAAAAATGTGATTTTTGTGCAATTTTTTTTATAATTAATCTATTGTTTATGTGTAACACAATTATTGATCTAGTTCTGTATGTTCTAAATTATTTTCATATACTATGAGGAGAGTCCGTCAAAATTATTCCAAATTAATAGATACTAAAGCACTAAGAACTAAATAAAGCAGCTTTGAACACACTTTCTACAAACAAAAGTGGAATAATACCTCTATCCCTATCTATATATTTACAACATTAAGTTGTCAAAATTTAGGAATAATGCCTTTTACACATGTCTATGAGTCATATATTTTCTCAAGAGTGTTTGAGATTACATGTATTCCTTCCAACAAAATTATTATAACCCTATTAATTGTTACCCTTAACAAGATATTATTTTGGTGATCATGATTTATTCGTGGGATATCTAAATTCAATTATAGTATTGTAGCATTATTAAAATGGAAGAATATAAAATTGCGCTTGAATGAATGGATTTTGATTTGAGGAATAAAGTATTGAATGAACGAAATTATCCAAACAAACTAAATTAATTTATTATTATAAATTTTTAAATTTTAATTTCAAATTCATCAATTCAAACACATTATAAGATTATCTTACCTAGTTTCTTGGGTGCATTTTTTTGACAACTTAGTACTCTGAGGGATCGCCCAATGTCGCCTTTGTTACCTTGTCTGTCTAATAGCTATGGAAATTTCATATAAGTTATTTGGGTACTATTCAAGTAGAAGTACGAGCTATTAGATGAAAGAATGATGTCGATATAAAATAAATGTTGGTATCATCATGTATAATCTAACGACTTTGTGATATATACAATATTCATACTATGTATATTTCGAAATAAATTGTGGTAGAAATTTGTTTCATATTTGTGGTTACCAACCAAAAGCTAAAATTGAAATTTTCACACACACACACACACACACATATATATATATATATATATATATATATATGTGTGTGTGTGTGTGTGTGTGTGTGTGTGTGTAAAGATTAATACACTAATTAATCAACTAGCTCAAAATGCTTGTGTCTCATTGATGAATATAAAATAACCAAAACCTTATAAAAATGTTACGCTACTGTACACCATTAATATGATGCAGTATATCACACATACTGAGTAGAGAATACACAGAAAATTATTATTTTTTAAATAAAGCGTTCAAGAATGATTTGTACTTATAAGGATGCATGATTTGAAGATACCAATTTTTATTTTTTTTTAATGTGTCGAACATCTTAAGCTAAATTAGGATCACTTTCTTTTTATTTTATTATTTATTATTTTTTGGCTATTGCCAATTATCCTAGTTTGGAGAAAATAATTAATATGTTAGCAAGTTATTGTTGTATTGAAAAGTCTTAATATCTAAACAAGCCTTTAGTTCTCATTGGTATATATATCAAATAGCTCATTCCATGCAAGCACTAGGTGTTGTTCTTATCCCTACTTTTCATTGGTCCAAATTCATTGGATTTGTATTACCATATGTTTCTAGATGCAATTGGCTGTGAGGTAGAAAATTTAGTTTCTTAGATATTCAAGAAAAATATAAATATACATAAAAAATTATTTTTTTAACTTTCACTATCAAGATACATAAAAATAAGACGTAGGAAATAACATAAAAGAGTAAACAGTCTTTTTATTCTCAAATTCTTATTATTATGCTATTAAAATCTTTAAATTTTTAATCGTGGTTCACATTCTTACTCAAACTTCACTAAAAGAAAAATAAAATAATATAACTGATGAAATGTTAAAAAAATAATGTCAAAGTGACAATAATTTTTATTTCTACCAAAATAATAATTTTTACTAATTTCATAATGAGAATTGTGTCTAAATAGTCAATTATTGACTAGAGTAATAATTCAATAATAACACAAATATAGTCACAAATTTATTGTGAACATTTGTCATTAATTGTCACTATGTATTACTAATTGTCAATAAAAGTAATTTATACACAATTTTTATATTACTAATTCTTAGTAATGAAAAGTCATATGTAACAGTGTTTTCATAACTAGACTCATGATCAAACCAGTATTGCTGTCGGTTAACGGTTGAATCGATTGGACCAGTGTAATGAATATAGTAATATAATAGACTAATTGTTATTTATAAAAGTTTAAAAATAAAAAAATAAATAATCAACTGAAAAAAATATATCTGATAAAGTCCAAAATTCAAATAATCACATACATATTATCGAATACCAAGTTTAATTTTTTTAAAAAAATAAAATAAAATAAAATAATTTTGATTCCACCATTTTTTGACCAATTCAACCTGCTTTATTCTTACTTTTTGCAACTAATCACGGCCGACCACTAGTTCCTAATTGAATGATTGAACTGACTAGTTCAATCCAATTATAAAGACACCATTAAACTCGTGACTTGTGAGAGTAATAATTATGATAAAAAAAAATTAGTATGTGATATGTACAGATTAGGGCTTTAATGGAAAAGACAAATAACCTTTTTAAAAAAAATACAAAATAGAATAAGGTCCATGTAAGATATCGCGTATCAAACTTGACCCGAACTAAACCCAATAATTAACTCAATCTGTCAACCACATATGGTACATACTATGCTTATACTGAAAGACTACTCGTGTCAACATTGCACATATTATAAATAGGCCTTCAACTCCCTCATTCAAAGTAAGACATATCATAATTAACTACTATAAAAATCTTAAATAAAAACCTAATTTTATTATCAAAGGATTTTAGTTGAGATCCACCTCAACAAGCTTGACGGGTTCGAAACATTGCCAAGTTTGAAACATTGAGACTAAGAAATTGTCATTGCCAAGTTCGAAACATCTATATTTTATAAATTAAGGGGTTTGGATCGAGAAAATCTATATCATACGATAACTCTAGATCAATGACTAGATTAATATCATTTAACATATATAATTAATTACTTTTTATTTTATTTTTTGTGGTCCTAGACTGTTCGTGAGGATCAAAGGAATATCATGTTGTGAAATTAGCGATCCTAAATTAAGCAAAGAAAATACAAAGGATCGCAAGGAACGGGAAGCGGCACTACGGGCGTGGAGGCATTCACCTCTTAAATTTTCAAAAGGTCAATTATACCCTTTCAACCGCGAATCTAATTGGGATTTTTTAACACAATATTCTATTTTTAAAATATTATTACATATATACTTTAAAAAAATGGAGGAATTAAAATTTTTGAACAAAGTCGTTAGCTTGATTAACAATTTTATACAAAGTTGCTAATTTGCAACTTTTACTTTGTATATTTGACTTTACATAAAGTTGCTTGTTAGCAATTTTGTATTAACTATTTTTTTTTTTCAAAATACTTTAAATAGTGAATCATTACTAATTAGTCAATAATTAGGTTTTCTTAAATATTTTAAATTTAAGCATAATGGGATAACTTTAATCCTAAAAAATATATAATATAATTTATGAAAATTTAATAAAAAAAAATCATAAAAATATCATCTAGTGCCACAACGAGCTCAATGCCTTTATTGCCTACCTCTGCGTCCACTTTTAACAACAGAAATTTTATATGTTTATTGTTATCTGTCATTATTGTTATTTATAATATAATTTAAATTAAAATACGGACGAAACGGATACCTCATATAAAGATTAAGATGAAGTTGTACCAAGAATAAATTTATCTATGACGATATACCCTAATAAAGAGTGAACGTCTCCTGAAACACCTAGTAATCAAGAGTATTGTCAATACCATGAAATATAAGAAGTGTTCAAGGAAATGGACATATCATATCTGTTGTGAATATATATGGAGGAGGGATGTTTTATGACGTAAAAGAATGACTACTAATTGTAGGTATACCTCCGTAAGTAGATGAATCTGCTACATCTATAAATTTATTGCGCTGTTACATCTTCTCGTCCTCGCACGTCTGTAAACACCCCTCTCAAATTTGGCCTCTTTATCTTCAAAACTTTTGGGTTATTTATATTTATTTAGTTAAAAATAATTTAGATTAATTTAAAATAATTTTGTGTTGTGTATGTTCATACATATATATATATATAAATTTATATAAAAATATATATTAAAATTAATTCTAATTATATTTATTTTTAATTATTGTATAATTGATTTTTACTAATTATGTAATTTATTCCTAATCATTACAAATTTAATTATTTAATCATTGCATATCATTATTCTTAATTATTACAAAGTATTTTTCTTATTTAAAATTACTTCGTCTAATCATTATTTTTACTTAAAACTATCTTATCATTACTTAATTGATAATAATTGACTAATTAAAATATTTAAAAAATAACAGTAATTAATTATGCAAAGTTGCTAACCCGGTAAATCAAAATTTATGCAAAGTTGCTAACCCGGTAAATCAAAATTTACGCAAAGTTGAGTTTGCTCAAAAATTTAACTGTGTATAATAATATTTTAAAAATAAAATATTGTATTAAAAAAGCACATCTAATTGGTTTGGCAACAGAAAAAACATTAGAACAGTCACACCATGTGACATGGACTCACGTGAAATTATGAGCAGTTGGATTTATTATTGTTTTATTTTATCATAATTAGGTGTAAATTCATGAATATATCATTATTTTATTTTATTTAATTTTTTTATCGAATTTTAAAAATTGTATTTGCGATTGGTTTGATTGTTAATTGATTCGAATTTGAACGAATTTTAATCGAGTTCAAAATGAATTTAATATCTTATTTGTGTTCAAATTTATTTTATTAAGTTACGAATCAAAACCAAACTCTTTTAATCGACTATCGAGTACTTTGATTTGTTTAATAGTATTAATCATAAATACATCTAACAATTGGTTTTTTGATTAAGAATAGTCAATCACAAGACTGACTCAGAATACACATTTGGTGCCTACATGCACAACGGTAAAATGATTGAACGTTAACAATAAATATTGGGGTTCGAATTCTAATTGATTTATATTATATGACTCGCCTGTGTTGTCCCTTCGAAAGTTTCTGCTGCGTGACATAAAGGGAAGTTTGTTGGTGAATTGACCTTAATCAAAAAATTTGTTCCAACTGTATATAGGTTGTGATCACATTTGGATTTATCTAGAAGTCGAACCCGAGAAAAGTTCGACCTCATCCAAAATTAATCGAGTGTAAGTTCAGAAGCTAGGCTACCAAAAAAAACACACCTTCGTTGGAACAATACCTAATTTAGTAGAATGAATTTTTTTGTGATACGAGAACGCATAAAAAAGAGATTCTTTATCCGAGATTCTTATATGCCATGTTTGGTACAAATTCTATTATGAGATTCTAGTCCCATTACATTTACCATGGTTTTTCAGAATCTTCATAAAAGACACTTTGCATTATGAGATGCAACATGCGTATAAATCATTAATTAATCCTATAAACCGACAATCATCCACCAATAATAGTTGATTAATTGTTTCTTGGCGTACACTTTATTTTCTATAATTTGTACGATCGAACATGATGCACGACATATTAATGTGTTGGATCCACTAAAGAGGGATAAAAAAAGTTTATTCAAATTTAATTAGCATAATTCAGTTTTTTAAATTAGATTTGTTATAAATTCTCCTCATAGTTCAAAATTGATAATATCGGTCAATACATATTTAGATCAGTTTTTGTCGATTTGAGAATATTGAACGATATTTATTATTATTACCTAAATTTATATATATATATAATCAATAATATCTAATAAAATAATATCACAATGGTAATATTGGATTCTCTGGAATATTATATTTCATAATGGAGTTTACACTATTATTATTATTATTATTATTATTATTTTAATCTACTTTGTAACATGATTTAGTTGATGTATAATTATAAACACACTAAGTTTGATAACAAAGTTTTGTTAACTTTATTAATATTTGAAAGCAATAAGTTTTTTTATTATGTACTAGTGAGTAGCAATTTTTGTTAATTATATTTTTATAATTTTATCAATTTTTTTTTTAATTTTTATTCAACATTTTAAAATAAATTTATTTATTAGTCTGATAATATTGTGATACGTAGGTCTCCGCCATCGATGTGAAACATCTACCGACATTAAACCGTGATTTCCCTGGTGTGGAGTGAGTTTATTTCTCCGACTTTTAAGGCACCAGTGGTTCTCATTTTCAAAGTTGAACTTAGTTCGACATTGAGTGTTTACTGCGGTGACATTTCTAGGTAATGAGAACTCAATTAAATGATTGAGTTGAATCCAAATCGAAAATTTTCAAATAAAAAATTTAATTTTGATTTTTAATTTTTTAATTTTTTATTTTTTATTTTTGATTTTAATTAATCGAGCTAAATTGAAAACTGAATTATAATTTTTAATACTTATATAGATATATTTCATATAAATTTTTTTATACTTATTGTTTATTTTTATTCTATTTTTTTAATTTTTTACTCACTCAAACTAAAAAATAAAAAATACATTTATTATTTTATTATTTTATTTTAATCTATTTTGTTATTTTTTAAAAAAAAATCAATTAATCAAAAAATAAAAAAAAATCAATAATAATCAAACCAAACTGAATTTATTTTGATATTTAATTTATGGTTTTAGCCGACTAACTTTCAATTCAATTAAATTTAATTTGACCAAATATGGTGGGGAAGTCTAATAGTGATATTGGACCTATCTAATAAATTTTAATTCAATTAAATTTAATTGAATTGCACATTCGGTCAAATTAAATTTAATTGAATTGAAATTTATTAGATCGGTCCAGGATCACTATTAGACTTTCCCACCCATCAGCTAGCCTGCATTCCCACACAAATCATCCAAATATTCATTCACCCAAATCATCTTTTGACAAAATGGTTATTTCTTCTTCAAAAGTGCCCTATCCACAATAGTTGGAACTTGATTCAATCTTAGATGTGGGCACCAAAGTTTCAAATATAATTTTTGGGAGGGCTAGCAAGTAGCAATAACAGCAGTTTGAATTTTTACACATGCGCGTTAGTATATAAAATATTTTTTTAAATATATACTTAAAATTAATCATAAACACGTACTGGTATATATATATATATACATAATATACAATACACAATATAACACAAAATTATAATAAAAAATCCAATACAGAAACTCGATCATCATCATTATCGTCATCATTTTTCTTTTTCTTTCCCTTATCTTTCTCTTTTTCTTGATTCGGTGTTCGTCAATGCTTCATTATATGTCTTTTGATACCACAATTGTAGCACTCAACATTGGTATACCTGTTAGACTTATACCTCTATTTTTACTGTTCGAACAACTATTTTTATTTTTATCCTCTTTTCTGTAATCAAGATATTTGAATGTGCAAAAGAACTCTTTGACTTTCTTCTCATTTCCTCATTCAGAACACTACTCTTAGCCAAATACATGGTAATGATACAATTTGAGACTGAATTAGACAAAAATATCATAATATCTCCCACAAATCAGATAATGTACCAAAAACTATAACCCTTTCACTTCCCTTTCACTTCATCATCAAACATGGCACATGGTGCCATAATAATTAAGCAAAGATGATGGAGTCATGGAATTGATCAAAAAGTAAGTCAAGGTCCACTCCAAGAAGGACAGAGAGGGTCCATGCCAAAAGTAGAAAAATGAAAGTTGCCCTACGGAGAAGGACGCAAGTCCCCACAATGAGTTGGCGTCCATAAAAGGGAACTTTCCTTGAAAAACAGGTTTCCAAAAAGTGTTGGTCCAATCATGCAGGATTTTTTTTCTACCCCAAATTTGAGGAATTCTCCTAATATTTCATTAAAATAAATAAATTTATAATATTACAACTACAGAATTCATCCCAATGCTACATTACAGACACATTGAGAACTATAACCTTGTATATAACGTGACAACAATGAGATGTCAATCCTCAAACTTTATTTGTAGTGTCTTAATTCCTTGGCAATGAAAGCCCAAAGATGTAGGAATTATCCCACTAGCCAAGCAGACAAACGTATAGAAAAATTTTCCAAAAAATTATTATACATTTGTCTAGTAGTTATTACATTCAAAGCATGTGTATTGAACGGATGCATCTTTTGTTAAATGTCTTATTTTTTGTGCATGTGCACTGTAGTACAATACATAGCGTATCTAAAGTAATATATTTATACGATGAATATTACATTCAATACATGTACATTAAATGTAACATTTACAAAATCATACAATATATATAATATGGATCCAATCTGATCGATCATAAGAGTTATTTGTGAGTGAACGAAGTTCCTTCTTGCATGTGTCAATGTCAACCTCTCTTATCTCATTCAATTTATATTAATTTCTCGACCCTATCTATATGTCTTTTCGTCTTTTTTATGTAGTGCTATACAAAAAAGATAAAAATTGTGTGCCTACAATTATTGTATGCTTGATTGGGCTTCCTTTTTTTTTTTTTTTTGGTAAAATACATTTGGCCTCCCTAGTTATACCATTATGACACCTTATTATCTTGAACCATAATTTTTTTTAGGGTGAACTTCAATTTGCCCCCTCAATTATATATTTAATGCCCTTTTACCCAATTAAAACTATGAAAATATACGTTTTACCCCTTCCAACTAAGAAAATTATTTTGTTTTTCAATTATATTTTCTAAGTTAGAGGGGACAAAATCTATAATTTCATAATTTGAGAGGGTAAAGTGACACCAAGTATTAGCTAAGGAAAGCAAAATGAAATTAATCAAAAAATGAATTTAATCCAAATAATTTTAATATCTATGGAAAAATGCCACATCATCTGCTTTTAAGGGATATCCCAACAAGCATTCCAACGGCGAGGGTTTCACTTCACCAAGGTTTTTCTATTTGAGGCTCTGAATGTTTCACAAACAATTTTGAAAAAAGAGGTTTGCAATTAATTTAAAAAATTATTTTTTTATTTTACCATCAATTCGAAGAAATAATCTTGAAATTACTGTGGATTTAGCAATTAGACATATATAGCTCGAATGGTTAAAATCGAACAAGTATGGTAATACTTTATATCAGTCTCTATATTAGGAAACAAATCTAATTATCTCAACAAATATTTTGAAAATTGTTCGCTTAGTTTGAGCTCGAGCGAATTTCAGTTTGAGTAAATTTTAAATATTTAAAAAATTAAATATTAGTATTTTTATATTCCATAGTTAATATTTCTTGTTTCATAATTTTATGAAGATTTTCCAGCAAAACAGGTGAAAAAATCAAATCGAATCTTGAAAATGAATTAAAAGTCGCATTTGAGTCTAAATTGAGGAATTGAGATCTTGAAATAGCTTACATATATATTTAATTTGAAGTATTAAATATATGTAAAACACTTAGGATAACAAGTTGGCATATGTTGCATAATGGTGGAAATTAGCATTTGTTACTAGTTGTTTGAGACAGCCGTCACCTTAAATAACTAGAATTATCCTAAAGATTTCAATAGGGGTACCTCATAATGTTTAGATAAGGATATAACAATACGGATACGACAGGTTACAAATATAAGAAATAATTTTTTTAAAAAAATTTAAGATACAATATGATTCACGAGTACTATTCAATATATAATCTTTTTTTCTTATATGTATATTAAATATATGTGTATATATACATATGCAACTTATAACATCAGTGCGAGTACAAAGGAAAAGAAGTTTATGTCGATTAAGTTTATGTGGATTATGATGATGGAATTATATTAGTCTTATTTGTAGATTAAGGAGATTTTTTTTTTTTTTTTGTGGGGGGGGGGGGAGAAGAGTTTTGAGAGACAAAATAAGTGTTTGGATGATGTAATAATTTTTTCTAAAATAATTATGTAAATTTTGATCCTTTGTTCAATTCTTTTATTACTCTTTATTATTTAAATTATATTAAAATAAATTTTTTGTGTTAAACATTTCGAACATGTTATGTCTTATGACATGTTGGATACGGTATTAAAGATGTTGATATTTATTTATTTTTATTTAATTTATCAATACGTCAAATAACATGTCAGATACATATAAAAAACATATTATTTTTAACGCGACGTGTTGAATGTGACCTGCATTCAAATTAATATAAATAATCTTTTGGAGATACCATTCCAATACAGAATTCTAGAATCTAGATACATGATTTTCAAGTCAAGGACAACCAGTTGCAACTAAAAATTAAAAAATTCAAATGGCCCCATTCACATTTATTTAATCTAATTTATTAAAGTTTTCAACCCAAAGTTAAATCACAAAAATGAGATTACAAATTGTCAAGTCACTAATAAATTGCAAATGGTCCAGAAGGTAGGTCCTACAAAACTATTGAATTCATCTTTCTTTGATGAATTTAATAGTGCTACAATTTGAAATCTCAAACCCTCTTAAAATCACACGTCTACAAGATTCAATTTAATTATTTTAGTCAAGTTATACATAATTCAATTCTTGATTTTCTATTTAATTTTGGAAATAGAAATTATAGTAAGGGCATTGAGGCAGGCCCATGTGATAATAAGTCAATGTACATTAAGTTTTTGCCACTAAATTCGGACAACTAACGGCTCATTACACTTCCATTTAACAAAGTTTTTAATTATAAATGTCGTATCATAGTTTAATTTTGAATTATGCTGTCAAATAAAACCATTAAACCTTTGACTAAGGCTGAGTCTTTGAGAAATAATTAAAATATGTTTCAGCAATTGTCCTTTCCATTTCTTTACACTTCACCCTTTTAATATAATAATATCCTACTATTATTAGTAGGTCACAACTCAAATGGCATAATTGAAGATTTGATTGTAGTAATATAGAGAATAACAAGATTTTGAACGTCCAACCTACATTTTGCACACATTCATATATTTATTTGTATGAGAATGTATAAATATATAGTGAAGGGTAGGCTCGATTTATATCATCGAGTGTAACATGTACAATACTATTTTATCGTTCAACTTATGTAAAAAAAATTATGCATCACCAACAAATTTTACTCTCTTTTGTTTTTTTTTTTATTTTCTTAGTTTCTTGATGTTTACATAACATATATCCAATTGACGACTTGCACACTACTCCTAATAGGACAAGGACAAAGGGAAAAGGATAAACGAAAGATGGAGATAAAGAGTAATGGATGTTTAACTTATTGTTCTCATAACTATTATTGTTTTATACCGTATTTTAGATCTTGGGCACGAGAAAGCGAACTAACTTCATCGTCACGAAGAGACGAATTCTCTAGTAATCAGGCTATCAATGTCTTAATAAAACAAGTAGACCATAACTAATAGCAAGTTATGCATATTGAACTCTCTTTACAAAGCACAAGACGCAGAGACCATAAGGACTTCTATTGGGATCATTCAGAACAGGGCTTTAGTAAGATATAATCACAAAGTAAATAGGTTAATCAAATTATCAAAAACACATGTTTTCTTTGTCTGTACCAAAAGAAAATGAACAGAAAGATGTAGCCCATGTTACAAGGAGCTGGCATCAGTTAATACCATACTAAGACAGACAAGATTTAAGCAACTATTGACATGCAGTATTGGAGAGTTATTCCTATTTTTAAGTCAAGAACTGAACTGTCCCGAATAATATTTAGCAACATGTACACATAGCTGCAATTAGTGTAACGCAACAAAGAATGCAATAAAATTTGCAATATAAGATCTTATGCTTGTATCATATGTTTATCTAAATACACATTGCAGGATTTATGAAGCTGTAACATATGGGTTGATTACGGTTGACCAAGCATGTGAGCTGCAAGAAAACAATTTTCAGGATCAGTTTACACAAAATGAAAACGGAAAGGAGGCATGGGTTGAATCCAAAAGAAGAAAAGCAAGATGGGAGAAAGAATTAATAGGTTACTTCAAATTTCAGCTTCCCCTGCCTTGGAACAGCCTCATTTGATTGATCTCATAATTTTTTTATTTTTTTATTTTTTGATGATCTAGATTCCAAGCTTAGCTAATTCTTGGAAGAAGACGGTCTTCCTCGCTAGTTCGCCCTTCGAATAAATACGATGACATAACCTATATATATACGGATCAGATTTTCGTACAAGTCACCCTCCTAATAGACTCACCTACAATGCGATAAGAAATCTCAGGAGGGACGGATATAGGCACGCTACACTCTTACCAAAATTTGCAATCGGTTCTTTTTGTAAATCAAAGGGCATAGTAGTGAATGTGAACTTTTTTGTAATAATATCTTTATAATATGCATTTCGAATTTCTATTTATCTCGTATTTCATTTCATAGATGCACGTTGAATACACGTTTAAGAAAAAAGTTTATATTCTAGCATACTGTGGATGTAACATGATCAAAACTTGAAATCTCTATCTCATGACATTCACATTTCATCATTCGTAATCATAAAAGTAAAATAATCACAGAAGGCGTCTAAACCTTTCTAAGCTGCACTTATGCATCTAAACCTTTCTTGTGAAATGATTTACACAACTTCTCTTTTTTGCCATTTTCAGGTAATATGGTGCCAATAAGTACTGTACAATCACAAAAATATTCCCTAAAATAATCTTGCTTCAAGCCCATGAAACACAAATATATATATATATATATATATATACAAGGGCAAAAAAACACAGAAGAAAATAAACCCACCAATTTCAAGCCAGGAACAAACTATTGACATGCTATATAAATCAGAACATAATGCCCAAACTGAAATATTCGGCCCAATATTTCAGCCCAAATTGGGTTCAAAATTCTCTGAGGCCCGATTTATAACTGTAGCTCAAACCCAATAAATTAAAACTCAAATCAATTTATGATTATAGATTCAAACTCGATTCAAAATAATTAGTAATATTATAGAAAATAATTATAAGAGATTAAAGCCTAAAGTCACCACATGGTACATAGCCTGAGCCTAGATAATCTCGGGCCTCGTCCTAGTTAAACAGAAGTAACCTTTTTTATTATCCATTATTTTCTTTTATTTCTCCTTTTTTAGTTCAATTTGTTTATCTCAAACAACTACAAAATATTTGCACTGATTCTGATTATCATGCATTTAAAGTTTAAATATATAAAATGAAAAATCCTATGTATCAATGTTACCATATATATGTAATAAAGTTAAGTAAAGAGTGTCAAGTTTTTATTATTATTATCGAAAAAGCAAGGTGATTGTTTGTCGTATATTATCTTCTTATTTTATTTAAAAAAAATTACAAACAACGAATAACAATTTAATGTTGAATTCGTTAACAATAATTTCATTAAATAAAAAAAAATTCTATTTACAAATTTTAAGAAAATATTTAACCTATTTCTTAGTCTAACAGGTTCAGTGTTAATTTCTTTGTAAAAAATTAACAATTTCTTGAGTTTTTTGAATAGAGAAATTTATTTTTAAAGTTTTATGGTATTTGTACCAAAAAGATAAAAAGAATAAAAGTTGTTTAAGCTGAAATTAAAAATAAAATAAAATGAATATCTGTCGAATTTCTTTCTTGAGAAAGAAGACAGCGAGAGCTCATACAAAAAGAAAAAGTGAAGTGCGATTCATTCTTCTGAATCTCCAGCAAAATTTCCTCTCTCTAATCGTGATTGTTTCTTTCTCTGATTTTCGATATCACCATGCCCAAACAGCAAGCAAATTGGTCTCCTTACGACAACAATGGAGGGTACGTTTAAACCCTAATTAGATTTTTCGACAACAAATTAAACCCATGTCCATAGTTGAATGCTAATGTGTGTGTGTGTTTGCCCTATGTGCAGGACATGTGTTGCGATTGCCGGAGCTGATTACTGTGTGATTGCGGCCGACACTCGAATGTCCACTGGCTATAGTATTCTTACTCGCGATTACTCCAAAATTATTCAGCTGTAAATATATGTTTTTTCTTCTTCTTCTTTTTCCCCCATTCTATTTGCCGTTTATTCGAGAATTCTTTTATTGTTTTTTGTTCTGTGTTTTGATGTTTGAGTTTTTCTCTACGTAATTTTAAGGAGAAAGTGCCTCTGTTGGTTATTTGGTTGAGGTATGTTATATGGTAGTAAGCTGTTAAATGAACAAACATAGAGATAACTGAAAATTTGATTTTGGGACTATCTTTTTTTCTCAAAATGTCACGAAAAAAATAAGTTTCCGTGTTAACTAAATCAGGGAGAAAAAAAGATCTATTTTTTCCCCTCGTTTAATAGGAGTCGATGTTTTTTATTTCATCATTTTTGTGGGGCTTAAGTTCAAATACTAATGGGACAATAGGTTATCATAAGTTTCCACAGTGATTGTGTTTTCAAGATGTCTAAGTTGGCCTGAGATGAGTCAATAGATTCCTAGAGTAGAAGAGTAAAACATGTGGATGAAGCATTTAACTCTTAAGTATTGTTTAAAGTTGGTGGTTTTGTCATTTTATGGCTGAAAAAAAATATTTGAAACATCAATTTCCTTTTGAATCACTTTTTGACCTTTTGTTGTTTTACTCATGCTAAATGCTCTATCTAATGTGGCCTCTGGCCAAGTAAAATGCTGAACTCTTGATTTTTTTAAGTTTGGTTTGTGAAAATGAACCTATTTGAAAATAGAAAGAGCCTGCCTGGGATATTTTTTCAAGATCTGCAATGTCACTGCATGATGTGTGGACTTTGGTTCAATTTGGAATTCTATCTCATCTTTGGTTTTCTGGTACTGGCTTAATTTCCTTTGTTGAAGTAATGCCAAGTATGGCTTCTACGAAAGTTAAATGGGATATTAGTGAAGCAACATATCTTAGGAGTATTACATTGAGAAGTTCCATTCACATCATGAAGTGTGGAGTTGGACTCAGTGTGGAATTTTATTCTTATTTGGCTTTATAACGGTTTAAGTTCCTTTTTTTTTTCATTCGATATCGATGACCTCTTTTACTAAAATTGAATGTGAGATTCATGAGAAATAACTTGTTTTATGAAACCTGGAGATGTTTCATTGTTGTCAGATCCTAATGCTATTATCTGAAAAGGTTATGCATGTTCTTTACTTCTTACAGATAAAAGTGGTCTCTATTTTCATCACTACCTAAAATCCGACCTCTATTCCATCTCCACTATTCATGGATGCCTGGTTTTTTGTTCGATTTACTAATGTCGCTTTCAAAGTTCTTTGTTGTGGATATTATTGTTCTATTGTAATGTATGCTTTTGTTTATTTGACCATGTAGAGCGGACAAATCTGTGATGGCTTCTTCAGGCTTTCAGGCTGATGTAAGAGCTCTGCAAAAGGTCTTGGCAGCTAGACATTTGGTGAGTTATTGAAGCATGTAATGTAGAGGCTATGGCTAACTTTTTGAATATTCTCTTGTCCTCATCTCTCGCTATCTCTCTCTGTCTCTGCATGCACGAGTGTGTATGAGCGGTGGGGGCTTGGAGTTTGCCAATACATATTTGACTACCAAGCAGTCTGTTTTCTATTCCTTTTGATTCCCCTACAACAGGTGCCAAGTCATCTTTGCTATTGGACAATATACTCTTTTGGTATGAAATAATGACCTGTTGAATAGCTTGTTTTTGGTACATCTGATCCATATAGGCTATAGCAATTTGAGATCCACCACTAACTAATAAGGCTCAGGCAATTAGGTTAAGATTCTAGAAAATACTTTTGTTCTAAATAAAAAAATGCTAAGTGATTCAATTGAAGATTGCAGCGAGAATGTTAAAAGATCTTATTACACCATTCTTATCAGTAATCCTGTCTATCCATAATACTAGACTTTCAGAAATCCCTTCAATCTAATCTAACATGTTAGATTTCTATTTGTCAGAACTGATGCATGAAATTTAATTTTGTTGTTTGACATCTAGATTTATCAGCACCAACATAACAAGCAAATGAGCTGCCCTGCAATGGCTCAATTGCTGTCTAATACCCTGTACTACAAACGTTTCTTTCCGTATTATGCTTTCAATGTATTGGGCGGCCTTGACAATGAAGGTAAGACTACAGGTTATTTCAGCTGGATATTATTCCAAATCTTTCCTCTATTTCATTGATCCTTCTCTTTGCTTTTCTAAAATTCCTGAAGGAAAGGGCTGTGTCTTCACATATGATGCTGTTGGATCTTATGAAAGGGTGGGATACAGCTCCCAAGGTTCTGGTGCTACTCTTATCACACCCTTCTTGGACAACCAACTGAAATCTCCAAGTCCTCTCTTATTACCTGCAAAGGTTTGGTCTTGACAACATCATTTTGGACTATTCATTTCTGCCTTTTTTTTCCCCAGAATATCTCGATAAACAGTTATTACTGCAGGATGCGGTTACTCCACTTTCAGAGGCAGAAGCCATTGACTTGGTGAAAACTTGTTTTGCATCAGCAACAGAAAGAGATATATACACGGTAAGTTTGTTCTCTCCTCTATTCCAAATGGTAAGACTAAGTGAAAAAATTTCTGTGTTTCTATTGATTGATTTTAAGTTCTCAGGGAATCTTTCTGTACAAATCTGTTCCTCTGCTTTGTAACATTTTAAGTTTGAAATTCAAGGCCAAAACTAGATTATTGGGCCTGTGCAGTCTCTTCTTGTCAAGTGATTCAAGTGATGTGGGGAGCTTATCTTGCATGTTTGGAGCAGTATTTCTGTTTGAGCTAGCTAGTTTGTACTGATGTTCCTCAGCAATGTCATTATGTGATGCATACTTGGGCCAAAGTTACAATACGCAGATTATGCAAAATGTTGATTATTGCATTTTGACACTAAAAACGTGTATTTAATTGGTGATACTAGCCACATCGGCAAATTGTGATGGAGGTCCGTGTAGTATTTGTGCCAAAAAAGGCTCTAAATATATTGATCTACTTTTGACTGTTGTACAAATGAATATTTTACAACTTGGTGAGATATGTTCAATATCAATTCCGATAAATAGGCATGCATATTCATCCAACTGTTTGACATGATACATGCCATCACCATTACTCCTGTTTGCACTACCAATTCTATCCGTAGGTTTAACCATTGTGTTATTACATTACAAAAGAAGCAAGCTCTCTGTTATACTGACCCACTATCTTTGGTAAACATTGACATATGAGCGCCAGTGATATGTGTTAATTTCTTTTGTGTGTAAGTAGGTTTCTAATCTTCTATTTGATGAGCTTCATGGATCACCGGTTTTAGATGTTTAAATTGTTGCCCTACAGAATATCCTCCTAATTCCATACTTGTGTACTTGCTTTTTTGGGTATTACAGGGAGACAAGCTGGAGATAGTCATATTGAACGCTAGTGGTATACGTCGCGAGTACATGGAGCTCAGGATGGATTAAAATCCAATTTACTTGTTTCTTGCCCCCCTGCTTTTCCTGAAACAGGAGACAGACAATGTTCAGGATGCTTGTTTGGCGTAATTCACCGGATAATTTGTGTTCTCAGGGCAAATCAACTGCCTCTTTTTCGCATCAAGTCAAACTGTGGTATATGTACGGCTTGCTGATTGGTATTCAGATTTCTGGAGAAATTCTAATATGAAACTCAGATTGGTGCTTAACTTCCTTCTGAAACAACTGATACCATAAACAAGGAAATATTATCAAGAAGTTACAGAGTTCATTTAAGAAAAGTGAGGATGATGGGTAGCGGAGCTGTATTAAGTCTTGCCTTTATAACTGAAATTCCTTCTTCAATTCAATGTCACGAGTTATTTTAGATTTTTTTAGCTAGTGAGGATTTCAGTAAGGAAAAGAAAAATTATATGAAAAAAAATAAAGAATAGAGTATCGAATTATATAATTTGAAGCAAGAAAATTATTTTCCTCAATATTTTTTCTCTAGCTTTGTATTTAGTCTATAGGCTAAAGAAAAAAGGAACGAGGAGAAAAAAGGAGGAAAGAAGAGAATAAAAAATCATTTAATGAAAAAGCGGGTGGAGAGTACTCAGGACTAGATGTTAGAAGGTGCTCAGTCTTATTTATTCTCTGGTAAGGTACCAAAACTATCTTCATCTTGGAAAAAATCAAGTTGTGAAGAATTCTTGAATCTTGATGTTGATGCATTTCTTATTCCATGGGTACAATTATACAAAGACAAAAATGTTAAAATAACTGTAAAATTTCCCATTAGATGAATTGAATCATCTCAACATCCATCCACTATATAAGGTCCGATTTTCCTTATCTTGTTTGAGTTTGAGATTGCTGATACTCTGAGCTCAATCAAAGACTGTTTTCTGATGCCCATCCCTTCTTCTCCAGTGCTACCCTCAGGACCTGTAAAGATTCATCAGCATTTCTTTGTTACTGTTCTGCTATCACATATCCATGAATTATGACAGCCAAAAAAAAACTGTATGCCAAATAAAAAATTTCACCTTGATCCTTTTTCTGTTTATGTCAAAGTCGAAGTTCCCTAAACGTGATGCTGAACGATATTGCACGATTGATTTTTTGCCCGGTGGAAACCAAAACTCAACATCATCAACAAACTGAGAGACAGAACAAGAAACATGGAGGAATGAATACCACAGATTGATATTGGCAAAGGCCAAAAAACAGGAAAAAGATAGTTACACTTACCCCAAGATTGGGCTTTCATATTCCACGCGCACATAGTCATCTCTTTTCTCTGTTATTTTTGGTGTGAAATTGTCTGGTTTTGTTGATTTTACCTGTGCCATAAGGTGAAAATCAGCTTCATTAATGGTTTTGAACACCATGTAATCTTCAAGAGATTTAGAAAGTCTCGGTATAAAAAGAAATTACCACTTCAAGTAGCTCTTCCATTGCTTGTTCTTTGCTCACTGGTTTTTTACTTCCATGACCCTCCTCAGGATTATAATTCCTGAAAAATATTGCACCATTCATACAGTGTATCATTCAGCAGTTCCACAACACAAGCTAGATAACTCCATTAACTTTTTATCGGTATAAAGTAAGTTTGACTGCACGCATGTATGAAAAAGATAGACATATAATATATGTTATTATTTCCTCATTTCTCACGTGTTGGATTAAAAATAAAGTAAAAATCACATGGTAATTGCTATCTTTGACCTTAGCTAGCAATTGAATGCTACTTGATAAAAGATGTAGCCTAACTTGAGTGGAAAATCATTCAAGCTAATGTTTGTGGAGTCTCACCGTCCAAACTTTGAACCCCCCCACCCCACCTCCTTTTTGGATTTAATTACATAAAAATAAAAATTTGACTTAAGAAAATGAAAAAGAAAAAGAAAAGTTAAAGAGTACTTACCAAGGGGGGGCATAGTGTGTGAGATCACTGATATTCTCAGAAGTTGATACACAGTTCTTGGTGGCAGGGCATAAAGCTAATCCAGGAGGATTTTTCTGCACCCCCAAGTAATTTGGTTTTGTTCCACTACATCAGCAATCAAATAACTTTACAGTAATGTAATGAAATTGAATAATTTTTAATCACTGTATAACCAAAATTTGAAATAAAATTCAGTGTAAAAAGTTCAAGAATCCAATGGAGTCCAGCAAATTTTACACCAATACTTGCATAATGGTGTAGGATTTATGAATTTTATCAAAATACATGTGTCATTTCCCAGAGTATTAAAAGAAACACTGAGAATCGATAGTGGGAAAATGGATAAGGGACATGAGGTGGGGATTAAAATGCTAAAAAGGAAAAAGAAAATTTAAAGTACCTGAAGTGGAAAATAGCTCCAAGAACAGCAATTTCACTGCTCCTCAATATTATTTCCCTACACACATAATATTTTTCTCTTAATTATCATCAATGGTACTTTGTTTTTATAGAACAAGAAATATATATATGTGTGTGTGTGTGTGTGTGTGTGTGTGTGTGTGTGTGTACCTTCGACCCTTTTGGGCAGTGCTTTCATTGGGTGGCTCCTCCTGCTGTTTCTGATGCGATACAATAGATAGGTTGATGTGGGGAGTTAAAGAAGATTTGTAGTTTATTTTGTAGCTCTTGTGACTGTAGATATGAGTATTGGGAGACGCCATGGAAGCCATGTCTAAAAGCTAAATATGGTTTCCTGTGTGTGTATGGATGTGTGCAGATATGTGTGTCTAGTTCCTCTTGGAGGAACTAACTTTATAGAAATATTATAAACGCTAGAGGTAATCTTGGAATGGGTACTTATACAGCATATTACTCTCTCTCTAAGACTTTGCCTCTTAATTTTATATCGAATTTAATATTTTATTTTTTATTTTTTATATTTATGAAACAAATTAATAAAAGTAAAATTATACACTTCGCATATTCTGAACGATCCCTTAACTTTCTTGAAATATCTTAATTTCCATTAACCATTTAATTTTCATCTTCAATTGCCCGTCAGCCATCTATTAATATGCCTGTAAACTTTTTAACAGTTGGAGAATGATCAAGATTGCTAGAAATAAAAGCGAAAAACAAGAGACGTGCTGTTCTACGACACCTTGGAGTGGTAGGTTAGAATCTGTCACTCAATTCTCCACTATGGCCGTGTGGCTGTTTGTTTCAGCCGCACATCCTCAGACTCAGGTGCTCATTTAACACATTGAAATGTCACTAATGAACTTGCTAATGCTGACTATGGAGCACTCAGGATTAGACTGTAAACCGACCAAAATTACACATTCTGCTTTAATTTGTTTCAAGTTTTGTCACCAACAGTATGCATCATCCTGCTCTTTGGCGACTTTGTAGATGTACTGTACAGACGAAAGTCATCAAAATTTAAGATTTAGATGAAAGATTAGTGTACATTAAACACACCGGGTTGATTAAAGAGGCAAAAGGAGCAGATTTGATAACATCTGTCCTAATACGCATGCACCATGTTGATTCACAGTGCAGATTGTGTTCTCAACATGAAGAAAATTGTCCACGGAGTGATCTGGAGCTTCTTAGTGAGACGTTGCTAGTATTCTGAGTACTCAAGCAATTTAGTATACTTATACACAAAAAGAAAAATAAAAGAAAAAAAGAAAACCAATAAAAGAAACTGAAAGAACATGGCTCTGCCTTCTTAGATATAATTTCAGCTGGACCTTTTGCTTTAGACCACCATTCATGAGTCTTCTGCTTCAATGCTCGTTTCTTCCAAGACTTTACGGGCAACAAGTTGGAAGGACAGGATTCAAAGGAAAAATGAAGCCAGACAAAAAAGTTGTCATCTACGGACACCAACCAATTCAACATCATACACAAGCCATGAGTTTGGTGGAACATTTTCTCCCACTCCATGCTTCCCAAAACTGCATGATAAATATGAAAACTTTAAGATAAGAAATGTATATAATATTTGCAACAAAGTGGTTTAGGATGAGACATGGAGAGGTGACAATTAGCATCCATGCTTTTCGGAAGATTCAGAGCATACCCTATAGATGGTGGGATGATGAGTCTCCTCTTGCCACCAACATGCATACCTGAGCATATCATGTGTTAAGATAAAAGTTATAGCTGCTGGTGTGGGCATTGAATGTGAAGAAAAGAAGACGTGAAACTAGAAAGGAATGAAAACTATATTTCAGTTTTAAAAAAAATTACCATCGATGCCAAGATTCCATCCATCAATAATTCCTTTATCACCTGAATGAAGATGGAAGCATGAAGATAGAAATTATAAGCAAAACCCTTTCTCCTTTTCCTTTCTCAGAATCAAAAAGAAAATAACTATGGTGGGGAGGGGGTAGTGAAGCCATGGAAATTGCATAAAAACACTAGAATTTGTACCTAACCGGAACTTGTAGGCAGTTTTGCCCACATTTGAGTCAAAAATATGACCATTCTCCTTCAACATGGCTGTGTAATAAATTTTGACCTGATCCAAGGTTCATTTACTCAGTAGTAAGTGGCATGATCATGAATATATCCAACCAATTGAAAATAGCATTATCTCTAACCAGGTTGACATAAAATTACCTTTTTCCCAGGAGCAGCTACTTTTCCATCTGGTGGACCATTTGCTACCTCTTCAATAATCAACCCATTTGATAAGGTCCTGTTTTGAATTGGCTTTTCATTTGTAGTCTGAATCTCAAATTTTATGAATGTGTTCTCTTGATTATCTGCCATGTTAGGCAAGCCCATGTTCAAGTCTCCGTCGCCTTGAGTTTTCTTCTTCTTTTTTTTCTTAATTTTCTTCTCAGGTTGACTAGCATTAGCAAGTAACTCAGATTTTATGCTGACACTGCTGCAAGTATAAATTTCTGTTATAAAACTACTTTACTGATTTTTCAAAGCTGAAAAATGCAAGTAATTACTGTTGCTGCTCAAAATTATCCACATTCATAGGTGGATAAGTTGAGGATGGGGGAACTGGTGACCTTACGATGGAAGCTATGGGTTTGAATTAACTCAAAAATGTTACTCCTTTCCACCAACATTACAACCATAATATACTCTTTATTGAGTTGCATTACAGATAATTCTCTTTATCTCTTTTAATATCTAGGTTGCCTTTTTTGTATTGTGGTTCAAAATTTTTTAAAGTTCTGGGAAAGAGTCATGGAGGTCAAATGGTGGATTTTGTTATTTCAGTAAGTCTGGATTTTTTTGGTGGCAAAACATGGGAGTTGTAAATCTACTAGGCTCAAGACTCCTTAAGAGTCTTTGACCACAAATCTAACGCTTTAGATTTGGAAGGCCATTTTTGGTTTGGAACATCTTTGAAAATTTTCAAAAGATTCTCTTATGGATCTAAACCAAAATATAAGGGTACGGAGGCCTAGACTTATTTACTTCTTTCTTAATCATCTATCAAAATTATCAAGTCTAACCATTTTCCCCGAGCTCCTTACTTCTTCCTGTAAATGTTTTCCAACAGCCACAGTTTTCAATTATTTCAGGATTTTCGCTGTTCAAAAACTTCACTTATTTTGTGAATATTTTGAATTCAAAAACAATTTTTAGCATCCTTATCTGAAAAGAAACCAATAATTCACTCGTCCTTCAGATCAAATTTTGAAACTTAAATTTACAACAGAATGACTAACTGCCCTACCTCCCCTTCATGTTGTTTGTGATAGAAATGCCACAGGAATGAATATTTGGGAAAACAAAAACCTCAACAAAGAAAGAGCAGACAAGATGTGATACTAACTTATCAATGTGTTGTTCCTGATCTCCATTTTCTGCTGGCAGATCCTTCATTGTGCTGTCAGCATGTAGTATATCCTGCTCGAGCTTACAATATTTATCAACATTGTGAAATTTCAAATCAGTTCCTTCTGAGAATGTCCCTTCCAACTGAAGTTCTTTCCTTCTCTTCTTTGATTTCTTACAATTTCCAGAGCCCGATTCTGGAGGAGGCACCAAACAATGATCTCCAATTTCCCTGCTTGAGTATGTATTATAAGACGAAAGTTAATTAGGGTTTTATGATAAGAATTGCCATGGAGCAGAGACTTGCGCATCCTATCACTGCATAAGCATAAATATGCAACATTGAACTGACCATTATTAACAGGTCAAAGAAATTAACATTCTTACTGATTTGTGAAGGCTTCAACTTTATGCTCTTTATCTTCTCTGAGAACACTATGATCCTTGTCAATCTCACCATCACAGGTTTTCTCCTCCTTAGAACATTTTTTTCTTTTCTTTCTCGGTTTTGCACTGATTCACACCCCAGATATGTAGAAAGTAATAGATGGCAAGTAAGATACACGTAAAGTTTTACCAACGAATGAAGTAGGTATATAGCCCATTGATTGATGACACTCACAGATCAAGGGATTGCATCGGATCCTTCCCATTGCTCATAGGCAGATTCTGGTTGATGATGTTGGCTTCTACCTGGTTTCCATGAACCTTATCATCAGTTAAGGCCAAACTGTTGTTAACAATAATTTCCTCAAGAGTCTCCATTTCCCTGGGAAGTTCATTCTTGATCGATGTCCTTTCTTCATTCAATGACAACTTTGTTTCCCTACATAAATACATGAAGGAAGAAATGAACTTACATACATATAAATATGTATATGTTTAGTACACACATCCAAAGTTCTTCTCATGTAGGTGGCTGGAGGAAAATTGAACTAAAATGACACATGAAAAGTGTATGCAAAGGATAATAATTTATGGCTCGATTACCTTTCTGGTTTTCCATTTATATCTACAAGATCAACCTTTTCCTTTGATTTTCTACTACATATACCATCATTTTTTGACTTATCGCCCATTTCTACTGTTGCCTGAGCAGTCTTTTCCCCAGCATCGGTCAAAGTTGTCTCTGCAGCTCTTTCACTCTTAAATACAGATAAAAGGTAGCCATCTTCATCTTCACTTTCACGTGAATTAGCATCATTATCTGACTCAACTACTTGGCATTTCTTCTTAAGTCGTTTGCCACGAGCCTTTCTGTTCTTCAGCTTATCATTTTCTGGCGTAGTCTCATCCATCACTTTAATAAACACAAAAGTTCAGAAAAATAAAGTGAAGTATCAGGATAAACGTTGATAGCCTTACCTTAGATGATAAACAATAACAATAACCATAAAAAAGGATCAGAAAGTGCATATTGTTTAACAAGATTGAAGGCAACAATATTAGATTAAATAAGCCGTGTATCTTTGGATTCAATAGCGCTTCATTATGATGAGGTTCTCTAGATAGTATATTTCATGACTTATTCCTAAATGAATTCATTCATATGCATGAGAACTTTAACAAATTACATTTATAATATCCACGACGAGCATGCGGTTGCAATAACAGAAAGAATTAGCCTCGGGTGTGTGTAGAACATACCTTTGCTGCTTGAAACAGGGGCTGGTGAACAAACTTGCAATTCGTCATCATCAATGAAACTGTCCTCATATTTATCATCATCACTACAGAAACTAGATCCCTCTGTCTGGGTGTTGTCAATATCCACCCCATATGATTCTCTATTGAGTCAAAGTAAAGGAAGCCTAGAATTCCCAACATGTAAACTAAATAAAAGCTTGAGATTTAACAAAGCAGCAGCAGTCCCACCAAGAAAAATCTGCATAACTGTGATGAAAATATTGAAGGAGTTTTGAGATAAAAATAGTAATAAATGGTCCCTAAATTTAAACAAAAAGGACATCATAGTAAGGTCTTCATAAGAATCAAAAGAATGAACAAGTAAAAAGGATACGTATCACTGTGGGGATTGGACTGCTGACTTTGACGGATGTAATAACCGGTGAGGTAGACACTTCGAGGGCCAATAATTGAAAACATCACATCATCTGCCTCCTCAAATTCCAAATCTAAATGGCATGACTCTGTTTGGTTGGGCAGCAAAGCGCAGAGCAAAACTGGACTTCTTTTACCCACATTGCACTGTACTATACTCTTCTTGGTAGCATCACCAATCCCCAGTGTTGCCTAAACAAATAATCGCAACATACACTACAATGATGAAATCCCGATAAAATTTAATAACAAACTACACAGAAAAAACAAATTTAAGACCAGATAAGAAGTAAAGTACTTTTTCCCATCATTAATATACCAAATCTTGATCTCCAAGAAAGCTTTTCTTAACAGATAACACAAGCACAACCACTCAAAAGTTAAAAATTCTTTTTCTACCAGATTGAAATTCACCTAAATCCAATAAAGCATGATAAAACAAACAAGACAACATTATCCCCATTTAAATGCAAAACCAAACAAAAGTCAAACTTTGATTTGCTTTTTCAGTTATCTAAAAATAATACCTGGGAGATTCGGAGCCTTCCTCTAGCCTTTTCACAAGAATGAATCATAGGCTTTCCGGGTTTCACCTCAATACCTAAAACACAGCAACAAATTGAAAATTTAAAAAAAAAAAATCAAAATCTGTTCAGTCAATAAAAGGAAACGCACACAAAAAATTAAATAGTTCCAATCTGTAAACAACTCAAAAAGACAGCATATCAAACTTGAACAATATCAAAATTATTGCAGCCCGAAAAACACAACAATCTTGAGATTATGCACAAAACAAGTAAAAGGTGGAGCGGCGAGAAGAGAAGGGCTCACCCCAGAAAGCCATTTCTATAGGCAGAAGAATTCACGCTTCGGACTGTTTGAAAAGAGCAATCTTGATTGCTTTATACTTCTACCGTCACTTTAAACCCTAGTGCGAGAGAGAGGTTTTGAAGTTTATCTGTTTAGGATCTTTAAACCCTACCTTTTATATAGGTGCTGTACGGCGGGAGTATGGGAATAATTACATTTTTATTTTTTTGCCCCAAATTTAGTTTCAAATTTCAATTCCTTAAACTTAGCCCTTGTTAAAATTAGTTACTAATTTAGTAAATTTTTAATTTTTTACCCTTAACTCTCCCTTAGTTGTTGAAATTTTATAGGTACAAAGGGTTAAAATTGTAAAAAGTTGAAACTAAAGGACTAAAATTTTAAAAAATTTCAAACTTAAACGATCATAATTATAAAAAATTTCAATGCTCAGTGCATGCACATGGACAATTCCATAGGTAGGTAACAGAGTATGAACGGTTAGGACTATTTTTTATTAAAAATGAAAATACGAGGATTAGATTTTATAAGGGCTAAATTAAAAAGATTAAAATTGAATTAGTGGTTAAAAAAGGACTAAAAATATAATTATCCAATTTTATTTGTCTGCGTATGGTCTTGATATGCCACACCCAATCCACAGTACATTGAATGTATGAATTATGGACAATTATTTTATTTTATAATATATGAGATAAATTTTTATTATTTAAGTATTCGATCGATAAATAGATAAAATATTTGCAAAATCAAATTTAACAATGCTTTCCTCTTTTTTTTTTTCTTTTCCTTTTTCAATTTTAAGTAAAAGCACGTGGTCGACCCTAGGTGTGGGGAACTTTGGGATGTTTGGTTTTCTTTTTATGAGCCATTTTCAGTTTCTAGCATTTCCAATGAGTTTTAATATTTATATTAGTTTTTGTGTAAAAATGAAAATATATTTGAATGAATGATTTGAGATAAGTTTGGAAAATAAAAATATATTTGATTGAGGGTATTTGGTATTTTAGATTGGATATTTGTTTCAAATATGATAATTTATTAGGATAATATGTTAGTGGTGAGTTTTACTGAAATTATGATATTTAAAAATAATAATATATTAATTAGATGTAGTGAATAATAGTGGGATCAATTTTGAATGTTTAATTTATATATAATATTTTAATAAAATGATATATAAGTGATGAGTTACATAAATAATTTTTTTTTAAAATATAATATATTAATTAGATAAAAATTAATAATGGTGGATCCACTGTGAATATTTAGTACGGATAAAATGACAAATTATGATGATTTGTAAATAGTGAATTTCATTACAATTATATTATTTGAAAATAGTATTATATTGTATAAATATAGACGATAATTATGGATTTCAATAGTGTAATATATAGTTAAAAATTAAAAATATAAGATTGAGAAATATTTTAGTGGAAAAATAAAAAAAAGTAAAATGAGGTATTTATAAGGAGATGAGATAAAATAATATAAACAAATATGTGTTTAAAATAGTTAAAAATTGAGAGGATGCTTTTGAAATAAAGACCAAACGTTCTTTTTGAGTCTACCTGCCCAGACATTTTTTGTAAGGACTCCATTATTTTCACTTTTTATTTTGAAGTTGACGAAATTAAAAATACCTTTGAAGATAAGAAGAATACACGTCACAATAAAAGACAATTGATATATAGGTTTGACCATGAAATTTAGCTACTAGTCCAATATTGTGACATGCCAACTTGCATTAGATACAGGATAAATTTTTGGCTGGTGTATTCAATATATATATATATATATATGGGAGGTTTTTAAAGTACATTTTCTTATTACAACATAATTTACTTGTTAGTCTCGAGATAACAAATTACACGTAACTCATAAACCCAAGAAAAAATCTAAGATCAATTTGAAATTCCATCATGATCATAATTAATTGGAAAATTAAATTATTGTTAGGGGACAAATTTTCTATAACCAAACATTTTATTACTATATTTTTCATACGAAATATTTTAAGATAAAATTTTATTTTCTAAAATAAAAAATATAATATTACTAACTTTCAATTATTATTTTTAAAAAATATATTATAAAATACATAAAACTTGTACTTTTTTAATCTCCATTTAAAAAACTATGTATTAACTCAAATTAAATTATCCCATTTAAATTATTAAAGAGTAGTCAGGCGAACTTATAAACTTTTCAAAATATTTTTAATTTGTCTAAAAGTATTTGGTACTTTTTCTTGAAAAAAATTATAAAATAAAAAATATATATTTGAGAAAAATTATAAATTTTTAGAAAAAAGTACATCCACAAAATTTATTTTTAAAATAAAAATTTATTTTAATAAATTTTTTTAATTTTAATAATTTTAATTACAAAATTATCATTACTCATATTTTAAAAATTTTATAATTTTATTTTATATAAATATTTTAATAATTTATTTTTAAAATAAAATTTAATATATTATAAACTTCACAAATATATTATAAAATATAAAAATTTATAAGATATTTTAAATAAACTTAAGATTATTTTAGGCAGGTGGAGTGAATAATTAGTTGGATTCCATAAAATATATACTGAGTCTCTGCTATGGCACGTCAACCTAATCAGACATTTATCCTTATTCCACTGCAGTTTCCATCTACTCTCTTTCTGAAGTGTTTTAGTTTGGGTGCTTCTGCTAAAATCTTCATCTCGATCTTTTATGGAATCCAAGGAGCAGGTTTCTTAATTCTGCCCCTACTTCTCTCTCTTACACACACCCTCAAACACCCCCCCCCCCCCCCCCCCACACACACACACAACTATTTCAGTGGAAAGATACCATGTAGTAATAAAATTCTATCTAATAACATGGTTGTTCATTGAATACAACTGCAGATGCATAGCCCAGTTGATGATTCATCATCAGCTCCCAAGCTTGTACTCTACTCTTATTGGCAGAGCTCTTGTGCTTGGCGTGTACGCTTTGCTTTGAATCTTAAAGGTTCATCATCTTCCCCATCTTTTGATCTTGATTGCTGTGTCCTCAAATTGTTTTAAATTTTGTTTCCAAGAACGTCTTGTTTAGTTTATTGATTTTTATTTTTGGTCAGAGAACATTGGCTGTTGATTTTATTGCGTTCTTTTACTTCTTTCATTTCTTTTTTTTTTTTTAAATTTCTTTTGGGGGGGGGGGGGGGGGGGGTTGATTCATATTTCCTATACTGTTTTTCATTTTTCTGTGATTATTATTTGATAAAGTCTCGTTCTTTTTCTGGGTTCTTAGGACTTTCTTACGAGTACAGGGCTGTCAATCTTGCCAAAGGAGAGCAGTTCACTCCAGGTTCATTCAAATTGGCCCTTAACACATATTCAGCTTTTTTTCTTTTTTCTGATATTAGTATTCTTGAATAGTCATGATGTTAGTAAATATTATGTTTTGATCAATATTTGGAAGATACGAGCAGGCAATGAATCTTGCGCAGCACTTTAAAAGTAAAGCCTGAACTGGTGTTTTTTATATGGCAATACTAAGAAAGCAGATTAAGACGAACAAACTTGTGCAATTGCTGGAAATGAGAAAAATTGGGCATTTTGAGTGACCATCTTGATCTGCTGAATAGTGAAGATCCAGGGACTGATTTTCTAGTTCAATTAAAATACAGTGGCATCGAGAATTGCAAAGTGGAATGGTATTCTTTCTGCAATGGAGGTAAAAAGAGGCCCTTGCACTAGATGTTCTACAGACTAATTGCTGCTATGCCCTGTCTATCTTTAAGTTTCCGTTTATCATTTGAGATGAACTGTGCTGTGAGGTGGCTAATTTCTGGTGCCAAGAAGTGGTTGGTGCCTCGGTGGTGGAATGAATGTAAAACTGGGAAAACCTCATGACAGTGGAAAGTGCCAAGAGGTGGTCGGTGGCGCATGTTTAATTGTGCCCATACTCAGTTTGTCTTAAGAACTTATGATATATGTATGTTAAAAGGAAATGAAGTGTGAAACCATACTTTTATGCTCCTGTGATCATCTTGTTTTCATGATATCGAAGTCTTATAAAAATTGCATTTCGCTTGCAGAGTTTGAGGTTTTAAATCCCCTTCACTTTGTCCCAGTTTTGGTTGATGGAGATGTAATTGTTTCAGACTCGTATGCAATTTTACTGGTTAGTTACTTCAGTCAACTTAAACTTAAAGCCGATGATAGTGTCCTGTTTGTTCCTGAAAACAAAGACAAAAATAAAGACTAATATGCAAATCTTTTCCCTGCCAGTATTTAGAAGAAAAGTATCCTCAGAATGCACTTTTGCCAGCTGATCCTCAGCTAAGAGCAATCAATCTCCAGGTCAGATCCATAGTTGTTTTTTCCTTTTAGGGAAGCCTATGTATGGGGTTACTGTTAAGAGTAACTAACCTCAAAGAAGTTATTATCGACTCGAATCTACTTGTATCCTTATGAAATTCTCACTTAATTAGCTTCAGTATCAGAACTTGGGATTGGTGTTTAAAATATTGTGCGCCATATTTACAAGTTTGATAATCTACATGGATGTTTTTCTTGTTCCGTGGGGCATCCCATATAACGTGCATGAGTTAAGAAAAAAAAATCCCATCTCAGAATGGAACTATTCACTTATCTCTCATTTTAGATCATGCCTTAGTTACATAGCTTTATCAAACAAAGAGGTATGAAAGATTGAACTGCATCTTTATATGCAATCTGTCCCAAACATAGCTGTCTTTCTGAAAGTACAATTTGTCACAGGTTGCAAGTATTGTGTCTTCCAGCATTCAGCCTCTACACATGTTATCGGTGCTGGTCAGTTTTTATTGCATATTGTCTCCAATCAGTCAACAACATTAGAAATGTATCACTTGAGATCTAATACTTTAATGTTGTTCTCGAATGTGGCAGAAATATCTTGAGGAAAAAGTGGGTCCTGAAGAGCGACTAGCATGGGCACAGGTCCATGTAGAAAAGGGGCTTTTCGGTGAAGTTCTTTAATCTTCCATTTTTAAAATTTATTTACTACTTATCTGCGCCCATGCTATTCTTTTTGGCATTTGTGATTTCCTTTCTGTTTTCTTCACTCTTTCTTCTCTGCATTATCAGTTAAGTTTCCGTAGTGTTATCATACCTGATTCTTTTTATTTTTCTTCTACTGGAATGCCATTGTTGCATGTTTTGGCGGTAGGCTTTTGAAGCCCTTAATATCTTCCATTTACTTTGAGTAGCATTGCATGCTATAATGCATCCACACTCCAAAAAATCATTGGTGTTGACACATTCGCGTAGGACATCGTGTTGGACATGTGTACACGATATGCCTCCAACACGTGCCCGACATGCCACTTGGCGTATTTACAGTTTAAATAAAAATAAAAAATTCCAACACATCCAATAGTGTGTTAGACATGCCATTGATGGCATGTCCAACACATTTCACAAACATGAGGAATTTTTTCATATATTTTAGAAAGTATACGAGTGATAAAATAACTAAAAATTAAAAAAATAGTAATGCTTCATTCAAAATCACTTTATCTCTTTATTACTTTATTGAAGTCAAATTTTTTTTCTTTTCCCCGGAATACATAGTCTACAAAACATACTAGTAAAATTCCAACACTATCATCAATATTAACTTCTTTTTCTTTGTATTCACATCAATGTTTTTATAAATGTGTTACCAAATACATATATACATGTGCATGTATATGCATATACTTACATGAGCACTTAAAATAAAAATATTTGTATATATTGGAGTAAAATGCATTTTGCACCCTCTAAACTATCCATTTTGGCACTTTCCACCTCTAAAATTAAAAGTCACTTTGCACCTTCAAATCAACAACTCGTTGGCTTTTCCATCCCAACATTCTCCTGTGAGAAATGTCATTGGAGCTGCATACAGTATATAATAGGCAAAAATGTCATCAAAATCTATGTCCCGGTTAGGAAGTGATGGAAACAGTGTGTTTGGTCAAAACTCAATACGAGCATGAAATTTCCCCAAATAAATTATTTGGTTGCTTCTTCCTCCTTATTCCTTACTATCAAAGACACAAACACAAATATCTTTAATCTACAGCTCTTATCACATTCTGAAATCCCACATTTTCTTCAAAACTTCAATTCTCACATCTAGCTGCTCTAAAATATTAAAACCACAAGTTGCTCACTAACAAGAATTTTTCAATTCTTTGAGACAAAAGCTTGATTTTTTCTTCTTTACTTGCGGAAATCACCAAAAGTTCCTCCAGTATTGATCCACGTAGCAGCTTCAGTCAAGCCAACTCCACCTTCTGTAGTAAGCGTATACCAATGCCCCTTCCCACCAATTGATTACATCATTCCCACCTTTATCTCCTCCCATGTGCTTACCCCTGTTTCTAGATAGACTTATATTGCTAATCATATTAAGCACTTTTTTTCCATCATAAATTGTTTTGCTACTGAAAAGGACCCTGAATTTTATCCAGCTCTTGAGCAGCTACTGAAAGGTCGTGCAGGCACATATGCTACAGGAGAAGAAGTTTATATGGTAACTTTCTTGTGCCTTCAATCTATTACTTTGAGAACTATGATTACATGGTCCAATTTCTTGTTTCTGAAAAAAGTAGAAACTATTTGTACTAAGATTATCAAGCCAATGGACATCCTTCGTTTATTACGATTCATGTGAATATGCTGCAACAGAAATAATACACGTAGAAGCCAAGTTTTACCAGGCACACGAAAAAAACCACCTTTATTCAGTGTGGTCCTTTGATCAAAATTCATGAGCTACTTGGAATCCACTCTGAATTCGGCCTTACCTAAGGCAAAATCTTGGCAGTATGTTCCTCTCAGAGAGGGAGCCGGATGCCAAGTGGTATGGATAGTTGTGTAATTCAGGAGAAACAAACGACAAAGAAGAATTGGAAGAGTAGTTTTCTGGGAAATTTTATATGACGACTCTTAGGTGGAAAAACCTGTGTCATATCTCAGCTTTCATATCATAGGTTGCTTTGCAATTGAGGCAAAAAGATAAGAACTGAAGACAACGAATAAAAGCTTTGATATTGTTGATCATCTGTGAAATTATGCTAATTATGCTAAAAGGAGACGCTTTCAACTATCTGCAGGCTGATGTATTTTTGGCCCCTCAAATTGCAGCGGCTGCAGAGAGGTTTAATATAGATATGGTAAATCCTCTCCCAACTTCTCTCAACCATCTTCTTCTTTTCATCATACTTGCGTTTCATGTTGTATGCTCGACAACTCAAATTGTTGTATCTGCTGCTTAATTTAATGGTGCAAGACAAACTTTTCAATTGATTGTTTCTGCAGTCCAAGCTCCCCACTTTGCGTGCAATATACGAGTCATGCAATGCCTTGCCGGAATTCCAAGCATCTTCGCCAGAGAGACAACCTGATGCCATGCCATGAATTTGCCGAAGGGTAACATTCGGAAAAATAAAAAGTCTGCCTTTCGACATCCTTATGAACTTGTTATATGAAGTCCAGCTTCAAAGTTGCAGCTTCTGCATCTGAAAATGATTTGTCATTTATAGTGAACAGTCTTGAAAGTATGGCAATGTCCCTGGAATATTATATGCTTCCAAATCTTGTAAATGGGGTGTTGATTTCGGACTTTCGAATATAGGAAAATGGTTACTGTTCAAATAATATAGTTTTGTGTTTTATTTTCCTCATTAAAATTTGAAATATTAATGTAATACTCTATAAAAGTCTTACTCTTTAGTTCAATTGCTTTAATCACAGCTTTTGCTTTGTCATATGATGTGAAAAGTTTCCTCCGATTATAATTACTGTGCAATAAAGAAAATCAATCAAGGTCTTTTCTTAGAAGAATTCTTGCAACATCATTCAATCCATATGTCTTGTACCCATGAAAGATGAAATTCAATGATGCTGTATCCATCAGCTCATGACTAAAAATGACAAACTGTACAAATGTAGAATCATCACATACAATATAATTATATACTCTTATTATAACTCAAAATCTTTACGGACGTTCTTGAAAAAGTCCAATTTTCGTCACAAATAATATTTTTTTATATATCACCATGCATTATGCACGAATTTTTTTTTTTTTTGGTAATTTCACAATGTTTCAAGACTTATAAACCATAAATGTATGAATCCCCACAAAAGTTTTACTATCAAATTTCTTACAATTTTGACTTTTAATTATTTTAAAAATCAGAAATTTAGTCTTCCAAAATATAAGGATGAATTGATGAACAATAAGAAAGGGAAGCCCCCCTTCTCGCTTAACCATAAAAACAACAATATTAGCACCTCTCTTTCCTTTTCAATCTTTTTCTTCTCTTATTCTCTCATCAGTTCTTCTGCCTTCTGCAACTGCTAATACTACAAAACAATCTTCATCTGAGCACATTTACTTCTTCTTCTTCTTCTTCTTCTTCTTCTTTCTCTCTCTACATTCCACACCCCGTATATATAGAGAGAGAAACGGAAAAAGACACACACATATATACACCAACAGAAACACGTACAAAAAATAGCAAGAATGTTGCCATATCAAACCCTTCAAGAAGCAGAGGTTTCTCTCGGAAGAAACCTGACATTTGCGGAGTCATTATGGTTCAAATACTCTGCCCGAAAATCAGATTACATTCTGTATTGCCACAACACATTTTTCTTGTTCATTTTCTACACGGTGCTGCCATTGCCGTACGTGATCATGGAGCTCATGCGTTCCAAGAAGATTGACAGGTTCAAGATTCAGCCCAAAGTTAAGAACTCGTTGTCAGATATGCTGGATTGCTATAAAAAGGTCATGGTGACGTTTGTTCTTGCTGTTGGGCCTCTCCAAATCTTTTCTTACCCTGTCATTAAGGTATATGTTTATATATATTTGTGTTTATTCCAAGATAGTTTTTTTGCATGTTGTGTTGGAATTTTAACAAAAGATTATTTGAGAAAAAAAATTATGGGTTTGATTTATAGAGCCTTTTTCCATCCATACGTGCTTAGTTAACAAGAATTTGATCATGTATTTGGCATTTTTGGTTCTGCGGATTGATAAATTTGATCATGTATTTGGCATTCATGTATTACCAATATAATAATAAAATTGTGGAAATTGTGGGGTTGTTCCATATTTCTTTTTTTTTATAAATAAATTGGATTCTTAATTTATGTTAAGTGAAAATGTAAAATGTGCCTTTTGTGAGATTGGTTAAGGCTGAAAAAGTGTGTGGTTGTTTGGGACATTAATCATGCAAAGAAGAATGGGGCATTTTCTGCATCTGCAATTTTTCATGTTTCCTGTCATTAAAAAGGAATTCATAATCATATGAATGCATGAAGCATCTCTATTGCTTCATCATGGAAATATGATTTTTGAAGAGTTAATGATTCAAATTCTTGCCTAATGTATTAGTGTTCTGTTCCTCATGATTTTTGTTTTTCTTTGGCTTCTTTCAATTCTTAAATGAATCTTTTCTGATGTTTTCTGATATGTTTTCAGTTTCAAAGATATGAGTATAACCTATATGCTTGCAGATGATTGGAATAAGAACAAGTTTGCCACTACCATCCGGCACAGAGATTTTCTGGCAGCTGTTGGCATACTTTGTTGTTGAGGACTACGCTAATTATTGGATGCATAGAATGCTCCACCACAAATGGGGCTACGAGAAAATCCACCGAGTCCACCATGAATACACTGCTCCAATTGGATTTGCAGCCCCTTATGCACATTGGGCTGAAATCATAATCCTTGGCTTAGCCTCATTTCTTGGTCCACTGATTGCTCCTGGACATATGATCACCTTCTGGCTGTGGATGATTGTGAGGCAAATGGAAGCCGTTGAGACTCACAGTGGGTATGCACAGATCTCATGCATTCTTAACTAGTCAGAAAAATCCCTTTTTTAATGATACAAAACTGCACGTTGTAAGTTGAAAATGCGGTCATTAGTTAATGTACCAAGAAAACTCTTTGATTTTACATCACATGTTTTTGTTAAGTGTTTTCTGATCTTTCAATCACTCTTTTCTTCTTGGGAAGAATTGGCTTAAGGGTCTCTGTGAAATGTTCTTGTTATCCAGGTATGACTTCCCCTGGAGTCCTTTAAAGTACATTCCGTTTTATGGAGGAGCCCATTTCCATGATTACCATCACTATGTTGGAGAAAAAAGCCAAAGCAATTTTGCATCAGTATTCACATACTGTGATTATATCTATGGAACCAACAAGGTTTGTGAATTTCCTACCATTATTTGGAGATCTTTACAGTGATCTCGCATGCCCTTTGTTGATCAATTGCTACTCTGTTATCTAGGGATACCGATACAAGAAGGAAGTTTTCGAAAAGGTACTAACAAGACATCCTCTAAATCAATAGTATGCTCTGAATATAACAATGGATGAGATTTTCTCCATTTATGGTCATAGTACATGCATTTAATGTGTATCCTATAGTTGTTTATCAGTCGTTCTTGCATTCTAACTTATTAGTCTAGGTACTTCTCTAATTGATGTACCAATAAGGCCAAGTGGCTTTATTTTCAAATCAGATGATAAACTGATTATGCTGTATACTTGTGATCATTTTATTCCATGTCAAACCTTAAACAGAGGATCTGGTTTAACTTGTAAAACAATTTGCTTGTCTTAGGTACAAGGCCATGGTTATTCTTACTTTGTTTCACCTCCTCTCGTGACTGACTAATGCATTAATCATGAATTCATGTTATATTTCGTCTTGAAATCATATTTCTATCTAATTTTGCCTGTTGTTGAGTTTTTTTCAGACAAGGGAAAAACTGAAGCAAAAGTGAGTAAATTGGAGAGTTCCAGACTGAATCTACACAAGATCCCAGAATCTGAGTAGACTGCCAGGAGAGTGTACCTTTTGGAGAGTCTTTTTTTTCCTTTTTTAGGTTTAGGGTTTGACATCTAAACAAATCTACGTTAGTCTTTTCCACATTGATTTTGATGTTACATTTCACTTGTTCTGACTATTTTATAACAGTTGATAAGTATAGGAGTCACTGTTGTTGTAATGAAGGATGATGTGCTGTATGTGCTTAACAATTGTAAAGACAAATTTTTCTTTCTCTGAAGTATATAGCACCCTAAAAGGGTCTCCATCTCTATGCTTATGCTCTAGAACCTTATCAATCATTACTGCCTTCTTCAATTTCTGGAAACAAATACAATCAACTATATGTATATTTAATACTTAAGGAAAATTTGGGACAATAAGCCCGTCTAGCTCAGTTGGTAGAGCGCAAGGCTCTTAACCTTGTGGTCGTGGGTTCGAGCCCCACGGTGGGCGCTTGTTCTATTTTTCACATTTTCTGCCTTGGTTTTATTATATTTTGTTTTATCTTTTTGTTTCTATTATTTTTATTAAATCCCTTGTTTAATCTGATTAATTCTATTTTATCTTTATTAAATCCCATTTTTTTGGGAATTACATTTATAATATTATTGTCAAATACCAATTTCTAGAAATTAAATTTAAAATGTTATCTCATAATCTGTTTTTTTTTTTTAATTATCTAAAATAACTCCAAATCCAAATGTGTTTTAATTTTTAATTTTGCAATTAAACTATGAAAATTTATATATCTAACTTATATTTTTATTTATTATTAATTTCTGTTTTTTTTATTCATATTATCATAATGAAAGGATTTATTTAGTCAAATACATAAGTCATTGAAAATTTGGTGGATACTTAATTTAAAAGAATATGCCCATCATCATAAAAAATTATAGATGGAATCTCCAATATGTATGGATTTGACATTTTTGACAAAACTCACATATTCTATCTACTCAATTTTTAAAAATTATATCTAAGATATTATCTATTTTTTTTTTTTATCTCAACTATGACTTCCTATCCAAGTGTATTTAATTTTTGGTTTCATTATTAGTGATGAGTATTTATATATGATTTCAATGGTTGCTTATTGTTACTCAATTTTATATTTGTAAAATCATAAAAACGAGAATTACTTATCAAATGAATTTTTGTAAAATCATAAAAACGAGAATTACTTATCAAATGAATTTATCATGAAAATTAAATGGATATTTCATATGAAATTATAATTTTAAAAGGATATATCCGCTAATATGCATTTATATAAAAAATTGAGTATTAGTTAGAATATTTGTAAAAACTCACGTACTTTAAGCAACATTTGAGTACATGTAAAAATTTATGTATTAATTTGACGTTAATACTAAAACTCAGGGTACCAAAAAGATTTTAACTCAAACTAAATTATAAAGTTTGAATTACTAAATTAACAGAGGATATCCAGGTTCCTATTGAACAGACTATTCCCACTCATATTTTCTGGGAAGTTTTGAAGGGCTAGCAGTTCTTGATAAACTTAACAAAAAATTGGTTCTTAAAGAAACCAAAGATTTACACCATGTTCTGGGAGGAGACTACTTAAAGTTCCACTTCCTGGACTCGATTTCAATGATCTGTTGGCATTCGACCAAATGAAACACATTTCCTCGATTCATATGTAATAAGATTGAGCAGAAAAAGATTCAGAAACCAATCCTAGATCCAACCTTTTGGCTGCCATCATATAACAACTGCACCCCTAGACATTGTTTACATATTTAGCGTTGAAAATCAACAAAACTAGAAGCAAAACGATGCAGCAGTCGAAATTTTAGATGGAATATCCATGAATCTTGCATGAAATAGAACCAACCTGAGGGTGTTTGGCAAAAAATATGTTGTACAATAGCCCAAAAGACCTTCAAATCTTAATGTCATCAATTGAAAGCCCCTTTTCTGACAAGAGCTTAAGTTTCTGTGGAACATGAGGCAAGAAGCAGAGAATTATATACCCATCATTTCAAATATCACAGAAGTAAGGCTCATGCTAGGTGGAAAAGGTGGCTCAATTCCAATGAAGAAGAAAAGACACGGATGTGAAAGAATTTTTCATTTGTCAAAAACAAAGGCATGCATATCACAATCTTTCCACGACCGGATGTATGCAACAGACGCAGGGAAGGATAACTTAATCTAATGAATTCTAATGAACATGTGCCTGGCAATCTTACTTCCAATGGTAACGTTCAGTTCTTTAAAACAATAGCAACAACATGAACAGTACCAATTCATCTTTTTATTTTCAGAACCAGAAATCGTTATTTAATCTATCCCACAATAACAACCCTACATTGTCATATGTATGGTTATACATATTAGCATTTGGGGTTATAATACGACTAGTGTAGTCAGCAACATTTTTAGCCGGAAAGGAGATATAGATGGAAATATTAGATAATCTTTGAAGAAAGAGGGAGATGAAATGCAGGGAATGCAATGTTTTACCGTAATGTATTGAGGTGGATCATCAATACTAGTTGTACCAAGGACCACTTCCCTCCTTAATTTTGCTGTAAGTTTATGGCAAACCCGAAGCTGAGGACAACACCAACAATTAAGTTTCACAAATCCCAATACTGTAAACTAGTTGCTGAAAAGGATAACAAGCAGAGGTTTTACCTCAGATCTAGTCGCCCCACCAATTATGAAAACAAAAATGCGCTGTCCCATCTTCTTGAAATCACTAGATGCAGTTCTCAAGACTGAATCACTGAAAACACAGCAAGGTAAAAGAAGAACTTGTAGATGCTTCTCATTAGGAAAAAATTAAACCACAATCAAGATTTGTTAGATCATTATGTGGAATAAAAATGTCAACATAAGTTGTGCGTTTGGAGGCTATGTGATACATTTAGCCCGTAAGTTTACTCTGTATGAAGAGTTATTGAAAGATAGACCAATATTACATGGATTATATACAGGAGGATTCTAACAAACAATTAATACCTTCATGACAAACCAAAAGTATCTTGATCCAAAGAAAGAGTTCCAGGTGGCTACCTTGAGTATTCATCGTCGGAGGAGCGAGGTCTGGCCCATGTTGCAGTCCGTCTTGATCTCATAGAATATGGAATAGTAGATTGACCTGCTCTAACTGATGCCGCATGTGAGGCTTCACTAGTCCCTTGGGTCCCATGACTGGAAGGACTAGGATTGTTCATGCAATGATACTCATCTTTTGGCAATTCTCCTTTGCTCAACTTTTCAATTAACTCCTGAGAAAGAAACCAAGTTACTGTACTCATTCTAAGTGACTGCTACCAAACAGGCAAGAAAGGATTTCAATAGTTCTCACATTGGATGTGGGAGGATAATGCAATAAGTATATAGGGCCTTAGAAAAACTCTATAAAGTCATTATGGCTAGTTTGATTCTTACAGTTACAGGGAAAAGAATGTTTTCTTATTTCTTACAACGAAACTCATTTTTGTCAATTTTATATGGAACTTTAATGTGATTGGAACCATGGCTAGAAAAATATTGCAATGTATCACTTCTGCAGATAAATGCTACATTAAATGCACAGGTAGTTATCACTGGGAAAATAGTTAAGCTCAGGGGCATCATTTACAAGATAATAGAAATATAACCGTATAAATTTTCTGAAACAGATGAAGAAAAATTTACAATCAGTCTGCTCCAAGTATAATAAAATAATATCATAGATTTTTGGAAATGAAAAACTCAATTAAGGTAAAAGCTTTTGTAAACCACAAAATCTTCTCACCCTATAGGCTTATGACAATTTATACACTGACAGTCCCCACACATAACCTATTTTTGCTCATTACAAGGTATCTAGACTTTGCTCACAATATGGAGTGGTTCGACGGGCACATCTGATCCAACCACCTCAACAAAAATTGGGCTATGAACCAAGAAGTGGACTTGAGGAAGACTACAACTCAGAACGCAGGGTTTCAGAATTGCAGTCTATATGTCCAGTAGTTTCATCAGAAGTTTGTGTATTCTTCTCCAACAAGCAAGATCTTTTTCACTGTGAGTATCAATTTTCATAGACTCATCTAGCAATATAAAGAGAATGCAAGAATTTACAGTTCAAACTCAGGTAACATATGCATATGATTTTAAACCAAACCTCAATCATGGGATAAAACCGAAATAGTGCCCACATCTCTTCCTCTCCTGTTCGGTCCTTTCTTGATGCATGCTTCCTCTAATAAGCAAACAAAATTAGGGACTGTAAGGTCTCAGTTTTAGCCATACCTTGATTCTGTGCATAAATATGAGCACGTAGTCTAGTAAACATATTTACCTTTGCTGAATCAAACTTCAAAGAAAAAGTCCCTTTTGAAGCCTTTGTCGAATCAGATCCCTCAATCAATTTCATATTTTTCACAGCTTTCATGTCCGCATGTGATAATTTTGCCAACTGAGGAAGCATAAGAAAAACCATTTCAAATTTAACCAGAGCCAGTATAGTGGTTGTATCACTTAGAAGCATCCGTTTAAAAGATACAGGATACCAATCATATGGGATGGGAGAAATTTTCCCTATAGCTCAAGAAATCAAGATCCACAACATTGCTTTGGGACCTTCTCCAAGTCAGGACTTTGTTAACATCCATTAAATGATTAATTAGGGCCTCCACAATTCCCAACTAGATAGGAATTCTGAGGGTTGACATATAAATTGATTTTTAAATGTATACAGTTCTGCAGAAGGCAAGAATTGACTAAACATCTGTAGTCTTGAAGAAGCAACTAAAGAAGTTCAAAACTAATGATCAGAAGAATAAGAAAGGAGAAGTGGAACATATTTAAAGAACAAGTACCCATACATCTCATGCGCACAGTAAATGTAAGAATGCAAGTATGCGAACAGGCATTTATACGCACAGCGCACGAGAGAGATTGGCAACCTGCATGAGTTTTAGTGCTTTGTCCCCCTCAAACTTTTCTGGATAGACAGTAGCATAAATCATCATAAGCCGCAATTTATTCTCGCTCATTCCTTCCTGTAGGGTAAAGAAATAATTACCATGACATAGCTGAACCAAGAATGAAAGTGCTATTGGCATATCTGAATATAGTCATCAAGATAATACCTGCTTCATTCTCAGAAAATTGATAACTTCCTTAGTTCCTGCATCACCAAATACAAGGTCCTGCTCAAGTTGTCCAAGTTCACGCAGACCCACATCTCTGATCATTTTGTTAAGTTTTCCAGCAATCTGATTAAGAGGGAGAAAAATCAGAAATTTGCAAGTTTTTGGGAAGCATACATATTTTTGTCTTCATAATCATTATCATTTTCATTTGATTGGTCCTCCTTAATCACATATTTGATCAATCAAAAGATAAATTATAGCTTTGTCCAACATTATAGAAAAACATGAAAATCCAAATTCATTAGGTAAATTGGCTGGCTGCTTCAGACTTTCAAAAATCAAAAGTTTTAGAGGCTTGAGGTATTTCTCAGGTCACATAATGATGTTTCTAAGTGCTTCAGTAAGACTGCATTGACTGAATGAGGAGATAATTGGTAGATATCGGGAAGGAAGAAACAACCTCAACATGGAGAGAGAGTTTCTCCATCTGCTCATTATATTGTGGCAAAGCTTGAACCATTTTCTGAAGGTCTCTTGTGGAAAGCTCGCTACCATCTCTACATAGAAGTAGACTTAAAAATCAGAGATTGATGAAGAAAACAGAATTAATAATATGAAAAACTTCTTATGTTAACTTGCAAATAGTGAAGCCTTGATCAAGCCACATTTTCTCATATTATAAGCTGAATGATATGTAGACGGAAACTTATCCTCTAACAGAATTAAAATTAGGTTTTGTAATCAGTTTACAGATCTGGATTACAATAGAGTGGTATCAACCCCAGCGTTCAGTATAGCTCTAGGGTCTAGAAGGGTGTCAGATATTTTTAACTCCCATAAACTTGATGGACTATCCACACATAATCTTACTGTCATTTGTTAATAAATTTTATACCACAAGATATGATATGTGATATAGATAATGATGCCATACAGCAATCCTTTTCTCTCTTTGTAAATGCACCACCTTAAAAACTCATTTCAATGCAAAAAAGAATCCCATCAATGCCAAGGAATACTATGATTCTCCATTCCTGGCCCTCACCCAAGGTCCAGTGACTGCAGTAGGCTGGCTGCTCCTACCCCTAAGGGGGTCAGATGCCTAACAATCACCCTTGGTCCTTATTCACTACAGACTTTGATCTGGGCTAACCTATTAAAATAACAGTTTTTCCTATTAATGCAGTACATTCTGGTTTAAAGGCCAGACTATGTAGCAAGATACATTGTTACACTTCATAACAAGAACAAGTACACGTGCATTTGAAATCACCAACCTCTGTTGCAATTGTGCTGCTTTGTTTTTGGAAACAAAATTTGTCATCTTCTCATGCAGGCGTTCGCTAGCCTGAAAATTTTAAGGTGAGAAAGACCGTTCACAACTGACATCTAAGAAACTCAAAAAGACATTCACATGTGACCCTTTCAGTGATTGCAAGGTAAAAAACTGCATGCATGAGTCAACACCTCTGCTATGTGAGTGTGCCGGAGCTCAAGCCAGACAGGATCATGATCTTCCAAAAGGACTTCCTTTCTTTCAGGCTGACCACCTGATTTGCTAGGAACCTAACATCCATTATATGTCATTAGAAGAGTATGGAGATATAAAAATAGAGTGTTTGCACGCAAACATTTACCTCATGCACATATTTATTTCCATCCAGATTAAGCAGATCATGACACATAGCATCATAGGTCCATTCATGAATGATGGGAGCAATCTAAAACAGCAAATTCATCATAAGTTTAAAAGCAATAAAAATGACAAACATAAACTGATGAATCAGGTCAAAAATTTTATAAGATAAATTTAAGACACCTGATCAACTGATCTGTCCACTATAAGTAATTCACATGTTTCTTTTTGTGGGAAGTCAGGAATGGAAGATTTATATGTTGAAATGCTGTTCCAAACTGCTGCAGCAAGCTTCGTAGGAACTAAGTCACGAAATGTAGTCATTGTGGCACCATCAAGTCCCTTGGCTGCTGTATACCGCACAAAAGGAAATTCCTGTAGTAGGAAATTATGTGAAACGTCAACTAAAAAATTGATAACAAATGAGGTTATGTCATATTTTACTTGTTGGGGATCCAAAGATCATCAACAAAGATAGTCTAACAAATTCAAGTTAATAAATGCACTCCCTGCAATTTTTCTGCCAAGTCTTAAACACCTAGATCTCTACAGTGCATCTTAACCAAAATTTAAAATAAATAAGGACAAACAGTAATGTCAATATATTAAAACTGAATTTTGGCTAACAGAAGAGTCTTTTAAAATGACATTCTAACCTCTTCATATTTATTGTAATTAATAAAATAGCACTTAGCTCTGCAATGAGACCAAAAAAAAAAAAAAGGAGAGAGAGAGCCAATTTGGATTAACAGTTCTTCCTTTTCTTGAGGAGGTAGAGGAATGGATTGAAGGATCTGGGTAAAACATAAAAGATTTGGTACCTTTAATGAAGCAAAAACAGTAGCAATTCTTGAGGCCATTACTTTCAAGCACGCATCAAATCTGCGAGAATTTTCAGTGTCATCACCAAAGAGTTCTTCAAGTGCTCTTTCATGATCAGTGATGAATCCCTGGAAATAAAATTGCTATGCTGATACAGTTTCCAGCATTCTAAGGACAGCAATCATATATATACTACTGGTTATTTTCAAAAGAAACAATAAAAATCAAATAAACATGGTCCTGTACAAAGTTATTGGGCTAAGCCTACCTTGGTGCCTCTTGGTTTTTATCCTTCCACTCTGCGAAGTACATGATCGAAATGTAAGAGCAGAAATGAATTATGAATTACCTGATTGTCTATAGCGAAGTACTCCAAATTCATCTGCAATTTGCCAAAAAGTTACAGAAAAACTTCTTTAAATATCCATAAATATATGTAAGGTAGTAGCCAAAAATGAGCGGTTGCTAACCTCTCTTAATGCACCAATACGTGGTAAAACACTAGTATCATTCTTGATGCGAGTAACAAGGTCTTTTGGTACAGGTGAACTGAAGTATATGTATGCTCTGTGGCCACAGGAAAATCAAGAGAAGACATCCTGCAGTCAGACTCACTTGCAGGGGCTTGATTTTTGGGATAAAAAATTTCTTTAACATACTTCCTGTATAAAGGTTCTCTTCCTGACATGTCAGACAAGAACATGATGATGCTGAAAAGGAGACAAAGCTTAATAGTCAGTCCCTATATTTATCTTAAGTCATTCTTAATAAAATCACAGGTTCCTGACAAAAGGCAATATAAATATCAAGGACATAAGTATCCAACAGGAGGTAAAACGAGGGCAATCTGATAGTTATTTTCAATCAAATAACAGAGTACATAAGAGGGCAATATACTAAAGCATCCATTAACTTAGGAATATTGGAGGAATGGGTTTCAAATTAACCTACATTTTCTAAACCAATAAAAAGTTTCAAAAAAATGTAAATTTGTCAAAAAATATGCATTAAAGTAAAACACACACAAGCTGCTTTTTTTCTCAGTATATTATGGCTGAAAATTAAGAAAAGAATTGAAGGATAACCATACTTTTCCTTGGAAGGTTGAATGAAATATATGGCATCCATTGAAGGCAAAGGTTGTCTTCTTCTATAAAGGTCTTCCACCACTGATAAAATGAAAAAGATATATAACAATCAATATGAAGCTAAAAAATCAAATGAATACCTGTACAAAAGTTTCAGAACAATTAATGTACAAATGACTTCATGTCACACTGAATCAAACCATATTACCAGGACTGGTACTGTAGTAACTGAAGTTAGGGTAACAATTCACTCACAAAAATGAAGAATGAGAAGCTCTCTGGAATGAAATTACGATCTTGTGACTCTACTAAATTAGAAAAAATGGGGTGCAGAAAGCTCTCATGATAAATATCTAAATATGTGAATCCCTTAGTAATAGGAGAGATTGCTAAGGCCACAGAAGGTACTCTGTTAACAGATATTTTTAAACGAACATAATTTTAGGAATGCTTACATGAAACTCCTTGGTCTGTGATATCTGACATTTTGCATGAGTGTGACATCACTTTTACTGTAACTTTATCCATGATGAGTACCTGTACAAAACAGGTACCTAAGAAGAGTGTATTCCGAAAACTAAAGGGCCGGAAAAGAAGAGGGAAAACAATGGCAAAATAAGTATATTAACAAGATGAAATAACTCCGTTTCATACACAACCATGTTTGGGAGCTTTGGGGTTGATCCACTAAGTAATTATAAACCGTGACCAGAGGAATGCAAAGAGATTACAATGATGACAAGTCTTATATTATAATCAAATTTTATATTAAACATCAACACCTGTTTTTCAAATTGCCCACACATAGTTTACAATCCCTATTAAGGAAAATTCTCTCCATTCTCTCGTTTCAAAAAATTGCACACTAAATTTATCTTCAAGCTTGATAAAAATTAATACAGCAAGACAAGCTTGAAATAGTAATTCACCTTATTTCATATAACCACTTCTGAAACTAGAGCATTATTTTGACAAAAAATTCTATTATTAGCTAAATGAGGAAAACCGTAAACAAAAATATCAACTTAACATGTTTCCAAGAGTATACTGGTATAGGGATCGATGATCAATTAACATGCAGCATGATTTACTCGGACTCAGTATTTTTTGTTCCCATCATTCTGCTGACTCCAATTCTATGATTTCAACACATTCTCTTGAGTGCAAATGTAGAATTCCCTTTTCCATAACTTGAAGAATGTGTGGTCAAAGAAACTAAGTTGAAGAAAAACATAGTGATACCAGAATGTAAGTGATTAACTTTAATGTTCCAGATTATCTTGCTTATAAACAAGCCAATAATATGAATATTGCTTCTTTGTAAACCAGAATACGTTTAAAATGGTTTATTCATTCTTAGAAAACAAATTCTCACAACTCAGAGTCCTCATATACAATTATCTTAGCATGTCGAAGGCTGTAAAAAAATGAACCAAATCTAACCAGTGTAGTAACAAATAAAATTATCTTCTATATAAGGACAAAATTATTGAGCATAATAAAGCCTCAAGATTTCGCTTAATAATAGTAGTAATGTGCAGTGAGACAGAGTATACCTTCCATGATGATCTTGAATCCCCTGATTTGGATGTTTGGAGCATTTCATATAATAATCCTAAAAATGTTTTACAAAAACAATCAATCCAAATACCAGATATTCTAGTAAACTTATGAAGTGAATATTCCCCACCCCGATACTCTCACATATTTAGAGAGGAAATAAAATTAAGTAAAACTGTAAAATTATTAAATCACCATAAAAACCAGATTACCGATGCAAAAGCAGCAACATGTACATAATGCTCTCATTTTAAATGCATTTGGATCTTACTCCCTAGCTAATTCACAATGTACAGACATGACTTCGGCACTCTTAGTAACCAAAGCAATCTTTAAGTCAAAGTGGAACATTTGCAGAGCAAAAAACTTCATAGGATTTAAATCCATGATACTCCTAAACACAACTTAATTATTAAGTCAAATCCCAGAAAAAAAATAAACCAACTTGTTCTCCTGTATAAAGAAGACAATAGAAGACATATGACCTTCAACATTTTTGAAGTCTTCTAGTGAGTTCATTGAACTCTCAATTCAAACCATTCTACCATGAAAATGCCTGACTGCGGATTAGTGTAGAGATAATCGCCTATTACCAATTCAAGAAAAAATAACACAGTGTTGTTCAATCATAACTCGCATTGCAAAGCACCTTTGGAAAAAAAAAAAGAAGAAGAAAAACCAAATAAGCCACCGAGATATAGGGGCAGGCGAGGATGGGGCTTACGATCGCGGCTGATTTGGCGGAAAGTCTTGTACTCTCCGCCGTGGGAGGAAGTGTCGGAATCCGAAAACGACATTTGTTGCAACTATTTTCCGGCGCCGGCGGTGAATGAACTAACGGTTTAATTTTCAAGAATTCAATTCAGTCTTGTTGGTGGGAGAGAGAGAGAGAGAGGTTTTGAAGGGAAAAGGTCGTTATGTTTGTGGGGGCGCATAATTTGGTCCAAACGGTGCAGCTCTTATAATATCTCACTTTCCTCCCTGATGTTTTGCCTTATTTACTTCCATTCCCCTATTATTTATTCATTCATCATCCATTTTTCTTTTAAATTTCTTCTCCAACTATTAACACTTGGGAATTATGTTATGGTGTGACAATAAACTTTGATTTTTTTTAATTTGAATATGCCAATTTAGAAAATCGATATCATGAAAATATTACTTTATTAATGAGATATTTTGTGATAATCATTAAAAAAAATTATCAATAAACTTTATTATGAGTCGAACAAAAAATGCAATATCTGTTAACAACTTGACGCATATGCAGAAAAAAAAATTCACAATTCTCAAGCTATGCATTTAATAAAATTGACATATAATAGGTTAGTTATTTACAAGATTATAATGCTTTTCGATTATAGTTATTGCAAAAGAATTTTATTCATAACAAAATTATCAAAATATTCTATTTCGCTCATCACAAAAAATTTCTCGACTTAAGTTGTTAAAAATAATTAAATATCAAAGGATAGATGATATATGATATTGGAGTCGTGAAAATGAAAAGAAAAGAAAATACAATTTTTCATCTTCTAATACTAAAATTAAATATTTTTGGACAAAGTTGTGTTTCTTGATATAAGTTCAAAAAACTATATATCCATCTAACATTGTAAACCTTGTTACCAGCACAAAGTCATTGAATCAGGACATTTACTTTGTGCCTTTGAGATCTACACCAAATTTTATCCCTGTGCTTTGTCCTAAAATAATTCTTCGACCACATGAAAACAAAGTGGAAAACAGGTTCACCACTCTTTTCTTTCTTTTATTTTCTTCCTTAAAAAAATGTAAAAATAAATGAAAGGAGACCAATTGATATAAATCAAAAGGTATGGAGATTAATTAGTTGAGTAGTCATGCTTCCCACTAAGGCAAGTTAGGTTCAATAATGTGATTCAATAATGCAAACTTACACTGTTTCTATTTATGCTTGATTGATAAAAAGTTAAAGTAGGCTAGAAGTTGGAAGCACCCTTGTAACATGATTAATATATAGAGATGGAGTGATAATTAAATGATTATTTCTAAATTTATAATTGGTATAATTCAATATTACAAATATTAATTTTAAAATGAATTATTATTTTTAAAAGTATGAGCTTAGCTATTTCTTTCATTCCATGGGTTTAATTATTCCATATAGTCAAGATTTAACCTATATTTACAGTTGATAAAATTATTTTCGTAAACTAAACGGGTTAGGGTCGGGTTCACCAAAATATGACCCTCAATATTTTGATGGATTAGAACTCGAATTCGGCCTAAACCCAAGAGTTAGTGAGCTGGACCTATTAGAGTTGATTTATAATTGTAAAAATATTAATAATATTTTAAAAAAATAATATAATCACAACTTTCTAATTATGAGAAAATAATATTATCAAAAAATAACTAATTATTTAATTTATATATATATATATTTTAATTTTTAAAAAAATAAATTTTTAAAATATACTTGTTACTTTTATATATTTAATTATTTATTAATTTTATATTGTTATTTTAATTTATAAGAGTATTATATTTTTTTTTCTTATGTGTATATATAAGATACATATATTTATTTATATATATATATATAAATATACATCATATAAATACATATATAATAAATAAAAAAATATATTCAACGTTTTAAGGAATTGAGTTCAAGTGTTAAAACTAAAATCTGAAAATCCACCTTAACATCCATTTGTGATTTTAAAATTTGCCCCAAGCGAGGTTCGAAGCGATTTGAGTTTTATTTGTACCACTATATTCCTAATAAAACTAAACCAACAAAAAAAAAAAAAATTTAATTTTCTGCATGGATTTTTTCAACTATTTATCTCAATTCAATCAATAATAAAAAAAAATATAAAATAATTTTATGTGTTTGTTTTTTAATAAAAATTATTTATATTAGTGTGAAATTTTATCTATATATATATATAATAACACTGATTAAAATAATAACAAACTCACTATACATAATATATAAAATAATAATTTTATTCTAAAACTTTTCTACTAAAGGGTAATTTAGTCATCAAAAATAATTTTATTTTATTTCTACTATTTATTTTTAATTATTGAGATTGAAATTTAGTAAAAAATGACGATTCTATTTCTTCTTCATTTTTTGTGTATGTCAAGTGTGAGAAATGCTCACATCATTTAATCCTAATTTTATTCCATTTTTTTATACCAATCACTCCCCTGTAAAGTTATAGTGTTTTTTTTTTTTTTTTCAGCTTCTGGAATTTTTTTTAACATTTCTGTCCTTATCATTTTTTCAAAATTTCTATTTTACCCCTCATTTAGTTTACATTTACTTTACCTCAACATACTTCACCTCCTCATAATATTTACATATATGTATACATAAGCATACATCTATACGGAAATACAGAGTAAAATATTTTTACATTGCATATATTTGTATAAATATTATACTTATATCTACATAATTTATAGGATAAGTTATATAAACAAATATTGAGATTTGGGTTATTTACAAAAAAATCTTCTAAATTTATAAATTGTAAATACCTCATTAGCATTTGTTTTCATTTTATAAATTACACCTATTACCTGATAGTTGTAAAACGAAAATAATTTTCAAGGAAGTATTTATAATTTCAAAATGTAGAGAAGTTTTCTGTAAATAGGCCAAATTATATTTATTATGATTATTATTATTTTATACATATATATTACATAAATTATTGCCAATAAATATAATATATGTGTGTATACATATGCAAAACTAACACACACACAGATAGATACATAATCTATATATATGTACTGTACACACACGTATATTAATAGATATACTCAAATATGTAAAATAAATTATATATATAAAACAATTGTATATTTATTAATATAAATATATAAAATTGAAAAGCTCTAAAACCATACACATATATTTGTACTGTACACACACACACACACGTATATTAATAGATGTACTAAAATACATCAAATATAATTATATACATATAAAACAACTGTGTATTTATTAATATAAATATATAAAATTGAAAAACTCTAAAACCTTGTGCCTCTCTTCAATGTTTTTGCCTGCTTTTTGTGCGAGGTTTCCTAGCAACTGTCCGGACTTAAAAAAATTATTTTGAAAGTCGCCATGATTTGTTTCTCTATCTTGTCTCCATTATTTTTGCTTTTGATCTCGCATCCCAGGTCTGATAGGGGATTTACTGGTTTTATGTGAGGATAAGGAGTGATGTGCCTCCGGCTTGTGAAGTGCATGCATATAAATTATTTAATTTAATTTAATTTATTTAATCAAACTCCATAAAATAATTTATTATTATTTTAAAATCCAAAAATAATTTAATTTTTTAAATACAACAAAACCAATTGGATCTAATATTATAATTTATTCATCAAATATATATATTTTCAACAACACTTTTCAAACACTTTAAATTTCTAATTCTCAATTATTTTTTGTCAAAAAAAAGCGAGCACTTCTCTAAAAATAGAAGTTTGGAAACCCTTTGAATTTTATTCTTCACGTCTAGGATTCGAACCCTCGGTACGAATAGCTCATCAGACATGTTGTCTAACAACTAGGCACATGACTTGTTATTGACTGCAATCTATTTTTCATAGCTCTCTCATACATCACGAGGAGCATTGACAGCAGGTTATTGAGGACATTCCTGCATAAGAACAGATTTGAAGTTTCACAGACAAATAGGATATTCATATTACTTTTTCACTTAACAAAATTTTCTCCGATCAATTTTTCATTAGCAAGTAATGTAAGAAGAGGATTTGAACTAGATATGATTAATAAACAAATAATATTCAATAATTGTATGAATATCAAAATAAAAATTGAGAATAGTAAATATGATGCATGATGCATGAACATATAATCATTTTACTAATTCGATGGTAATTCAATCTCACAATTAATATGCCGCCATAGGGTTAGTCATACTAAAGACAATTGAATTGAGATCATCTCAATTAATAAATGAATCATCGAAATATCTCATATTTTCATTCATTTATTAACTACCATTTAAATCGATCAAGATATAGTTAAAGTAACTTTAATTTCATCTTTATGAGTGTGACCCACTATTTCGGATTCCACCAATGTAACTCAAAATTGACGCCGTAGGGTAGGTTAATTTTGAAATACATCGAAAAATCCTATAATTTAGAAATCAACCTTGCTATTGACTTAAATGGACACCTTCCATAGGGAGGATGAAATCAAAGCGTCGCGAGATGCCATTTAAATCTCATAATGTTGTGTTAATAGTGAAAGCCATGAAATATATTGTTATATACCCCTCTTTCACTCATTATTTTATAATTATGTTATCCAAACATTGAATGTTTTTAATTAATATATCTCTATATATTAATATATTATAGCTAAGTCCAATCTATTGGGCTTACCTAATTATCATTTTTTTCTAAAAAATTTAAGTTCATTATTTATAATAACCTAAGCTAACAATTATTAACTCTTTAATAATTAAAGCTTAAATAAAATAGTGATTTTATCAAATTTAACTATTAAACCAAAATTAAAATTTTAATCGATTATTCCAAGTAATTCAACTCCCATCTTATAGGATATTACATATTAAACTATTTAATATGATGACAAGAATGCATGACATTCCTAATAACTATGAGTGGTAATTATGAATGATATACGATTATGCATGGCAATTTGTATCTCATACATTCATCAAATAAATAATAAATAAGTAAATAAATGATGTTCTTAGTTGGGTTCCCTGAGATAATAAAATTACAACAAAATAAAAATAAAAATAAAATACACAATTACATAAAATCTAAAAAATTTCTGATTTCTTCTCATCCATTTTCATATGATCTCAATTATGGGGATTGGGTAAAATTTACATATATCCTATACCCATAAATGTAGGGTTTACGATTTTTGATCTAATCAAAAAAATAATTATGTCAAATGTGCAATCCTAGGGAACCAAATAATAGCGATCAAAAAATATCACCATACATCTATCATATAATATAATCATTCATAACATTCAAAAAACGAATTTAATAATGCAAATACCCACTCATGCATATTTAAGATTAAAATTATAGTATTAATACAAACTGACTCTGATACCAGTTGTTGGAAATTAATTCTTATCATATAAAAATAATTTTGATTTGCTTTCCTATCAAATTAGGTGCAACGGAAAAAATACGGTATCAAACACTACAATAATTTTCACAAAATTAATGCAGTAATTTTAATTAATTTTACAAAATATAACAATTATATTCAAAAGAGTTTCAGAAAATATTACTGAGGTTCAATATGATTGAATCAGACACCAATGTTTTCCAATTCAAGTCTCCACACCAATGGGAACGAGTGAGCGTTCTTAATACTAAATTAAATTATATTATATAATTTATCTTGTAATATTTTCAAATCATGAAATCATAAGACTGAGGGCTTAGGAGAGGAAAAGGAAAATATTCAACAAAAGTCTAGAGAACTCTTCTATAGAAAATAATAATGTGCCTCTTGGGAGAGAGAAAATGAGACATTCTCTTTTTCTCACTCTTGGTGAATAAAAGTATGTTTTGAGAGAGTGGAAAAAATTCCTTTTTGTACTTGGTGAATAACTAGTTTTTTAATTCTCCTCTAACTCTAATAAGTAGATATCCTTATATCATAGGAAAGTTAACTTTCCTTTGTAATTATTTAAAATTCATAATTCAAGACAATAATTATAAATATCAAAATAAATATCCTCATATTTATTTATTGCCCAACAATATCGGATGTTCTCGATAATTTTTTATATTTATAATTAACACCCAATTTAAAATATAATTTTCTATAATTATAAGTAAAATTAAATTTATTGCATAAAATTCATTTTAGTGTTTACGAACATGGATTGAGGACCTATGAACTTATAATTGCAAGCTCCAATAAATTCGGATAATTAATTAAACTTTTTCATTAATTCATCTAATTTATTAATTTCAAGAATACTCAACTAAAATTCTGCAATTACATTCTTGTAATTATAGAATAATTTATTCTGATCAATACTAAGTAGTCTATCGATATAATCATATTTTGACCCTCTATAAATGATTCATAATTAGAGTTAGATTTTTTATTAACCTCTTTAATTATCTCTTGTTCATTGTCCACTGTTAATTCACTAATGAACAGTTAATTTATAATCAAGTTATAAATTTGAGCGCTCTACTAATCAAGGGAACCTCTTTCCACTTCCCCAAGAAAGTATGAATTCCATATATGTAAGTTATATTTTTAACTACCTATCCTAATATGATCCCAAAATGCAAGTATTTAGGAATGTTCACTAACAAACCTTTAACGAACAAATTAAAGATCATATTGAAATAAATATGAGTCTATAATTACTTAAAATTAAGATCAACCCATATATGATCATTTATTGATATTATTTGAATTTTCAGAAAACAACGAAAATTATGTTAAATTTCAATTTACATCTGGTCTAATCCTATATAATTATATTATATAAAATATCTCCATTATGATGTCATTATATGAATAGTTCGGATAAGATCACTACATTTTTAATGTTAATAGAATTCACTAATAATGATTTAATTAAAGATCCCAATGTTAATTAATTTTATTATGGATTAATTTAGTTTATTATTCATAATCTTAATCCTCTTGTATATAATACTTATATACTAATATTATAGTGACATAAATAAATAGGAATTTTCAGATATTCACTAGGCACCATTATGCATAAAAAAATAAGTATTAAATATTATTTTATTAATTCAACAATTAGTGTACTGATACGTACTTTTAGGACCCTAACAGTAACCATCTTCAAGAAGCCTCTTAACCATCCATGAACCAAGAAAACCTGTTCCACTGGTCACACATACTCTTCTCTTCTTGTAACCCTCTTCCATCTCTCTTTTTTCTCTCTATATTGGTTCACAAAATACTATATTATGTTCAGAATGAAGAGAAGCCATACATCTTCTTAAGTAGACCAGTATATGCAGATCATTTGTGTCTTTTCCACTTCTATTAATTCATGAAATAAAGCTCGTTCAACACATGTCGAATAATACACCCCTGATGTCGGAGCTGTCACATACTCCATTAATAAAAAGTAAGATTAGTACAATAGACATTACTCATAAATTAAGCTACAATTATGATAGTTGGGTTTTCAAGAGGGTTTTAAAATGAAGATTGGAATGAAGTGGAACTTGAAAGTCAACTTGTGATTGATCATGATTTTGTAAGATTATTATCATGAGAGAGGGGCATTAGATTGGTTTTAAGATGTCATATCTTCTCTCAATTAATGTGGTCACATGATGAGTATTTTTAAGTGATTTCAATTTGGTTAATCTTATGGATTCAGCTTCTCTCACTTTTCTTAATCCTAAGGATTCATGTTATTGAAAATCGTTACGTTCGTATTTCATTATGATGCTGATGCAGTTGAAACATCAACTTGTAGCTAGATACACATAAAAGTGTTGTTCAGAGATTTTTGATAGTATAATTCATTAAAGAAATTTGGTTTAATATTGTGTGTCTTAAAGTGGAATTTGGTATTGGAGATGATAATGATCTTGTGACTGATGAGGGTATGATGGTTAATTATTTTGCAATTATATAATTGAGTGACACGTTTAGGGTTGTGATATAAATATAACGTTAAAGGCGCCCGAATGTCCTAGCGTAAATGTTTTGATGAACAAATATTTTAGCATAAATTTTTCGATGATTAAGTCAGTAAAGTAATATTTTGACAAAGTCAAAAACACAAACGTATATATGAAAAGAGAGAGCCAAAAAAATATAAATATATAAAAAATGTACGTGAGGGTTTTCATAGATGTTCAAAAACGATCATGTTCCTATCACTTCCACTTTTGTGCCCATTGAACTGGGTTTAAGCTCTCATGAATATTGTTAAGTCCATCAGGAGAAAAAGCTGATTCCTTAAGATTAAGAAAATTGAGACTTCTTAAAATAGGTTTAATGCCATTCAGCTGCTTGATTATTATAATTACAAAAATGATGATCATAAGATGACTTATAGCTTTCAAATCCCACATGATCAAGGAGATCAACCTTATCACTATCAGAATCATAGCTAAATCTATTAAGTATTAATGTGTATTGCAGTCTTAATTTTATTAATGAAATATATGACAGCTACAAGAGGTATCTACGTGCAATTCCAGATATATTACTCAAAAGAGCTGGCGAACATGTCAAAGCGATTGGAATTGAGAAATACAAACATATGATTCATGGGGAAATAAAGAAATAGATCGAACCAAGAAGCTTGTTTGGGAAGTGCTTGTGATTCATAATTTATCGAGTATATAATTTGTTGTCAAAATAGTCATTAATTTAAGAGTATATTAACAAGTTTTTTTTTTTTTAAATAATGAATCAATCGATGTTGAAAAGACACAAATGACCTCCATCTCTTGCTTATTCAAGGGTGTTCAACATATAGTAATTGTGATTTAAATAGACACAAAAAATAGAGATGGCAGAGAATAACAAGAATGGAGAAGTATGTGTGACTTGGTGCAACAGGGTTTGTTGGATCATGGATGGTAAAAGGCTTCTTGAAGATAACTATTCTATCAACACAACAATAAGGATTGATATATCCAGGTTAATTAGTTACTTCTCCTTAAGCAGATCATGGATTTTGTATCTCTTTAATTAGCATATGCATGAAGACAAGAGGATTGATAAATAATTTGGTTTTCCCATTGGTAAAATTGAAAATTCAAAAATCTAAAAATTAATATATCTTTTCTAGGGTTTTAATTCGTCTTACGCACTTATATTATGGATTGATATCAATTACTCACCTCTACTAATAAAACCTTCAAACATACCACTAAATTGAAAAGATTATATTAATTGATAAAAATAACATTGAATTAAGTAAAAAGATAAATTCACTTTCACCCTCTATTACGACATATAAAGCACAATGCTTCATCTACAACATATGGGTCTCAAGTGGTATGATAGGGTTTAGAAGGGTGAGTAGATCTGTTAAAACTTTTAAACCCTTTCACCATCGATGCACAAGTTGGAACTTGTACTCAACTTGTTACAACTTAGTCCTAAGTGAATAAACAATTACTCTGATGATCACTTAACTGCTTTAGTATACTTGACACTTTATGAAGTCAACTTAGTGAATTGAGGAATAGTGCACCGAAAACAAGTCAAACACAAAAATCTTCACACTGATGTTTTTATATGTTGTACAAAGCATTTGAATGAAATATATAGATAAATAAAATTGTTTGAAATGTAAATGCGGAAAAGTAAATAACAAAGCAATTTTTATTGTGATTTAGAGATGGGGTAATCTTTCTTATCTACTATTTTCCTAACTTCCAGGAGGCATCACTAGAACTGAACAAGTCAAAATATAACACTCCGTTCTAATACAAACTAAGAACACCATTCCTTCTTAGCCTCTCATTCCACTCTAAACCCCACTAAATTGCAACCCAGTCTTCCGACACAAGTTGGATTGTTTAATCTTCTCACACAGGTTTGATCAGTAAATGTTCTTAGAAAGGTCAGATTTAGAACTGATGCACACATAACTTAGTCCACCTTATTTGCTCTTTGTGATTTCTTGTAGTGATAAGGGTATCACTCAACAAATGGTTTTGTGCACTCAGAATGACTTAGTGAGTTTTTCAGACTATTTTTAACCTTAGGAGATTTTCTAGAGCTTTCTTGTAGATGATCTTTGGTGTATTTCTTGAGATTGATTGTCTCTAACTTTGTTTTTTACATCTTCAGCTCTCTTTAAAAGAGCTCACATTTTGCACTTTACATCTACTTCCCTAGTTTTTTGTTGGTGTACTTGATCCTTCACAAATTTTACAGTCTAATACTATTTATAGTTTGTTATCTTTTTCGTACACTCTACCACGTTGTTGGCCTGTATCCGTTTGATTTGGATGTAGCATTTTATTAGATGTAACTTGATGCTTTGATAGTACCTCTGCCCTCTTACCACTGTGACCCCCTAGTTCGGTTGCGTGCACTATTATGGTATCGGACTCCATTGCTTCTCGAAATCTTGTTACTTCATTGTTTAGCTCATTTATTCGAGTGACTTTGCTGATATTCCTAATGACTTAGAATTCTCAATTGACTGTCTTTATCCTTATTCCGCCATATCCCTTAGTCCTACTAACTCTTCTACTCTGGTCTTAAACTTTCATCTCTTATCATGAACTCTTACTCAGTGCTCTCATCGTGAGCTCTTTTTATCTTTCTTGTTTTAGGTTAAGTTTTTTAAATTGACTATACAATAGAGTAGTCTTTACAAAAGTCCTACTAAAATAGAAAAAAATTCAAAAATTTTGAGGAGTTTAACCTAAACTAGCATCATCAGAATCTATACAAGTAATACTTCACACAACCAAATGTCATTATATTATATTCCATAAAATTTTCATTAAATAAACTAGCCTTCAGTTAAGACTGAAATAGATAAAGAACAAAATACCATTACAATAGTGTAGATAGAAGACAAATTAAACTTAAAATTATCTCATCCCAGTTTCTATGGCTACCATCTTATATATTCAGTACGTGTAGATATATAAAGGCATCTTGTGTATTTCTTTTTTTATTTACTCAAAGATTTTAGTTGTATTAATTAAGGGATGATATATAAAATTTATTATCATTCTTTGTTTTTTGATTTTGATTGAATCGTCACAAATAGTTAGCTATTTATTTAATTTGTATTGAACTAGACACACTTTACTTATATAATAGTTATACAATTAAATAAAGGGCAAAAAAAGAAATCATTAATCATTATTAAATATAAAAAAATTGTGCTCATAAAAGGCATAAATATGGTGTTAGGAACTTCATGTACAATTTTTTTATGGTGAATAAACTAGACAAGGTTAGACCCCCTCAAAACTCTTCAATTTTTTTTTGTTTTGTTAGGATTTTTGTAAAGGCTATTTTATTTTTCACATCACCTCGTTTTGATCAAATGCCACATTCCAAATCAACGTAATATATTGCAGAAACGAGGCAGTGTGATAAGGCAACATACTACAAAAGTTTGACTGCAGAGTTCCGTAGATCAGCGACACGACAACTTGCACCAACATAAAAATAGAACAGCAGGTGTAACAATCAAAAATAAAAAAAGGTCTATAAAAAGAGCTGAAAAAGAACACAAGACATACATCTGAGTAATTTCATCAATCACTTCTCAAGATAATGAAGAAGAAAGGTTGTATGCTAAGTTTTGTATGGAAAGTACTCAACTCGAACTTGAGTGAAAATATTTTGATTGAAATCGAACTTGTATGAGAAGACTCGAGCAAAGAAGTCGAACTTGTGTCAAGAGATTGAAAGCAAGAGTATAAGTGGAGTGGCTGAGAAGATGTTGGACTTAGTTCTTGTTAAACTAAGTGTTGTAGAACTTGCTTTATAAAAGTCTTAAAAAAGTTCTAATCAATTCCTCTAGGGCGTTTTAAGAAAGTGGAATAGAAGAGTTATCCTTATTTTTGAATAACTACAAAAATTATTGTATTTATTTATTTTTTCTAGCACTTTAAATATATGCAGCATGTACCATTCACTGTATTGCATTAAAATAGAAGCTTGAATATTTTTTAAGTGTTAAAACATTGTTTCACTTCACAATTCAATTGAACACTGAGCTAGTTTTTGAGTTTTCAGTAGATTTGATCGCCAGAGTTATTTTACTTGAAACTAAAAATCAGGCAACTGAGCTTTGTAAGCTAAGTACAAGTTCAACATTTGTGAAATTTTCAAAGGATTTTAAGTTTTAGAAAGGTCTATTCATTTTTCGTCTAAACTTTTCATACTACATGTGACCAATATATGATATTATTATATTATAAAATAATATAAATAGATTTATCACATTTCTGTTAACAAAGAGCACAATTTTTAAAAATAAGGGATTGTTGTATTAAGAAAATACTATTCTAATAATGAATAATGCAAGTTGATAATAGTGATGAGTACACATAATGATTAATATATTAATTGAAGTCTGGTATATAATAATTCATAGTTGTTTATACAATTTAGTTTAAAATATTGGCAATATTGTTAATTAATTTTATAACGAGTACCATTTTACCAACCCACTCCCCAAATTTAGAGTTAATTATTCAAGGTTAATTCTTTTCAAAAGTATATTAAAATTTAGGGTCAAAATAGTTGATATCATTAGATGGTATGGTTAACTCTATTATGTAAATAAGGTGCACATGCATAAGCTCAATACATATTAACAATCTAATTCCAATGTGTAGCTATTTATTTATGAAAGTGAAATCACAATTAAAAAAAGCAAAACATAACAAAAGATTCTTGTAAAGTATATCAATCCAATTAATAAATTTTGAGTGAAAAAAAAATAAAAGAATCTATAAGATATTTTCTAAAGCAATATATGTATATATATATATATAATGGTAATAACATAAAGTATGTAACAACTATTTATTTATTTAGATTTAACTAAATATTAATTTATTTAATAAAATTAATGTGGAATAAAGTTTAGAGTCAAATTAATTAATATTTTGAGGGTAAAGAGAGCAAAGTATAACAGAGGGGTAAAGTGAAAATATACTTTTACTTAGTTTAGCAGAATTTTTGTCCACTAATATTATTTATTTTAGTTTAGAAGAATATTTGAAGGTTTTATTAATAAAGAGTTTTAACTATAAGTTAAAATAAATTCAACATTTTTTTAACTGCTTGTGTTACTATTTAAATTACTTGGCCCATACAGTGGAACAGATACCATGCCATGCATATTTTTACAAGTATACAGTGATTTAGATCCGACAATGAGTCAGGTCAGAACCAGACTTGACCCGTGAACTCACAGGTCAATTATGGGTTCGGTTGCTCGTGAACTGTCGGGTTGGACCCAGTGGTTTAATTGGCCGGAATCGTCGGGCCTGACCCGGCAATTTTTTATTTTTATTTTTATTTTTTTAATTTTTTAAACAAAAATACTTAAAATAATGTAAATATGTTATGTAGGTTTTGAACCTATTACCTTCAAGTTATTAATACAACACGTTAACCAACTAAGCTAATGGGTCATATGCTCATAATTTTGAATAAGTGTATAAATAAGTTTCGTTATTTGTTTTTGTATTTTTTTCCCTCAAATTAATTGTCTTGTTTCTGAAAATCAATATAATTGGTGTTGTGACCCTCTTTAAATTTAATTAATTAATTTCAGCAAGTTACAAATCAAGTTTTATATTTAAACATTCTACATTTCATCTTAATAATAAGTAAAATTTTGAAAATTATCTAATGATGCTACTTTACAATTATCTTAATAATAAGTAAATTTGTAATTTTTAAAAAATATTTAATGATGCTACTTTACAATATCTAGTGTTTATTTTTAAACTTCTTATTTAATATTATTAAATTATTGTAATATTGTATCGATTTTATATTATAGCATTAACTCCAAATACCAAAATTTAGTAAATTGTGATTTATCAATACAGTATAAATGAAAAAAAAATAATTTTTAGAAATTTCAAAAATTAATTTAGTCACTTTTGTTTTTAACTATATGCTTAAATTTTAGTTATTTTTTTTTAAATTTAAGTTAATTTTTTTTCATTAAATTCAAAAATTAACAATATTTTTTGCAAATTTAAGTTCAAAAAATTAAATAAAATATAAGGGTTGGAATCGGAATCGGAACCGGCCCGATGGTTCCGGAACCTGGACCATAACCAGTCTTGAAGGTTAAAGTTAAGGTTAAGGGTCGAAATTTTCTTGAACCATACAATTGACGGTTTCGAACCGTAACCTGCAGTTTTTAAATCGTGGTCAGGTCTACAGTGATTAAATAGATGTATATAGGATTGGTTTTTCTCCGTTGATAATTTTCATTTTCATTATTTTTAATGGAGTTTTGTTGGTTTCATACCGAAAAATAATTTTGGATAATCATTTTTAAATAGAAAATTTATAGGATTAAAATGAAAATTATGTTTGGTTCATTATTTTTTATAAAATCATTTTTAAAATATACATACATAATATTAAGTGATTTGGTAGCGGTGAGTTCCACAATTAACAATTTATGTTAGCTATATATTTTAGTAAAATAAATTTTAGATGGTAGTTTCTATATTAAAGATGTAGTTGATAATAAAAATATATTAATGAGAGTTAGTGGGCAGATATGAACCCTATTATATATGAAAGATCGATTGACATTTTATGAGAATATGTTTAAAAATGAGGAGAATAGAGTTACAAAATGATTTGATGAAAAAATAAGAAGATAAAACAAATATGATTTATACATTTAGAGTACTAAAAAGTGAGAAAAATCCCAGTGAGATGAAAAATAAACGAGGCCTAAACTTTCAAGTCCACCGTTTGTTTACAAGGATTTATTCCATTATCGGATGAATTTACTGGACAAACGTTTGAGATAACAAGATAGGATACATGAAGGATGTCAAAAGAAATCAAGGCAGACAAAAGGAACCAGTAATAGTGTATACAGATGAAGGAAACAATTCATCAAACTAGAGAAGACCCTTTTCTTTGCAAGATTTTATTGCTCCATCGAACATCTCTTCCAGCCCATATTCATACTGGAATCCAGTTTCCAGGAGTCTTTTGCTTGAAAGGCCGGGGAATTTAACAGGTACCAAATCCTTCAAGAAACTACATAAAGGGAAAAAGTTTGCCTGAATCAGATTTTCTGGTTAAGCAAAGAGAAAAAAGCAACGACCAAGTGGAAGAAAACTTGCAACTTACTCTGAGGCTGGTAGCTCGTATTCAGGGTATCTAGCAGAGATAAATTCAAGCAATTCATCTATTGTAGTATCTGCAGCAGAGCAAATGTATCTCCCATTTGCATTCGGATACTCAAGAAGGTGTATATGGGCTCTAGCCACATCATCTACATGTACCAAACAGATCCTCTTAAGGCGCTGATAATATCTCTCATCACCTGCACCAGTTAGGAAATTTACAAGAATACTCGATTCAGAATCCCAGACTGATGTTGTCCGTAATGACATAGCAAAATACTGCATAATGGTGCCAAAAATGAGTAGGATAACATACCAAAAATCAGAGCCATAGATAGATGGACTGAATCAGGGCAGCCAGGACAAATGAAGGGACCATGTGTCCAGCTAGGAAGCACTGTCACAAGATCCAATCCATGTTTCTCTGCAAAATCCAGAGCTGTAAAATGCCTGTAAAATGCCTAGTAATCCACTGGTAGCTCTTTTGATCTTGATTTCTTCTGTTTCTTTGTCCTCAAAATCCAAAGTGTGAGCAACATGAAAGACTCCAGTGCATCCTTCGATGGCTGCAGCGAAGCTATCAGGTCTGTCGAGAACTGCATGGAAAATTTGTAACCTTTCTGATGCACCTGGTAGATTTGTGAGGTAGCTGACGTCCCTCTTGGGCTCTGCCAATGCAACCAAATCTTCGGAAATAAATATGACTGTATGATCATAAGGCTCATTTTGTTGAATACTAACAGAAACAAGCAGTTAAATACTATCTTCTGGAATAATTAACGTCCTCATAGATTTTTTACTTTCAGTTTTACTAGACAGGAAAACTAAGTTATTTATCAATGCTATCCTCATATGCTAATTAAAGGGATACAAAATCCATGTTCTGCTTTAGGAGCAGCAGATAATTAACCTGGATCAAGCCTTATTGTTGTGTTGACAGAATAACCATCTTGAAGAAGTCTCTTTACCATCCATGATCCAAGAAAACCTGTTCCACCAGTCACACATACTCTTCCCTTCTTGTTACCCTCTTCCATCTCTCTTTTTTTCACTCTATATTAGTTCACAAATTACTATGTAAATGTTAAGCATGAAGCAAGAGCCATACATCTGCTTAAATAGACCAGTATATGGAGATCATTTGTGTCTTTTCCACTTGTATTAATTCATAAAATAAAGCTCGTTCAGCACATGTCGAATAATATACTCCTAATTTCAGAGCTGTCACATATTCCATGAACAAAAACTAAGATCAGTACAATGCACATTACCTATAAGTTAACCTACAGTTATGATAGTTGGGGTTTTTAAGAGTGAGAAGTTCCCGGCTACCGTAATGGCATATATATCAGGCTAAAAAATAAACATCAATGCAGCCCCTTTCAAAGCCTTTCCACCTTAAGAAGCCTGCAAGCCAAGGTTTATAAGGGAAAACTTTATATTGCAAAAGTTTTCATGCTATTGAAACTTGATTTCCACCAAAGTGTTGGTCAGAGATTTTTGAATACTAAATCAATTAAAGAAACTTGATTTCATATTATGTTTGCCAAGTGGGATTTTGGTGGTGGATAGAAAGCTGATTCAGTAAGCAAGATTAACAAAATTGTAATGATAACTATATAAGCAAGTACAGGCCATGTGATCACCTATGAGATAAATTAGGGGACGTCTTAAAAAATAAATTTAATGCCCCACAGCTAATCGATTATCAGTAATAATGTACAAGATCTAATTATAAAAATGATGATCAAACGTTGACTTAAAGCTTTCAAATCCCACATGATCAAGGAGATCAACCTTATCACTATCAGAATCCGAGCCAAATTTATTATGTATTAATGTGTATTGCAGTCATATTAATGAAACCTGTGAATATATATATATTATATGTGACCATATATATACATATGGTCAAATAAACAAATATATACATATGGTCATATATTTATATATATGGTCAAATAAACTATATATATATTAAGTATAGCATTTAAGTTCACCCATCCCCGCCCGCCGTCGGCCGTACCTGCCTTCTGTTGTCGGCCGTCCCCACCACCTGTCAGTCGGAAACTGGAGCATATTCCTGTCTCTCGCTCAAGCTTGCACACACACACACAGTAAGCAGGCGGTGGTGTTGGGAAAGGTTTCTGGATCTGGTGCATGAGTGCGGGTGGGGACTAGTGTGGGTGGGGACAGGGTAATTGTGATACGAGTTTATAATTTTTTTATATTAATTTTAAATTTAATTATCATATACAATTTTATTATAAAATAATTTTAAATTATAATTTTATTAAATAAAATGAAAGTGTAATTTTAAGTGGTTGTTGTCGGTTGCGGGCGATTTGACGATTTTTTACCAATAAAAAAAATTATTAATTTTGACTTTTGAAGGTTTTTGAATTATTGAAAATCAAATGAAAGATGCACTAAAAAGGACATTTTGCCCTTACTTGCCCGCCCGACAGTGCTCATTCTGTCCAAGGCAGTGCTAATGACAGCGCCCATTCTGTCTAAGACACCCATTCTGTCTAACGTAGTGCTCAAGATCCGACTCTACAGTACTAATGGCATCTTTCAACTAATTTTTTACTATGTTCAAGACCAAACTGACTTTTGGTGTCTTCGTATGAATTGTAATCCTATATCTTAAGTTTTTATATCTTCATTCATAAGCTTAATATGATATCTGTGGAGTGAATTATACTTAAAATATTAAGATATATCATACCATAAATTTTCAGTCAAGTGCAGCCTATTTTATTTGATTTTTTTGATTGAAATAGAAATAACTGGATTTTATGGTATACATAAAAGTTATATATCTATCTCTTGGCTTTCCAATGGTTCATGAAATAATTCAAAATGATATTGGAGCAAAAAATTATTATTAAAATACGAACACTGCTCTCAATAGTACAAAACAACGGATTATTCAAAATTTTAACCAACTTTTATGTTTTTTTTCATTTTCTTCTCATTTTTCTATTACCTACAATATTTTAAACTAAATGCATAAAAAATAACATAAACACTCAAAAATTAGTAAAAAAGTTAAGCAAATGGTACTCAATTAATGAATATAAAATCCACTCATCAATGGTTATTGCTCTTATTTTTTATGTTAAGTTTTAAGATTGAAAGATGTGAGTTGGAAGAAAGAATAATCAACTTAATTATTAAAGTTTTGTATAATTGATTAATTACAAAATTACTCTTTTAAGATATAAATAGACGATTTGATTTTTTATAATTTTTTTAGTTTCCAAACTGTCATCGCACCGCTAAAACGGTGCGATTTTTATTTCGTATTTTAAATCGTAATTTTTGTGATAAATCAATATTAACGGTGCGATACGGGACAATTCAGGCTGTTCGGGTGATTTTTTAAAAATTATAATCCCTCCTACGTCAATTCGGGCTGTTCGGGTGATTTTTTAAAAATTATGATCCCCCTACGTGAGGTGGTGTTTGTAGCGGCAGAGGGTGGTTTCGGGGTAATGGGGGTGGACTTGGGGCTAGGGTCTGGTAGTGGGTGGGGTGGATGTTGGCGGCGAATCTCTGTTGCTGGGGCGGGGTTTTGCGTGGGTGGGTTGGGTCTGAGGGTGGTGTTGGGTGATGATGAGGGGCGGTTGGGCTGCGTTGTTGTGACAGTGGTGGGCGGTGATCGGTGATGGTGGGTGGCGATTGGGGGAAAGGGGAGAGGGAGGGGATTGGGTTGGGGGAGGGAAAAATAGAAATTCAGAAAAAGAAAAGAAAAGAAAAAAATTAGGAAGAAGAATAAGGAAAAAAAAAAAAAAGAAGATAAAATAATATTTTTTAAAATTATTTTATAATTTATCAATTATTTTTCTTATACTTTTTAGTTGAAAATATAGATTCTTGAAAAATATATCTTACTCAAATGAATTAAAAATAATAGAGATAATATAGTTTTCTCAAATTTTAACAAATAGGGAGAATTTTATAATTATAAAAATTAATTTTGAATTAAGTTTAAAGAGAAAATTTAATACATAGTTATTTTTACTCTTTATGAATTTAATAAATATTATTTTTTTGGGCAAGAATTAAAAGTAAAATTTAGTTCATAGTGTCTTTTATTTAAAATTAAAAGTGCTTTTGTTAATTTTGACAAATTGATAAAACAATTATATTTTAAAATATTATTTTTTAAAATAATTTAAAATTTTAAAATTTCTCTTTAATTTAAAACAGAGGATTTTTTTGCAATTATATTTATGTATTTAATTCCAAATACTATCTCAAGTGCAAGGTTATATAAGTAAATTTAGGTAGAGTTATCAAAAGATGCCAGCAGACAATCAATCACCTTCACACTTCCGAATATCAATTTCCCTTAAATGTTGACGAAATAGAGGTTTTATATGGACTTTACATTATATGGGGGTTTTTAAGCTATTTTTTCAAAACAGTAATTTTTTTACATTTTTACAAAAAAATAGGGGGTTCATGCAATTATCCCTTTGATTTAATAGATGTGGAATAGACACAAATGACCTGCATCTATGGAAATTTATTCACATGCAATGGGTCTAGCTTATTCATTGGTGTTCAACATATAGTAACTATGAGGGATAATTGCATAAAATCTTCGTGTATTTTAACAAATTTGTGAAAAAATCCTACGTTAAAATGATACTCCAAAAACTTCCCGTATAATGTAAAAATCTGCGTCAAATCCCCATTCTGTCAACAAATGAGGAGATTGTAATACACACGCTGAGTATTGCAATGCCGATTGTAGGGTGATATCATTTGACTGAATATTCACCTAAATTGATTAATATACCCTTATAACGATCATATACCCAAAATAAATATTTTATAATTGTTATGCAAATAAAAAATATATCAAAACATATGATATCATGCACAATATTACAATGGTACATTAAGTTCAATAACTAATTCATTCACGATCGTAATTAGAAAATTCTCATTTGACGAACAAAGTTTTCAAATTGAAAATTTCCTATGGCCTTGTTCGATGAATTGGTTTTGCAACAAGTATCTGCACACATGCATTAGCATTCACATATCGATGCTTATAAAGTGAGATATCCTCGTTTTGAACATGCATTGTATGCTAGAGTCCTACGTGCTTATTGATATTTTATTCCAATAAACTTTTAACTTAGAATTTATTTAAAATCAAAATAAAAAATATATATTTTATAATCGTCATCACATGCAATCATAAACATTCACAAGTTTTTTTAGAGTTACAATATTGATATATGTACGTCTCAATTATTTTTTCCTCTATATTGATGCGTTAGTGGCCATATCCTTGCATGTGGCCTTTTCTATCTAGGAATTGACGATGAAAAGTTATTTTATGAAACTCAATTTGTACTTTTTTTAAGAACATAATATCAAAGTTGCAATACTCCTAAATTATGAGAGTGAAAAAGCATTTTCCTCCACTCCCCATATATAAAATCAAATACGGTGAAATAAAATTTCTTTAAAAAAAAAGTGAAAAAGGGTTAGAAAAAAGTTGACCCATATGCTTATCCTCTGTGTTGTCACCTGATATATATATATATATATATATATATTTTCCTATGCATGGTATTTGGAAGTGTTTTATATTAAAGTATTGATTAAAAGAAATACCCATGACCATAGACAAGATAATTAATTATGTTGTATATTAGCACTTATATAATATCCTCGAGATCTCTGTAACCAGTAGTATAAGCCTATTGTTGAAAAAAAAAAAAAAAAAAAACCCTCGTGTTTGTCAATTAATTGAACAAAAATCCCGATAAATCAGTTCTAATCTCAGACTCATCATTCTTAATTAATACATAAAAAGCTATCTCTAAATATATATTGAAAAAAGTATTAATTGTTTATATGGAATTTCAATTAAAAATTATACATAAAAACGTTTGAATTAAGCCTCAATTAATATAACAGACAAGAATAATTATGTTGGCTGTCTTAATGTCTAATCGATACTAATCAATGAGTAACATGCACGTAATGCCCCGATTTTTCTTAGGAATACCAAAATTTATTAATAGGCTTATATTGAGATATTTTATTTTATTTTTTTCAGAGATATTAGAACCTTTTTTTAAAAAAAAAACAAAAGGTTTAAAGTTATTTTCTTGGGAAGGTCCAATTGACACAAATGCCTTTGGGTTAATGTTATTTTCTTTTTGTGGCCACATTGAATTAGTACTGCATTGGATTAATATCTTATTAAGTTGTGTTTGATGGGATCCCATTCACATTAGGTTTAAGAAAATAAGATATTCATTATTAATACAAGTTATAGATTGGGTACCTAGATAATTATTGAAAGTTGGTATTTAGATTGGGTTTTAGTACCTAGATAATTATTGAAAGTTGGTATTTTGGTTAATGAGGTTGTTTGTGATTCATAGTATTTTAATTAAAATTGTCCCACCTTAACTTATATTATCATTAGGAGTAATTCCTCTTTCTTTCTCTACTCTTATTGATTATCATTTTATCATTGTATTTTTAGTTGTCTTATTTTATTTTATTATACTCTTATTTTATCTTATTTTACCCATTTGTACTCTCATTCTCTCATTTTATCTTCTTATACTTTTAAAAAAAAAAATCAAATTGTCTTTACTTAATATTTATAGTGAAATTACTTTTAAAGGATTTTAATATTTGTATTTGTGTTCTAATAATTTTTTAATTATAATTAATTAATACTTAATATTAAATTTATTTAAATTTTAATAGTTATTTTTTAATTTAACATAGTTCTATTAAATTATTATATAGTAAATATATTTTATTAGCTAAAACACTTTAGTTATGAATTTTCTACTCATCATAAATTAAAATATACATAATATATTTTTAAATAATATTTTATTAAATACATAAAATATACTATTAAATTTTTATTATTAATGAAATTATCGTAAGTTCATAAAAACTATATTAAACTTAAAAGCAGTCATTATAATTAAGTAATGAAAATACTAAATACTCAAATGACTATATATATATTTTTAATTTAACATAATTTCTATTAAATAATGATAATTTGACTATTTATAATTTATTTAATAGTAGTAAATTAAACTTAAAATGACTTTTTTGTATTTAACATTGTTTCTATGAAATTTTGATAATTCAATAAATTTGTTACCAATATTTTACGTATTTATTAAAATATTACTTAGAATATATTGCATATATTTTTATGATAAGTAGAAAATTTATAAGTAAAATGTATTAGCTAATAAAAAAATATCATACTATATAAAAATTTAATAGGAACTATGTTAATAAAAAAAACAGTCACTAAATTTAAATACCATAAAATTTCAACTTGAATTTAATGTTATATTAATTAATAAAGTTGAAAATTTTATTAGAATATAAATACAAGTTCATTAATTTTAGAATATTTTAAAGTAATTTTGCTGTAAATAATAGGTAAGGATAATTTGATTATTTTTTAATAGTACAAGGAAGTAAAGTGAAACAAAAAGAGTATGTGGATAAAGTTAGACATAATGAGACTACAAGAGAGAAAAATAAGATAATTGAGAATAAAAGAGGATAAAGTGGTACTCAAGTAGATAGTTAGACAGAATGAGAGTACAAGAAAGTAAAATAAGACAATTGAAAATAAAAGAGAATAAAATTGTACTCAATAAGAGAGATGAGATATAAAGTGGAATTAACTCTTATCATTGTTATCTAATGAGCGAACTTAAGGAAGTTGTTTTGGGATTTTTGAGGTATCATGAGATTGGGGTAAATTAAGATAAGTTGATTCTTAGTATTCTCCACTTTTATTTTCTCGTAATGTTAGGAAAAAGTTTTAATTTTATTTTTTTAAACATGCTTACTCATTGTCATGGAATCTATTATTTCTAATAAGATTTTTTTTAGACAATGAGTTCTTTTAGAAATAGGGTCAAGCATATAGAAGGATTTCCTATTGATTGTGTGAAAAAATATTTTTGAGTTATTTATGTAATTACATGGAGTTATATATTTTGTTTTGAACTCTTAAATGTACCTATAATTTATTTGGGTTTGAAAAAGGGATTGTTATTTTAGGAATTAGTTTCGACTATTGTATAAATTGATAGGAATATTGATTGATTGATCATTGATATCCATTTAGCCGACCTCCGTGCCATAAGATATAATAGTGGTCATAAATACTATATGTGAGTTAAATAAATTATTAATTTCAACGATTTATATAATTGAAAATTATTGAACTCCATGTTAATAATTTTTTATCACTAGTAGTCGTTTGGTACTACATGTGTTGTTGTATTAGTTTTGATATTATGCTTGATCCAATAAAAATTATTTAAAGTCGCAACTCACCCCTTATATATATATGTGTGTGTGTGTGTGTATGTGTGTTTTTTTCACATACTTAGCGGTTTCATGATGTAAAGGAAGTTCAATCAAAGGTTTTATTCGAGTATTAGGAGTTTAATTTCGTAACACTTAGAGTTTATTTATTTTCATTGATTCATTTATTTTCGCTAATAATGAATTTTTATATTTGATTATTTTATCATGGAATTTTAGATGTTCTATAACAAAAATAGTTCATTGAAAGTTTTGCACTTCCACTAATTAAGATTTTCAAATAAGTACATGCAATTACTTGATATTTGAGGTTTTGTGTTGTCAATGTCCATTGTGATAGCACGCCCCGTCGCGTTTGAGTTTGGATTTGTGACATGTTCATTTAAAAATAGTGCAAATTTTGATTCCTTTTAAATGAAATTGGAGTTTTCTTTTCCCTCCCCGTCTCTTAGGGCGTGATTCTCACCTCTTTTTAAGTTATAGAGGAATTTTAGAATAAAAAATATATTTTCACATAAATTCAATATGGTTTCATATTTACAGGGTATTTACGACTTTATATTCTAGTGCATGTAAAAACATAATTATGAGATACAATTTGAACTGAATCTCCGGTGCAGAATGAAAGATGTTAAACCCATTAATTGACCTAAAACAAATTCTAATATGGTTGTTCGGAATTTACAAATCCACTTTTATTAACAATGAAGGGAAATGTTTTCTTGATTTTCTTGACAATTCCCAACCGCCGGGTCTCGTGTCTTGAAGCTATTTTCTTGATTTCTTAATTGTTAAGTATTGGTACGTTTGGATTGCATTCAATAGGGATGGTGACGTGTAATCTTATTTCAACTAACAGATATAAAAAATAATGAGATATTACATTCTCTCAAAATAAAATACATTCTCTTTCTCTCCACGTTTCAGTTGGAGTATCACCAAATTAGTTTTCAAGGGTTTAAGATGTGTGAAAATATAGTAGATGCTTTAGTAATATTCATTGAAGCAAAAATAAGTGTGACCTAATTCCGTTTGTAATATTCGAAAAAGCTTGTAGGCGAGTTATGAATTTAGGTTGAATCGATTAATCTTTCGTTGTCTCAAAAAGATATTGTTAATTCACATGTTATTTGTCTATGTGTGCACTTAATTTTCTAACATCAAGAAAATTACGAACAACAAGAATCAGAAAAATAACAAAAAAAAAATCATTTTGCTGTTCATGTCTATACACACGTCACCATTGTAATCCAAAGGAAAAATTATTTTTTAGTCCTACAATACAAAAGAGTTTGTAAGTTTGGTACTAAGCTTCCTTAAAAATCCAATTTTAGTTACATATATAAGCATTTCATTACAACATTAGTACTACCAGGGTGGAGCCTCAACTCCAATTTTTTTAAAAAAATTGTATAGATTTTTATACATAAAATTATTAAATTTTAAAAATTTGCCCCCTTCTTAAATAATAAAAAATATTTCTTCATTTATTATTTTTAAGAAAAAATAATTTTTCCCTTTGAGTATCCATTTTCTGACTCCATCCCTGGGTACTACTATTAATTTTTTGAGTAAAAATAGCATATGTCACGTATGTGGCCGTTAAATTCACCTATTTTGGCGGAGCCCAATTTCTATTGTATTTGGAAAATATATTACATGCCATATCAAACTCATTTTTCATCATTTGTTGACAACTGAGAGGGAGAATATTTCCAACTTCTGTTTTGTATGATATACAAATATACTACAATATATATATATATATATAATATCTACATATACAATAGAGAAGCACAATATATATAGACATATCTAATAACTAATTAGTATTTATAATAAATATTTTATTTGATACACACCTATATATATATCACTTTATTATATATGAATTCACGATTCTTTAAACAGAAAGAGTGTAACATTTACATAACTTACAAATGTTGTATACATTATTAATACACAATATAATATAACATATCAATCATATTTGTAGGTATGTCTTATAATTGGAACACAATTTTTTTTATGTAATATGTGCAAATAAATATTAATACGTAAATATAAAATGTAAAACTAAATAATAAGTATGGATGCGGGTATAAATATATACAAAATTACGTATAACATAATGTATACATATGGTCTAAGTTATATTACATAGACATACAAAGTATAAGAGTTTACCCAATAATATATTTTATGAATAAAAATTTATATTTTACACAAAAATAACATATAGAATTATCGATATATTTAACTTACAAAATTTATACCTTATTGGTTTTATATGTAATATACATTTTACATATTGAAAATATGTAAAATATTATTTATTAATAAATTATATAACAGGTATATGCATGTGTGTTGGTCCTAAATGCTAAAATCTAAGCAAATTGGTGGCAAGTTTCCACAAAAAATATTTTGGTTTTTATATCAGAATATTTTATACTCATTTGCAAATAAAATAAAATCCAAATGGGAGAATTTGAAGAAATAAGGTTAAAATCTTCAATTTATATTATGTTTTATCAAATTGCATTTAAGTTTGGTTCCATGGTTCGGAAAAAAAATCAATTTTAATTAGTAAGACACGTTTTCATTATAATTTTAGTCACTTCGACAAAATTTTGATAGATTTTTTTTTTTATGCCATTAAGTCACCAAAAGCGGAGAAAAAAAGGGTGGGAAAACTCTTTTGGAGTAAAAATCACTAGTTTTTAGCTAGAAAACTAATTTTACAATTATTTTCATCATTTTTACCTGCAAATAGTTAAGGAAAAAAATTGAAATCTTGTAAGAAAAATATATTTATCAATGCAATCAAATGTATAATGAAAAAAAATTATATGTATTTTCCTAAATGCACTTTAATATATAGATTTTATTCAGTTTCATTATAAGTAATCAGGAATAATTTGCTATTATGAAACCTGTACGACTAATTAAGAACTTCCTAACAAATGAATTTTTTTTAAAAAATATATATAATTTAAAATGGGTAAAGTAATGATATTAAAAATACACACATACATATATATATATATTAAAAAAATTCAAACTCTTGACCTCTTCTCGTGAGTGGTAGTTCACACATATAGACTTAACCTCACCTATAATAGATTAAGTCAAATACCACATTTTCTAATGGGTGGTGATTCACACATATAGATAGATAGATAGATAGATTAGTCGTTCACATATAGAGTTGACCTCACCTATAATAAGTCAGATCAAGAATCACATCTCGTGATGAGTGGTGGTTCACACATATAGATAGATAGATAGATATAATTAATAAGAACACGTAAAAGAAGAGGGGGTGTTTATTCCATAAAATCCAATCGAAATGAACAAATTTTTTTATACAAACCAAAAATTCGACAAGCCAAAATGCTATAGTGAATACGAACTAAATTTTAATTGGTTCACTTGGGTTATTACTTAATTTCTTTTAGTTTTTCAACTTGGTAATTTGGTTTATTGATTTTTTAAAAAAAATAAAAATATTCAAATGATTAAAACTCAAATAAAAAAATAATAATTGTATTTTTGTTTTTTAGTTTTATTTTGGTGAGTTAAAAATAAAAATAAGAGTATAAAAATAAATAACACATATAAAAATATTATATAAAAATTTCTTATAAAACATGTAAAATTTATAATTGTGATTTAACAAATCGAAATAAAACATCAAAATCGAACTGAATAACAAGAATTAAATACCAAATTAAAATTTTCAAATCGATTCGATATGTAATTAATTGTCAATTTCGCTTAAATTCGATTCGATTGATTTATCAAATCATGAACACCTCTATAAAAAAACTCGCAACGATTATGAACAAAAAAATAGAGTATGTCACATTATATTTAATATTAAGTATTATTTTATTATGAAATATTTTAATTGTAAATAAATTAAATTTATCTCAAAATACATGAAATGCTAGATAAAATTCACAATAACTGTAAATAAATTATTGTGGGACCAAACTTAAAAGACCCCAAGCTATAAAACCAAAAATAAAGTTTTTTACATTTGCACGTGAAATGCGTGAAAATTCGTGATAAGATCCAAGGATATAAGAGTTCTACAATTATTTTATTATTTGAGTATCCCGTGCAACTTGCATTTGCCAAAACTATACATTATCTTCTTCTGAGTATTGCTTAATTGCTTGCTTACCAAAAATAATTTACATGTGTGTCACATTCCAATATTAAATACTGTAGCACGATTTCAACTTCTCATTCAAAAAAACTTCAACAATTATTTTTATATTATAGTAACACCGTTATAATATTATGATTTCGAAACTAAATTATACATAGATAAAATTATATATAATAAGAAAATTAATGAATTTAGTTCTTTTAATAATTTTTTTGTGGATTTTTCAAATTGATAATTAATGTTGAAAATGAAAATAAAAAAAAAAAATTGTTGAAGTTAATACTAACATGTGCTGATCAACTCAAATAAATATAAAAATCTTTTATATTAAAGAGACGATACCAAACAAATTTGAAAACAGTATCGACTGAATCACAATCTTTCAAAATTAAAATTAAAACTGTAATCGACACTAAATTTAACAATTCAAGAAATCGACTGAAAAAAAATAAAAATAGAGCATTTGATTATATGAAATTGCATTAATTTTTTATTGCTCCTTGTGGTCCAGTTTGTTATAAGATAGAATTTTATGGCTAATAGTTTATATGTTGATTAGCATTGTTAATTAGTAATTCTTGACGCTAGCAAATCAATAATGCAGACAATTAAGAGATTGTCCCTGTCACATGATCCAGCACATAAAAAAATCATGTATCCCACACCACCCACCCTAACCCCAACTCAAACCCTAACCCTAACCCTAACCCTAGTCTCAATATATATATATATATATATATATATAAGATCTCCTGATTTCTCCATAGCATAAAACGCCTGCCTCCTAAGATAGTATTAGTAAGATGGAAGCCCTTTCTTCCTCTTTCCTTCCAAAACATCCTCAGTTATTATTGAATGTTTCCCCATTTAGGATTAATACGAAGAGGCCTCAACCATTAATGATCACAGCCAACTCTTATTTTACCACCTTTCTGCCCATAAAGAAGCTGATAAAAAAACACACTGCTCAAACATTTGAAACCCTCAAGAATCCACCACCAGCCTCCAAGCAAGTAGTGATACAAAAGAGAAACAAGAACCAATCCTTGTTTGCAATTATGTTCAACACACTAGATGACTTGATTTGCGCCTACCTTGACTTACCCCTTCGCCCTTGTATCGATCCAAAACACGTTTTATCAGGAAACTTTGCACCGGTGGATGAGCTTCCTCCCACCTCCTGTGATGTGGTGGAGGGCTCCCTTCCAAGTTGCCTCGACGGAGCATACATCCGGAACGGCCCCAATCCTCAGTTCATACCTAGGGCTCCTTATCATTTCTTGGATGGTGATGGGATGCTTCACATGATCAAAATCTGTCGAGGCAAAGCCACGTATTGTAGTCGCTATGTCAAGACTCACAAGTACATGGTGGAGCGTGAGATTGGGTATCCGATTCTTCCTAACTTTTTTGCCTCCTTCAATGGTATCGCAGCTTCCATGGCTCGGTCGGCGCTAACTGTCGCACGAGTAGTTACAGGGCAATTGGATCCTCTGAACAAGGGGTGTGGCGTGGCGAACACAAGTGTGGCTCAAATTGGTGGCCAACTCTTTGCTCTATGCGAGTCCGACCTTCCCTATGCAGTAAAAGTGACGGGAGAGGGAGATATAATAACTCTTGGCCGCCATGATTTTCAAACTAGTGAGCCATTCTTGAGGATGACAGCACACCCAAAAATTGATCAACTCACTGGAGAAGCCTTTGCTTACGGATACAACATCAAGCCTCCATTCTTGACATTTTTCAGAATCAACTCTGAGGGGAAAAAACTCAAGGATGTGCCAATATTCTCCATGCAGGGATGTGCAGCTATTCATGACTTCGCTGTTACAGAAAACTATGCCATATTCCCCGACATGCAGATTTTGATGAACCCTTTGTGGATATTAAGAGGAAGATCACCGGTGGGAATTGATCTTGCTAAGGTTCCACGACTCGGGATTATTCCAAAATATGCAGAGGACGAGAGCGAAATGCTGTGGATTGATGTGCCGGGACTCAACATGTTGCACTGTGTTAATGCTTGGGAAGAAGACGGCGGAAAAACCGTAACAATATTGGCTTCAAATATTGTATCAGTCGAGCATATCTTTGACAGCGTTGATTTAGCGCAGTTGACACTGCAAAAGATCACAATAAATGTCGAGGCAAAGACGGAGCAGAGGCACCCGTTGTCCACCAAAGGTCTTGATTTTGGAACAATCAATCCAGCTTATGCTGCAAAGAAAAACAGGTAACATGTCAAATTAATTAGATGATTCTATTGTTTGTCTGGAAAGTTTAAAACTTTTAAATCACGTCATCATATGATAATATATTACTTTTTTTAGATTATAGGGACGGTCAATTTACCTGCAAGATTTTCTTTTACATGATTAATTCTTTTTCATTGGCATCATTGCATGAGAACATGTTTCTTGCTTGGTTTACTACTTATAAATGGAAATGGGATTTGACAACTAATTGAACCTTTAGCGTATAAATTTTATTTCTCAGAACTAATGTTACCAATTGACAATTTTTTGTAGTTGCATCCGACTTATTATGTGGCAAGTGAAATATTAATAATAATACTTATTTTATGTTTATTCGTTCGTAGATCAATAGCATAAAAAGTATAATTCATGATTTAATTGCATGCAGCCAAATTGATTCAAACTAAAATATCCCATTCCCAAATGGTCTGCAAGTAATTTATTTGTTTAACACATATTCCACATTCATTAAAGTTGGGCCAACTCTGCATGGTTAGCAAAAGATTTATACAGTTAAATGGTAAACTATCAAAATCTTACCACCGTATTTAGGGTTGTGGTGTAGCGTGGATGACGATAATAAACAGAAAAATATTAACAAATAAATAAATGAAAATTAAAATGAAGAAGTTTTTTCATATTATGTAATATTAATTTGGAGTATACATGAATGTATTTTGAAAATATAGAAAAATAAAATTAATATAATGTAATCTTATTATGGGAAAAAAAATCATTTTATTAATGAAAATTTTGAAAGATTTTACCATATTACTACTTATAAATTATATATACGGGATCCAAAAATATTGTGTTTTGTTCAAATTAATTTTAAAAATTCGAAAAATACTTGCTTGCCATTTTATAGTATCTTACATCCCTTGTACGAAAAGAAAAATGAAGGGTGCATGCATGCATTAAAATTACCCATTTATACTTTTTTTGTTTTTGTAGGAGTTTCTAATTCAATTGATTATCACACGGGGGGAGAAAATCGACTAATCCTGTTTTATATTTTCTTCATATCTAGGTATGTTTATGCAGTAGTAATAGGCTCGACGGCATTAGTCGGGGTGGTGAAGCTAGACCTATCACTAATCAAGGAGGATGTCTGCGATTGCACGGTGGCTAGCTGCCTATATGGGCCAGGCTGCTATGGAGGCGAACCATTTTTCGTGCCAAGGGAGCCGAATAATCCAGCGGCGGCGGAGGATGATGGTTATTTGGTAACATTTCTATATGATGAGAATACTCAGGAATCCAAGTTTTTGGTAATGGATGCCAAGTCCCCTACTCTTGACATAATTGCCGCTGTTAAGCTGCCGCGCCGGATTCCCAATGGCTTCCATGGCCTCTTTGTATCGGAGAGTGACCTTAAAAAACTTTGAGAATTATATATATATATATATATATTGTGTTTTGAGAAATGTACATGGGGTTGAGGAGGATTACGCTAGTGTTTGCAAAGAGAAGTGTTTACTTTTTAGAGAAAATGGAAAAGTTGTCGTGAAATAAAAAGTGTGGAGTGTTTGCAAAGTGTTGTTGAAAAGTAAGGATAAGTTGAAAAAAGGTATTTGGTGAATACATTGCAATAGTAAATTAAATTATTTTTTTTTGTGTAGAAGTCTAAATTGCCCTTAAAATTTTGAAATAATGATTTTATTTTTTAGAGTTTTGACCAATGAAATAAATTTGTATAATTTGTATATATTATATATAAAATATAAATATAACCATAAATATGTTATTTACATGTAATAATTCACGTGTGTAAGTAAATATTTGATTTAAATACATTAGTTAAATTAGATTAGTAATTAGGTACGCTTAGATACAAGAATTCATGATACTATTTAATTATAAATATATATTTGCACGTATACTTATAACACATGTATATGCACATTTTATTGGGTATAATAAATATTTGTTAATGTATTTTTGTATATAAACAAAAATATGTGTATATTTACTCATGTTTATGTATATTCAAATATACAATATTATATAAATAAATATATTTTCCATATTGGTTACCTATATAACTAATATATTTTCTATTTTATCGGGTATAATAATATTTGTTAACGTATTTGTGTAAATAAACAAACATATTTGTATAATAATACATGTATATGTATATTTACATATACATAATATATAGATACATAGTCGTTTTATAATAATATATTTTTCATATTCGGTATACATATTTGCTTGGAGAATAATGATGAGGGTGGACTTTATGGTGTAAGGGTATTTCTGGATAATGAAAATATTTTTGAGGGCAAAACAATTAAAGAGAAATTCTACATATTTACAAAAATTTAGAAATAGTTTGAAGCACATCAACCTGCTTTCAACTTTTGGCTAAACTTTAGAAAATCACAAGCAGAAATTGATGTCCAAAAGACTTAATGGTGCTTCTTTTTTTTTTTTTTTTTTCAGCTAAAAGCAAAAAAACACTTAAAAAATATTCCAGACACTCCCTAAGATGGACAAGTGAAAATAAGAAAAATAAGTTTTGATTCACTTATTTTAAAATATTTTGAATATTCTATTAGTTGGTATTTCATTTTATATTTTATATTACAGATTTTTGTTAAGTGTATTTGGTTGTGAAACAAAAACTTTTTCCAGTAAATTATTTTTTAATAATGACAACAAGGTGATCAGTTGAAATCTTGGTTAGTCCGATAAGTCATCAGGAAATAAAAAGTTGACTATTGAACCAGAGTTGTATTGCGTAGGGTATATAAAATTACATAAAAATTGATTTTTTAAGGAATTTTTTTATTTCAAAAAAAAAAAAGAATGAATGATTGATGGAAATTACTTTTGAAATCATTTTTCAATAATTCGGATAATTAATGAATTAGTCAATTATCAAAAGCTTTTGTGTCATGGCTTCATGTGAAGTGGACTAAATTTTTGTCAAAATAATGAAGAGAAATGAAAAATATATAATTGATTTACAAAATTTTTATTTTGGGAGAAAAAAATATACTTATTGTCATTGTTATAATTTCTTACTCTCCTCTCTCAAGTTTTCTTGTGATATTACTTTAACATTATAATTATCAAATAGGTCGGATTTGAGTTTGAGATAAATTTGTCAAGTTGTGGACTAAATGGACAGATTAACATCTATATTGAAATTGGACCAATCAAATTCTTAATGTTATATCTTAATTTGATAAAATTAATTAAAATAATAATTATACTTTTTTATTAGAAAAGAAGCATAAATAAATCATAAACGAAAATTATCTACATGTAAAAATTATTTTTTTAGTTCAATTTCACATTAAAAGATATTTACACGAATAATTTAGTAATACTCATTAAGCATGGAAATGTTTAAGATTTGACATTTATTTATGCAAAAGATTCACATCCAATCGGACCAGAACCAAATTGCGCAAAATCAAATTCGAATTTATATATATATAAATATATATATATATTTATTTATATTATGAATTTTGCATTCAAACTTATATATATATATATATATATATATTTATTTATATTATGGATTTTACATTCAAACTTAGATCCTTAAATGGTCTCAAATTTAGATTCTAACAGGATCAAGTTACGATTTGATAATAGGAGAACTTGCAATTTTATTTGCCTACATGGGCTTGAGGTTGCTGATGTTGCTGGCGTGAACAATTCTCATGTCCAAAGACGTATTCTGCTTTTTCATTACCAAGCTTACCAAATTGTGAGAGACAAATTCTGAATATTGTAAAGTCAAGAAAAAAGATAATAACAATTTAGCGAAGACTTTTAAGGACCCCCCTTTTTTTTTGTTTGGGAAGAGTGGTGGGGGTAGGGGAGCTTGATTACATATATTATAGACATTAATATCAATCGATAGTAGTTATTCAATCAACAATCAATTCATACTTGAACGAGATTCAAACTCAAAACCTCGTAATCTTATAGTTTCAATTTTGCCGCTTAAACTTCATTGGAATTCAGGAGTTGGATTTGGGTTTCAAGCATTTCTAGGCTGTCTTGATTCATATTGACCCAAGCTTCTATGCCCTCTCCGCATCTGCTGCTCACCAAAATTATAAGATTCTTTAATGGCAAAGCTGTGGTGGACAACCAAATTGGGTTTCCCCAGCCATAGTCTACCTCATACACAGGAAACCTACACCAACTGCTGAAACCACACCACTCCAATTCTCCCTTAGTAATTAGAGAAAGCAACTTGTAGAGATCATTCAAATAACTATCTCCACTTTGTGAATTTGCAATGTAATTGTCACCGATTGTTCTTATCGAGCTTCTGAATTCGCTCACCAGGTCATGAAATTCTTCAACCCCCTGGAGAATGCCAGTGCTGACATAATGGAATTGCCGAAAATGTTTTCAAGAATCTGAGGTGGGCTCGTTCTTGGCCTCAGGTTCACTAGATGGTATGCACCAAAAATTCTTTTTTGCCTTGAAATTTTGGTCACCTCTATGAAATGTTTCCAGATAAAAGCTGAGACGAGTTCCACTCGACTGGGATCCTTCACAGTTGATCCAGAATAGGAGGTAGCAGCTTGTTTAAGAGCTGACAACTTTTCCTTATCGAACACAAACCTTTTCGTCATGAACTTATCATTAGACAAGGAGAATTCCCAGAAACCAGATCCTGGAAAGTCCCTGGCTGGGAAATAGCTGGCCAGATCGAAACTGAACCGAGAAACTTTTTCAGCTTCCCCTCGGCATGTGGCCGCCCATGCATTGACGAATGCCATTATAGACGTGCAGTCGGCTATTTGATGTGGAAAGCACATTCCGACAGCAATTCCTCCACAATCAAAGAAAGTGATTTGAACGAGGAAAAGGGTTTTAGTACTTGTCCCTTCACCAAGAACACCTGCAGTAGGAGGATCCACTGGAAGGTACTGCTTCAACTCTTCCATGTTGGGCTCTTGTATGGCATCCATGAGTTGAACATGAACCCGAGCATCGATGAACTCAACACCGGCATCATTGCAATCAACGACGAAATTATCTTCAATCCTTCCAGCTAATGGATAGAATGAAGTTAAAGTGTTAGAGAGGGACTGTTTCAGGTGTTGAGATATTTGGACATGGTTAGAGCTAGTCAACCCTCTTACCTCATCAGCTTTGTAGAAGACCACCAAGGGAATATAAACAGGGGGTACTAATTGATCCAGGTAAGAAAGTTTCAACTTTTTTAGGTGGTCGGGAGTTTCAGATGTGGGCTTGATAATCTCTTTGGAGATTACTTCCACACGAGCTGCCATCTTTTGCTATTGATTTGCAACAATGTATATTTCATATAACTCAATATCTGATCTTTCTACTATTTTGATTGGGTGAAAATTGGGATATATATAGACACGAGTTAATCTTAATTTCTCTTTTTTTCTTATTACATTAATCATATAAACTTGCATGTGATGTTAGCGAATAAGATGCAATAAAACTGAAAGATTGGAAACAACAGTTGACCAGCTACTTCTTTTATTGTTAATTATTTTTTGGGGGTTTTTCATCAAAGAAATGAGAAATAAATAAATACCCATGACTATGGATATGATAATTAATTATGTTGTATATTAACACTTACAAGATATTCTCGAGATCTCCGGAAATATAAGTAGAAGAAGTGCTAAAGTTAACTAGTGTTTGTCTAATTTATAAAATAGTTTTTTCAACTATACATATTGTATATTATCGAATATAACATCTATTATATCTACACAGACTGTGTAGATGCTATGGTATGCAGATAACTATTTATTGTAATCAAATGAACCCAAATCCCTTATTATAATTTCATACTCATCATTCTTTATATATAGAAAAGCTATCTCTAAATACATATGGAAAGAAACTAATTTTAATTGTTTATTGATGTATAAACCAATATTTTTATAATTGGATCGGTGATCAAACCGGTCTTGTTAACAATTAGCGGTTCAATCGATCAAACCGGTTCAACCGGCGATCAAATCGATTTAATAAAAATTAATTATATTTTTTTATTTTATTATGTATAATGATAATATAATAAATTAATTATTGTGTAATATATTTTAAATATAAAAATAAATAAATAACTACATAAAAAAATATATAACAAAATACAAAATTCAAATAATCACATAAATATAACAAAATATTAAATTTAAATTAACAGTGGAAAATACACAAATGATCTCCAAGAACATTCAAGCACATGTAGTGTCTCATGCTTGTTCATTCAAAATTTGTGAACTCACATAGAAAAAATAGAGATGGAAGAGGGTGATAACAAGAATGGAAAACTATGTGTGACTGGTGGAACAGGTTTTCTTGGATCATGGATGGTAAAAAGGTTTCTTGAAGATGGTTATTCTGTCAATACAACAATCAGGATCATCCAGGTTTATTTACTTATTTCTCCTATACATTTTTTTTTTTTTTGGGATTTTACAGGCATGCCTTGATTGGAAAACTGTGAAGCGAGTTGTATATACTTCTAGCTTATCTACAGTCACTGACAATGATAATGTTGTTTCCAACCTCAAAGATGAAAGCTCCTGGACTAATGTAGACTTTGTTTGAAGTTTAGGGTTATTTGGAGGATCATATACCTTGTCCAAAACATTAACAGAGAAAGAAGCTCTAGAATTTGCAGAGAAACATGGATTGGATCTTGTGACAGTGCTTCCTAGCTGGATAAATGGTCCCTTCATTTCTCCTGGCTGCCCTGGTTCAGTCTATGTATGTATGGCCCGATTTTTGGTACGTTATCTTCCTCGTGTGGCGGCGTTTCATCTAAGCTTATGTTGCAGCGAAAACATCTTATAACATGTTACCAAATTGAAACTGTATGTAAGATTTTCGGCTTAAAAACTCTTTTTTCAGAACTTTTCAATCGCTTTTAGCTATACATATAAATTATCTAAAAAATATATTTTTTGAGAAATAATATTAATAAATACATATAAATTAAAATAAAAAATAAATAAAATTAAATGGGACGGGTTCGAAAATAATAAACTAAAATCCGTCCTCAACCCATTTATAATTTTAAAAACCCGTCTCAAGTGGAGTGTCATCCCTAATATTTGTAAAATAAATACAAATTTCAAGGAAGTATTTACAATTTCAAAACATAAAGGTATTTTCGTATAAATAAATCAAACCTCAAAAATAGTTTATATAAGTCAATTTAAAAAAACATATACTGAACCAAATGATTTATCAATCCTCTTAGCTTCTTATGCTAATTAAAGAGATACAAAAATCCATAATTTGCTTTAAGAGAATAGTTATTGTTTTGTGTTTATAGAATAGCTATCTTCAAGAAGCCTCTTTACCGTCCATGATGCAAGAAAAACCTGTTACACTAGCCACACACACTCTTCCCTTCTTGTTATTTTCCTTCCCCATCTCTCTTTTTTGGCCTCTCTATTTGAATCACAATTACTTTATGTTGAATACCAATCAATATGCAAGAGCCATTCCATGTGCTTAAAACTTCCCACAGGTGGAGATTATTTGTGTCTTTTCCAATCTATTAATTCATAAACAAAATGTTAATATACTCCTAATCTCGTAACTTCACTGATTTCACTGCAATACACATGACCGATACTTATTGTTAAAGTAATATTGTGTTGACATTATTTTGCAAAACAAATTTTAATTGAAAGATTCAAATACAGCAAGTGCTTTTATTGTTAAGAGTTTGGTAGGAATCTAAATATATTTCTTTGTTTCCTTACAGAATTACAAGTGCAAGTTCTTACCATATTTATTAGAAGATTTGATCTTCAAAGAAGATTCCATAATTGGCATATTTGAGAAATAAATGCTAGCGGAACAGTGAAAGAGTAAGGTCAGGTCACGAAAAGAAATAAACATCATGATGGGCGACTTGAATGATGACCACAAGCTCCGCTTAAATGCTCGACATGAGAGGCATAATAACCTAAAGAAGGGCCACTAAAAGTTCATTAGCAAGGCAAGATTCGGAGCGAAGAAGCCCATCGTACAGCCCACCAACTTCACTTGGCTCTACGGTGAGCGGGCTAGCCTCTCCAGTTTTTTAGCTATTCTCTTCCAGTTTCCCATTGGTCTTTAGAAATTGATATGGAAGGAATCCAATTTTGTGAATTTAGATAAAAAAAAAAAAAAAAATTCCATGTTATTGTATCTTGATTCCTTGTATTATATGAAAAAATTTCTTTATTCTAATATTCCTCTGTAACTTAAAAAGAGGTGAAAGTCACTTCCAAAGATAGAAAAAAAGAAAACCTCAATTTCATTGAAAAGAAATCAAATTTGCAGTATTTTTTAAACCTGCATATTACTCATTGATTAGTATCTATTCTTTTATATCTTGATAAACAGTTAATATTAGTTTATCTGTTATGTGTTTAGGGATGGCTTTTCCATATTACAAAGAATTGACTATTAAATTACAGCAGATTTCTCGGGATTTTTGTTCAATTGATTGACAAATAGGAGGATTTTTTTTTTGTTTTTAACAAGAGCAATTAATGAGACTTGATGTTTTTTTATTTTTTTTTTTTTTTGAGTCAAACAATCAAAATTAAAATATTAACAATTATTGATCAACAATTATTTGAATACAATGAATAATTACGTGCATAATAATATACTAAGTGTATATTAATTATCTTCTATTATACACTCAACATATATATTAATATTATTGTAATAAGAGATGGAATAACAATTACACTAAAAATCCGAATTGCTAACATAAAGGGTTGAGAAACTATCAATAATTATTCTTGACATTAGACAAACGCTTGCTTACTTATCAGAGATCTCGAGGATGTCATACAAGTTTTATATACAATATAATTACTATCATTTCGTAGGCATGGTTTCTTTAATCAATAATTTGGTATTAAACACATCCAACTAACAGGAAAAAAAAATGTGGGATACACATATTTTGGTAAACTCTTGTTATCATATTTTTAAGAAACTTGATATCATTTTGTTTGAAGTTTGATTTGAATTAATAGAATCGAAATTTAGGATTTTAAATTTATAACTACTAATTTATTAAATTTGTTTAGAATTTAAAAAAAATCATAATACAGTAAATTTTAAACTCTTCACCTCTTATTTTTATAGATTTGAAATCGTTAGTTTCAAATCCATCAATACAAATGAAGTTTAATGACATGATTGGTACGATGGAATGTATTGGAGTTAGAATGTGCATTCGCAAATTCATTTTCATTCATATGATTAATATAATTTAGTTGTAAGAATATTCATTCTAATAAGAATCCCCATTCCCAAAATATGGATTAACCATTCCCTTCATCCTCTATAGATTTAACTATTTTCGATCAGTCAGAAATGAAGCTTAATATTTATTTTTGATAAAACTATACTTCTTAACATAACAAACGTATTAAATAAAACTCGAGACACGATCATCAATTTTTTTATGAAACTGAACACGAACCCGCTCCCAATTAGAGATCTATGAGGTAAGAACTCGCTAGCCTATTTCATTATTTTAAAAATATTAAAAAATATTTTTTAGAAATGATTTTCAGTTCACCTTGTATCTCTTAATTATTTATTGACATGCACTTCAACATAAAGTCGTAAAGGCCCCGTAAATATAAAATCATACGTAATTTTTATGAAAATATTTTTTTTCCTTCTAAAATTCCTCTATAAAAGGAGGTGAAAATCACGACTAGGAGAGAGAAAAAGGAAACTCTAGTTTAAGAAATCAAAATTTGCACTGTTTTGAATTGTGCATGCTCCTCTTTGATTAGTATCTATTAGACATTAAGGGAACCAACGTAACTTGCCTGTCATTCTTGTCTGTTCTATTAAATTGAGGCTTAATTCAAACTATTTTTATAAATGATTTTCAATTAACATTCTGCTGTAGTTTGTACTAATGTTTTTAAAATCAAATTGAATTGGCCGATCCAATTACGAATCGAAAGTCAGTTCGCTCCACTTAAATCCAAAAAATCGTTTAATTGATCAACATTGCCAAAAATCAATTAAAATTGATCAAAATCAGTATGATTAATTTTATTTTTTTTAATAAAAAAATAAATCATCATACAACACATGTCGAATAATATATTCATAATTTCGTAGCTATCAATATTCCACTAATAAACATTTAAGATTAGTACACTACACGTTACTTATAAATTAAGCTCCATTATATATCAGTAAAGATCTACAAGATCTACAAGTTGTATCTTTCAAGTCCCACATGATCAATGGAGATCAATCTTATCACTATCAGAATCATAGCCAAATTTATTATGTATTAGTCTGTATTGCTGTCTTAATATTTATTAATGAAATCTGTGGCAGCTACGAGATTAGGAGTATATTACGAGATTAGGAACTTAGAGGTGTTTGACTAAAATTATTTAAAACAACTTATAAATTCTTGCATCTTATTAAAATGTTTTTGAAACTTATAAAATATTAGATCTTATTTTAAAAATAAGTTATTGAAGTGTTTGGATAAAATAAGAACATAGAGTTTTTAACATGTTAGTAATGATAATTTTGTAATTAAAATTATCAAAATTAAAGGAGTTTGTTAAAATAAGATTTTAATTTAAAAATAAGTTGGGGTGGAGGTATTTCTTTTCTAAGAGCTTATAAACTATTAAACAACTTTTTTTTAGATCTAATAAACTCTTTTAAAACAAAAAATTATCAAACAATTTTTAAAAACTTATAAGATGTTTTGAAAAGTTTATAAGATCAGTCAAACACCCTTTTACACTACAGCAGGCAACTTATATTCAAGGTATATTTGCAAGAATAATCAACTCATAATCCCAGACTCATGTTGTCGGTTTTTTTTTTTTTTTTTTTTTCTGAAAGAGCTTATAAGTCGAAAATGTTACATACAAAAGTTATAAGTTTTACGATTTGTTAACATGTTATAAGATATTTTTGCTGCAACCTAAGCCGAGATGAATGCCACACGAGTAAGATAACATACCAAAAATCAGGGTGATGGATAAATGGAGTCAGTGAGGGCAGCCAGGACAAATGAAGGGACTGTATATCTTTGATTCATAATCAAATATTTATCTAACAAAATTTAAACACTTATATTTATTCATTAAAATGTAATACTAAATTAGAATATAGATGCGCACGAAAGTGACTAAAATTCATTAAAGAAAGTTGGTGTGCTAAGTGGGATTTTGGTATTGGAGAGTGAGCTGATTCCATAAAATTAACAAAATTGAGACTTCTTAAAATAAATTTAAAGTCCCATATGAATAAAGGAGATCAACCTTATCACATTCAAATTCACAACTAAATTTATTAAGAATTAATGTGTATAGGGCTCGTAATTTTTATACAACTCACTGCACATTCACACACGTATACAAAAATATATATGTTTATATATAAATATGTTATCGAGATGTATATACGCTTACGTGTGAATATTTTATCAAAAATAGCATCTTTAATACTAAAGTAGTAACGAGTTGTATTTGAATCACAAGTACTATCCACGAATCAATATGTGCTAAACATTTCCGAAATGGAGGTCATTTGTGTCTATTTCACTTCAATTAATTTATTAGAAAAACTCGTTCAACACATGGCGAATAATATACTAGTTTGAGAGTTATCACAGATTTCTATAGTAAAATTTAAGAATAATTGTATAGACACATCTTGAGGTTTTAATATATTATCCAAAAAATGTGTTTGTGGAGTTTGAGGGTGGTTGTAGGTGGAGGGGGGGGGGGGGGGGGGTGTTGGAATTCCTAGGTGCGAGAGGCAGTTAAGTGTTTGGGTGGGTGGCGTGGGTTTAGTGGAGGGCAATGGAATGATTAATTAGTTTATTAGTTAATATTAATTTATTTATTCAATTAAATTAATTAAAAATATTCATTACATGTCAAACAAGTTAAGAAATTTTGGTTAAAGTATGAGAAAAGACTCAATGGATTAAAAAATAAGTTTTTATATAAAACGTTCTTTCATATGAAAAAATTATGAAACTATTTAAAAATGAAAGAAATTGGTTAAAAAAATGGAGACACTTAGAAATTTGTTTAAAGCAAGACAAGGATTTTAATTTTTTTCATATTATTAAAAGAATTATAACTTTTCAAGTTGAGTATTATAAAATAAGAAAGAGTAAATGAACTTAAATTTAAAATTCTACTTAAAATGGAAAAAATGGTTAAAAAGCATGAAAATCCTAAATCACTAAACAAACTCAGTTGGATTTCAATGTTGGTAAAAAAATATTACATTGGGACCTCTCAGTTGTTTTTTTAATATTAAACACACTTCTCTCATATGGAAGGGTATTTTCTTCCGAATAATTGGCCAAGCTAATGACCAAAAACTCCCAGGTAAATTGAATTTTCATCGCTATTTTATGACGATGTCATTTTTTTCGGGCCAAAATTAGATAATATAATACGAAACTATCACTAATACAAAGTGTTAATTACATAAATTATAAATTATTTTTTATTAATTCGATCAAACCACGAAAATATATCCTAAGCTAACTTACTTGATGTGACACGGAGTGACATACATTTGTTCAATAAATATTATTAGATTTTATCAAAATATTACAATTTTATCCAAAAAAATATATATCTTTTGGAAGAGATTGGCTAACTCTTTATTTATAAACTTTAAGTCATTTATGTGTTCGTTCGATATGGGATGAATATCTTTGTAATATTATTTATCATCAAATTTTATGCAAATTGATCCTAACGTCTTTCTAATTATCATCGAAATTTAAGAGAATCTTCAATTTTGAAGAGTTTTTCTAATGAAATATTAGAATGGGACAAGTTCTCTGGCTGCTGCGATGACATATCCTTTCATTTCTTAATATCAGACTTGTATTTGGATTTCAGACTAAAAAACTCTGATAAAATCGACCTCGTCGATCATGTGGGACTAGAAAAACAACCTTTGATCGCAACTTTTATGTATATAATTACGCCTTGTCCTTGACTGGTATTGTAGCAGGTGAGGAGCAATTAAATTGGTTTTCTAAACTCTTCTCATAGATGATCACACATGGCCAGCTGTTACTTATAAAAAGATTTCAATCTTATCATGGATTCAGCTGCTCCAATATATGATAGCAAACCTAACCAAAAAAATTGCCCATAAATTGACTTTTGACATGGGTTTGAATAGAACTCAATCGGACAAATTCGAATCCGCAATTATAAATTGGGTCTACCTTTAATCATAGATTGGTTAGGTTGGTTGATTGGCCTCGGTTAAAATTTTAATAATAGGTTGATAAAGTTAGAGCGAATTAGTAAAATAAAAAATTTTCATTACCAATTATCTTAAGACGGCCTAAGGTTAGGTGGGGTCAGACTATTCAGTCGGATCAACCCAACCCAAGAAGGGTTGGGTTCTAACTCGAATAAAAAGGGGCGAATTTATAAAGTATTTGGAATTAAATGTGTCGTCTAGGGCAAAATTGGAAAACCATTAGCCATCAACTTTCAAGTCCCACACCATCAATGAGGTCAACCTTATCCCACCATTTTTTAGTTTAATATCCGAAAAAACAACTGTGATAAATGCGGAAATCTAGGGACATATCTCAAAAAATATATTAGCTTAATTTAATATTAATCTTTATTAATGGAATCCGTGACAACCATGAAATCAATGAATGTGTTGAACGAGGATTTTCTTCTTCTTTTTTAATTACTTAAAGTGGAAAAGACGCAAATGAGCACACTATGTACTGGTATATTTATGCATATGTAGAGCTCTCTTGCTTATCCATGGTTAACATATATTAATCTTGATTCAAATAGATAGCAAAAGAGAGATCAGATGATAGGGATGGAAGAGAGTAATAACAAGAAGGGAAGAGTATGTGTGACTGGTGGAACAGGTTTTCTTGGATCATGGATGGTAAAAAGACTTCTTGAAGATGGTTATTCTGTCAATACAACAATCAGGATTCATCCAGGTACATTTACTTATTTCTCTTGTATAAAGTTTTTTTTTGGATTCGGTATATGATATCGGGATGTGAAGTAATCTGAGATCTTTTAATTGACGAGAATTTGACGATCAACTCCTACCAAATACTTGACTGCAGCATGAATAATAAGAATTCACTATTTAACCATCAAGTCCTCATCAATCACTCTGTCGAATTTAAGAAAATTAATACCATAAACTGGTTTTCCCATCAAATAAAACTGAAAATAAAGAATCTAAAAGGGGGTCAAATTTATTATTCCAGAAGTTAGTTTTTTTTGTTTTGATATTCAATCTTGGTGTCCTAAATGAGCATTACCACAACACATATTCGCAACCATTGATGTGAGTGAATTTGACAGAGCGCAAAAGGGACATTAGCTACCTCACAAATCTACCAGGCGCATCGGAAAGGCTACAGATTTTCGACGCAGATCTCGACAGGCCCGACAGCTTCGCCGCAGCCATCGAAGGATGCGTCGGAGTCTTTCACGTTGCCCACCCATTGGATTTCGAGGAGAAAGAAACAGAAGAAGTGAAGATCAAAAGGGTTACCAGTGGAACACAAGGCATTTTACAGGCCTGTGTGGATTCGAAAACTGTGAAGCGGGTCGTGTATACTTCCACCGTAGGCACGGTGGCTTTCAACGACAGGGCTGCTGGTTCAGAGGTCATAGATGAAAGCTCTTGGACTGATGTGGATTTTCTTCGAAGCTTGGGGACATTCGGAGGAGCGTATATGGTGACCAAGACATTGACAGAGAGAACAGCTCTGGATTTTGCAGAGAAACATGGATTGGATCTTGTGACAGTGCTTCCGACATGGATTCATGGTCCCTTCATCTGTCCTCGCTGTCCTGATTCAGTCTATATATCTATGGCCTTGATTTTGGGTATGTTCTCTTACTCGTAATAAAAACATCTGACAGCACCTATTTTAGCCTAGTTAGTTAAATACAGAAAAAAAAAATTATATTTAATATATATATACGAATTTTTATTAAAAATTACTATTAATGAATTGAAAAAAAAATATAAAAGTGGACAATACACGAATTTATAGATATACAAGTAAAATAAAAATATAAAAAAATTATTTGAGAGTAAAATATAATTTATTTTAATATTTTTTTTATATGAGTTGTGTTTTTATATTTTTTTTTAAATCATGCAAAATATTTTATATGTACATTTATATTATTCAATTTATAATTATAACATAACATAAAGATAAATATTTAATAATAACTACAATATTGATAAATTATTTTTTATTCTTATAATATTTTGTTCATACATATAAATAACTTTTAAATAATTTTCAGATTATATTTAAATATTGTAATATTTATTGAAAGGGAGTATTACTAATATTGTACAAAGTAAGTATAATATGTGTACTATATATTTTATTGAGTATTATTTGATAGTTCAGTATGTGTACGAAAAATAAAACTATTTTTTAATTATTAATATGTATGTATATTATATAAATATAATACGAGTTTTATGCTCGTATGAGCAATAGTGCCCGTGCACAGGCATTGCCTGTTATGCGTGCACGTTAGGTGAATGTCATTCAACATGCGCACGCTGTACTTTAGCAGATTGTGCGTGCTAGTTTAAAATATTTAAAAAACTTATAAGAAGTTGCACATTTTATAAATTTTACATAAAAGATTTTTGGGTTTACGGCTGTTTCAAGGAATTAAGGGAATTAAACATGGGTTAATTGAACTTTCTTTCATTTAAAGTAGTTAATTTACCAAATTTTTCACTTCATCTTTCACAATTACAAAAGTTTTCCTTTTACACCATTGAAAACCTAATAGAGTCATGAACCGACTCAAAAATTTCCTATAATTGTTTTACCCTGCGTGTATGCATTCACATGCAGACAATTGTGATAGAAAAATAGCCTCCACTCTTAGTAGAAACTCGTGGCAATTATGCAGTATTGGCTATATCATTATAGAAAAAAAAGGTTACATTATAAAAATTACCATTCAAGTTTAACTTAATTAAAAATTCAATTATCTTTCAAAATTACAATATCCTTTTAAAATTTATTTTTATTTTATAAATATCTCATTCATTCAGTATGTGCAATTTGAAACAAAATAAATAAATAAATAAATAAAACAAATGTCAAGTGAATATTTTTTATTTTATAAATTTATATAATTTTTTTCATAATTAGCTCAAATGTCAATAATAATTTTAGTAATTTACCCTTAAAACAATGAATAGAAAATTGCTTGAAGATTTCTTTATCTTGTACTCTTCCACACAAGATTCCTGAACCGGTGCAGGTGATGAGAAATTTTACCAAAGCCTTGTGAACACTAGTTTGGTGCATGTAGATGATGTGGCTAGAGCCCATATTCACCTTTTTGAGTATCCAAAAGCGAAAGGGAGATACATTTGCTCTGCTGCAGAGATTACAATTCATGAATTGCATGGATTTATCTCTGCCAGATACCCTGAATATGAGCTACCAACTCCAGAGTAAGTTCCAAGTTTTCTTCCACCTACTCATTACTTTTTTCTCTTTGCTAAATAAACACCAAATGTACCTATTGCTGACACGTGTATATTTTGAAAATAAAATTTTATACGTGGCTGACAATCGATACAATGCAGTGAATGATGCAACATGATTTGTAATAGAAAAACTTATTCAATATTTATGAAATATAATATATGATGAAATACAAATTAAAATAGATGATTTGACGCCAATTAAATTCCCTTTATGCAGTTCCTTGAAGGATTTGGTGCCTGTTAAATTCCCCGGCGTTTCAAGCAAAAAACTCCTGGAAACTGGATTCCAGTATGAAAATGGGCTCCAAGAAATGTTTGATGGAGCAATAAAATCTTGCAAAGAAATGGGGCTTCTCTAGTTTGATGATTTGCTTCCTTTTTTGTGTCTAAGTCTTGCATTATTTTCACATCTTTCATGTATGTTATGGTGTGGTTTGTTGGATGAGATTAACCTCACTTTGGTAGTTTGTTTTTCTTCTCAGAAGAGTAATACCACACCCCCCCCACCCCTTAAGAATTTGTGTAAGGTCATCAGGATGCACCCTTAATGCTTAAATAGTCAAATTGACTGTTGTTAGAGGGTGTTAGCTGCAAAATAGGAAAAAAAAAAAAAGAGTTAGAAAAGTCTAAAATTTAAGTGGTGTTGTTTATTTGAAGCCTATCATATGGAACTATTTTTATAAATTGTGTGCTCTGATTGAAACTTAGGACATTTTAGTTTCCAATACGATATTGAATGTTTATTAGAAAATACAGACATTTAATATTTAATATTTAATATACCCCTCATATGTAGGTATAATATCAAAGTAGACTAGAGAAGTCCAAGCCTTTTGCAACACTCAATAGCTCCATCATACATTTCTTCCAGGCCATACTTATACTTGAACCCTGTGTCCAAGAGTTTCTTTGATGAAATTTTGCAGCTTTTTCCCCCTCTGATCTCTCCCAAAGAACTGCACAAATTTTGAGTTGTTGAGACAAATAAGAAAAGTGACAGAAAACGAAAACAGTATAAGAAGGAACAAAATGAAGGTACTCTGGAACTTACTGAGGAGCTGGTATTTGGTATTCATGGTATCTTCTACAAAGAACTTCACACAATTTGTCGATTGTCGTTTCAACAGCAGAGCAAATGTATCTCCCTTTTGCATCAGGAGACTCAAGAAGGAAAATGTGGGCGCTTGCTACATCGTCTACGTGCACTAGATCAGCAGCTGCTATATACTTGTATATCTCCTGATTGCCTGCAAAATGTTTGACACATTTGATGCAGAATACTAGAAAGGAAAAAAAATCGAACTTCTGATGAAATAGTTGCCCTGAACTGCACATTGTGTAAACAAATAACTAAAAGATTTGCTTAGTCAGATAACACAATTCTATCAGCAAGAAGAAGAACATACCAAAAAACATAGTCATTAATGTGTACACTGAGCTAGGACACCGAGGGCCAATGAAAGGGCCATGTATCCAACTGGGAAGCACAGTGACAAGTTCCAGTCCATGTTTTTCTGCAAATTCTAAGGCAGCCCTTTCTGTTAAAGTCTTGGTAATCATATAAGAAGCCATAAACGTTGTTGATTCATGAATCAGGTCTACATCACTCCAAGAATTCTCATCTACGATACTTGAATTCTTGTTACTGAACATGGCAGTGGCTGCAGATGAAGTGTAAACGACTCGTTTTACTGTTTTGGAATCGAGGCAGGCTTGTAGAATGCCTAATGCAGCAGTAATAGATCTTTTGGTCATTTTCTCCTCGGTCTCTTTTTCATCAGGCTTCATTTGATGAGCAACTAGAAAGACTCCAACACACCCTTCAATTGCTGCTCGAAAACTATCTGGCTGGTTGAGATCAGCCTCAAAAATCCTAAGCCTATCTGATGCACCTGGTAGATTTGTGAGGAAGCCAATTTCTGGGGGTGGGGGTGGGGGTGGGGGTGCAATATCAGTATTGTTATAAACTTGCACTTGAAATGTAAGCTGAAAACATTAAAAAGAACTCCTCCATGGAAAGTTACTGGTCAACTTATTATATTATACATTCCAAACCACAAAATAATTAATTTAAGAGCTGAATGAAATTCTAACCTGTAATAATAGGTAAAAACTACCTGATCTCATAAAGGGCATTTCTTGTATAAAAAACAACACTTCTAACTATAACAACAAAGTCCCATAAACAGTTTGTAATTTTGTCCTAAATTATACAACCATGTTAAGATTAAAGACCACAACTTTTCTTTCATCTGATTTAAAATCATCAGATATTCAACAGAAATTTGAACGAAGAAGTCAAGAATCCACCCAGCTGTATCAAAAACAAGAGTCTTAAAAAAAACAAGGAACATTACAAAATCACATTATTTCTTTAATGGTCTAAACTACATCAAGATTTCAGACCACATTACACTACTGCTTTCATCTTATTCAAAGATCATCAAATGTTTCAACAAAAATCCAAAGGCAGAAATAAATTCAGGAAACTAACCTTTACCAGACCTTACAGTTGTGTTGACAGAATAACCACGCTGAAGAAGCCTCATTACCAGCCATGATCCAAGATAGCCTGTTCCACCAGTTACACACACTGTCCCTGTCCCTGTCCCTATATTCTTCTTTTCCATCCCCACTCCACTCTTTTCAACCCCTCTTCCAATGTATATCAGAGAACTATCATATGGGTATACAAAGAAAGAACTTAGGTTTTACTTTATAGTGGGCAATCTTTTGTCTCCACGTCTTCATTTCTTTGGAAAATATGTGCTAGAAATTGTGCAAAATTGATGAAGTCATGCATGAGAGATGTGAACGGTCATGCTAGCAGTGTGGATCCAAACTATTATTCCAAGAACTTTCTCACCTTCCTGGCTGCTGGTTGTTGGATTGCCAAATTAACTTCCTTTACACATAAGATGAAATTTCCACCTTTTGAATGGCAAAATTTCTTTACAATAATAAGAGATTGTTGGTATCGATAATATAAAATACACAATAATAGTACTAATTATAGCAAGTTCTTAAGAAAAGTTGGAGGATTACAACGATCCCACTTAAAACTCAATCTCTTTAAATAAAACATAGTATTAAAAGTACCATGCACAGCAGACAAATACCCCAAATAAGTAAATATTGAATATTAGCAATTAACAAAAGAATCCACAATACTAAATGCAAAATTAAAAGACCAAAAGGAAAAAACATATCAAATTTGATAACGGAGATCGGTCAACTTTGCCTACGTCTCCGGGCACCGCAACTGCGACAACTGCTTCACTAATCTTCCAAATAAATTACAATTTGAGTAAATTACCCACAACGAGAAGAGAATATTTTGGTGTCTTTTAAAATAAGGTGGAATAACCTATTGATAGGTTAAGGAAACAAATCAATTTGATATTTAACCAATATGGGATGAAAATAAGTAAAAAATCCAACGGTGATAGATTTTTTTTTCTTTTCAGAAATTTTCTTTTCAGAAATTTGAACCTTAAACATGGAAAACGAGGGTAATGGCAAGATTTGAATCTGACCGGATTTATAAGAGTTAAGACTAACTACCACCACTTTCTAATGAATGTTGGTGAGTCAATTGATTTTATTTTTATAAGAAAAAAAAATGATAGGAAATGTGTATTTATTACTTCCTGATTTATTATTTGTAGTTTCTACAAAATTAAGAGAATGGATTTACAATATTGATGAACGTCATCTGAAAATTTCTGTATATGTTAATATTATTCTTATTATATTAATTATATATAAAATGATATTTAACCTAAGTAATTTAGAGTGAGTAAATGTTATGGTCCAACAAACTGACTTTGGCCAAGTTCAGGACGATTTAAAATTTGCCTGTACGTGGGAATACCAAACAGATAAAAATTAAATAAATGTTGCATATTTATGGCACCAATAAATATCTACATATGTATAAAATACTTACTATTCTGTTTATTATTATTATTATTATTATTATTATTATGGTTAAGGATAAATAACACTTCACCCTCTAAATTTGAATATTTTGACATTATTTCTCAATTATCTTTCTTATGACATTTTGTCCTCCAATGTTATTTTCAAGGTAATTTTTTATCAGAGTATTTTTCGTCAGTCACCGAGACACATTTTTTTCCATCTTTTCACATAAAAATCAAGAATAATGCATCTTCATTTTTATTTTTTTTACTATTGTCAATATTGAAGATACGGCAAATTATGACATTTTTGTTGTAAATAATAATGGTACTTTTATTAATGGTATTGTCATCGATATTATTTATAATAAAAATTAATTCATTTATTATGTATTTACCATTAACAATAATAAAAAAATATTACGATCCATTTTTTTTTTTTTAACTTTTGCATTGAAGATAGGAAAAATGCTTGATGGCGACTAATGAAAAATATTATGATGAATATTTGATTTGAAATTGACATTAGTGAGAAAAGTGTTATAATAAATATAAATTGAATGAATAAAATATTTAAAAATTAGTGTTTGAGGATAAAATATTTAAATTTTATTTTTAAAAATAATATGACAAAATAATCAAATTTTGAGAGGTAACCCTATGTTAATAAAAGCAGAAGTTCTAGATGTCTTATAGACCCAATAATAATTTAGGAATAATAATCTTAATTGGTCCATTTTAATGGGTCAGAATCTAAAATTTCATAGGCTCTATTAGTATATACATTCTATTATACGAACACAATTTTCATTTAAAATATATACACCGTATTATCAGGATAATATAATTTTTATTTGAACACTTATAAATATTTTATTATCACTTTGTTTTAGTAAAACTAATTCATTACAAATTTATTCCTTACAATTATGTATCTGGATATTTCCATGTCCATGTTCATCCCCAAGACAAGACCACGTAAAAGAGAAAGAAAGTGAAAAACAGCATACCAACTCAAAGTTGTTAAGAAGCATTACAAATTTGACCAAGACTATATTAATTTCACTTGAATAGAAAAATCAAACGCACGCATAGGTTGTTGTTCACAATTTTGTCAACAAGTTATTATTAAAAAAAATTAATATTAATTAGCTTAATGAGTTGTGTATAAGAGTTGGTATAATCAAGTCTTGTAAGAGTTAACACGTCAAGTATTTTTGTTTCTAGACTACAATGATGTCATTGGTGTTTATTCATATAACTAGTTCTTATTTTTGTGTCAAGAAATGAAAGAAAAAAAATGATTTTTTTCTAATTACAAATATAAAAATATGTATTGAGATAGTTCAATTAAAAAAAAGAGTATATAAATTTATGGGATTTAATGTCTTCAACTTTACCTTCCTTTTTTTTAATTTTTAATTGATATTAATTATATTAAATTTTATAAAAGTAACTACACTTTTGAAAACACAAGAAAAAAATTGAAGAAAACTATTGATGGATTTTATTCGTAGTTTCATTCAATTATCAGCATTTTATGGGTTTAAAAGAAGAAGAAAAAACGAGATTAACAACTAAACTTTGAATGTGGGAGAAGATGTAAATTTTGAATTCTCTTAAATAGGCAATTTTGTTTACTTAAAATTTAAAGGAAAATATAATACCAAATTTTTTAGTTGACAAAATAGAGCACATAAAGGGTTCAAATCTTCTATATATTTTTTCTTATTTCATTTTCCGTTCTAATTTTAAATACATGATACGTGTTTATAAAATAAATTCAGTTAAAATATTAAAATAAATCTGATTAAGTATTTGAAAATTTTATTTTTTATAAATCAATTATTACTAAGTTTTAATTATAAATAAATACTAACAAATTTAAATAATGCTTTTAATGTCTAATGTCTAAAAATTAATTAAGGAGATTTCAAGGACCAAGGTTCAAAAATAAAAAATAAAGTATTTATCTAATACCAATTTTTAGTCTTACCCCTTAAAAAAGGAATATTACAATCGCCCCTCTCTTCTATCTCGTAATCTGTTTCTCTCTCTATTTCACTCATGGATTCCAGCATAGCTGTACTCCCCACGCAAAATTCATAAACCCTGATCACACACCAAAAACATCGATTCAGAAGCTCAAAATTGTCGAATTAGAAATTCTTCTTTGTTTATGTCTGTTTTGACGTTCAGGTGTGATTAGTTAAACAATAATATTATGTATAGATCTGGAGCAGTGATGGCGTGGAACGTATTCAAGTTTTGCACGGCGCTGAGGGGCCTTGGGTCGATCATGATACTATTGGTTCTCGGCGTCGTAGGCGTCAGCTATTACGCGGTGGTGATTACCAATTACGGCCCTGGCCTTGCTGCCGGCGGCCTTGATTCGCTGCTCGCTTTCGCCGTTTTGATCTTATTTCATTGTCTGGTAATTTCGGCTCTGTTTCTTGGGAAATTCCGATATTTCAGCTGTTTCTCATGTTGAAAACTAGCTGCTTGTTTTACTTGTTAATTTGAAGTAGATGTTTGTTTGGGTTTTGAATTCGCCGTTTTCTTGGTTTTTTTCCATAGCCTGGTAGTTTATTCTTAGTTTTTTGGGAATAGTTCGGATTTTTTTATGTAATTCTCAAATTCGAACTATAATGTGAAAGTTGGTTTTATGTTACGGATTGTTCTTTCATGGTTCTCAGTAGGTGGTGTAAAATCTTTTTAGTTGGGAAGGCAATTTTCACCGGTTGATTATTATTGGAAATTCAGCTGTTTGTTGTTCAATTTGACCTTACTGTTTCTTTTGAGAACTTGTGAAAAATAATAAATATATTGTCATCTTTGTTTAATGAGTTTTGTTTTGTAATTGATCATTCTCATTGTTAACCAGTTATACTGAGGTAATATTTTGTTTTAGATTGGTTCATTTGTGAATTTTATTTTTCTTGCTACAATAGGATTTTGACAAACTGGATTGCTACTACTGTGCCTTTTAGCTGGGTAGTTGTAAGAAATGGGATGATCTGGTGCAATATATTATGTGCGATGAAACTGAATGGCTAGCGAATTGCAATGCTCATGCAGTTAGTGATGCTATTATGGAGTTATTTTTCGGTTGTTTTTACGGACCCGGGCTGTGTGCCTCCAAGTTGGAGGCCGGCAGTGGATGAAGAAAGAGGAGATACTGACCCATTGACCATGACAGAATTTCCAGCTGACTCGGAGAACAGGAGAATCCGTTTTTGTAGAAAGTGCAACCAGTTGAAACCACCTCGGTGCCATCATTGCTCTGTTTGTGAGTTGCTTCTTACATAAATCCCTACAGATTATTGCATTTTGTTATTGTTTTCCGAGAGTAATGAGTTATTGGATGACCTGTTTAGGTGGGAGGTGCATACTGAAAATGGACCATCATTGTGTATGGGTTGTCAATTGTGTTGGGGCATTGAACTACAAGTATTTCCTTCTCTTTCTGGTATAATATCATAACTTCGTAAGAGCCATTTATTGGTTCGAGGTTCTGTGTGTTTTAGCTAGCAGTTTCTGATTCATATGTGTTTCTTGTATCTTCCTATGCATTTTGATTTCTTTGAAACATGGTGGTGAATTTTCGTGCATTGCACTTGCATTTGTTATAATAAGTTTTTCCTACTAGTGGAAGTATTAAATAAAAAATGAAAACACTCTTTGGGTTTTAGAAGTTTTTGACAGCTTTGTTTCTAAAAACATGTTAATTAGAAATTGTCATAAAGTTATTGTTCTTTTGTCATGCAGTTCTATACGTTCCTTGAGACTAGTCTCGTCACCTTATCATTACTGCCACATTTTATTGCATTCTTTAGTGATGGAGAGATCCCTGGGACCCCCGGCACTCTTGCGACCACTTTTCTTGCCTTTGGTAAGGTCACATATCAATTTCTCCCTTTCCCAGTACTCTTCTCTATTCTACTGATGATTTCTCTACATTTTACAGTACTAAATTTGGCATTTGCTTTGAGCGTTTCGGGATTTCTCATTATGCACATATCATTAGTGACTGCCAATACCACGACCATTGAGGTATTACTTGTTCTTTTGTTTCATGATTTGACTTTGATGATTAGTGATGCCCTTTGTGCAGAATTCATAAAACATGCTATATTCGTCCCTGATGGAATGGCCCTGAAAGTCCAAATTTGTTTTAAACCTTTGGGATATGTTGAATTTGTGTTAAGAGTTTAAGTCATATGTCCATTGCATGTTTGTTGCTTGACACGTTCTTTTACATCTTGTTATATATTTCCCTTTTGCTTTGTTTCTTGTGTATCATGTTCTGTTTCTTTTGACAGAGGTAGTAATTTGTTGGATTGATAAAGCATAGGAGTTGAAAGTTTTAACTGAATTGATCCTTTACGAGCCTTTTCATTTTCTTTTTTTGGGTGTCCTTATAGTACATTCTAAATATAGCTGGTAATGTTTGTTGGCTTGTATTTAGGCATATGAGAAGAAGACTACTTCAAAATGGCGTTATGATCTTGGACGAAAAAGAAACTTTGAACAGGTTGGGCGCTTTTAGATTTCAACTATCATTTCTGCTTTTAGTTGAAGCAACTACTTTCATTGTGACTTAAATGTATTCCGGAGACATGCATTTTAATAATATATGCAAGTACTTCTGTGTGTCTATTGCGTTTTCCATGTTCATCAAGCCATCTAAAGATGGTGGAGCTTTATTAGGGAATGTGTACTTCTTGAGGAAAGTATGTGAATTTGTTCGCTGTAATGTTGCTCTAGTAAAACATGGGAAAAAGAAAACTTGAGAAGGTAACTGAAAAGTAGGGCTGGGAATCGCAGCTCGATTTGAGTTGCCAATTTTATGATCTCAGTATTCAGCATATAGTTCAGAGCATAAAAAAGTCTATTAATACAATCTTTAGTTCTACAGCCTCCAACACAAAAAGTCAAAAATTATGTCCAAAAGTTGAAGGTATTTGTTGAGCATGACCAAAAAGAATTCCCAGAGCACTTACATAACTAATATCTTCAGTTGGCACATGTATTTTACTTCTTGATGAGATGCATGAGGCCATTGTCTGTCTTTGCGCATCAACATGTTTTGTGAATGATGCGTCCATGGGTTACCTAAGTTTCTCTGTCTCTGCATTTCATTCAGTAACATGCAAACACTATGAACTCTTAATCTGAGCTGTCTGTATGCTATTTAGGTGGTTTTCTTCACGCAAGTTTCACTTTTATTTATTAAAAATCAATGTAACTTGATAGTGATAGGTAGCAATTTATGCCACTCTGTTCTTGTCCGGTTCAAATCCTGTACATCAGTATAGTTAACTAGATTCAAACTTTGCGCCTTTGCTTTAGCATTAAGCTACATTAGCAAAGCTTCAAATTACACAGTCATTGTGCTCCATGTGGAGCTACAGCATGTGCAAATTTGTGGGCTTGATTTCTTCTTCTCTGCTTTATAAGTTGTGAATCTGATAGTTTTGCCTTCTGCCTGTGGAACCCTTATTCGATACTGAAGGCTGCTTTGGCTTCTTCCACTTTTAGTTTGTTGCTTTGGTGTCTGCCATTTTTAGTACATTTTCTGTGGTTCTTGCATATCTTACAACACATCTTATTCTGTATCAGGTGTTTGGGATGGACAAGACGTACTGGTTTATTCCTGCATACTCCGAAGAAGATTTGCGCCGGATGCCTGCTCTCCAGGGTCTTGAATATCCCTCAAAGCCGGACCTGGATGCGCAAGAATTCTGAGGAAGAATTATGACATAATTATTACTTCTGGACTTAATTTAAATGCTGGAGCTCCAGAAACTTACATTTTCCCACCCTAATATTGATTTTACTGTTTGCAACTGATTGGGGACTGGAGCAATCCTTATACTGGCTTTATGCAGGCTAGAACTGGGGATCGGAGCAATTTGTGCAGAAAATTTCGTGGATTGCAGCTAATCTGAGGATGTTTACATTGATGATGACTAGATTTTCCTACTGCAAGAAGAAACTGTGTTCTGTATTATACAAACCGCCAGAGTTCAATCTGGTGGCCTACCAACTTGTATGTTCTTCAGAAATGTAGATTAATCTCAGCAACTCCTTACAATGTAGAATAATCTTAGCATCTCATTACATTAAAATCTAAAAGTAGTGTATTATAGTCATTCTTTTATCCCCTGTTACATTTCTTTTATTCTTTTTATTTTATTTTATTTTTGTTGTTTTCAATTGGTTCTGAAAAAAGAAAAATAAAAAAATTGTTCCCACCATGCGGCTGTGAGTGTAATTATATGGATATGAATGTAGTGGTAAGTGGACAGTTGGTCTGTCCGAGCCAAGGTTATTCAAATTAAAATACCCAGAATTAGTTAGGGCAGCGCATAGTTTGTCCAGTGGGCCACCGAAGTATCCCGGAATGGGCAGATCCCACTTAACAAATTTGACCAAATGTATATTGTGAGATATGGATTCTCCCCTAAGTAGACCTAATCACGGTTCAAAAATTACTGATTACGATTAAAAATTGTCGGTTTCACGGTTCAAGAAAATTCTAACCTTTAACATTAACCGTCAAGACCGGTTTCGGTTTCGATTTCGGTTAATCGCAGGTTCCGGTTCCGGTTCCGATTTCAGTTAACCGCCGGTTCCGGTTCCAACCCTTGATTTTTTTTTTAATTTTTTTATCTATATTTTGAAAATTTGTAACTTTTTAACTAATTATTAATTTTATAAAATTGTAACTTTTGTAAAACAAAAACAAGGGTTTGAAATTTTAAACATATATTTGAATAAAAAAATTTGAACTTAAATTTAAAAAAAAATATCATTAATTTTTGAATTTAATGAATGTTTAACTTAAATTTGAAAAAAAAATATTATCTAAAATTTAAAGTATCAAATATTCTAATTATAATAAATATATAAAAAAAAGATATTCAACTTGAAATCTTAAAGTTTAAATTTAAATTTCAATAAATAAAAATTTGCACTTAAATTTTAAAAAAATATCCACAAAAATTTAAATTATATAATTAAAAATTATTTTAAAAATAAAAATGACTTTGAACTTAAATTTAAATTGCCTACGTATCTTTTAGGGTATAAAAGAATCAAACTTCACGTAGTTCTCTTACTTTTTAACCCTTCTTACCTTAGGGAGCGGCGTGGCTCAATCACTCCCACCCGTTCCTGTCGTTGTTTCATCTGTGTCCTCCTCTTGATCTTTATCTGAATCCGGCTTCTCTTGTTTTCGTACTGACACATTGATCCAATCATCAAGACATGTTTGGTATTTTAAATTATCAGGAGACAACATTGAGCGTTTCTCACTCAATATATTGCCTCCCGCACTAAAAAATTTTTCCACTGCAACGGTTGAAACAGGTGAAGCAAGTATCTCCTTCGCCATCACGGATAAAATTGGATACATTTGCTCCTTTTGCGACCACCATCGCAAAATATCAACTCTTCATCGTTATCTGTCTCATTAAATTCAAATGAAACATTAAAATAACTCTCAAGTTCTTGGCTAGAACTTGAGAATCCTCGAGAACGTTTAGTTCGTTCCCTAAGTAAAAGTTGTGCCGCGTAAGTTTAAAACCACTACTACTACTACTAGTTTTATGTATATCAACTTGAGTTGATTGTGGACTATATTTGGAACTGTATTCATTATAAAATTCATTTAAAAATGTTCTAATTTTAAATATAATATTATTAATATCTATAGTATAATCATTTTCATTACGTATTAAAGTATTGTAATAAATTAATAACAAGTCTTGTAAACCATCTAATTTAAATTTAGGATAAAAAACAACAGCAATTAAATTAATATCTGGAATTTCATAAAAATATTTTTCTCATTTCAACTGCATTTATAAAGCACAATTTACTAAATTTTCATCTTGCGAATTAATATTTTCATGTAAAACTGATGCAATATTACAACAATTTAATAATACTAAATGAAAAGTTGGGGAATAAACACTAGATAATTGTAAAGTAGCATCATTAAATATTTTTAAAATATTATAAATTTTTTCACATACCGTCCAATGATGTGGATATAAATGAAAAGGAGTAGAAATAATTTGTACAAAAAATTGACATAATAAATCTTTATAATCGATAGATTCTTCTAATAATGTATATGTTGAAATCTAACGGGTTGGAACATCCTGTGAAAATTTTTTAGGCCTCACACCGTTAGCCTTACAAAATCTAAATCATTGTTTATTAATATGTGGATGTGTCCATAAATAAGAAAATACTTGTCTAATTGGTTTAAGTTGATTATCTAAAACTTTTAAACCATCTTGTACACATAAATTTAAAAGATGACATATACATCTAATATGAAAAAATTTACCATCAATTGATGGTTCACATACAACTTTAAGATCACCAATACTAGCATTATTAGCTGCAGCATTGTCAAATGATATTGAAAAAATTTTATTAACTAAATTATATTCTTCTAATATTAAAAATATAATTTGTGAAATATTTACCGCTGTGTGTGAACTATCAAAAACTCTAAATGCAAGTAATTTTTTTTGAAGTATCCAACAATCATCAATCCAATGACATGTAATACCCATATATGAATGTATTTGCCAATGATCACTCCAAATATCACTAAATAAAGAAATTTTATTATTTATATTATTTAATAATTCTTTTAACTCTTTTTTAGATTTATTATATAATTTTTTTACATAGTGTTTAGTGTGGTTCGTGGAACACCTTTAGCCGCCGGATTATATGTTGTTAGAATTAATTCATTAAAAAAGAATTTATTTGCAAAACTAAAACTAAGATGTTCAACAGAAATAAATCTAACTAAATTTTCTCTACATTTAACATCATTATATTTAAATAAAGAAATATCGTTACGTCTACCAGCGCCGGAAGATGCGAATGATGGCATTTGAGTTTGAGCACGATCAATGTCAAATTCTATTGGATGCTTCTTCTCCACATGCCTTTTCAAGGATCCATAACCGCCTTCAGATTGAAATTTGTAAGATTGCGAACAATATTTACACTTTGCTCGCATCTCTCCATTTAGAAGTGTCATTTTATCAAAATATTTAGTAAAAATAGAAAATTTGAGAGATGGAATAGATCGAGTGTGAGCATCACTAATTGTTTCTTGTGTAGTATACAAGTGAGTTTGTTCTTTATCAATTAACTCAACTTCACAATCGATGTTGAACCTTGGTTGCTCGTCGGTTGCGGGCATTTTTCCTTACCTCTATTGCTTAAACCGGCCATTTTTTTATAAATGATAAAAATTTAGTATATAGAATTGAATAATAAATAATTAAAGATGAAATAAATGAAATATGAAAAAAAATTAATGAAAAAATTAAAATAATATAGAATTGAGAATGAATAATTAAGAGTTAAGATTAGAGAGTTGAGAATTATATAATTGAGATTTAAGAGTTGAAGGGTGGAAAAAATGAAGAATTGATGGGTATTTATAGAAGAAAAATTTTAAATAAAAAATAAAAAAAAATTAAAAAGGTTAAACGGTCAAATTTTGACCGTTGCACAAGAGAGCCGTTGCAACTTTGATTTTTCTTTTTTCTTTTTTCTTTTTTTCTTGAACCGCCGGGCTTCATGGGTCCACAGGTCAGCCACGGGTCGGGTCCGATTTGAATCCGGCCCGTGGTCAGGTCTGCCCTTAAGGCTTCGTTTAGAGTTTGGTTTTATTTCCAAATTCATTTTTATGTTTTTAGTGTTTTTAATTTTAGGGTCGAAAATATTTTTAGTATATTTTTATATAAAAATAAAAATACATATGAATTTGATATTTTTTTATATAGATTATGTAGATTTGTAAATAAAATTTTATTTATTTAATGATATTTTAATATAAAAAGATTGGAATATTAGTAAGTTTGAAAATGAATATGATAAGTGAATAAAAATATGTGAAATAATAGAATGTTTGAAAATAAATTTTAAAAATAAAAGTAAGTTTTATTTGTGATGAAATGAGAAAAAAATATTTTTTGAAGTTTAAAATAATAAAAAATAAAAAAATACTTTGTGAAAACAAAAGCAGATGGGCTCTTGTGTTTTCTCCTTATTTATGAAATTAAATTAAATAACCAAGTATAAGTACATGTACATATATAGAAGGAAATTTGGAGACTCAGTTAATATTCTTTTAAATAATATATATATATATATATATTATATGTATGTTAATAACTATTATGACCTAAAATTTTGGTGTATTATCTATTTTTTTATTCCAAGATTAGTGCTTCATTTGTTAAAGAACAAAGTCAAATTATTTAATCTTTTATTAACTAATTATACTAATTTTTTTGACAATAGTAAAATTAGTTATTCGATAGTACTAACAAACTTTTAATTTCGGAAATGATCGAATATATAAAGAAATAACCCATCTCATAGTAGATAAAAATGTGAAACAGATATAACCCCAGGAAACCTATTATTAGTAGATGTGAAAATTCGAAGAGAAATAAATGTAGCTCAGGAAGTAAATGAAAAAGACAAAAAAAAAAAAAAAAAAAAAGAATAGAAAGAAGTCCAATTTCTTTTCATATTTTGAGGCATATTTTTAACTTACTTTAGATTATTTCGTTTTTCAATTTTCATTTATTCACTTCTCCAGAAGTTTCTTTTCCTTCTAGTTTTTTCATTGTGGAGCTACACAGCCTACACTGACACTGTCAATTCCACCAAAAATCTCTCTCTCTCTCTCTCTCTCTCTCTCTCTCTCTGAATCACTCAAGGTAATTGAATTCTTTCTTTTGTTGAGTTTTTCATGAATTTGATTCTCCATCCCATCCTCCAAATTTATGGTAGAATTTTCTTTCTTTTTACCATTCACATCTCAAAATTTGCTGTTTTTGGCAACTGATTCTCTATTTTCCTGAACAGTTTGAGTTAAATATAGTGATTTTGTACTGAAAAAAATTATGGGTTGTACTTATATAATGCTGAGTAATTCTTGGACGCGCAAACACGTGAAAGACATCATTTTGAGCTTGCTTGTTTGTTGCCTGAGTCAGGGAAACACTATCGGGATCATATATTTTATTTGTTGTAGGTTTTGTTTTTTTTAGATATTTTGTCTTCATAGGTTGGAAAGAATGATCTTGAGTTTCTTTTATCTTGCTTATTTTGCTCATATGCTTTATGTTACCTGTACTTAAAATCCACATGCTTCTTTCCTGAGATAGTATTACTATATAATGAGTGAGTGTTGAATGACATGGGATCTGTTTTTGATGGTTTATTAAACTTAGTTTTATGTCCCCGTGTTGTTGTCAATGCAAGTCACAGGGCCTTTTAGTAATTGATAGAATGGCGAAGTTCTTTGGAGGAAAAGATCCATTTGATCACCCATTTTTTACTCAGCCTTTTGGTGGCTTGTTTGGTGGGAAAAGCCCATTTGACGATCCTTTTTTCACCAGCACGTTTGATAATCATTCTGGTTCTCGGAAGCAAATTACCATTGAGGAGTTGAACCCTGATGATGGTGGCCATGATGCTTGGCAGAACAATATGCCAAGCAAAGAAGTTTCTGTTAAGAGTTCAAATGAATATCCAGCTGGTATATGTTCAGCTTGCCTCTATTTAATGTCATACCTCCTCCTGCCAAATTGAATTTGTAGATGACTATTAAGTTTAGGATTTTTCTGGAGTGATATATACTCGATCTTGTCTACCTTTTAAAGCTCGAAACTTGTTGAGTGGTAGGTTTCAAGAGACATTCAATTTTGTGTTGATGTTCCCCTCCAAGTTAGAATGTACGAAATAGTGTTTAATCAGAAAAGAATTACTTATAATTAGGATCCAAAAAGTTGCAATCATCTTCCACGGAAAAATACTGGTATCTTGTGGCTTTTCTTTTCTCTTATTGTGCAACTGTTGGACTTCACTTCCAGGGATTCAGAGTTTTAGCTTCCAGAGAGTTGCGTATGGTGGTCCCAATGGGGTATATTACACCTCCTCCGTTGGGGGAAGAACTGGCGGAGATGGGGTGAGTAATTTTTCAAGCTGAAAAATAGAAAAAAAAATTGTTGATCATGTCAAAATTTTATTTGTTTTTTGTCAATGGGGAAGGTGTTTTTGATGGAGATGAAAGAAGAAGACCAGACAGTTGGCGAATCACTGCATACAATTTCAAAAGGGATACATGATAAGGTAATGTACTTGATGGAAATCATATTTTCTTTTCTGACTAATGAAGTGCTCCTGTTAAGATAATGCAAAATGTGATATGGAAGATGGCAAAATGCAAGTTTCTTGGTTTACCTTTGAGTTTTGTCATTTTACTGTAAATGAAAATCTTCCTGATATTGTATGGATGTTCATTCCCATGTAATTTTGATTAACTACTTGATCAATATAATTGGTTGTTCTCTATCATGAATTTATGACATCTCCAGTAGGCAATTCAGTTAAATTGAGATGGCTGAAAGCTATTATTTCATTTGTCTCACTATTTTTGTTTTCTATTACCAAGGGACATTCTGTTACAACCAAACAGTGTTCGGATGGCAGAGTTGATTCCTTGCAGACTTTACACAATTTACACGAAGGTTTGGTTCCTTCCCGTAATATCAGAGGCAATTTTCTGTTAATTTTGGCTGCTCCTCACACTTTGGTTTCATACTATCTCCTCAGATGAGCTTACTGGTTTTGAAGAAAATTGGAAAATTAATGCTGACAATTTTTTTCCTGGATGGAGCAATGGCTTCAATTTACTTGAGAATGCAGGTAGACTGCTTGAAATTATAGTTTCTGCTGCAGCTTTTTTCATCTTCTACTTTTGGTAAGAATACATTCACTTAAAGTTCCTTCATGTGCTAAATGGATAAGTTTAACATCTGAACTTTGAATTCTACATGCATTCTATACATTAGAATACTTGAAGAGAGCTCAGGGTGCTACAATGATGCTTTTTGCACATACTCCTGTTACATGTGATTATTTCTTTCTATTCTTTCTGATACCTGATAATCTAACTCTATATTTAACTTTCTTTGGTCTCTTGACTGCATTCAATATTTGGCTTAGCTACCCTTTGCCATGACTAGTAAAGCAGATGATGAACCTAAGTCGTACCGACTCAGAGTGCCTCTTCTATCCACCTATATGCTCTCATGCAATGACTAGTGTCTTCAATTTTCTGGCCTTGCTGCTTGATTATGCTGCTTTACAAGTAATTGGGGCATGTGATAACCGGAGCTAGAGCATTTACGAAATGTGAGAGTGAGAATGGGAGATGGGAACTTCATACAAGTGCATTGTCCATTTTATATATCAAAATAACTTTTTTGAAGGAAGTTTGTGTATAATTGTGTAAGGTAAAAGGCAAAAGACCTTGGCTACCCTGAAAGCATCTACACTACAATTCTTTTGGAGTTCATAACATTCGATACTCATTACCAGATGCTTATTGGCCATAAACTTTCATTTTTGTCCAAAAAATCCTAAAAGAACAAAAGAAGGCGGGAAAAGTTGGGGTCTGATTGTAAGCAACTTAAAGTGTCTGCAAGCATTTGGGAGCAAAACATTCATAGCATGATTGATTATATTTCTAATGCCCGTACTCATGTATGGATAACCCTCGTCATGATTATACAGGGGCTAACAACAATGCTTGGGATGATTTTGCTAGCTGGAGTGGTTGGGGTGGATGGCCTCTTCCATCTCTGGAATATTTTGGAAATGGTGAAGCACAACCAGATGGTGAATCTCAGGGGCCACCTTCTTGTGGGACCTCCAGAAAAATTGTCCCTGTAGAGTAGAGTCTTCTCTTTTAGCCTTCCTGGTAATAAATTAGTGCTGCTGCTGCATGTCACCGAGTATATGTACTATTGAATTGTGTGCTGTTAGAATTTAGTTTCGAATTTCTTTCAAGGCTATCTATGTTATGGTCTCAGCTTATTTACCCAGTGTTCTGCCACACTGGGAAGTGTTGAATGACTAGAAGATTGTGTGTTTATATATATATATATATATATATATATATGGTTGGTCGCTGTCTTTCAAGTAGTTCCCCGTTTTAGAGACTAAATTGACATTATGGGAGAATTCTATACCGTCCGGTCTGGTTGTGCCCAGCTTATTCAATCAGGCTTTACGCAATTTTGCACCTGTTTTATTATCTTTTTTTTTTTTTTTTTTTTTTACTTGATTTTGAACCCTTATTATTTTTCTTTTTAAAGTTTTAAGTGATGGTAAATTAGTCATTTCATGACTTTTCTATTACATCATTTATTCCATTATACCAATTTTGCTACTGAATTGCATAGATTGCACCGTGTGTAAACTTAAAGGAAGAGGAGTTAGTTATTTTTACACGTCACGACAATAAAATGGAGTGCAATGGAATAGAATAGAAGATGGAAAATAATATTGAATGAGAAAATCTATTTTATTTGTTTCAGCTAGCTATTAACTCTTGAAAGCATATGCATATACACATACACTGACCAAAGAAAGCTTAATAGATCAAGATTAAAGTATAATGCATGCATCTAACCTTTTGTTAAAACTAAGGCTAGATGTGCATTGGTTATTTACATTTTATTGAGTGAAACTTCCAAAAACATCATTACAACATTTGCTATTTACAGAACAGGATCAGTTAACAGCTAGAAACTTAAGACCTCAAATACCACAATTTTCATTTACTTCAATCTATTTGTTAGTATAAGGGGAAGTGATCCTGTAAAAATGTTCTTCCCCAGTAAACTCATCAACTTCAAAAACCCAGCCTTTTTTCTTCTTCTCATGATCAATACCTGATATTCTACCCACCAACAAACCTTCTCCGATGGGCAGAAAACGAGCTCCCAAACCACTTCTCCACCACCGCCCTCCGCCGTGAAGGGCATTGTACCCCACCACCACAAGTCCACCTCTGCCACCACTTTGTCCCACCGGAAAAACTACCCTTTCTTTATCATCATCCAGTTTGCAATCGATAAGCACGAAATCTGCACTTCCATAGTCACTGGACAGCAACTTCCAAGCATCCCCAATGGCAAAATCGACGCAATTTGCATAGCGGCCCAGAGCTTTTCTTGATGCAGCCAGATCTTCCAGGCTGCGGAGGATGCAGACAGCGCGGCCTCCTGTCTGACGCGATGCGCAGACCAGGGCCAGGGCTGTGGAGCCACTGCTGCCGGAGCAAGCCATGACCATGAGCTGTGAATTGTTGCCTGCTGCAAGGGCGGCTAGGAACTCCAATGCACTGGGCTCTTTGCCTCTCTTGCCCTGTTACCATCATGCAAAACAAGATTCTGATCATAAGAAATAATACTAGAATTATAATGCGATTACAGTCCTACTGAGGCATTTTACAAGTTTGAAGTGTGAACTTTATTACCAGTTTCAGGGCTTGGAGATAGGCTTTGGTGGCATTTTCTGCAGACCAGGGGGCCATATTTTTGTTAATTTTTGATTCAGGGGAAGAAGGGTTTGAGGCTTGTAAATTAAGCAGAGATTAGCCTTATTCTTGTGAAGCCAACTGGGGGAGGTTTTGGTTGGCAAAATTAGATTCTGAAATGTGCCAAGTGGCGTGCATGCCATTGATGAACATCATTTTATAATAACAAATACTAGATTAATTTCTAGTCAACACACAACTTATAAACATATGTATGTACATAATGTTATCTTTCCTGTACAACAATTTCTCTATGGTTCATGCATCTGTAACTAACAACCCAACCTTAATTTGGTGAACAAGTAGGTTGGATGCAACTATTTGGCCACGTGTTTTTTTTTATGATCCAAGTTTCAGGGTTTCGTCCTGACTAGTCACGAAAATGGGTGTCATTTTTCCTGATTTACCATTTGGGTAAATTCGGATACAGCAACAGCGTATAAACGCCTGAATCGACAATTTGATTTGTTGACTTCTAATTGGAGCAACAACATATGTTAGCTTCCCTCTCATATAGCATTTTTAAACCTTTAGGACGAGTCGAACTATCAACCTTCACATTGATATTTCAAACGCTATCCACTGCGTCACTTCACGTGGGGATTGAAGGTAACAACATATGTTTTGCTATTAATTAGATGGAAATAGAGAAGAATTGAGGGGAAAATTGTATTTAGGAAAAAATTGAGATTAATTAAATTTTTAATTAATTAATCTAATTAATTAATTATATCCAACTAATCTTAAGGTATGCAATTATATATGAAATGTAACAAAGTTCTTGATGAAATTAACAGAAAAAGAGTGGGAAATTAGGGTCATTACAAAAAATAAATAATTATTTCAAGATATAATAGACTTATAGAGGGTGAAAAAATGAAGGTGGGAGAAAAAAAAGAACAAAAAAACCAAATACATAAAATTCTAATTTATTTATATACCTTATATTTAGAGTAAGTCCTTTTGGACCCATTACCTGTCCCAAAAGGGATAAGTTTGTAATGGGTTTGAGAGGCGGATCCATTGACATTCCTAATTGTATTAAATAGAACAACATGTATTTTTTATTCCAATTTTGCATTTCGCTTCATAAATACACATCAAATTATATAAAATATTTTATTAAATCTATTTGAAGTGAATTATATACATTTTAGAAAGTGAAATGCATAATATTGGAATGAAGTTGTAATAGGAAGTTTAGAGACACATCAAGCTAGAAAAATCTTCAATTACATCCTTACCATACAATATTGTGTGTATTGAAAGTTCTTCATACTATTTTTCAAAAACTTAAGTGGGATAGTAACATTATACAGACTGATGCACATGTTAAAAAAGTTATGGAAAAATCCCTTTGGCTAAGCCCCTTCACATAAAAGTAAGTTCAAATATTAAGATAGTTCTTCTGGAAATTCAAAAACTATGCTCATTTTTTGTTATATTTTACTAGTGTGTGTACATGTGTGTGTGTGTGTGTGTGTGTGAGAGAGAGAGAGAGAGAGAGAGAGAGAGACTTAGTCCAAGTGATTTACACTTTGACTGTGTTCTTGACATATTTGTGTGGAGCAAAATATACCTATATGAATTGTGCCATAGTGTTAAGTTTAGTGGTTATTAGGTAATTAATCAAGAGTTGTAGCCTCAATTGGAGTTTATATTAATATCATATCATGAACCTCATGTAATATAAATTCATATATATATATGTGTGTGTGTGTGTGTGGATATTTCTTTTTGCTTGTTAATTTTAAAATCTCGGTTTGGTTCAATGAGCATGATAATGGGCCAAACTGAGGCCCAACAAAATTTCAAACCGATCCATTCAAAACGTTTCTCCATGACTTACTACCAACCAAATATCCAAAATTCAACACACAACTTTGGCATAGAACTGAGCTTCCAATCCAATGCTTCTTTCTGTAACTTCAATCCAGCCATGGAACTCCACCCTTCCCGCATTTACATTTGCCTCAAAATGCAAAACCCAGATGGAAATAAATCAAATCCACGCAAATTTAATCACGACAGGCCATATCCATAACCCTTCATTAACTTCAAAAATCATTCTCAATTTCGCTTTTTCTCAAAACAAGCCGAGTGTCGACTTTGCAAGACACGTCTTTTTTGAATACAATTACAGAGACCCGTTTCTATGGAATGCAATTATCAGGTCGTTTTCGCATGGGAACGAACCGGAATATGCGCTCCAGATGTTTGTTTTAATGCTTGTGAGGGGGGTTTTAGTGGATGAATATTCGTTTTCGTTAGTGTTGAAGTCTTGTTCAAGGTTGCAGTTGTTAAGCAAAGGAATGCAGATTCATGGGTTGATGTCGAAATTTGGTTTCGGGTCGGATGTGTTTTTGCAGAATTGTTTGATTTGCATGTACATAAAATGTGGAATTATTCAATTTGGGCGGCAAGTTTTTGATAGAATGCTTAGAAAGGATTCCTTTTCGTATAATTTGATGATTGATGGGTATGTAAAGTGTGGGATGGTGAGTTTAGCTCGAGAATTGTTTGATATGATGCCCTCAGAGATGAAGAATCTAGTTTCTTGGAATACTATGATTAGTGGCTATATGAAATTAGAGAAGGGCTTTGAGTGTGCTAAGGATTTGTTTGATAAAATGCCGGATAGAGACTCGGTTTCTTGGAACCTTATGATTGATTGTTGCGCAAAGAATGGGAAGATGGGGATGGCTCAGGTTTTGTTTGATAAAATGTCGGAAAGGGACGTAGTGAGTTGGGCTAGTATGGTTGACGGGTATGCTAAAGTGGGAAATGTGGATGCTGCCAGATGTTTTTTTGATGCTATGCCTCAGAGGGATGTGATTTCCTGCAATGCAATGATGGCTGGGTATGTTAATAACGGATATTATCAGGAGGCGTTGAAAGTGTTTCATGATATGTTAGGGAGTAGTTTTGATTTGGCTCCCGATAGTGTGACCTTGTTGACTGCTCTTTCAGCAACTACGCAATTCGGCTGCATCAATGAAGGGATTGCAATACATCGGTATATGAAGGAACATGGGTTTGTTATGAGTGGAAAACTTGGTGTTGCTTTAGTTGACATGTATGCAAAGTGTGGCAGCATAGAGCAAGCTATGCGTGTGTTTGAGGGTGTCCAAGAGAAAAGTATTGATCATTGGAATGCTATGATTGGTGGCTTGGCCATTCATGGCCTGGGTGATTTAGCTTTTGATTTGTTCATGGAGATGGAAAGACTTTCTCTAGAACCAGATGATATTACATTTATTGCAGTTTTGCATGCTTGTGGACATTCTGGGATGCTGAAGGAAGGTCTGGTTTGCTTCGAAATAATGAGACGATTTCACAAAATTGTGCCCAAGCTGCAACATTATGGATGCATGGTTGACATCCTTAGCAGAGCAGGGCACATAGAAGAAGCTGCAAAATTTGTAAAAGAAATGCCCATTCAACCAAATGATGTGGTTTTGCGAACCCTGCTAGGTGCATGCACAACTCATGATAACTTAAATATCGGAGAGCCAGTTGCCAAGCATCTGATTGGAATGGATTCTTATGATTCAAGTTCCTACATACTTTTGTCAAATATATATGCTCAATTTGGCCTTTGGGACTACGTTAGAAGGGTTAGGACAATGATGAAACAAAGGGAACTGAACAAAGTTCCTGGCTGCAGCTGGATTGAGCTCGAGGGAACTGTACATGAGTTCTTTGTGGGGAGTACATCAAATCATAAAGTAAGAGAAATGTGTTCTGCATTTAGTGGCTGGTCTGACAGAGCTCCTCTGTCGTCAGCATTGAGAGAGTTGGGCTGAGATAAACATAGCACTTGCCATTACCCTTCGGTGATGTGATACAACAGATGCTCAGGCACACTTGCTAGTAAGGGTTTAGTGTTTTTCTTATATCCCTGTATATTACATGTAAAGTTCACCTAAAGCAATTTGTAAATTGAGCAAGATAATATTTGAAGATAGCTGTGTTCATAGAACTTATTATTTCTCTTGCTTGGTAGGAATATCTCACTGAATGATGCTTAAAACACATCTTGCCAAAATTGTAGTACTCTCTACTTTATTCTTCCCTTGTGTAGAAAAAAAGAAGAGGTACGTAAAATAATCAACAAAGATAAAACAAATGAAAAAAATACCAAGAAAGTGAAAAAGAAATCACAGCCAGTTAAGGACAGGACAAATAACATCACATGCAACAAAGACAGGAGTGCAGAGGCTATGAAGTAGATTGCCTTGGGTTCCCACTTAAGCCTTTTTTGTTTTTCACAGGAAGCTATTATGTCCTACTCCTTTCAAAAAAAAAAAAAAAAACTACCTATATTAGTACCAAATAAATTATGTTATGCTTGAGGCTCACACTCCACAGTAACAGAAACATGTGTGTGACTTTTCTTTTAAATAACTCCATAAACAGATCTGTTTGCAATCAAATAAAAGAACTTATAATGTTGAGAGTCTCCATATACTGCAAATCTTGTATAGCTATGAGAGATGGAGTTTGGGGTCTTTCCTGCAAATCTTGGCCATTTTAGAGCACAGTTCCTGGACAGTGGAGAACCACAAACTTTATTGGGATCCATAATATTTCTGTGCTTTACCATGGAAAACCAATAATTGTCTTGACTGTTCTGATGCTAGTAACAATTTGTGGACTTAGGTAATGGTTGTGGGGTGTGGCCAAATGGCTAATCTATTAGGCCAACAAAAAATTATGGGAAGCCCAAGTACAGACTCTTTATCTCCTGATAAATTGGAGGAAATGGTTGTGCTTAAGCTTCTTTGTCCAGAAACTAACTAACAAACTTTCAGTGACCATTTCAACTCTTTTCTTGGAATGTTTGAAAACAACTTCATATTTTGATGAGCAATAAACCATATGCAATATGTCAATATCATTATTCTTGGCTAAGGGCTCTCTACATATAATCTTTAAAAATTGATAGCTGAAAAAAATTCCTTTAATAACTCAGGGGTCGATAACTGCGAAAAATCCATCAGCTCAGGAGCCTGCTAATCATACACAACAAAATGAGTACAAATTACAGTTATAATTAGATCAGTCATGCGAGTCAAGGTAACTCGCTCAGACACGTGCCTCGAGTTTCATGTGTAACTCAAAATCTCTTTGAGTTATCTACTTTTCGGCTGCTTTCCTATGAAATACTAGCAATGCGGGCATTTAACCTTCACATATGGTCCTTGAGAGGCCAAAGCACACAAGACGGAAATGGTTGCATGCTTGGCCAACAGCAAGAAATTAGCAGCAGGCCTATCTTTCCGAGTGCAGTTTGGAAAATTTCGTCAAGAATTCGATCAAGGGTTGGAAGTGATGTCATCCAGTTCTTGCATCACAGTTCCAATGTCTGGCCTGTGGTTGGGTGACTCATGGGTGCAAAGAAGAGCAACTTCCCCTAGCCTAGCTGCCTCTGATTCCTTGAACTTCCCAGCAAGGTTTACATCTATAAAGTCTTCAAATCTAGATATTTCCGCCCCATGACAGTTTAACTGGGTGATTCTACTTTTGCCTGAGAGGATTTGAAATATGATCATTCCAAAGGCATAGACATCGCTCTTTTCAGTGAACCGGCCGGTGGTTGTGTACTCAGGAGCAAGGTAACCCATCGCTGCACTACCCTTGAGTGTTGAGAAGACTATGTCATCTGCTAATAGTTTGGGAAGGCCGGAATCCGAGAGTAGAGGGTTGTAGTGTTGGTCGATTAGTACCTTTTCAGCCGATATGTTCCTGTGGACCAATGTAGGTTTCCTATTCTGGCTTCCATGCAAGTACTCAATACCTGGTGACAAGAGCATTAATGTCACGTATAGTGTTAGAAGATAACTAATAAGGAATTTGAACAATGGAACATGGCAATCACTTATATGATCTTTAAAGTAAGCAATGTTGTTCTGTAAGTTCATATATTACAACTGTACCAAAAGAAACAGTTGTTGCAAGTGCCATAATGACTACTAACGATGCAAACAGAGCACTATGTTGTACACGGATAGCAGAGCACAAAGTAAACTGACCTTTGGCAATTCCTCTGATTATAGACTTCCTGGTAGGCCAATCAAGAACTTTCCTTTTACCTTCCTTCACATCAAGGCATTGCAACAAGTTCCCATTTGGAACAAAGTCATAGATGAGAAAGCACTCTCCCCTACTCTTGGAACAACAAAAGCCTCTCAACTTCAAAAGATTTTCATGTTTCAATGAGGTCAACAGTTTCAATCCCTTAAGGAATTCAGCTTCGTCAGTCTTGCAGCTAATCTTCGAAATGCACTTAATTGCAACTATAGACCCATCCCTCAATATCCCCTTGTAGATTGCAGAGAAACTACTCTTTCCCAATAAGTTCATTTCTGAGAAGTACTGGGTTGCAGACTCCACTTCATCCAAATTGAACATATAGCTCTCAAGAACCTCCTGGGAGAAACTGTTTATGTCTTGTCGCTTAGCCAAAGGGTCCCAACCGTTGGAATACTCCAGACTGATAAGAGGAGATGCACTTCTCCTGCGAACCTCCCTAGCCTGGTCAGTACTTAATCGACTATCACTAGAATCAAATGCACTTCCTATTTTTTGCTTCCGGCGCCGATGCCATGAAAACGTAAAAAGACCAGCCACTGCCAAAGCAATAATTAGTCCAACCACTACAACCACAACTGCAGATTGAGATTTCTTGGACTGATTCAGTCCATTTTGTCCGACATTTGCCGATTCCGGAATATCTTTAGAAGGTAGATGACCCGTGCCAGGCCCAAATGGTTCTGGTTTATTGGAATTTTGACCAGAAGCAGAGCAAACCTCCAAAGAACGAAAACTGATCCCACATAATCCTGTGTTATTTGAATACTGGAAACCTTCATCCAGTCTCTTCAAGGCTTCATTTCAGCAACCACAAAAAAGAAACAAGATTATTAGATAACATTTAGGAGATTCATCGTACTCGTGTCAATTCAAAAACAGAAGAATATTGCAAATACCAAACAAAGGAATGGCAATTACCTAGAGGGACATTGCCAGAAAGACTATTATTTCGGATGTCCAGAACCTTGAGCAATGGTAGGTCAGCCAATTTAACTGGGATTGAACCAAAAAGGTGATTAAAACTCAAATCCAACCTTGTTAACATCACCAATTCCCCCAGATTTGCAGGAATTGCACCAGTCAAATGGTTGGACTGTAGTGCAAGAACATTGAGTTTCATTAGAGAGCCAAGCTGAGTGGGAATATTTCCAGTTAACTTGTTGTAACAGAGTTGCAAGACTGCAAAAAACATAGAACCGTAATTGCAGCCGAATCACCATAGGTAAATGCATAAATCTTAATATTAGATATGCATGTAAGCTAAGTGAAACGAAGATCACAGCTATTTATGCAATTCTCTCAACCAAGCATCTTTTACTAAAGGAGCAGCTATGTGCCACAACTCAAAATAAGCTCCTCGAAAACTAGGTAAGTTGTACACTCCAAATAAAATTAGAACTTTTAGCTTTCTTCGTATATTTTAAATCAAGAAAAGGTCATCAACGTTGATCAAGACATATTTCTAGCAGTACAACTGAACCAATATCTGTAAACAGATCTAATGACCAAGATTCCATCCTTCCCCCAGCCCCAATCCCCATCCCAACCAAAACAATAAGAAGTAAACAGAAAACCAAGAAACCAATATTGTACTTTTCGCCTAACGACAATGTTAATGCTTTTTTATTCTTTCTTTAGACTTTCCGGCATACAGGAAGACAAAAACTGACCTTGCAGATTATACATATCACCAATCTCAGGAGGTATATCACCAGACAGGTTATTGACATTGAGGTACAATTCAGAGAGGTCGGTCAAGTTAGCAAGCTCTTTAGGTACAAACCCATGAAGCTTATTGAAGTGCAAGTACAACCCAGATAAGCTCTTGAGCTGACCAATCTCAGGTGGTATTTGACCAGAAAGCCCTTTGCCTTGCAAGGAAATGTTGACCACTTGGCCATGCTCGTTGCAGGCAATCCCTTCAAACAAGCCATTGCATGGGTCAGTAGCATTGACTGACCATGAGGACAGAACGAGGTTTTGAGGGTCTAATGAGGTTTTGATTGTCATGAGAAGAGACAACAAAGAGGTGGTGTTAGTTTTTGAGGATTGACAGACTGTGGATGGTAGAAATGGGAGGAGCAGTGTGATGAAGAATGTGAAAAAGGAGAGGAAAGCCATTTTTGGGTTTGGAAGGAGAATGTGAAGTGGGAAAGTTGTTTTGGAAGAAAGCTCTCTCCTTTGCCAGGTAATATGCAAAGTTTGTTTCTTTTTTGGTTCAAAATGGTGCCACTGTTCTCTGTGTTTGTGTGTCTGCGAGAGAGAGAGAGAGAGACAGTTGGAGTAGATCTCTGTCTGTTGGTGGACAGATTTTGAATTCATAGTCACTGGGAAGACCGGTAGCTGGTTGTACTCACATGGCTAACTGCAGCCTTTTTTTTTTTCTTGTACAGTGCTGGTTGTTATTGTACACTCATGTTTCAATCAAAAATGGGATCCCCCTTCTTCTTTTGTTTTTTTGTTTTTTTAATAAATTTAGAAAATAAGTTTTATTATTAAATTTAGAATTACACTTACCAATTAAATGAATAATACCTATAATATACTATTAGATTACATATGTATAAGTTGCATGATTGCATATGCCCAATAATATGATTATTTCAGTAGAACATAAAAAATAATAATAATAATAAGTAAATAATTGTGTAGATTGATTTGAGTTGATTACATGCAAGAAGTTTAATTGATAAAATAATTGACTGGATTTGTTTAACATACTCGAAATTCATTGACTAACTTGTTGGATATAGCTCAAATAATAAGGGTTTTTTAAATATTAATTTATTGATATAATTTGCCCTAGACAAAGTAAATAAACGATTAGATCGATAAATATATTATAGTAATCAGGTGAAAATATCTTAGACCATTTATCAAATTGGAACAAGAACATTTATGTGATATAATAACGACATCAATATTAATGGATCGATAATATTTTTGAAAATTCAATAATCTCATAAATTTATTCAATGGGTCTAAAAATAATACATATATCCTACCATACGATAGCATAATTTTAAAAATAAAATGACTTTTTTTAGCATCATTTCGGTTAGATATAAATTTTTTCGAGTTTCAACTCTGACTTAACTAGTGAAAAATTGTCGAACAAATGTCAATATCGAACATTTTTAATAATTTATTTATATTATAAATAGAAATTGAAGGTTCTATCAAATATTTGAAAATGAGTTAAATGTCAAATCCTAGTCAATCCTGAAATTATCACTTCAAATATAATATTGTGGATTTGTGAGTTTGAAATGTTGTTTTCAACTACTTTCTTTGGAATTGAGCAATTTTGAGATTTTATTAATATATATGAATCCAAAGTTGCAGATAAACTGGTAGCTGACCCCCAACAAGATTCTTTCAGCTAATTTATTACAGATGTTTCATATTTTGAATCTTTGTAGTTGTTCAAGACATTCAATGCTCATTTCAAATTTAAGGTGTAGGTTCCTCTTTAAATCATCAACTAACCTCAAACACAATCAAATTAATTCATGTGACTTTCTTCTCAAATGATGCCCCTCCTATTTATATACTCTATTATTGACATTTTAGGAAAGCCCTCAGTCTAATTTTCTTGCTATATGTTCATTCCTTTTTCTTTTTTTTTTTTATGATAAACTCATATTATGTTCATTCACATTTCATGATTGGCGTTAAAGGTTAAAACCTTTTCATATAATTGGAGTTCCTAGAGTTGAAGAGCAGAGGCGTCAAATACAAAGACGGATCTAATGAATTCAAAAGAATTGAAAGAAAATAATAATATGACTTCAAAGTTTTTTTTTTTAACTCACAAAACTTCTTCGCTATCCAATTTGTAAAGAAACAACATAGCCATTTATATCATAAAAATATAAAGATTATTATCAAAACAACTTAAATTGACTATATTATATATTGAGTGTTTGAATAATGAACAAACATCATATTTCATAAGAAATAAGACACTTGTTCATCATCCAAACATCCTGTTTGAGAATACGCATATTCCCTTCATGCCAAATTTATGAGAGAGAGAAAGAGCAAAAATAATAAAACAACACACAATTTACGTAGTTCGGCACAAATGCCTACTCCACAGGCTGTTACAAATCTTTTACTAGAAGGAGAAAAATATACAAAGTATTCACAATTCAAGAAAATTGTTCTTAATTTTTCCTCGCTCAACTCTCTGCACCTCACCACACTCTCTTCACTTCACAATACAAAAAACACAAAATGGAGTGCTATATTTATAGATCCATCAACTTTATTTTCACACGTTTTTGCTACCTAAAATTTCAATTGCCTTTTCATATATTTGTCAAAAGGTGCAGCCTTTCTTAAACAAATAAATGGTAACAAAATTTAAAAATAATGATGGTTGGTTGTTAAGTCATATTTTTTGACAATTAACAACTTACTTTGACAATTGATATTAATCATTTTTTTTGACACATACATTGTATTATTCATCGTGTTTAGTATCTTAAACAGTCCTCTAAATGGACTACGTAATGTATCATCCAGGTGGTCGATCAAGCATTTCCTAGGAGCATCGCTACTTCAGAATTTATAATGACAATTAAAAAATAGTAAATAACTATGCATAATCTCAACTCAAAATCTTTTTTTTTCTTCTATAATAGAAAAGTAGAAAAGGGGTTATACAATGACCGTGAGCAGTGTTTTAGATTCACCACTAACCCTTATAATATAGAGGAAATGAGATTACAAAAATATTAAATGAACAAATAACAACACACCCCATCCATTCAAAATGACGGCTAAAGGAGGATCATGTGCATGAATCCAACTTTTAAATTAGAATTAGATGAATGAGGGGATTTGGGGACCGTAACGAGAAGTTGGATCAATGGTCCTTTTCATGTTGAACATCATGTGCCTTTTAGAGATAAGAACATGTTAGTACCTATTTTTTTCCAATAGGGTAAAAGTTATGGGAGATTTTTTTTCGAAATTTGAAACCTGAAAAAGATTATAGGATTTCACGAGTGTCCATCTCCATCATTGTAAAAAGAAACTTTCAATGCATTTGCTCAAGCAATTATCAAGAATCTGCCAACCAAGTATGTGTACCTCATCATCATATCAACTGCATAGTCATTCAAAACTTCAAATTCAAGTTGGCATTTTCCCCTATACGTCCATATTATCACAGAGAAAGTAAAGTTTGTGTCTCTAGCGATTTTTTAGCAAAATATTATATTTTAATAAAATAATTATTAAAATATCATAAAATGAATATGTGTTAAATTTTTATAATAAAACGTTATGCAATCTAACATTTTTTATTTGATTTTATTATTATTTTTACACTTGAGGCTAGTACTATAAAATTGATAGTGTTACCTTAGGCAATAGTTTGATCAAAGCGTTGCCCTATGTAATGCTTTTTATTTATTTTTATTTTAATTTTTTTTATATTTAAATAATATAATTTTACACATATATGTAATTATTAATTAAACTGTCTCAATTGTGTATGTATATATATATATATATATATATTATATATATAAAATTGATAGTGTTATCTTAGGCAATACTTTGATCAAAGCGTTGCCCTATGTAATGCTTTTTATTTATTTTTATTTTATTTTTTTTATATTTAAATAATATAATTTCACACATATATGTAATTATTAATTAAAATGTGTCAATTGTGTATATATATATATATATATATATATAATTTATTCATATTTTGTATATTTAGTATTTGTCTAATTATACTATTACATATATAAATATAAAATATTTAATTTAAAATAAAATTTAATCAATGGTTAAAAAAAATTATTATTAAATGAATAAAGTAATCAAATTAAATATATTATATACAATAATCAGTAACGCCCGCCACTATTACAATCACTTGGTTGCCTATTCTTATATCCTCTAACTCTCTCTCTCCTAATCTGTGCAATAGTATCAAAATATTTTGACATCTCATCAATTTATACATATATAAATGATAATTCACAAACTTATGAGATGTTTCAATATTTCAATAGTGGTGCACAAACTTAGGAAGAGAAAGTTAGAGAACACAGCGCCGTCCTCCTATTTGATCTTTCTTTCTTTAATTTTTTTTTTTTTTTTTGCGAAGAGAAGTAAATAAGTAAAAAGTAAAAAAAAAAGGCTAAAAGGGCCGGTCAAAAGCTGTACCACTTATCTATATGGTTTTAAGACGCTACATCGGATAATTGTCAATCAACAATATAAGGAGTGTATCATGCATTACACCCATCTATGCTAACAAAAACAAAAAACAATTGGTCCTTTGTTGCCCAATTTTGTAAGATGATTTAACCAATTTATAATTTATTCACAAACAAATTACAATTACAATATCTACAACACCTTTATTACCTTTGGGTAGATTACCCTTGGCACAACTCTTCACCATTTTAACAACCTTGTGTAAAATCATATGTCTAATATTTGTCCATGTCTTAGGTTGTTTGTTGGCATTGCTGTAGAAGAGAAGTTGCATGTAGTGTTAATGTTCTTACCTACCGCATAAAACAGACTTGTGAAAAGCCAGGAATAATTCAATATTTGAACTTGTGAATTGCATGGACAAAAACCATGATGCCCTCTTGCCATCATTTAAAGAATCACAAAAGACTCACATTCCTTGTCTGATCATTATTGCTGCACTTTTCTGTGTGAAAACTGAGAAGCACTAAAATGTAGTCACATAGTCTCCCATAATACTTGTCTACATTGGTGATCATAGCATATCAACACAAAGTGAACCCTGGTAAAAAATTTCCCCTAAACTCTCTCTCTCTCTCTCTCTCTCTCTCTCTCTCTCTCTCTCTCTCTCTCTCACACACACACACACACACACACACACACACTGCAATGTCCATTACTAAGAGCTCTGTAACTTGTCTTATTACAACAGATTAGGAAATGGTACATGGCTGTTGGTAGAATCATTGAGTCATAGCTCAACCTTTTACTTGACTATTCAATCCAGCCTTATGAGTTTTTTAACCAAACTTGATAACAAGTTTTAAGGCTTTGAACCTAGTGCTTGAGCAATAGAAATATCCAACTTGACCTCGTAGTATCATAACATTCTGTTAAAACTTCACAATATTGTTAAAGATTGGTTTTACTTTGGAGTGTTGTGGGAGAATTTATTGAAAAATGAGTATTTAAAAGAAATGTACAAGAAAACATAATGTATATTCAATTTTATTCTATCACATAATAAATGAGGAATGAAAAAGGGATGGAATGAATCCAAACATTGCATTTTTCTCCCATATTATACCCAATTCTTTGGTTTTCCTTTTTCAACCTTTATCTACTATATCACTGTTTTTCGACCGGTTCAACCGATTCAATAAAAAATCAAAGATCTATTTTAAAAATTGAATCGGTCGGTTCAACCGATTCAATCAAAAATTAAAAATCGATCCGATACAATTAGACATATAAAATCAAATTTTCAATTTAACCAATCAAACTAGCCAAAACCGATAAAAAACGATTTGATTATTTTTTATTTTTTTTAAATTTAAATTTAAATTTAATATTTTATTATATTTGTATAATTATTTAAATTTTATATTTTATTATATAATTTTTTAAATAATTATTTATTTTTTTTAAATTTAAAATATATTACATAATAATTAATCTATTATATTATAATATTTTATAATTTTTATTAAACTAATCCGATTAATAATTAATCCAATCTGACCGATAGTTTTTTATTAAACCTATCCAACCAACAATTAAACTAATCCACCTAACGATTGAACTTGTCCAACCAATTATACTGTTATCAATATCAAGACTAATTTGATCAACAATCTGATTATGAAATCACTACAGAATATTTATTCTCTTATTATTGCCCTTTTTATTTAAATCAATATGCATATTTATTCTCTTATTATTTCCCTTTTTATTTAAATCAATGTGCATATAACATGTCTAAACGAAATATTATTAACATGACAATAGGCCACCTGCCAAGTTAATAGCCTCTTTTACCTACTTCCATGAGGGTAACAACTCAGTAGAAGAGTTCCATGCAAGTGATGGAAGTGAAATTTTATAGATGAAAGATCAAACTAAAATCTTCTATTGCCTTGACGATCTGCACTCCCGCACTCCCTAAGCAACTGATAAATTGTAGAGAATAATTGCTCGAGTTAAGTTTCAATCTCAACTTCTCCCAAGTAAAAGAGCAATCAAGCCTGTGATGTTCTCATATATCATCAACAAAGATCGATAGTGATTGAGGAAAGCACAAGTTCCAACGAAAATACTCCAAAATCGTTGGTCTCTCGTCGTAAAATATTACTCAGGCAGCATATCCAAATTTCCACCGTACATATTCTTTAAGCCACAAGAGTGCTGGCAGTGGTAGATTCACTGCAAGGGAAAAATTCAAAATGAATATAGCAATAAACCAAGTCGGGGATGAAAAAGAGAATAGCAACATAAGCTTCTCAATATGGATAACAGAAACTGCCAAAGATAACAAGAACTAGAATACAAGAATATCACAAACTATTTTCAATTGTTCAATGAAATTCAAAATTTTCGAAAAAAAAAAAAAGAAAAAAAGGGTAAAAGTTCAAAGGGGATTATTCAATATAAAAGCCAGCTAGATCAGAAAAGAAACACACCACGTACTAGTAGATTTATTCATGACCTTGGAATATAGACGAAGAACCAAAATTACTCCAAAAAATCAGTAAAAGCTTAAATGAAGTGATTATTTCTTCATGCAGGCACGTTTCAGTATGATTTATCAAAATTTTAACTAGGAGAATGAAATAAGGAATTGGAAATATAAACCCAATCAGAAATAGATCTCAGAAAAGAAAAATTATGGACTTACTATTTCCAGACAGGTGGAAGCTTCTTAGTCTTCTTGTAGTAACGAGCAAGCCTGTGAATTCTGCTCTCAACAAGAATCAACCTAAACTTGGAATCTTTGTCCTTTCTGTTTCTCTCCAGATGCTTCCAGATTGCAACAGCTTTCTTAATGAGGTGGTAAAGGTCCTCGGGTATCTCAGGAGCAAGTCCTGGGCAGAGATACAATCATACTAATGAACAGACTTTCATTTAATATAACATACGATAAACAAAGCAAAAGACATACCATGTGCCTTGAGGATCCTCAGAATCTTGCTTCCAGTGACACTCTTCACTTGGGCAATCCCATGAGAATCACGAAGAATAACTCCTATTTGAGAAGGTGTCAAGCCCTTTTTTGCAAACTTACAAATGTTTTCTTCAACCTGAAATAGGAATAAACAATTGGAAACAAGATATCATCTATCATAAGACATGGACCAACTTTAAGGGACCTCTAGTAGCAGCGAGCGGAGAGTGAATGCATACTACCAAACAGGGATATTATCAGGGATAAATCCAAAATGTCAATGTATCACAATAAAGTTAGAAAGTAAAAAAAATTGTTCATAAATATAAGCAAAGGAAATAATACCAATCCAATTGAAGTGCCCGGAAAAAAAAAAGGAAAAAACACACCAACCAAATTGAAGCAAAATCATCCATGACTTCCTTTTAAACTAAATGTCACAACAATTTCCTCTTAATATGTACTAACCCAGAGAATTCCTAAGAAAATAATCTTTCATGCTATTGCAAAGTTTTGATTTGATTGTTCATATTTGATACCGAAAGTCTAGTAGTTGCTTGGGAAGGGGCGTACAAAAAGTTGTTGTATTTGTTTTATTTATATACAAAAAATTAATACACAAATCAGTATTACAAGAATAAACATACATAGTACAAGGTTGAAAAGATCACAACCTAGGCCCTCCTAGTTCCAACCCTGAGTGGCAAAATAAAGGAACTGGTATGGGCCCTCTAGATCAGGGACAGATCCAAAGGGATGGTTGGGTGATAACCCCCAAAACCTTGCACGATTATCATACATACACAAATACTAATAACCTTGGTCTTATTATTTGTAGGTACATCTTATAACAATTCCATTAATAAAAAAAATTATTAAAATCTATTACTGTTGCTATTTATTTCATTCATCATGTTAATAATATCGTATATTTATGCACTTAATTTTCCTATTTTCTATATCACATCGAGTACAAGAGCGAGCCGTAAATCAGTTACTACTATATAGTTCACCAACTAATACAGAATTGTTTAAATGGACTGATGAGTACAATTGCAATATCAGCATCCTTCTTTCATATTGCAGTTGAACTAAATAACCTTCAACATTTATTTATTTACTTCTTTTTCTAGGCATTTCAATTGCATTAACAGCATCTCAGTTTTCTTATTGAATAATACAACTAAAGCAAATTCACCTATGTTGACCCCAACCTAATGCTAGCGGGCAAATTACTCATAATATGCCCTAACATAGAACATGTAAGAAAATCATCTTCCGTGCTATTGCAAAGTTTGTTTATAATATTCATGGCTAAAATAGCATGCCCCTAGTTTTTATAGAAGGAAGCCTACCATCAGTTGTTGAGTTTTTTTTGGTTTATTATATGCACAAAACAAATAGGCAGCATGAGGATCATGAAGATGAAGAAAATACATATCTTTCAAGGTGTAGGGAAACCATGGTCCAAGCCTCTACCCCTAGTTCATTCAGCAAAATTGGAGGGCTGGCCTAGGCCGTGGCCCTCATAACTCCTAATTCCACCTTAGGAATGAAACCATAGGGGAAACCAAAAGGGGACTAAGTTGTGGTTCCCCTATACTTTGAACAATTTTAACCCGTGAACATACACAGTGTTTGTTTTTTTCCTACTAATTAAGTTAAATTAACTTTGGCAATATTTTTTCCATCATAGGTGAAATCAGAGGGGTAATAAACATAACTCAAATCTGAAAAAAAAAATCCAATTACAAGGAAGTCTTTGAATACAATAACCAAGTGATTAGCCAGTGCATGACAGAATTCAATCACAAAATAGGACCAATAAAAAATGCTACCTACCAACTAGTTTGAATACAAGATTAACAAGTGGAATAAGAAAATATCTTCTATTAACGGCAGTATGAACGCTGAAGCTTAAAAAACGCAAAAAAAAAAATAACAAATAAAGTGTGTAGCTGTATATGCAAGCAGGCGAACGATAACTGAGCTTTATTCACCACTCATTTTATGAAAAGGCAAGCACTAACAATGGCACCATAATATAATTTATACACCATTTCAAGGACATACTAATTAAATTTGCACATATCTCTGTAGCGAAAATAGTCATCGCACGAAGTTCACATTTTAAGAAGTAATAACTCCGAAAAAAAAAAACAATTGAAAATATGGAACTTAATCACTTACGTCCTGAGATGAGATCTTAAGCCAGCTCGGTGGAGTCCTCTTGTACGGAAGTGCTGATGCTGAAATACCCTTTCTACATTATCTCAAAAATATACATTCAGACATAGAAAACGAACGCAGATGGTGTGAGACAAAAATACAGACAGGTAGAGAGAATGCAGACCCTCGGCTGTGCATACGACCCATGGCGGCACTTAATTGGAGCCGGACGGCGGTGCGGGAGAGCGCTGGCAACGAGCGGCGGCGGCGCTTAGGTCAGCTGCAATTCTTGTAATGGAGCACAAACCCTAGAGTAAGAAATAGCGTACAGAAATGAAGGGGGCTTTATACGTAATAATGTATTTGTGATTGAGTCCTCGAGGTTGGCCTTATTTTCGTTTTTAACCCTATTTTGGTATGTAGGAGTTATATGATCATTTCTTTCAAAATTAAAAGCAATCTTTGCTTTTATTTTGGGAAGTAATTTTACTCCCCTAATTCCTATAATAATTTTTTAAAAATAAAATTAAATATTTAAAATTCTAAAACATATTTCTCTTCCCTCACCAGAGCAATTATATAAGTTAAAATCATTTGATAATTCAATATTATTTTTACCTATAACAATTCAAAATTTTATCAAAAACGTCGTATCAAAATTCAAGTTTTTTGAGTTCAAGAGATGCTACACCTGATAGTGTGTGTTGTATCTGTATCTTACAATATATTTTACACACACTCACATATACATGTAAGTGTTTGTAAATATATAGTGAGATGTTAATAAATGAGGTATAATATTTATAAAATCATATTTTTTTTGTCAAATAAAAACAAACTCTATTTTCCATTATGATTATAAGTAGAAAGTCTAATAATTCAATGAATAGGCAATTCAGTGAAAGAAAATAATATATTTGTGATTGAGTCCTCGAGGTTGGCCTTATTTTCGTTTTTAACCCTATTTTGGTATGTAGGAGTTATATGATCATTTCTTTCAAAATTAAAAGCAATCTTTGCTTTTATTTTGGGAAGTAATTTTACTCCCCTAATTCCTATAATAATTTTTTAAAAATAAAATTAAATATTTAAAATTCTAAAACATATTTCTCTTCCCTCACCAGAGCAATTATATAAGTTAAAATCATTTGATAATTCAATATTATTTTTATCTATAACAATTCAAAATTTTATCAAAAACGTCGTATCAAAATTCAGGTTTTTTGAGTTCAAGAGATGCTACACCTGATAGTGTGTGTTGTATCTGTATCTTACAATATATTTTACACACACTCACATATACGTATAAGTATTTGTAAATATATAGTGAGATGTTAATAAATGAGGTATAATATTTATAAAATCATATTTTTTTTGTCAAATAAAAACAAACTCTATTTTCCATTATGATTATAAGTAGAAAGTCTAATAATTCAATGAATAGGCAATTCAGTGAAAGAAACCATCTATGGTTGTAATTGAGTTGCAGCAAACGCAAGAGTAACCATTTAATTGTAATGCCAAAAAATAAAAAGAAGTATGAAAACTATTATACCTTTTTTTTTAAATGTATATATATATATATATATATTCAACTCTGAATTTTCCTAATCCATGACTTAATAGGTCTATTTATTTGTTAATTAAAACTCATATTATATTTATATAATATATGTATTTTTGAATAATTAAAAAATAAATTACTTTATTATACATATTTTAAATCATCGAATAATACTGTGTAGTTTTAAATTGAAATGTTTAATAAATGAATTATATTTATTCGTATAATACATGAAAAATAATACTCTATTTTAATAAATATTTATTCAATTTAAATATAATCTAAAAATAATTTATAATATTAATTGAATATCAGATAAATAAAAAAATAAAAAAATAAAATAATTTATGAATATATTAATTATTATTAAATAATTATTTTAAGTTATGTTATAATTATAAATTAAATAATATAATATATAATATATTTTTTGTATAATTTTAAAATAAATACAACCACAATTCATATAAAATTAACATCAAATAAATTATATTTTTACTTCCGAATAATTTTTTTTACATTCGTATTTTACTTGTACTATATGGATCCATAATTTTAATAAAAAAATATAATATGTATTTATATATATATTAAATATCAAATTTTTTTCATCCCATATTTAAATAAACTCCATTGAAGGTTGATGACTATTACTTTTATGTCTTCAACGTGGTAAGGTCTTCAATTCCTATCAAATAATATTTTTTCGAATATGATACAGAATTATACTCTAATTTGATATTTTTTAATACTTTTTTCTTGCAATTTATTTGAATTTTGAGAGATGAATATCAATATTAAAAGTATTATCTGATACTAGCAGGTCCAGGAATTCAGCTTCAGTGTAGATGTGGGCTTCACTCACCAGTGTTGGCTTACGAATTCTGCGCAACCGCCTTGTTTCTCTGCCGCCTCTCCTCGTTGACGCTCCTCTGTTGCATTCCAGATTCCGAAACTCAAGATTGATGGAGAGTCGTCACAATCTCACCGCTGGAAACTCCTCTTTCACTGCCTCCGCTCATACTAATCGAAGGTTAATTTCTTTCTGTTCTTTTTTTTTTTAATATATATGTCCTATGCTGAAATTTTCTGTTTTAATGGTGGAAAAATTACTTGAGTCGGCCGTTTTGGCCATTGCTAATGTTTTTATTGCTAATATTCTTGTGTAATTTGTGGCTGTCGTGGGGGTAGAGATAGAGAACTGGAGATGAAAGATACTCGCCGAAGATCAAGAGGCAGTGACAGCGGCTCTTCTGGAAACGATAAAATTGATGCTCTTGGCAGACTATTGTATGCGGTTTACGAATGCTTTTGACATTTTATTGGAAGTTTTATAAATTTTGATTCTCTCTGTCAATTCCCTTTAGATTGGCAAAGGATTCGTACTGGTTACATGTTAAGGACTAGAATCAAGTATTTAACTGTGGAAAAGAAAGAAAAATAAATGCTAGAAAAGAATAGACAAAAAACATGCAGAAGAAAGAGTTTTGGGAAATTTTTATGAGAAGGAAGTGGAGGATTGAGGACGACTTTTGATTCATGGTCTGTAAGGGGTATTGAACTGAACTCAAGGGATTTATAAATGGTGGAAGCAAGACACTGTTGAATTTTAAAATGGTTTTTGTGCTGTGTATTGATGTGTGGCAATGCGAACTGGTTGAAAACTTGGAACAGAGTTTGGATGGAGGTTTGATGCCCACTTTTATAGTAGTGAAAGATTCTTTTTGTTATTGAATTACATTTATTGCCACCTTTAATACTTATGATTGTCCTTCACTGAGAAAAGAAAGATCTTGAAACAGATGAGTACTTGTTCTACATTTTCCAAAGTTGCGACTAGTTTGATTGGGTTCCAAATTTATAATTCAATCAATTTCCATCAATTTATGGTTTAACAGATGTAAAATAGATTCTAAGCTGTTGATATTTGCAATTGAATTTATTTGAAATATTGTCTAGTTGTTATTCATCCTCATTTGCTATTTTTGTTATTCATATTTCAGAACACGTATACTGAGACACATGGCTTCTGAGTTGAAATTAGATATGAGGAGTGATGGATATGTCAAGGTCCAAGATCTGCTGAAGTTGAATCTGAAAACTTTTGCTAATATTCCACTAAGATCACATACAATTGATGATGTTAGAGAGGTTTGACTCTTTATTCCTTTTTCTGCTTATTAAATTCGGATGTCCATTAATTAAGATTGAGTAGTTGGTTGTAATCTTCCCTGTAGTTCTAATAAAATTCAGTACTACGTGCAGGGAAAAATGCTTCAACAATTCCTCACTTTTATGTATTAGAAGACATTTTATGGTCATCTTTCATTTCCCTTTCTCATTCTTCAAACAAATATTATGAAAGTGTTACCTTCATGTCCTAAGATTTATTTTTGAATTATATGTGATTAGTGATCACCTATTTACTTGTGAATTATGTGTAGTGCACAGTAACCTTCTAAGTTTTCTGACTCACCCTGTTGCATAACTTAGAGTATAACACTTTCAAGCTTAACTGATACGAGTGCCATATATAGTGCTGTTTTCTTGTTTTTATGCTTTCTTTAACTGTGTCTCTGCTTTTCCTGTATTAGCTTAGTTTTATGCCTAACAACACTTATTGGTGATTATATTATGCTAATAGGCTGTCAGAAAGGATAACAAGCAGCGATTTAGCCTATTGGAAGAAAATGGGGAGCTTCTGATACGTGCAAACCAAGGTCACACTATAGTGGTAATATATGTTTTGAAAGTTTGCAACAAATACTGTATTTTTGTTGAAGTATCTAAGGTATATGAAAGTTATCATCATTTTATCTAAAATGTTCTATGCGGTTCATGTTTTTGCCTTTCTGTATCTTTTCTTGGTAGAATGAACTTTCTGCAGATTTTATATTATGGTATAAGGTTGGAATGGTGCTTAACGAAGGTTACAAATTCTTAATGATTACAATGATATAAAGTTGAAGCAGCATTAGGAGATCATCAAATTATGGAAACCAGGCAGGGAATGGTTTAATTTTGTCAGAAGTTTCCTAGTGTGGAATTTCTTTTATGATTCATTATCTAGAGAGTATCTCTAAAAGTAGTTTATAAATTTCTAAAAGCTGACATCAATGAGCCCTAAAACATACATTGCCAATAGGTGGTGGGGGACATAGTCACTCTAGCAAGGTACTAGAATTCACTTGATTTGTTCAATATTGACCTGAAATTATGTTTATGCTTCTGTTGAATGGAATCTGGAACATGACTTTCCATTCCAAATATTAGCATCTGTGGGCACTGAGAAATCAAATGCTCTATTGAGTTAGTAATACTTAATAGTTCTATTGGGTCATTTGGAATAGCCTACTTTGACCTTCTATCTTATGTCTAACAGTGCCAATGAATCAATTGCTTTGCCGTTTTACTTTTTCAGAATGTTCACCTGTGTGTTTACACGATTTCAATTTTTTGTTGAATATATTTTGTCTGTGTTGACATGCAATGTTAGGCAGACATTATCTTGAGCCCTCCCCTTATACATTGTTCTTCAAAATTCTTTTAAGAGGCTAATCCTTTAATGTTATTGGCTGCAGCATTTCATGGTTTCATGCCTTTTTTATTGTCTCCTTTTTGTTTCTTAATGCTTTGACAGACAATTGAAACAGAGAGCTTGCTGAAACCTATACTTTCACCTGAAGAAGTTCCAGGTTAGATGTTACTAGTTGTGTTTGTATTTTTCCATTCTCGGAGAGATGTAGTGAGCTGTTTTACATCTTTCGTGAAGTCTTTTTTCCCTCCATGCTTATGTGCAGTTTGCGTGCATGGGACCTACAAGAAAAACTTGGAATCAATTCTAGAGGGGGTCTTAAGCGCATGAAGAGATTGCATGTGCATTTCTCTTGTGGCTTGCCTACAGATGGAGAAGTTATTAGTGGTAAGATGTTTGATGGTGGAATCATGTGCTAAGATCTGTCATTTATTTTTTGTTGCTATGGAAGCAAACTTACTTTCCTTGTTCTTTACATGCATGACTTTACTTGTCTGAGAATATCAAATGAAAAAGCAAATAGTCTTAAGGTGCATATGGAGATGGACCCACTATACTATTGTAACATATTTGAAATTTCACACATTAATTTGTCGTTAATTAACAAAATCTGTGTCTATGTTCAACATTGTTCTAGTAATTCAGCTTGGACTGAATATGTCTAGATGATTGAAAGTTCTTCCTTTCTTGTTTACCAATGAGCCACAGTAGTTATTTAAAGCTAATGTTCTGGGCAGTGTGGTGTTTACCCGCGAAAATTTACCCTATGCTTGCAGTAGGTGATCTATGAAGAGTATAATTTAAATCTGATCACAAAGGAGTTGTATCTTTTGGTTTTTGGTTATATTGTTATTCCAATGTCCATGTGTGCCCACGCAAGCTGGCTGGGAAATAGTTATCATTTTATCAAACTACTTACAGGAGTCAATATTCCCTGATTTTCATTTCTTAATCTACTACTTTTCCTCTTCTGAGTTTCTTCCTTTCTCCTTGCTCCTTGTCTGCATACGAGGCAAGAAAAGAAAACCACGGGGAAATGGGACTTGTTAGATAAATACTTTTAGGCCTCTAGTAGAGGAAACAGGAGGTAGGATGACATTTAACTTGTGCATTAGAAGTCGTCATATTGGTGAATAATTTGTTTTCATGTTCATGACATGATTTTTCAGGTATGAGACGAGATGTTAACGTGTTAATCTTTCTTGATGTAAGAAAGGCTTTGGAAGGTACACAATATGAACAACTGAATACTTCTTGTTGGAAATAAAAGGCCTTCCATGCTTTTATATTGTTACTCACTTTCTTGTCTTCTACTCAGAGGGAATGAAGCTGTACATATCAGACAACAGGGTGATCTTAACAGAGGGTTTTGATGGAGTGGTGCCTGTGAAGTACTTCCAGAAGATAGAATCATGGCCAAAGAGAGAGCCTATACTTTTTTAGATGGCAATGGAAAAAGAAGTTACCTCTTTGTAGGTGTTGAGAGGATACATAGAGAAGATAAAAGAAATTCTCTTTGAAGGTTCCTCGGTATGGTTGCATATACTTGGATGAGCTCTCTTGTTACCAAACATCATCAGAGAGAAGGGGATATTTTTATTTTATTTTTATATATATATAATAGCAAAGCAGATGTGCTATTGTTTCATGAATAGCCTTCTGCAAGCGTTTTTTCATCCATGCAATTGACAGGTTGAGATGTAAGTTATCTGTGAGAACCGTTGAAACTTTTGACCCTTATTTTCTTTATACACAGAGAATTAGTCTATTCACTAATATATTTGTATATACAGCATAACCTGGGAGACAAGAATTTCAATCCTGGGTATCCATGTAATCTTTTTATTTTTTACTCAAATTGGAAGTTGAGCATCATACTATATGAGATTTTGAGTTTAAGTCTCATCACTTGATGATTGGTATCTCCTATTCCATTGTATTAAATTCATAATTGATTAGTATTCTTAATGTAACAATGTAATTTCTGCACGCGTGTATTACGTTGTTACATTGTATATATATATATAACAAGTGAAGTTGAGGTATTGGTAGAAGTTAGTTGGAAAATTATTCAATTAAACCTAACATGGCTGATTGTTGAGATATTATACTCGATGATAATATTTATTAATGGATAAGTGTCTTATTTATTATAAATTGGGTATTTATTTATTATTTAAACACTCGATAAATAATATATCGTATGTGTAGCATGACTTATTATATTAACAAGGCCAATCCAATTTCGCCCGCTCATTCAGGACACTAACTAATGGCCCGGAGTCCCCGACAATTTTAAAGGTCCTTAATTTGTGAGTGTGCCCTCGTTCTTGCTATACAAGTGCCTGACATTGGCATACAAAGACCTAGCTCTGTTTTGGGTAATATAAAGCCAGGTATTATGCTTATAATACAAATTCTTAACATCTTTTTATAGCCAGAATTAAGAGAATAAAAAAGGGGCGCTTTTGTTATTCTTACACGATGATACTCATTAATGTGACATAAAATGTGACAGAAGACCTATTGGATAAACCAAATGCCCGTGAGCAATACGTCACATGCTCGTACCAAATATTGTTATTTGTTAAGATTGAAATGACGCGGAAAATGAGACAGAAGAACCATTGGATAAATCAAATGTCCGTGAGCAATTTGTCACCTGCTAGTACCGAATCTTGTTATTTGTTATGATTGAATCTACATCAGTTGATTCTTTGCACACATGTGGAAATTGATGTATTCCTGTCGCCATGCTGAAAGTAGCAGTTGTTAAGACCACTAAGATCTTCAACCATGTCCTTTTAACATTTTTTTTTTTTATAACCCAAATATTTTATTTTTTTTTATAACTCAAATATTTTTTTCAGTAAATGCTAACTTGACAACAACTTATACACATTTAAAATAAACATTCGCCATTGACAACAACTTATACACATTCAAAATAAACATTCGCCACGTTGACTCTTACCAAAACGTAGTTGAACACCCCATGTGGGACACAAAAGTAGGATCTAAAAGCTTACCCACCAATAAACACACCTACACAGGGTCAAAGTAATACATAGGAATTTCGAACCATTGATTTTTTAAAAAATACCCCCAAACGCTTTACCATTACGCCACTTCAAGTGGAGATAATTTTAACATCTTTTGATTCTAATGAAGCCCTTCACCAGGAAGTCACAACCTGGGTGTCTGGCTCCAGCATTACAATTCTCATGACTCTGGTTTTGGTGCACAAAACAGAAAAGAAATAACTAGCACTACCAGAAATGAGGAAATAATAAGGTAATGGATGCCTTGCCACAGATGATCTCTTTGTATACTCCATAAAAGTTTCTAATGACAGCAAAATTGCCTGCATAAGGCACCACTTTATGAAGAAAACTGGAGAGATTTGCCTGCCCGTTCATTAGGGCCTGAACATAATCAAATACGTACAGGGATCGAAACCTTCAAGATTTGGCAGACAGAATTCCTCATCCACCATTGACAAAATCAAACACAAACTTTTCAATTACTAAACCAAGACTTGTAAATAATTTGCACTTGGAGGGCTCAAACAGCAAGTTCTTTAGAAAAAAGCTTACAATTCATGTAACTAGGCAACAATATGCACATTTCCTACCTCATCATCGCAACAAACCTGCATCATTTTCTAGTCTTCTCTTGTCAAGACAATGTAACTTCAGAAACAATGATATTTGCAGAACAAAACTGAACTAGCTATGCAGAGTTGGGAAACAGAATGAAAGGAAATAAAATTTAATGAAATTGAGTTACAATTCAAAATGATCGATCATTTTAAATGGAGATTGATTTAGGCTTCGGTTTATATGAAGTTATATGCTTCACTCTCTCTATATATGAATACCGTCTAAACAAATCATTTCATGATGAAGTAACCTACCTTCAATGGGATGAGAAACAGTCTTCATCATTGCACATCTAATTAGAAACTACCTATCATTCTAAGATCACTTCCTTCATCAAAGACGCATTTTCACTGTTGATTATTTGCACCAAAATGAACTACAAGAGTGTCTCATTTTTTATTTTTTTATCAATGCTCTACATTTGGATTGTAGTAATACACTGTAATTCCAATCAATAATTCCTGCTCCGATGTATTGAAGTCCAACTTTGGAGGAAGAAGCATAAACTAGAAAATATTGCCAAAAGAAAGTAAAAGCAATTTCTCGCAACTACTTTGACATATTTATAAACAGTTTCACATTTCTTCCTATCACTTTGAAACTAATGGTCATTAATAGCTAGAAAATTGCACCTCGGAATATTTCTCTACTTTTAATATGCTATTTTTGAGTATAGCTCACTTACTATTGATTAGAAAATCAAACAAACAGCTTAACACATCACAAATTGTGGTGCTAGAGATTGCATCAAGAGCATGACGGAGATCAGAAACCTAATTTGCCGAAATAAGTTTTCCTTGTAATCGTTTTTTTCAACAAGTAACCCCTTTTAATTTGTCAACCATCCAATATCACAACTTAGTTGCTTTCGGTTTCCTTCTAGCATTTGTAACAAGATTCTGCCGAGATCCTTCTCATAACATGATCACTTAATCCACACCCATATTTGAGGTCTTCCTAAATGGCTAGTCCTTTTCATAAATGGATAGGAAAATTCAAATAAATGGCAACTATGTTCCTAATTCCAGTTCAGATAAAGCGCTCGCTAAAAGGTTTCCTACTAAATCATGATCACACCAAACTCATTTATATCTGACCCTAAACGATTGAATGGCATTGCTGATGGGAAAAGAAATACACTAAAATATCTAACTTCTCAAAGATCACACAAAGATTCATTACCAAAATCAGCAATCCCATGCTTCCAAGTATTAGTTGCAATATAAAAAATGCAAAAGTCCTGAAAATTCAATTTTTTGACCAACATATATATCCTCTTATTACAGAACAAAACAATTAAAGTTATGGTAAGCTGGTGAATGACAAGTTCACAAGGAATGTAATAATACTCACCAATAAGAGAGCCAATAGAATTGGCCGAAACCAATACTCTCTAGAATTTACAGCAGCAATAACCATGCAGCAATTGAAGTCAAAGTTCATCTAACAAATCTACATAAAAACTTGTAAAAGCCAAACTATCGTATGCTATTTTATTTGAATTGGATTCAGATGATCTACGTCCATCAATCAGTAAATTGCTCTATCAGTCATGAATTCTACAATGATAAAAATACAACAATTACAATCCCATGAGAGACCAGAGTTGGTTTGTCCTTTGATGCAGATCAGAACACCAGGGGAATCAATGCCCACCAACCAAAAAAGCTTCTTCATCGTGGGATCACGAATATCATTCCTTATATGACATCATCAAGATATATGAAAACAAGATAATTGGGGGATGAACAAAATAGGTTAAAAAACAATCATAAGAATAGAAATGAACAAGAATAGAATGATCCTACCGCACAATTGAAAAATCTGTATCACTGTGCGCTCTTCTTCCCATTAACATAGTAACTGAGGTACCATTGAACAAATTTCTTCAACCCTGTCTGCAGATCTGTCGTGGGCTTATAGCCAAGCTCTCTCTGAGCCAAGCTTATGTTGGCATGTGTGAATTGCACATCTCCATTCCTTGGCAACTTCATAACCAACCTCTTCGCCTTCACCTTGAGCAACTTCTCCAAAACACTCACAAGATCTGACACAGGCACAGGAGACGTGTTCCCCAAATTATAGACCCGCAATTGAGCCTGCCCCTTCTTCTTGCCACCACTGCCAGTACTCTTCTCTGCAGTATCCAATGCAGCTAAACAACCCTTCACTATATCCTCAATGTAAGTGAAATCCCTGGCCACCGTGCCATGATTAGCTGCCTCAAAGATTGGAATTGAATTACCTTTCAAAATATCCCTAGTGAAAAAGAAGTATGCCATGTCTGGCCTACCCCAAGGCCCATAAACAGTGAAGAATCTCAATCCAGTAAGTGAAAGCCCATATATATGGTTATAAGTATGTGCCATCTCCTCACCAGCCTTCTTAGTTGCGGCATACAAACTAGCAGGCTGATCAGTCCTGTCTCTCTCAGAAAAAGGCACCTTTGTATTCAATCCATATACAGAACTACTCGATGCCCATACGATAGCAGGCTGAGGATTGGCATTCTTGCAAACCTCAAGCACGCTAACAAGGCCGGCGATGTTGCTATGCACATATGAGCTAGGATTCTCCATGGCATACCGCACACCAGCCTGCGCTGCCAGGTGCATAACGTGGGTAAAAGGCACGATATCAAAAAGCTTCGTCAATAAAGCAGCATCATTGATATCACCCTCCACAATGTACACCCCACTACGCTCTAAAAGCGCTTGTCTGGCCCTCTTAAGGGAGGGATCATAATAATCATTGAAATTATCAAGCCCCAATACACCATCCCCTCGCCGCTTAAGGGCGGCAGAGACATGAGTGCCAACAAAACCAGCGGCCCCTGTTACCAAAACAGAAATCCCATTTCTTGACCTGATTTTAGCTGAGGCTCTAACCCTTTTCTCAAAGTTAGGACCTCCATAGGAGCTGGTTCTAAGGGACCTCCTAGAGAGATCTGAGGGTACAGGGGATGATGACGAGGGTGATCTAAAAAAGAATACAAAGATCAAGCCAAGAAAAACAAAAGACCAAAAAGTGAGCTTGGCTAGGGAAGAATGCAGCCTCAGCCTATTGTATGGAGATTTCTCCATCTTGAACTTTCCTGGGGTTGATGGGGTGTTGTCAATGTGCTTCATTTGAAACATAATCCACTAAAAATCTTGGAGATTTGAGAACTGCCCACTTAGAAATTCCTTTGTCTCGTGTCCAATCTGCTGATTTTCTTGGATTTTCCTGAAATGGCAGACCAGGGATAGGCTTGAATGGAAATGAAATAAATATTTATTTTTTTTCGGTTAATATTTGATGAATGTGGGCCTTTTTTCTGTTTTTTTTTTTTTTCTTTTTTTGAACAAATGAAGAATGTGGTGTTAAAGATTGGGGAAAGAAAGAAAAGGGTCCCTGGAGTTGGAGAGCTATACACTTTTATTAATGTGGAATCTTCAGGTTTCTTGGGGGGACTGGTTCTTGTTGGTGGTGATGGTATATTTTGCCTTTTGTGTTGGGGGTCTTTTCTTCTTCTTTTGCTTTGGTTTATAGAGAACAAAAGATGCAAGATTTTGTTGATAGAATAAGAATGAGTGGGTGGAAAGAGAATGAAGCGATTTGAGGGGGCTGGGAGACTATGGGAGGAGGAGGGAGAGGAATAAGGTTTGAAGAAATTTAAAATGGATTAAATGGAAGAGTAAGAGTGGACTAATGATAATGAAGAGAGTCAAATGCAAATGGGGCTGTAATTAATTCGATTTGTTAATCTTGTTGAACATGATTAGTAAGTTAATGCATTGGACTAGGGTTTCTTCCTTTTTCTTTTATTTTTCTTTTCATTTTTCTCTTTCGATGACTTCTTCCTAGATCATTACTTTTCCTTCAAGTGCGCAATGAATTCAAAGGATAATTAGCCAAGAAAAGAGTGTGTGTGTGTGTGTGTGTCCCCTAGGAGGGACTTTGCTTTGATTGGTTTTAAACGCTATAAATTTGAGTTGATGTCATATTATTGTATTCTAGATTATTGTAATCGTTTAACCTTAAAATATGGAGGTGCGTATCATAAAAATAATATGAATCCTTATAATTGTTTAATGTCAAAATATGGAGGTGTAGGCAAGAATTTCCCCTAAATTTGGCCTTCATTTTCACATGGCTTTGTTCATACCAATAGTTATTGAGTAGGACTTGTGATTTGAAGTGTGAGTTTGGAGCTTGTTTGTTGGAGATGATGTGGATGGGAGATTTTTGGGGTAAGCATGAGGGGTTCCTAATTCTCAAGCCATAGGATGTGTGAGAGATTTGTGGGGATTAGGAATTTTTGATAGTCCCTCATTTAAACTTTTTTTCATTACAAAAGGTGGAATGGATTAGTCTAATTATTAGTGAAGAAATTTGCATGTTTTTTCAGTCAATTTATTTTCAAATAAGAGAAAAAATTAATGAAATAGAATAATCTCATTTAAATACCCTTCATTTTTTTTTTTACTAAAATAGAATTGTTACTATTTTTTCATGTTTTGTGTGTGCTTAGAGTGCTTTTATATTTTTTATTAGTAAGCAAAGAAAACAGAGCAAAAAATCTTGTATTTCTCAAAAATCCTTTTTCTTTTTCCATTTTTGAGTTGCTAATTAATTAGAACATAAATATCTATTTGACAGTCACATTAAGTGCTTTGACCTGTAATACGGAAATTGCAATAATAATGAAAACTAATTGTCTTGCAAAAAATTAAAAGAAATTAAAAAAAAATGTTGCTTCTCATTAGTTTGAGTTAAAATCATAATTACTATGAAATAACTTGAGAAAGGTGACCAATTCCTTTCTTTACCTACAAATTTAAGCGTAAATGCAAAGTGATAAATTCAAAAGTAAAATGATTATATCATATTATTAATGCATAGGTAAATTTCCTAATTATATTGACATTCATCATTGGGAAGAAAAATATTTTGCAATATTTTACATCCTCAAGGGCTTTTCACTTTGCCAAAAAAATTGAAATTAAAATTATAATTATAATTGTTCAATCGTATTAGCAAATGAATTCTAATTTATGCCTGAGAATATACATAATTGTTTTAAGCTATTAAATGCCATTAATTAAGTAATGAGATCTAAAGACCTTAAGATTGAGCAAGCAAATCCCCATATCTAATCATTCTTGAGAATTTTTTGGGTTCCTCACTTAAATTTCATTTGGACTTAAATGAGACTGCTGACGTTGACCAAAATCAAATTGAAAATTTTGATTTTTATAAAAAATTAATAATTGATTTGATTTTTATTTTTGAATTTGGTTTATCAATTAATATCGAATATTAAATTATTATATTTATATATTTTATTTTTATGTGTATATTTATATCTATTATTTATTTTATTCTATTTTTATTTTTTTTTCCTTGTCAAAAATAAAAAATAAAAACTGAAAAAACATAATTATAATTTCAATATTTAATTTTAAATTGATTTTTATATTTCTAAAAAAATCCAATTACTAAAATATCAAAGAGAATTCATAATTATAAAATCAAATCGATCAATTCAGTTTATTATCCGATATGACATTTTAATATATTGAAATTTTATTTCAATTCGATACTATAATATAACACTAATGAACACCCCTAATTATTTACTATCTTTTAATTGAAATTTATAGTCACTTATTAGCTTAACCCACTTGAAGAGCTAATAATTAAATCATTGCTTATAAATTCATAAAACATTCTTGGACTTAGGGGGCTTGTTTTTTTGCATATATAAGAACTAATATTACGGTTTATGTGGTGCAGTCTGATGATGTACGTACTACATATCAGAGCCTGTCTAAATAACATTTTGTCTCTATACTCATATACAGTATTTCTTTTCAAGAGAATCCAATGAGCATTTCATAGCATTAATTATGATTCCAAAAATAAATAAAAAATAAAAAATAATAGCCTTTCTTGTCTGTAGAAGGTTAAAAAGTCTTCCAATATTTTCAAATTTGATATTGATCTGAAAGTGATGTTTCCATGTAAACGTTGAAGTTGTGTAACGGGCTCCTTAACGTTATTATTATGGAGAATAAAAATAAAATACTTTTCATTTTTTAATATTTCAAACTTAACTTTTTTTATTAATCATTTCTATTATAAGAATTCGGCATAGTTGCAGCACTTATTCTGTTATATTTAAATATGACAATCCGACAATTTCAAATATAGATCCATCCCAAATCAGTTCGAAATTATCCTACTTGATGTGGATTTTTAAAATTATAAATAATTTTTAATTAAATTTTAATTTTTTATTTTCAAACTCATCTTGCCTCGAACACATCCCCTTTAATTTTTTATTTTTATTTATATGTATTTATGTAATGTTATTTTTTTAAAAATATATTTTTTAAAATTTTTAAGTGATACTATATTAAATATATATATATTAATATTTTTAAAATTATAAAGCCGATTTAATATGTCTAATCCAAATCCAACAAGATCTGTAGAGAGTCTGAATGCTTAAAATTTTTAATAAAGCGGATTTTGAATTTTAAAAAACTCATCCCATTACAAATCTAAATTTAAGTAGATTTGATTTTGTGAATCATTCTCAAACTCTGGTTGAATAATTCAAATCATACTCGAAGGATCAAGACTAACTGATTAAGAACGATAAAAATTATTATTATTATTATTATTATTTTCATGTATCAAGAAATTCTTCAATGAAGGAACAGGAACACAACTAAAAATTATTATTATTATTATTATTATTATTATTATTATTTTCATGTATCAAGAAATTCTTCAATGAAGGAACAGGAACACACTGAATCTACCGTTTGAATAAGGATAAAGAAATTGTTTCACCAGTCAATTTTTTTGGAAAAATAAAAAAGAATATTGGGAGTGAGTGATGAAGAATATACTTAAAAGGCATTTTGTTGTTGAATGATAAGGACAAGAATGGTCATTATCGTCATTCAAACTGTCCACATTTTCATTGTTGTTTGCTTTACTCAAACTCCCAAATATTCACTTACTAAACAACCCTAGTTTTGCCTAATTTCTTTGTTCTCATGTGTTGGCGACAAAGATTGTGCTTAATTCATATAGTTTTTGCTTAAAATACTATTAAATTAACATTTCAAGAAATTATGGTATGAATGCTTGTTTTCTCATTTCTGAAAAATTACTTTTCTTAAGAGAAAAAGTATGATAAAGTAACTTTTTGAAAAAGAGAATAATTCTTGAGAATATGCTTAGATGATATATAAAAATGCAATGATTATAATTAATGTGAAGTAATAATTTTTTTTTTTGAAAAAACTGAAGAAATTTATTTTGATTGAAAATAAAGTCCACAATAACAATAAGACATGAGTGGTATGGTTGATTACAATGTGATAGATGTGTAGTTAAACTCATTTTCTTATTTAGTTAAAAACAAAACTCATGAAAATATTTCTACCCGATACATGTTAAAAATCCATTATCAAGATCACATCCATTATTCAAAGATAACCTCCAACTTATATTACCTCATATATGATCAAATTACTCCCACATGTATATAAAATTTCAAACAGAACTTAATTGTAACTCCAAGGCACTGCATATCGTATCAATTAAAGTGTATGAGTCTACAACTAAATGTATTTTCTAAATGTTATTTTGACAAAACGTAAATATAATATACGACACATGTATAACTTAAACTCTATATTTTGAGAGTCCAAGCGCTCTCCGATTATACTAATTGGCCATTAATTATGATTAGTGTAAAAAATTTAAAACTAAAAGAACATTTTAAATATTACTTAACTTTATCTAGATTATTAGTACAACCAACCAAACAGTATGTCATGAACTTTAAATAATATATCACACATTTAAAACTTGCAAACCAAATAAGATGATAGAAATATTACCTAAGAAAGTACATCCTAGCCAAAGATACCAAGTCTTATCTCATCAAGACTAACAAACGAGCCCTAACGATTATTATTATCGCAGAAACTCTCTATCCATGAACAATATCTATAAACTTGTACATTTACTTTAATAGCGTTTTACTGTTACACCTTACAAACAATCTCAATGCCTTGATGCATATATATAAATATCATTACACGGCAAAACTCGGGTGGCTGCTATCCATCTCTTCTTTGGATGCCATTAGAGCTCGTCTCGAGGTGATTAAAAGCTCTGCCTAAAGTAGCTTCTCTATTTCTTTCATGCATCGGAATGCAGCAGTAGACGTTGAAAAGCTGTTTAGTGCTTTGAAAATGTAGCAAGAACGTCGAAATAATTAGGGAAGGTTTTACGAGTGCAACCAGGATCTCTAATTGTAACGGGAACATCTGCACAAGCAGCAAGAGAAAAGGCCATGGCCATCCTATGATCATCATATGTGTCAATGGCTGTTACATTTAATTTCTCTGGTGGATTGATTATACAGTAATCAGGCCCTTTTTCAACTGTTGCTCCCAACTGAAATTTGGAATCAAGAAGCAGCAGATATCAATGAACCAGAATAAAACATTTGTAATCTAGGCACCCATTTATTTAGATTAAGAGGGTGTTTGGATGACCTTATAAGCTGCTTAAAACATGTTATAAGATTTAGGAGTTGATATAATCTCTCAATCCAAACACCCTCTAAGTAAAGCTGGAAACAGGGTTGACAAATTGCAGTATAATTAAGCAGCAGTAAACCTTTCTAAGTTCTGTGCATATGGCGATCATCCGTTCGGTTTCTTTGACCCTCCAGCTAGCCACTGCAAACAGATGTAAGAAAAGATCAATTTGTTACAGCAGGAAAGTAATATCGACTGGGAAGTAAATAAGGAATCAAGTGGAGCAAAAGAAAATGAACTGACGGAGTAAGCAGGGAGTGCAGAAGACAAACTCTCTCTCAGGCCCGTTTGTATTTGAAAACAGGATGAAACAGGATAAAGGGATAAAGGATCACAGAAATAATAATCATGGATTTTGGTCTTCTGAATCTTCATCTGTCATTCTCACGTGTTGGTTTGTAAAGATAAATCACATAACTGCAAATAGGACTCTTCGTGAATGTTTGGGTTCATTTGTTCAAAATATTTTTGCGTTTTCAATCCAAAACTTTTTTCTCATTTTCTAAAAACAACATTCATTTTCAAACATATTTATAAAGTCCACACCATGTTTTCAGAATTCACTCTTTATTGCATATTTGAAAGGAAATAAACTAAATATATTGTATCAAAGCAAAATTTCAAAATCATCATGTCAAATCAATCATACCATCTCTTATAGCAGTGGGTCCATCAGCAAAAAGTGCAACAACAGCAAGAGTCATGGCTACATCTGGCATTTTGTTCATGTTGATATCAATGGCACGCAAATGCTTTCTTGCAGAGGAATCACATGAAGGTCCTTTAACAGTGACACTATTCTTGGTCCAGGTAACTTCAGCACCCATCTTTTCAAGAACCTTGGCAAATTTAACATCGCCCTTCAAGAGAAAATACAAGGAACTGAAGGTTAGAAAATCCAGTTAATGAGATAACATAGAAAGACGAACACAACATAACTGGTCATCCTGATTGGGTTGATTCTGTTGGCAAACATTACATGATTCACAAACTTTTCTACAGCTTCAAAATTGAGCTCAACTAGTAGTACAAGAAAATAATAATGGTGCAATGAGTACCTGTAAACTACTTGTTCCACAACCTTCAACAGTAATAGTTCCACCAGTAATAGCTGCACCAGCCAAGAAGTAACTGGCGCTTGAGGCATCACCTTCTACATACGCGTTTCCTGGAGACCTGATGAGAAATTTCCCTTTTCAAACTTTCGAAAAAATTGGGTTTCTCAAGCTGTCTAACAACTTGCTCAGTGGGACTTACTTGTACTTTTGACCTCCTCGAACCAGAAATATGTCCCAGCTATCAGTGTGCTCTACAAAGACACCAAACCGTTCCATTAACTTAAGTGTCATCTCCACATAAGGAACCGAAATTAGTTTGTCAATGATTTCAATTTCCACATCTCCTAGAGCCAGTGGAGCTGCCATGAGCAGAGCTGTCAAGTACTGGCTGCTAATTGACCCAGACAGCTTCACCTGCCAAAAGAAAGGCAAAAAAAGGAGCAACAATAAATGACAGATTCTTGTCAAAACTTACAAACAGTACTTATTTCCATCTACATTAGGAAGCAAAGCTCCAGGCAGAGCCAGACCGAAATATAACCAATAACCACGTGCATAGACTAAAATAATGAAATCTCTGTACTGAAATGAATTACTCAGGCTGTTGAAAGATTTACAAATCTTGATTTATTAAGCAACAAAAATTTACGAGAAAGTCCTTTACAGGGCCAGCAGAGCATGCCTGTTAATTATGGAGGTAGGCAGAGAAGGAAACAGGCAGAAAACTTTGAACTTCTAAATTTGCCCTTCCATACATGATCATCTCCTAAGAATTTCTCCCACACATGAATATTTTCAATTTATTCTTTCTTTCTGAGCTTTTCCTTCCTTCCCTCCCCCCCAACCCACAACCTCCCCAACTGAGACTTAGTCTATTCTCCACTTCAGAAACCTTAAGGAAAAAGCAATCCACACAGCAGACAGTACTGCAAACTCTCTGATTGCAATAGTGAAAAAGCACAAAAGAAACTTTTGAGGCACAGATTTGTCAAGAAATCAAGTTGAATGATTCTACAAGACATTTAACCACTTCCTCTCCCATACCCGTAGAAGTAATCCCTCTCTTATCTACTGTTTCTTTCTTGATGAAGAACTGCGAAATCAATTATTTTGCATGGCGTGACAGAGAATCAATAAGGAATCTTGACTATAAGAATAGGTATCAACTGGTCACTTGTGTGCAACATTAACCTAAAGCAACCTTGCTAGGATACATGAATAAACACTGCCAAAAATAATGCCAGAAAAGTTACTTGAAAATGATGGAAGACCCACCTTTCCCCCAGGAAGACCTCCCTTTCCAACAACACGAACAGGGGGACAGTTTGTGCCCAGGAAACAATCAATCTCTGCACCAAGCTGCTTAAGTCCAGTGACCAAATCACCAATTGGTCTCTCTCTCATGCGGGGAACCCCATCAAGTACAAAGCTGAAAATTATAGAAATCCATAAAATTGCTAGAAATTGAAAAAAACAGAGCTCAATAAAATCATAGAAAAAATTTAAACTGTAAATAGACTGCTGAAAGCGTCTACCATTTGTCGGATCAACCAGTATGTATCGACAATAGGTGGTCACTTAAGATAAAAATACAATCAAAATCAGAATGTTGTCAAGTGACAAGCTAATCAACTTGGTGAGTATCACACAAGCTTACGTGGAAATATACTAATTTAAAATTAACTCGGTGTGTCAGTAGATAATAGATATAACATGTTTTGTGTATATAACAACCCAAATTACAAAATTATGGTAAAGAGAACAAGCTAATACATGGGCTTAAAGAAAATCCTAGAAAAAAAACTCAAGGAGGAGGGCATAAAAGGGAAAGAAACTATGGAGGAAGTAAATATACTAAACACATATGATTGATTCGACATACCTTGAATTTCCACCAGCAGCAGTAACTGCAGCAGTCAAAGGACGCATTGCTGTTCCGGCATTTCCCAGGAAAAGTTGAATTTCATCCTTGGCTTCTTTAGGTACTGGAAATAGACCACCACAGCCTTCCACAATTGCTCGCTGATTTGATTTATCTTCTTCCACATTCAGCCCAAGTGTTCTCAAGGCACCAAGCATATAATGAATATCTTCACTGTTCAATAAGTTGTCTACCACTGTTGTTCCCTGCAAAACAAGTGGATGGTATGTAATGAGTACACATGAAACAATACTGACAGAAATACATAGACCTAAGACATGACAATGCTTAAGTTCATGATTCAACAAAGTAAAAAGAAAAGCAAAGAATATGATAAAAATGAACAATAGATTGTGGTCCTCGAAGAATATTACAGTTTTTATAATGGAAATTGCGAAGATGACAGTGGACATGAGATGAAGCACCTTAGCGCAGCATATATGTGAAAGGATATATAACACACTTTGCCAAAACTTAGACCTTGTTATACTCAAATCACAAATTTAAAAGCAATTTTTCCATGTACGTCTGTAAATGGAATGAGATTCCAGCATAAATATGAAGTGCATTATAAGGTGCAGGGAAAAACTCTTCTCCCTTCAACCCTGATTTAAGGCACTTGGAGAATTAGTATAACAATACTCTGTCCCTTCAAATATCAATTCAAGGAACTTCCAAACTTCCACCAGGATGCAATTACATCATGATAGAATGCTGACTGACTCTTCTACCCCATCAACCTTCTTTACACTAACAACCAAATGGAAAAATTTCCCAGCAGTTCAATGAAGATGATAAACTTTGAGATAATTACTATCATTGCATGCATTAACTCATTATTAGAACAAATCCCCCTTGAACAAAGATCTATATATCCTTTTCACTAGTCTCAGTTTTTGCATGAACATTTATCAGAATACTGTTCTTTCCAAGGAATGCAATGCCAGGACACTGCTTAAGGAAAAAATCAAATGTCTGGTAAAACGATTTCATTCAATGAGCTCATTTCAACACAATGATTACAATCAAAACAAGCTGCACATGCATATGCTTTTTGAATGTATTTATGAAATTACAAACATGCACACAAATATTGCATAAACAAGAACAAATGAAATGCATTGCAACTTTCTCAGAAATCATAATCACACAGACATTATATACACATCCATATAAGAATCCAGAAACACAATGGTATTTGTAAACCTATATCAATCAAATAATGATCAAGGAGGGTAATGCAACTAGAGAGACATTTTGAGCCCGGCAACTTAAACCTACCTTAGATTTCTACACTACATTCTCTAATCGGTCAAAAACTTATGTCAAGATCTCAATAAAAAGCTAACACAAAGTCTTTTCGTTTGTTATATTTTTAACACCTTAAGCTACATCTACAAACTTAAATATGACAAAGACTTTGCCGTCTCAACTACCACAACAGATCAGAAAAGTACTTTAATTTTATGTACAATCCCAAGAGAAACTCATTTCCATAATCGCAACAGACAAACATCGTATGTAGAAAACATAAATAGATATTGAAAACCACCACAAAAGGATTCACAATCATACAGATTACTAGTACAAAACGTTACCTCAGATAGGGCAGCAAGAAGTAATATGCGATTAGAAAGGGATTTGGATCCCGGCAACTTAACGGTGCCGGAGATTTCTTTAATGGGTTCCAGCACAATTTCCGGCACCGTCGACGGCTTCTCGGCTGTGGCAACGGAGGCCACAACCTTCAATGAACTCTTCTTTTTAACCGCAAAGATTGAATTTTTATTCAAAACCCAAGAATATTTTGATGCATTTTGTAGATTCTTGGATCCAAAAAACAAGGAACATGAAGTTGAAGCAGAAGATTTAGCACTAGGGGTTGGGAACTTGGGCGCATGGAGTTTGTGCGCCATGTTGCTAGCCTGCGCCATTTCTTGGAAGAATTATGGATTTCAGCGATTCAGACAGAAAAATTGTTCCTCTTTCTGAGATGGGTTTCTGGAGGTTTTCAGAAAACTGCAACTAATTCTTGTTGAGGGGTTAGGTTGAAGGGATGTAGGGGTTGGCGGGGGAGTGTGCACGGCAAAATGTGCAGTAGTTGTCCCTAGTGAGTGTGACTGTTGTACATCTCACCAACCACCTTTGTTTTGCCTAAACTTTTAGGTTGTTTTGGTCAAAATTCAGGTAAGATCACACGTTACTTTCTGGTGTTAGATTTGGAAGTGGGCTGATTAGGGCCTTTTGATTCTTGCACTCTCCGAGAAAGAACATAGTAAAAGACAGTATTTCCATCACTTGTTCAACAACGTGAATAATGTGTGCGAATAAGTTGACAGTCTGAAAATGGATTTGAATTTGTGAAGAACATTCATATGCAGATCCATTTTGTAGTTTTGAGAATGTATCAGATTATAGATCATACATAGTACGTGCTTGTAACTTAATATATGACCCACTTAACTTTTAGTACAAATATATATATATATATTAATTAATTATATTTTAAAAATTCAGATCTAACTTACATATATTTTGATAAAATGAGTGGACACGACTCGTTTTAACAAGTGTTTTCTTTCAAGATAATTTTGTGTTTGGGGTGTTGTACTTGGAGTGGGATTTGATTCACTTGACCAAGACTTTAAGTCTCAATAAAGTAAATACTATAATAAGTTCAATTTTTTTTTTCGAGATTTAGTTTAATGGGTTATAATGCTTCCATAGTTTCATGAATCATGGGCCTAAATGAGATCCAATTAAAAAAAAAGGACAAAATAGAGCAAAGAATATAAATATGATTTTCATGAAAAGATGTTGAATATATGTTCCAAAATGTCAACTTAGTAAAATGCCTTAACATACATGCACATAATTGTTTGAAGAAATTTCCTTTCATATATGTACATAAAAGTTAAAAAAATATAGGATTAAATTACAGAAATTATTTTTGATATTTAACCTATTTATAAAAAAATCATCTGTATTTCAAAATTATAAACACCCCTTGTAGTATTTCAAATAGCCATTTGAAAATTTATTATTACTTTATAAATACATCAGTGCAATTTGTAACATTTATGTAATTTACCCAAAAATATGTATATTATATATTTTTTTTCAACTCGAAATTAACACCATTATTTTGATTTGCCATTAGAAAACCTAACAACTTTTTATCTCCACAAGGATAGCAACCCTATATTATCACAGCGTAATTCAGAAAGGTCGGTCCACCATTTCCAAAGAAAACAATGTGATCACCATTTTTTCTTTTTAATTTTTAGAACAGGGTTCTCATGTAAAGTTAAAAGGATAAATTTCACTTTATTTTTTTCTATTTTTATTTAATATTATTTTATTTTTTTATATGATCAATTATCTCACTTTACCCTCTTATATCTCATTCTATTTTATTTTACCTATTTATACTTTCATGGTCTCATTTTACTTCCTTTTACTCTAAAAAAAATAACCAAATTATCCTTACCAATTATTTATAGTAAAATTACTTTAAAAAATTATAAAATTAATAAAAATTATTTATATTCAACTTAATTAATAATATTTAATATTTAATTTATTTTAAAATTTATTATTCTTAAAGTTTAATAGCCATTTTTTATTGATATAGGTTCTATTAAATTTCTATATCCAATAATATTTTTTTATTAACTAATACATTTTACTTATAAATTTTGTACTTATCATAAATATAAGAAAATATATAACATATTTTTAAAATGTATTTTGTTAAATATATAAAATATTAATAATAAATTTATCATTGTTAATGGAATTATTGAAATTTCATAAAAAACAATGGTAAATTATTAAAAAAAATATTTTTAGGTATAATTTAATACCATTAAATAAATTATGAATAGTCAAATTATCTATGTTCTATTTAAAAAAATTATAATTATTTTATTAACTATTTTTATTACTATTACTTGATTATAATGATTATTTTTGAATTTAACATAGTTTTTATGAACTTATGATAGTTCTATGAATAATAAAAAAAGTATTACTAATATTTTATATATTTAGTAAGATATTATTTAAAAATATTTTATATATTTTTTAAATTGTATTGAATAGAAAATTCATAAGTAAAGTGTATTAATTAATAAAAAATATTCTATTATATACTAATTTGATAGAACTATATTAAATTAAAAATTAATTATTAAAATTTAAGTACAATAAAATTTTAAATTAATTTAATATCAAGTATTATTTAATCAAATTTAAAAAAATTATTAGAATGTAAACATAAATCTATTAATTTTAGAATATTTTAAAAGTATTTTAACTATAATAATAGATAAAGATAATTTAATTAATTATTTTAAAGTATATTGAGTCAAAATCAGATAATGAGAGTATAAATGCATAAAGTAAAAGAGAATGAAAATATTAATTAAAAATATAAAAAAATAAAATAATACTCATGAGATTTACCTAATTTAAAAAAAAGGAACAAGAAAACTCACCCAATGTATGGATCATTTGTAGGAGCTCTTAAACGATTTATTTTCCTAATCTTTTTCATTTTCTTTTTTTCTTTTGCATATTATGTTAAGGGTCTTCTTTGTGTGTGTGTGTGTGTGTGTGTGTGAGAGAGAGAGAGAGAGAGAGAGAGTAGGGTGGGGGTGGGGGTACATGTTAGGGACTCCTCTATGTTCATTGAAATGAGTTATCTCTAATCATACCACATTTCCACAAGATTTCAAATAGATCCATGTGGGCTTTTTTTAACTAAATACAATAATTTTAAATTATTATTAACACAATTACCGTAAAATAAAAAATAATAATTTTTTAAATATAAACTGTATTATATATTTTTTAGAATTTTTTTTTGTGTTAAATATTAAAAAAAATTGTGCAGCTTTTTGTTGAAGTTGCTAGGGTGGCGCTTAAAAAAATAAAATTTCTTAATTTTATGATAATTGTGTAATAATAATTTAAAATTATTGTATTGAGTTAAAAAAGCCATCCATGTGATGTTACTATTAATGAGAGCTTTAAGGCTTGCTTTGGTTAGGTGGGATTCTTAATATAGGTGATAACACTTGGGAATACTCAAGGACAGATGTGCATAAGATAACGTCTGCTTTTCTTTTTGGGAGAGAGAGAATATGCCAAACTTATACAGGCTTATTCTGTCCTACATAGGCTGTACACTAATTGAAAGCATGGCTTTCAACATCTAAAGAAAAAGGGTCCAAAATGTTGAAAATTTTTCAGGTAAACCTTATAATAATCAATGTCATATAAGTAGTGGGAGTAGGAGACAATGTGGATAGCTAAAAACTCTCAACCACCACATATAACAAACCACCTTCAACAACCACACAAAAGAGTAGTTGATGGATCCCTCTTGGAGTGATGGCCCCACATTGTATTGCTTGGAAGGGCCTCAAAACTTTCATGAAGAGATTAGGATTGCCCTACCTTTTCATGAATTCAATGGCTTCAATTCCTAATCCAATCCATTTCTCAGTCAAACTTATGGGGAAAACAATAACTCCTCTCTCAGCCACTAAACTCCTACCCATCCAAAAGTGAGGTTTTTCAAGATTTTTGTTAAAGGTCCCTTGTAATTTACAGAACATGGGATGGAGGGAAGTAAGATATGGAAGTAAAAGCAACTTGAACAAATGTTAGTTTTTAGTTCCAAGAACAAAATTTCTTCAGTCTAACTTTCAAGGAATGCAGATAAGCAGATTTGCCAGGCAGATATGAGTTAATTCTTCTGATCAGATAAGTCAAAACTCATGTCGTGAAGAAGAAACTGCATTCTCATTACCTATCAACTTAGTGTAATTGTAACACGAATCTTGTAATCAATCAAAAACACATTAGAGTTACAAAATCAAGAAGATGTTCAGGGGTAAAAATCCAGGAGGATTCATATGCCTAATCTCTCTCCTGTTATCCCATTAGACTGCAAACTCTGCTGCTCAATTTCAAAAACAAAAAGGAAACAGAGAATAAAAATCTCTTATTAGGAATTCTCAAGTGGCCTACCCAGCTCCAAGTCCCTTCCGCATGCTTTCACTATAATTGTACCATCCCTTGAATCTAAACGTGGTAATTCTGGAAGGCCACCAGCAACCAAGAAGCTCAACCACAATAGCTCAAGAGACTTCTTTAGCTGCGGCTATAACAGCTTCTACTGTGATGCCAAACTCCTTGTATATTTTTCCTGCAGGTGCACTAGCCCCAAATCGATCAATTCCAATGGCCTTTCCTTTAGCTCCAACAATCTTGCTCCAGCCAAATGTCGATCCAGCCTCAATGCTAACTCTAGCTGTTACAGCAGCTGGCAGGACACTTTCCTTATACTCGTCAGATTGGTCGTCGAAAAGCTCCCAAGAAACAAACGAGACAACTCTAACTGCCTTTCCTTCCTTCCTAAGTTCATCAGCAGCCTTTGCTGCAATTTCCAACTCTGAACCAGTTCCAATCAAAATGACATCAGGATTTTTACCCGACGAATTGTCTGATATGGTATAGCCTCCCTTCTCCACACCTTCAATGGAGGTTCCAGGAAGTTGGGGCAGTTTTTGTCGAGAAAGAGCAAGGACTGATGGTCTCTTTCTGTTGAGGACAGCCACCTTGTATGCACCAGCTGTCTCATTGCCGTCGGCTGGACGGAGCATCAATATGTTGGGCATTGCTCGGAAACTTGCCAAATGTTCAATAGGCTGATGAGTTGGTCCATCTTCTCCAAGCCCAATTGAGTCGTGGGTCATCACATAGATAACTCCAGCTTCAGACAAGGCAGAGATCCTCATGGCTGCTCTCATGTAGTCAGTGAACACAAAGAAGGTTGCACAATAAGGAATGAGGCCAGGGCTGTGAAGGGCAATTCCATTACATATGGATCCCATACCATGTTCACGAACACCAAACCTTACATTACGCTCTTCTGGTGTGTTCTTTTGGAAGTCACCAAACATTTTGAGAAGGGTCATATTGGATGAGGCAAGATCAGCACTGCCACCAAGCAGACCTGGGAGAACCTTTGCAAGAGCATTGAGATTTTGCTGAGAGAGATTTCTGGTGGCATCAGCTGGGCTCTCAGGGGTGTATGTCTGAAGAAAGAGACTACAGAAGTTAGAAACATATTTGAGGAAGTACAGTCCTATGCAAAAGATTTCACCAATGAATAAAGTTTCATGTGCTATTTTGACAGAACAAAAGAATATGAAGTGTTAATCATACTTCATTTACATCCATTGCTCATTTTCTAGACAAAAGTATGACATGTTCTGGAAAGAGTTTTCTTACATTATACTCATTGTTCATCATTCATATCCTCTTAATATATCCCAAATTTCAAAATTGATCTCCCAAGCTATTCAAATATTCATTAATGAATATGGAAAATTTGTTAGCACACTAAGATGATTAAGAATAACAAAAAGGCCAAAGAACCACTCACAGGTAGAGCCTTCTCCCAACCAGCTGGGAGTTCACCAGTGATGATAGACTTCAGTTCAGCCGCTTCCTCTGGATACTTCTTCTCATATTCAGCAAACTTGGCGCTCCATTCAGCTTCAAGGGCAGCACCCTCAGGTACATGTCGGCTCCAATGTCTGTGCCGTAAAAAATATCGAAATCACTAGGCATTCAACTAAAAGAAAAAATGCTAATCCTTGATCAGGTAAGGTAGCCAAGACATCCTTACTTCTTCACATCCTCGGGCACGTGGAAAGGCTCATAAGGCCATCCAAGGTTCTTTCTGGTGGCTTCAACTTCCTTAGCACCCAATGCACTTCCATGCACGCTGTATGAGTTGGCCTTGTTGGGGGATCCAAAACCGATGGTAGTTGTAACCTGCTCAGATTTGTTTTTCAAAAATGAAAAATCAGCAAAAGAACTATTTTCCCTTCAATGAATTTCTGAAAAAAAAAAGAATAAAAACAACTTGATGCACATTTAAACTAAAAATGATATTTTTACTGTCTGTAGAAACAATGATATGAAAACATTATACGAGAATTTTTTGACTCATTTCTTCCTTGATGCGACTTCCAATCACCCTAACATACAAATGAACATCTGACCTTGATCAGAGTGGGCTTGTCTTTCACAGCCTTTGCTTCCTTGATGGCAGCACGAATTTCATCATAGCCAGTGTTACCATTCTTCACCCAGATGACATGCCAACCAAGAGCCTCAAAACGGGTGTCAACGCTCTCAGTAAAAGCAATTTCTGTATCACCATCAATAGAGATGTGATTGTCGTCATAAAAAGCAATCAGCTTTCCGAGTCCCCAGTGTCCAGCAAGAGAGCAGGCTTCATTTGATATACCCTCCATTTGACACCCATCACCGAGGATAACATACCTGTGTAGGTGCCAATGCCATTAGTCAAACAAGTCAAATAAGGGTTTAATCCTTGATCAAAGAACACAAATGATGGGGCAAGTAAAGCAGTTCTCTTACGTGTAATGGTCGACAATCTCGCTATCTGGTTTGTTGTAACGGGCAGCTAAGTGCCTCTCTACAAGTGCCAAGCCAACAGCATTGGCAATACCTTGACCAAGAGGACCTACACAAAAGTAAGAGAGGAAATCACAATCAGTTTGATAAATCTCAACTCAGTTTATGAAACCAAATTCAGAAATTTCTGGACACAATTCTCACCAGTAGTGACTTCAACACCAGGTGTCTCAAAGTTCTCAGGATGACCTGGTGTCTTGCTTCCCCATTGACGGAATTGCGTCAAATCCTCTTCCTGTCAAATATATTCTGTTCAGCTAAGAAAAATATGAAATGCTTATGGGACTACTGAAATACACCATGCAACAAAATACTATTTCCCCTGAAAGATTGGCTTCATAGACGAGCAAAGAAAAATAAAGATAAAAGAATTACACCGAACTAACTGCGGACAACAAATCACTAACCTAGTTCTTTTTTCTCAATCCAGAAAACTAAATCAAGACACAAATCCCATAATTAAGCTCAAAAAATCAAATCTTTGACAATTTTCTCTCCGAAATAACACAACTTAATCAACAAACAAAAGCCCAGCAAACCCAGATCCAAAAAATTAAAAAACTATAACCAAACCAAATATCAACAGCCCCACATAGATCCATCACACACAAAGAGCAGATTGCATCTTATGTATTTGCGAATAAAGAATATCAAGAAATGAGCTGAAAAGTACTACTAAGTTATAAGGCCAAATAGTCGACCTTGACGGCGTCGTATCCAGCCAAGTGAAGAAGCGCGTACTGTAGCATAC